>JAUDZF010000017.1:0-603239 GCA_030407055.1 Armillaria mellea
CTACCCTAACCCAACCCTAACCCTAACCCTAACCCTAACCCTAACCCTAACCCTAACCCTAACCCTAACCCTAACCCTAACCCCTAACCCTAACCCTAACCCTAACCCTAACCCTAACCCTAATCTTGCGAAATGACTTCAAATGAGTACCGCCCATCTATAACGCCAGTCCTGTAGGCGCCGTCGGGTGTGAGAATGGCCTACACGGAAGCCACCTGAACCTTGAAGACGGCACATGCGGAAGACATCGGTGGCCGTTGCAGTAGGCTAGGTTGGGGATATCGAGGCAAACGGAGGCAGCGGTGAGCAAAGCACGATCACGGGAGGCCTAAAAACAGTCCTCGCAGGGTCTCCTAGTCGTACCGCTGCGGTAGATACCGCAGTCAAGGTGTTGGAACTTGTATATATGACGAATTCTTCCCCACTGAGAAACAACATGTCAGCTCAATAAATTAACCAGGGAGACGGAATGAACTTACGAAGCTAGAGGGTAGATGTCCTCCGCGCGCATTCTCGTGGGCTATGCTGGGCATCTCGAGGCAAATGGACGCAGTGGCGAGCAAAGACGAACACGGGAACCCTAAGAATGGTACCGACAGTGTCTCCTGGTCGTACCGCTGCAGTTTATATGGCAGTCAAGGTGCCGGGCGTCCGAGCGAAAAGTCGCTGCTGGTTTCGAGCAGATGGTAGCTCGCATGCGAGTCGTCTGGTCATCGAGGGGGCACGGCGAGTCTTGCGAGCATGGGGGAGGGTCGACAACGAAGATAGATGGACCATAAGTCCCTGGTAATCATCTTGCAGTGACACGATGAAAACTCGTTGGCTAAAGCGAAAAAAAAAAAGGAAAATAGCGCACCTTGGCACTGAAATCGACCCCCACGTCGATTATGCAGCCCTGCCACATCACAGGAGCTGCCATACATCTGCCATTAACGGATTGGCACCCCCCCCAAGGTCCTCGAAGCTCGCCGCGCCGTCTCAGAGCGAGACGGCACCAGTGAGGGGGGTGGTGAGAGTCCAAGTGGCAAAATCCCGCACCTGCCAATTTGGGCTTGCGATTTTGCCACGTGGCTAGCAAGTGTGGCAGTGATCGACCGATTCATTTGCATCGGTGGTCGTACTCGGTGAAATTAGGATTGTTTATAGTGAATATATGATTATCATCATCATGTGAATTTTTAAAACCTTGCTCGAGAGATGAAGATACGTCGTCCTCTGATTACGACAATAATGTCTCGTGCGAAATGATCGAATGCAGACCCGGCTGTACCGGAATCCAGTTTCGTGGTGGCCTAATACGGTTTGGCTCACATGACATAAGCTTTTTTTTTCTTCTTCCGCTACCACTACCACCAAGGATCAGTAGCAAGGCGGCACTACTGATCTTTGGTTGTGGTTCCCATCTGACCACTCTCTTGATGGTGAGGACTTCTAAGCACTGCGAGGATCTTACAACACTGGCAGAGTGCGCGGTGCTCGCTTCGACAGTACATTCGAAGCCTATACGAGGGGATATTTGCGCCTCCCATGGATTTATCTAATTTATTTCTTGTCGAAGTCATGCGGAGACTGACAATGAGTTCCGCACAAAGAATCAACGTAGGTAAAAGTATCTTTCATTTGAATCAGTTTCTCGGCTGAAACTGATTGACAGTAGCAGGTGAATTCAACAGGAAGTCAAAGAAATCCTCAAGCAAATTCTCCTTCGATGCTCCCACTTAAGTGGAGCGCACTGTGCCTGCCGCCGTGCACAACAGTCAGTTCATTTCCTGCCTCGCTTGCATGACACATCGTGGTCTGTTTACCGAAACTCGTGCCCGTTGGGCGGGTTTTCGGTTACGGAGTGTTTTTTCGTTGTTGACTACCACGTCGATTAACATCCTTGTCGTCGAACTCAACAGTGAGCTCGTTTGGCTTCTGTTTCGACTCGAATTTTCCTTCTTTCTGCCTGAATGACCACAGCCCGGTCATCCTACGAGTCGATAACCCCCATTTTCATGATTGTAAGTCTTTCCTCTGAGTCCTTCACCACAATACTAACGATGACGGCTGCAGGATATCCTGCGTATCATCTCCCTCGAGACTCGACTGCATGCTCAGCTTAAGAGTGAGCATTTTTCGGATTGTTGAGGACCATGTTGATTGGAGTCTCATCGTCGAGCTCAACGGTGAGCTGGTTTGTTTGATGTGTGACTTGATTTTTCCTTGTTTCTGACTGTTGGATACAGTCCTAAGTTTTCCGACTCGATAAACGACGCCATTCAGAGAGTTCTGTGTGGATATTATGGAGGTCGGATGCGGGTAAGCTCCTCGTCAAGGACGGCAATTTTGAGTGAGGAGATCGGGGGACGACTACAGGTGATGGGAGGCAGGCGAAGGAGTCGAGGGAGTGGGGGATATTGTTTACCATAGATAGATACATGTACTACCTACGAACAAGGAAGAGCTCTGCAGTAGAAGATGTGCCTGTATGCGGTCGGATTCTACCCAGGATCCAGCGCATAGAGACCGTCTTTATGAGTTTCGAGGTAAAGCAGAGCCAACTTTGTCGCCCTCGACATTGCATCTGAGCCTCTATGTTCAAGTACGGCGCCTTGTGTAGCCAAACAAACAAGTCATTGGCTCATTTGGCCATGTTTGGCAGGCGCATTTGGCTCCCTCAAGCCAGCGTCTATGCACCTGAAACATTGCCATAGACGTCGGTAGAGATGGGCCATGGCAGCCCAAGATATGAATACATAATAGGGCACGTCATCGAGTAAATTAATCACATGAAGTTGGTACTAACACATGAAATTGTCGAGTGAGACATTTTCTTAAAGTAGACGGCTTCCGATCACCAGTAGTGCTCCTCCGTCCCCATTTCTGCTGCATTTCTGCAGCATTTCGCCAGCGTGGAACGCCCTGGGCACCGGAAATGCTCCGAGTTCGTGCCCATCTGTTCACCTTTTCAAGGGCTACAGACGGTGGCGAAATCGGCATTCCACGACGCCAACAGCGTTCCACGCTGGCTCTTTACTGGATTTCCAAACATTCCTGACCGGCACGAGCTGGCATCGACGAAAAACGCCCCGGCTGGAGCGCGGAAAAGACGTGGGGAGAGTCCCTACGTCGATGAAGACATCTCCCCTCTAAGTCCGCACGAGCCGGGCGGTGGATATCTTCACGCTGGACAGCGAACTGGACAGGGAGTTAGCACCTAAATCCCCGGATTATTACACTAGGATGAAAGGCAGACTTTGTCTAGTTATTTTATTTTATTTTATTTTACTTTACTTTACTTTACTTTACTTTATTTTATAGTAGTTCCTAAGTAACTATTGTATCCAAACAACTACAATCGCATGCAAAAAAAAACACTTAGCTGAATTCAGGATCAGTCAGCCAAACATGTTGCAGCATGGCCTAGCCAGTACAGCACATCCCTGTGTTCCCACCACACCTGTGCCACACCACAATACAATGTTGATGTTTGCCGTAGCAGTTGCAGAGAACATGGGCCAGTGTCACATCCAACATTCATCCCCCAGTTTATAGCCTTGGTGACGAGGTGTCTTGAGGTCCAGAGTTCTCCTCCAGGGGTGTAGGGTTGTGCCAGAGTTGCCTCCAGGGTTTGTCTCCAGAGGTATAGGGTTGGGTGAAAAAAGGCTCAACCCTAGTGTCCAGGGTTGAAAAAGTCCCCATATAATAAAGGTCGCATGTATGAACCTGGCTACTGTATAAGTTGACTACGCAAACGACTCTCGGATCTCTACAGTCATCCTCTCATTCAATACAAAGCTTGAATGATATGGTTCCAGAATCACCGCAAATGCTCGCTTTCTATTGCGCTGAGGCATACTAGTATACTTTTGATTAGGACCGGCACACCCGAGAAACGTGATGAGAGCAAGCGTGGGGAGTGTATTCATTAACTTCTCCCCAAGCTGAGCAACGTGTTTGCGTCAGAACAGCTTCACGTCGACTAATAATGAAATTAGTATGCTCCGAGTCGGTCGTAAAGTTGACGCTAGGCCCGGTTCCTTATTCCACCGCTTCAGCATCCCTGGAGTCATATTACACGATACCATACCATCACCGCACACAGTTCAAATATACACGACTGAATACAAAGATATCGCCTGGACGCACCCAGTACCTGTGAACATTCCCTTGGTTTTGTGGCCCCATGATTCAATCTCGGTGAGCTTACCGGGATCTTGGGTTGTTCGGTATCTTGTTCATTCCCCAGCGTGCACGAACGATTCCCTCGCGATAACTCAATTGAATTACACCATTGCACCAGTCACCAAATGCTTTTTGCGGAGGACGCACACTCAGCTCCCAACCGCGTATCTCCATATGGACTTTATCCATTATCGTCACCCGACTATCTCACTGCGCTCTAGTAAATGAACCCCAAAGATATGGGGGGGAATAATCAATTTTAAGCTACGCATAGTGTACAGACCTGATCATACAAATAAACAAAATATTCCATCCTTGCCCTAGTTCCCAGCCATGTCAATGCTTTAAGCAGATTCAGCAACCTTCTTCTTAATGATATCCACCACGCCGGGCTCTGCGACGGTACTCAGATCGCCCAGCTGATCGCCCTCGCCAGCCACAATCTTGCGCATGATACGGCGCATGATCTTGCCACTGCGAGTCTTGGGTAGGTCACTAGAAGTTTATACGGATTAGCATGAGAGAATGATAGGGTGAGTGAATGCAATATACACCTGACAATATATATCTTCTTCGGCGCCGCGAAGGGTCCAATAACCTTCCGTACCTGAAGAACTAGCTCTTTCGTAAAGGCCGCCTCGTTGGTAGGGTCGTAGGCGAATTCGGGTTTCAAGGTGACGAAAGCGTACACAGCCTGACCCGTGAGCTCATCGGCAGTACCGATAACAGCGGTCTCGGCGACACCCTTATGCATGATGAGAGCGCTCTCGATTTCGGCTGTGGAGAGACGATGGCCAGACACGTTGATAACATCTATGAAATGAATTGAGCAAAGCAATAGAAAAGGGGACGGAAGTTAACATACCATCGATACGGCCCTTGATCCAAATATAACCATGTTCATCACGAGCAGCTCCATCACCGGTATAGAACAAGCCAGGATATGGCTTCATGTACGTCTCGAGATAACGCTTGTGGTCGCCGTAGATAGTACGAGCGATTGACGGCCAAGGAGTAGAGAGAGCAAGAACGCCCTCGACATCGTTGCCTTCTAGTTCCTGAACATGATGTCAGTACGAGATGCTGAATGAGGTTCTTGGACAACGAACCTTTCCGCTAACGGGATCAAGAATAGCAGGGTCGATACCAAAGAATGGGACAGTGGCGCTACCAGGCTTGGTCTCGATAGCACCAGGGAACGGTGTCACGACGATACTACCGGTCTCAGTTTGCCAGAAGGTATCGACGATAGCGCACTACTCAATTGTAAGCCGAAGTAACAAGTGATAAGGTTGAGAACATACCTGTCGCTTGCCGACTTCTTCGTTATACCAATTCCACGCCTCCGGGTTAATCGGTTCCCCAACAGATCCCAAAACTCGCAAGGTGGACAGATCGTGGCCTTCGACGTGGTGGGCACCTAATCGGCGGAGAAGACGGATCGCAGTAGGGAGCGGAGTAGAATTGTGTCAGTCCGTGCTTTTCGACGGTTTGCTGGGGAAAAGATGAGTAGCGGCAGGGACGGGGAAAAGATAATACGAACCCAATATCTTGACGGCGTCGGGTAAACAGGTGTGCTTTCGAAGACAGTGGTCGAGACTCCATTTAGAAGGGGGCCATAAGTGATGTACCTGAACGTCGAACGGATCAGCATATCAAAATGTTCGATGTGAAATTGCAAAATAAAATTGGGGAGAACGGAAGTCGGAGCTGTGTTGGGGCTCGGAGCGAAAAATGGGGTTTGCGGAGGATCTGGTAAATGATACGATGGTACTCACGTATGACCAGTGATCCAACCAATGTCAGCCATGCAGGCGAACTTGTCGTCGGGGTGAACGTCGAAGACATATTTGACGGTCATCGCTGCGCATAGGAGGTATCCACCGGTAGTGTGGACGACACCTTTTGGCTTGCCAGTCGAACCCGAAGTCTAGAAAGGATGTTTAGACAACGACGCATGGGATTCGATGAATACGCACGTAGAGAATGAACAGAGGATCCTCGCTGGACATGACTTCAGGAGGGCAATAGCTGGGGACCTTGGCAATCTCCTCGTGCCACCACTTGTCACGACCCTGAGTAAAGGCGATGTCGTTACCGGTCCTCTTGAGAACCAAGACGTGCTCGACGTCGGGGCACTCCTTCAAGGCAGCGTCGACGATAGCCTTGGTAGCGATAGTCTTTCCCCCACGCTTTCCCTCGTCGCTGGTAATCAAGACGCGCGAGCGACAGTCCTGAACACGGTCGCGAAGAGATTCCGCGGAGAAACCAGCGAAAATGACAGAGTGAATGGCGCCGATACGTGCGCAAGCGAGGAAGGCGGCGATAGCTTGCCAGGTCATGGGAAAGGTATATGGATACGGTGTCGCCTTTCTTGACGCCGAAGGATTTGAGGACGTTGGCGACGGAGCAGACTTCGCGGAGGAGCTCAGAGTACGTGACGTTACGACCCTCGCCTGGCTCGTCGGCTTCGTAAATGATAGCCGTCTGTGAATACTCCTAAGCAGCTGATACGGAGGACGGGAACAGAATCGGCATACCTTATCAGGGTGCTTGAATGCCCAGCGGTCGACACAGTTGTAGGAAGCGTTGAGACCGCCTTCAGGGAACCAAACGATGTCGCCGGTCTCGAAGCCTCCAGAACGTACGGTATGGAAGGGCCGGTCCCAGTGTAACGTATCGCGAGCCATCTATACGTTACATCAGTCGATTTTCTCTGTAACAATGGCGCGACACATACCTTGGCCCACCACTGGTCGCTCTCGTGGCCTACGGTCTCCTTGTGAGCGGCTCTGTACGCCTGGATATGCGGCCCAACATGGGGCATCTTGAGACCATTTGCTAGACGAGGAGCGACGGGGTGGATAGGAATAGATTCAGACATGAGGGAAAAAGGGAAAAGGGAAGGATGGGCGTCGAAATCCCCCGTCGGGGTATTTATACTCATAGCCATCGCGGCACAATTTTGCATCACGCGGCATCCCTCTTTTCGGATGCGGGGGCGAACAATTCAAATTGAAATCGAACCCCGCACGGCTTCCCCGCATCACACGCCCACTTATCATCTTGGCTTGTCCTGTTTGCATTTTCCTTGTCAGAAACTAAAACGGAGCACGAGACGCATCAAGCTGATGCTACTACTGATGGTGGAGGCGCCCCAAGGGACCGCCGTATCACGAGCGCTGTTCTCTCTCCCCGCCTAGGCTGGGCGGGACGCCGTCTGTCGGGCTTCCGGGTGGAACACAAGGAAAAGGGAGAAAGGGAGAAACGAGACAGGAGTTCGTCGGGGTGGGTGTTGCGCTTTCGGCTGAGGTACAATATAGTTCCGGTCCGATATCCGGCATCCATATCAGGGGTCAACGTAGTTTCAATCACAAAAAAAAGATTGGAGAGTTGGTTCCAATTACATTCGCATCAAAAATCAACGGCTATTGGGATCACCTGATACTTACCAAGCGCCCTATCAAAATGGACGAATATCAGTGATCCTCACAAGATATCACACCACCAGCAATCGCACCATAAGCAACGGACCATTTCAGGGACCGTGGACGCGGCACTACGAAGCTATGCGTCACCGTTATCGGCACTCGGATGGCCAGGTATAACCCAATTCCGGAACGTCTCTCCGTGCCTTTCCACGGCAATCAAATCAACATATGCTTCCCATCAACGTCGCGCGCCTCCGTCATACGAGGACCCACACATGATCCCATGACCTCTTATTAATTCTCCTCCATGCCGGATCACTCTTACCAACCACTCCGAGAAAAATTTTCTCTACAGGGCAACAAGAGCACGCGTCGCGCAGGAGAACACTCAGGAATCTACTCACAGTCGCGTGATTTGGTTAGCCCTTTCCCGTATCCATCCTATTACCACCGTTAAGAAACCACGAAAGGGTTTACGTACCTCGAAACACCTCTCAATTTCCAATATATAGTTGATAAACTCGAACCCGCTCATCGGAGATATATAAAAAGCGGCGGGCGCAAATCCATGATCACTGATTCACGCGTCTATCCATCTTTCATGTCACTAAAGCCATGTCAATGTAACTGAATCACGAAGGAACGATGCCGTACAACAAAGATTTATAGTCTAAACACGCGCAATGACATATGCACAGGAACCACACGTACCGTAACCCCAACGGGAAGAAACTTGGGGATCGACACCGCTTCGAATTCGACCAGGGTAAACCCGAGAATCCACAAAAGCGATGCCGGTTCTTTCACGATGGCTATGCCGTCCCGGAACATCCTTCACCCAGAATTCGCCGAGCGGCTACTCTCCCCAACGGATGGAGATGAGATAGCCAGAGAGTTAACCTAGGTAAGGTCAGGGCTAGCCGCGAGTTACTTACATTTTAGAGACTCCCTAAACGGAAAAAAATACAAATAGAGAATGCTTTTGTAGTGACAACCGAGGATCTTCCTCCTAGTTTTGAGAGTGTTATCTACCGGGGGCTTGGTGGGTACGAGCGGGTCTTCTATCTTCCGGAAAGGAATAGTGAGTGGGTGACAAGCGGCATCCAAGGATCATCAAGCTCTAACAAAACCAGAACAGCAGAGATACAGCGTGATGAAAGTCCCGGCCAGAATATGATACACACCGGTTCCTTCATAGAGGAGGATGAAGAATGATTAATGAAGCTTGAAGTCAAGAAGAAGAGAAACACGACCGGATTGAAGGGCTCGCCGCGTTTTACCGGTCCCGAGAAGGCATGTTTTCTGCGCACGGTGATCGGAACGCGTCATAAATGCGCGCGTCGACTTTACCTAAATTGAAATTCGATCGTGCCCAAAATAGTCCAACAAGCTACGGCACGAAAGCTCAGTAGTTACATAAACCGTAAATCCTTACGCATACGGTAACCGCTGCGGGACTTGCGCTGTTGACGGAATTAGAGAAAGAAAACGATAGCATGGATCATATCAGTAGAATAACCTCCGCCACACATGTTTCTAGCGTCCAGAATACTTGTAAATGGATCGTATTATCGTCACTTTCAATAGCCGAATGGGATTACTTACGCACTGCCAAAGAAGTATACCAAGCGTTCATCTTCAGCGCGCGCACCGCCGAACAATAGGGAATAGATATGAGCCCCGAAAAGCAGCACGTTCGTAGGCCGGTAAAGCATCAAGGCAAGAGACGACGACTCTCCTCCAGGTTTAGAAAAACACCTTACCAAGAGCAAATAGAAATCAACAGCTCGCCGGGCACTCCGAGGTCTATCCTCCTAACGACCGACAGTAGCCATGGGCATTCTTGCGGTAGTGAGTAGATCGCTTCTCCGTTTTCATCTTCAAGATGCGTTGTCCTAGACTTTTGACGCCAGCCTCATCAGAGAAAGAGTCAGGAGGCTCTCGGTAATTGCCGAACCCTTCCCTTCTAGGCCATCACCTTCCAAATTTTCAGCACGAGCTACAGTCGAGTGTTCCTAGCCTGCATGAAGCTGGAGAATAAAACATTAGACTTTTGCTATCTGTCTTTGGAACTCCCCTTCAGCGGCCGTCTTCGTAGGCCTTTACTCAGGACCGATTATACTTCCTTCCTGAGTTTACGATGTGGCTACTTTCTCGACAGCTAAGCTAAGCGCCCGAAGAACTGGGCATTACATCAATCTCGCGGAAGTTCGGTTCTAGGCTAGTTCTGTCTGTTAAAGGACAAAAAGCTTTCGCAATTGCATACCCTGGTTTCTTCTTCCCGAGTATCTCGATCGATATCTACAGAAATGCTGTGCCTCTTCGCGTCTTAAACGGGCTCGGCTCTTGGTGCTTAGTTATTGTGCTTCGCCTCTGAAATGAGAGCTTCCTACTCAGAAAGGCTCTGAACACTTTATGAATTGACACCATAGACACTGGTTTCCAACCTTTACTATGTATTAATCTTGTCTTTCTGCAGGGTGTTTTAATGGAGGCATGCACGGTCAAGAAAATTGATGCGCCACAAATCCGAATCAACGCCTTGCCATTTCCCTACATCGAGAACTCCGATGAACCATGCCCGTTGGCTCTGCTTTGGTGACAGAAATTTTTCTTCTCTCAAAATTCGGGCACGTACAAACTTTGTCTTACATATTCCTGTAACTCATGTCTAAGATTTTCGATTTCTTTGGGGATGATCCAGCGGGTGAGCGATGCCCCCCAGAGCCGACAAATCTCCGATATAGGTCTCTCTTGGACCGCCGTAGAAGAGCTATCTTGTTATTCGTACATCTTCGTACAGTCAAAAACCTCCCGTCGAACTAATATCGTTCTTCCAAAAGCGATGACGAGTCTCCTCTTTCCTCGACATCCTCATCAGGCTGAGACCCTTTCGTGTCAATCCAAACTACAAAGCATCCGAATCTCCAGCTCACCGATGTCGGTTGCACGCTATCCGAGGCGTCAAGGAGGTTCTGACGCAGTGTAAGTTGGATGCAGAATTTACTTGCGCTCGTCCGCATGCTACACTTTCGACCTCCATCTACACGACAGTCTCAGACGCATACACAGTCGCATCGTCTTCGAAGACGATACTCAATCAGGCCCTCGAACACGGCCATGTTGTGGACCAGGGCTGTCGCCAGCACTGATGTGAAATTCAATCGAATTAATCCTACGTTTAACATATCTAAAATATATGACAGCAAGTCTAACATTAGGCAATGTCGAATACCGAGCTCGTCTTTACACCCTCGTATTCCTGCCGGAGTAGGAGCTTTGCTTCTTGTCATTCCCTTGAGAGGTACTGCTATTGTTCGCTATACAGAAATCATAGGTGACGACGATAATTATTTAAATGTTACGAAACTGATTTGAACATTGATAAAGCGTTCTTGATGGAGAGCTCCCATCATCAGGCAAGACGGGCAGAGATTGAGGTGAACCATTTGGTCAAGTCGACGCCCCAGCTAGGTCTCTCGTATAAGAGAATGGTGTCCCCTTGTCATCAATGAACTTTTACGTTGGAGTTTCTGTTGATTATCTTTTTATAACCGAGTACACTTTAACTTTAAATATAGAAAGGATGCTGTTAGGTCCTATAAAGAATGTGCCATCCTGAGAGAAAGTGCTGATTAACTAACTAAACATGAGGTATATATGCGGTCCATTGTACGTTATTCAGAGAGGAAGGCGGAAGAGAACGCAACTGCATGAATGCAAGGACGATTAGAATAATTCGTCCCGCCGTGTACACAAAGAAGCCACATAATAACATCGACGCGAAAAAGACGAGCAGTATCAGCACCAACAATACAACTGGTAGACAGAGACAGAGAACAATGAGCATTATCGGGCAAAATAATATGGGATGTTTTCTTGTAGTTGACTGAATAAATTCAGCTATGCATTTAGCATTCCTGTCGACTGCTTTCCAAAGGCTTTTTATGAAGATTAAAGATGGTACGGCCAGTCCAATCAGTACAGCAACTGATGAAAACCGCCATAGCATCGTTTCAGCATGCGATGGAAAGGAGAACGACCACGCTGCTCAATGAATTGCCTCAAATAGCACTCCTACAGCTAAAATCGTTGGTGCCCGAATGTCGGACAAATCATTCGAGGGGCCGCCCACCCAAAATCGGGGCACGCCATCTCCAAAGCATCTCGGGCTGTCATCGTTACTCGCACTGAGGATTATGGCATACCCCCGCATAACCAAGTAGAATGCACCAGTACGTGTTACTTTTCCTCGGGAAGCGCGCGCGGCGGTAATGTTACTATCGGTAGTGGATGATGCGGATGGTACGGACTCTGGGGGTAATGGTGTCTCAAGGGGAGGCAGATCAATAGGGTTACGGGGAGGCGATTCTGGGGACGGGGAAAGGTGCACTGTTAAGGAATGATTCTCTGACCGAGTAGGTATGTTGCCGGTAGCGGATGATGGGGATGGTACCGACTCTGATTTCGGTCCCACACCAATATGATACCGTACATTGAATGGTTTATAAAACCGTAGGAGGGATGCAGTAATGCTGGAGACCGCAAATGCCAACGCCGTGACTTCCAAGAGTGTGATGGTAAGACGTTGATTAGCTCGTGCGATACACTGGATAATAAACCAGGATAACTGGAGAATAGAAACGACTTTGGCGAATGCGTACGGATTGGTTCCTTGGTCTTTGTCAATTCCTCAATCAGATTCCGAGTCCGGTCCTCTTTTAACATTTGGAGAGTAAGAATGCGTCCTGTTGCTTCCTCATAAAAGCCTCCCATGCTCAGGAAGAATCCATGAGTCAGAGTCAACTTTGGTTGATCTGTGTCTTTCCGCGGGCAACGGCGGCAACAGAAGCAATGACGTATCTTTTGTGTTACATGCGACCACATTGAAATAGGACCTTTGTCTGTTATGACCATAATAAGAACGTGTAGCCAAAGATAATGCGACATGCTCACCCAAGCAGTACGCTTTCCATGCCACGTCAAATTGTGATGCAGCCCTCGCAACAATCACTTCAGGCCCAAGAACTGCGATGGCCATCATTTCTGCACGGTCGCCAACAATTGCCAACCTTCCCTTGTCCGTAAGTTTCCGACCCGGCACATTTAGATGTACAGAGAGGCAAGTACAGGCGACTATCGTCACAAGGCAGCTCCATGGGATACTCCAAAGTGATCTGCGATTCTCCGAGGCTGACAGTGAACCATCGTCATCATCGGATGAGAGAGGCGCGTTCAGGACTGGGGGGATATAATATAAAAAGGTAGTGAATATAACATTTAGTTGCTTCATGAACATGGCTACAAAGAATTTTCACTTTATAGTATGCTCGCGATACAGCGCATGCTCGTACCTGTTCTGGACGAAGGGAACTAAGAGGGTTGTAATTGACTTGTGGGCAGTGTTATTACTTCCTCCATAATACGATAGTAAGTATTCTGAACACTGTACAACGCAACATCTGTCTCACAGGACGCCGCGAGTCCAGCGAAATGTTTCCAGTTTCCTTGAAAGAGAACATCAGTTTATGATAGACGCTTTTCTGTAAACAAGGACAGACCGGAAGTCAGGAGTATAGGCACTGGGACATAGAGTGGGATGCCAAGGTCGGGAGGTAACTGATATTTAAGAGCTTAGAATGAGAGGATAGAACCATGATAGCACATGAGGTCCGCGACATCGTCGCATTTTTGGTCTCAGTCACCGTGAATTGTTTCCTTCCGTTGTTTAATGGCAGCTCACCTGGATTTTCAGCGCTCCCGTGTGATGACGAGACAGAGTGAAAGGAAACATGAGTATTGCTGCCGGAATATGTACGACGAATGCAAGGAGGGGTTTTTCTTGGGTTCTGTTATGGATATCGTGCCTTTTCGGTTAGTGTACGAGTCAACATATGCCTCCTCTCGGCCTTCTTGGCCTTGACCTCGGCTTACTAGCACTTTCTCTTAATTTCTCCTTTCTTCTTCCAAACACTAGAATATAATGGATCATTGTATAATATTAATGACTCGAAACTCTAGTATATAAACATTGTCTGTACTACTCAGAACAGAATCTGATTCTACACTCTTCATACGTCCACTTAACTGTGTGATTTCAAGCATCTTTGATCGGTTACGCCCAGCGCTTGCCAGTCAATTGCTTTCTGACTGCGCCTAGCGCTTGTCAGAAACCCTGTCAGTTACGCCTAGCGCTTGCTGGACACCCTCGTTAACTATGCCTAGCACTTGTTAACACCCATATCGGATCTCTCTTGGTGGTTTGGAACTTGGCTTACGGACATCCTCGCTCATAACTTGGGTTTCACTCGAGTATTCATTATCTCGTGTATTACTCAATTTAGTCCGATTCTCAACAGGTTCATCAGTACGCGGCTAACTGACGGTCGACGGGTAGGTTGTATGGAGGCTGAAACGCTAATCATGACGGAAGCGTCTGATGAAGCGTGCCGCAGCCGAAGGTGGCAGTGTACTCCTCAAAATTGTAGATGCAAAGAGACATGTACCCCTCGCTTCCTCGATCCCCGTATGACACTGTGAAAGAATTCAAACTTTTGGAGAGAAATGACCCTGGAAAGACAGAATGCATGTACTGCAGCGGAGTCGTCCGATGTCGGCATGCAAAAACACTCTGTATTAAATTGGCGTCGCAGTAAACGGTAATTTTATGCTGGACAAGGTCCCCATTTCATTCCTGTGCGGCGTCGTGGTAGCTATGGTACATCAATGCTTTATGAGTATTAAGATCCTTCCATGCGCTAGCATTAACTTATTCGTGGGGTACGGAAGAATACAAGGTTCTCAGAAGCTACGTAATAGATGCAACTCGTAAGCAGGCTCTGCCAGCGTTGTCTCGAATATTATAGCTTCTCAATTCTTGTTACTGTCGCGACTTGCCATCTTCGCGCCGTCACGGTGAATTTCGTTGTTTTTATCTCAGTCATCAGATTGAAATATTCCCGTATTTCCTGGCGAATTACTTGTTGCCTTCTTCCGTGTTGGCGCCCAGTGTGTGAAAAAAATCAAGATCCATTCATCGCCTGCCCATCACGTTGAATACTATTTCCCACGGTGGCAACCTTATTTTGACAGCAGATATTGTCGTATGACTGAAGCCCGCATAAGAACTCGAAGTAGTGCACCCATTTTCCTCTCTACTACATGAAGCCTGAGCTAATTTTTCCGGACTCATTAGACTGCCATATCATAGTCATGAATTCTTTCAGTATTCGAACTTCCTCTTGGCTTCACGTTTACGTCTGAGCAGGCTATAAAGGTCAAGGTTGTGTATCTCCGGGTTTCAGGAAGTTTGTGGGTCTATACGCCTATTCTTCTTTTTTCTGAGTTTATTTCGTGTTTTCTTGCGGCTTACGACCAACCCAGGACTTATGGCGGCCGCGCAATCGATCAAAAATTATCTTATGTAGTGTTCCAACGTGTACTGACTCTGCTCCTGCGAGCCGACAACTCGAAGATTCTCTTAGCGCCTCATCGATTTTATATATGAACAAGCAAGACTCGGTACGAAGCAAACTACTGTTCCATAACACGGCCATTCACAGGGGAGGGAGTACCGAGTACATGGGTATCCATCGCGTTACGGAGTGCTACGTCGCAAGGTATTTTGGATGGGATTCTCTGGGTCATTTCGTATGACTCCAGGACTCTATGCGGCTCTTACTCGGGACTGTGGCTCTTGGGAGAATTCCTCGTGATGTGCAGAAAGTACTGCACCTCTCCACATCCGCCGTACCCACCAATTTGGTCTGGTTTCCGCGTTATTATTAGAAATGATCACCGTTGGCCGTTTCACATAGAGGCTATGTGCGGTCTCCCTGTCTTTCTATCGTGAGTTATTGTTACGTCTTTATTTTCTCAAGAATTGCGCTTTGGAGAGCCAACCCTAGCGCCTGGTGATGCTGCACGGGCGACCAGGTGAGAATCTCGGTTTATCCAGACAACTTGAAGCACGTGTTTCACCCTGTTTACCCCGCCGCTCACCAGAGGGAGAACTGAAAAGGGATTACTTGAAACTTCAAGATGTCGAAGTAGATTTGGATGAAAGCAATCTGAAGTATTCACGGCAGATGCATCCTCGTAATGCAGTCACTTCGTTAACATCTTCGGCTGCTATCTCATTCAGTGTCGAATGTGATAAAAATTGTCTGAATGACAGCAGCTTAAGCAACATATGCAATGCTGAAGACGCGAGACTACAATTCCACAACTTCAACATGTACAACGTGAATGATCTGTCACTCATTTCCACTATTCCGCTCCAACCTTCGAAGAACAGGAAGAACAATCTTGAAATAGACTGGCAACGAGCATAGGGAGCATCGTCCTTGGACGGAGTTAATATTAGGCGCTATTGAGACCGTCTTCCTAGTAGCGCCCGTCATATAATTTCTCTTGTTCCCAAGCTTAGCGCTTACGCTTGAAACATGGCCTCATCAACATTCTCCAGGCACAGCGCCTAAGCAGCAACATCGGTCGAAGGGCACCGGATAGAATCGCTCCAGTGCAGTACTGCGCATGAATCTGACCATAACCCTCCCTCCCTCGGAAGCGCTCTCTTTCTGGTGAATAATCGTACGAATTTGGGGTCATGAGAAACCAACTGCCCTCCACATCATCTTCTTCGCTTGTGAAGGGGTACGGTGCCGGTGACATCGTATGCCTGCCACCTTGAAACCCCAGGGTGGAGGTGAGTATTGTGCTCATCAAGAAGCAATGAAACTACTCCCTTGGACTATTATAGGCGCACTGGTGTATTGTACACACGAGTAGCCGATAGATTCAGCCCAGCGATCAGGCGCATACAATCACATTAAGTCATGGTTCCGTGTCTGAATCATCTGGCGCGCTGTAAGTTGTGAGGCGCTCCGCTCAACGGGTTTTTACCGCGCTTACGAGGTAAGCTCTGATCCTGCACTGTTCCGTAGGGCTAACATTTGGGTTCTGGGGCCGACTCTTGGAATGCTTGCAAAGCACACCAATCCTGACGCCTAATATTCAAATATAGACGCCTGGACCTTTGACTTTACGGTCCCCCCGTCGATTCGTTGGATTTGGAATGGGAAAGAGTATGAGCATCCACCATCGCCTCCTCAGTCGAAGACGAATTCCTTTTACTCACTGGCAATTGTACGTTACTAATAGATGATGTGACGTTTTCCATCTCTGACTCGTAAGTCCTGTCTCATAGGACCGGTTAAGTTCCGAAGAAAAGAAAGCGAGAATTTCATACTATCCTCACAATGACTCTACAACAGATATCGACTCGAAATATGTCTTTCGACGCCACTTCGTCGAGTTCACGTACCTCTATGACAAAAAATACATGCTGCGTATTGACACAGAATATCCCTTCACGCGTCCCATTCAAATGTAGGGAATCGTATCCAACAGTTCGAGTGACCCATTCCGCGACATCGGACCGTGGCTTATACGTTCCATCCACATGCCTGGTATGAATAAATGCGCATAGTTAGACTAGCATCGAGGTCGATACAGCTGAGAGCCAAGATACAGTTCAGGCGTGCACGTGAATGATGGAGTGTTAAATCAAACAAGAGCCCAGAAGAGTTTGGCGTCCTCGTGGTAGGGGTCGATTCATTGTTACATGAGCGAGATGCGGTCAAAGCATCCTGCATTCTTGTAAGAAAAGATGCGGAAAAAAGGGAGAAAGCACGTACCTATTCAGTCTCATTACGCAGTAAGCAATACACAGCTAAAAAGGAAAATAACCACATCGTTCCCCGTTGGTGGCCAATGTGGCTCCCGCCTCATGCAGATGTCTAAGGTTTTAATAAGGAACCAAGGTCCTCAGAGCCGCGGGCTCGACTGCAACTGCATGGACGTCAATATGGTGAGATTTATCCAACACGACTCGTGGAACCGGCGAGAAGCATTTGGAGTCTATAAAGAGACAAACGGAGCTGTTGATGAAGCAGTCATGGACGATGTATGTGGATAGCGGAATGAATAATAAGACCACAGGACGTCGAGTTACAGATCCTTCCTCATTGTGGAACACAATTCACACACAAAAGACTTGAAAATGTTTAGATTTTAAGTATACACAGAGATACATTCCAACTGTCCACTAGTTATTCAAAAATCCCGTCATTAAAGAAATTGAAACGACGTACAATACAGTACAGTGAGAGCGTTGGCATGGTCCGGTCACTCCGTGATCACGTGCACATAGTGTCCTGCTTGTTCGTAGCTTTACCCCGAGACTATCACCAGTGTCGCCTCGTTCTCTCTCCTAGACCTAGCAATACGGTTCCAACAGAACGCCGAGTAAGCATCGTAAACGATGATTCTCTCTTTGCGTTTTATTCTGCATACCAGAAGCGCCGGCGAGATGGAAGAATTGAACCGAGAGAACCAACCCGAAAAGACACTATTTGCCTCGTGAAAATTGTCTGAGCCACGACGAAGTCATTGCAGGCGATGTCCGTAGGTCTCCGTGTGGCAGCGTCAAAATGAGATACTTGTCTGTTGCGGACTATGTTGGTCGTCGAATCGGAGCAGGCTTCGAGATCGTTAGATGGGGCTCCGACGATAACGACATCCAGAAGTATCCAATGCGAGGGACAACATTTACTGAAATGCAAGAGTCAGATTACTGGCTGGTGGGTTGCTAAGGCTTCTAAGACTCGCCAACCGTTCCGCCTCTGATACCATCACAAGACAAAGTACCGCGTCGAAGTCCTTAGAAGACTTTCAACTGAGGAAATACACGGGAAAGAGACTTGCGCAGTGGGTATACAAGATCGGCGAGTGAAGCGCACAGTGTAAGTGATGGCGTGGAAGGAAGATGCAGGTCGGACATTCAACTCCAGGGTCTCGCACGGCAATTGATCCGGAATATTTGTCACCATCAGCTAACCTTCTTTGCTCTCACCCGCCAACATCTTAATAGTAATCAATTCGTTTGCTCCCTCTAATTCTCGGAGCTCATCATTTCTCTGATCAGATACACCACATTCAGATTATATAAAACTCAATGTGCTCTATTTCATGTGAGCCGACGCGACGACATGCAACGAAGGATGATTTTTTTGCGAGCTGGCTAGGGACCGATAGACTATAGTACTGGTGAGTTAATTTGATCTACAGGTTTCAACGTGTTGATGATGCAGTGAGCAGGGCCGTGACTCTAACGATCCAGACGGTGTCCCACGGGACATCCATACCATCCTTTCGTAATGCCTGAGACGTATGTAAGCAACGTTGACCTTCGCTTAAGGGCTGCCTTAGATGAGTCGTGCATTTAATATACCAGGTGACGCTTTCCGTTTGAATATCCAATTACCTCATGGAATACATTTTGACCTGCAAGCGCTCGGTATCTTTGTGACCCGATCCCTTCACATCGAAGTGCCCCTGCCCATCGTAGATCGTTATATTAAAATGTCACATTAAGGGAATTCTGGACCCTGAGCGCTTGAGCCGTCCAGACTGAAGAACGAGGGAGAGGAGAGATCGTACATCGCTCATGTTCTATTGAACTCGCGATGATCGAGATGGAAGAATGAGCAATAGAAAAGGAGTAAAAACTTCCATTGGAAACGAATTGGCGTATACTGCAGTCCTTTTATATGAGAATTCTCACTGAAAGCCGCAGGTATAGGATCCAGAGGATGTTCACTTGCCCGTCCACGCCCGTCTCTTGTGGATGAGATTCCAGCCTCTAGGATACCAAAGAAGCGAATGATCAGTGAGTTTGGTTAACAGCTGTACACACCGTGGTTCCGCCCTACTTGACATATAAACATACCCGCATTAGAATCCCGTCGCTACCCCTCGCCTCGTTATTGCATTATCCTCTCTCCTCATCTCTGAACTCTTGTCATGGAACACGATCTGTCTTCCGACATTGAGGACGAAACTCTGCATTATCCTAAGTACAAAGACGTTGGTATCAGAGTAACCGATGAATTCGACGAGTCCATGGACGAAAATCCGTCGTACACCTCTGGAGAGTCCCATCATTCGGTATACCCTACCAGTCTGACAGGAGAAAAGATGTATACACCCTTGTCCTGGCAAGGGACGCATGCCGCGTCGAACCAGAACAGGGCATCCATCGATTTTCAGCATACCGCCTCCAGCTATTATCTCTGAGGAAGTGATAACTGGTATGCGTACTTCGTTAAGCATCAACTCTGTACTTACGAGCTATTTCTAGGTAACGCTCATGGGTATACACCCAGTCTGCCTTACCAAGAAGCCGGGCCAACTTCCAATGTTTGGCGCGCCTACTTGGATGAAAGGTTCATTCACGACACCGACATATTTGGGAACCAGAGAGGAGAAATAAATATCCACCCAGTCTTTGTGAGCTTGGTTCAGTGAAATGTGTGTTCCAGCATATTAATTTTATTTTCCCTTGTAGGCAGGACTGTTCTCGGCGGTTGTGACTATCTTCATTTCACAATCCTCCGTAAACCTTCAGCCAGACTATCAGCAAATCTCTGCGCTCTTATTGTTCAATCAGATCAATATACAACCCGCATTGGCCAATGGCACTTCTCTTGGCCTCATCACCACATCTGGCGCCGACCCCACTGCTCCTTTCACTCCAAGAATTTTGGACTCGGTGATAAACGGGCTTTGGTACCTGAGTCTCGCTCTGAGCCTGGAAATTGCATCTTTTCCCATCGTTGCAGATCAATGATACGCGTCACATCTGTCACATATCTCTGGAACCCCCAAAGTTCGCGCCCGTATTCGGCATTTCCGTCACAACGGTCTTACCCGTTCCCGCATCCGCTTGTTTATTGGATTCCTACCCATCTACATTGCGCCTATCCCTCTACCTATTTTTCATCGGCCTTGTGCTTTATGTTACACTCCAACAGAAGGTAATCGCAATCCTAATAGGAACCACAATTCTCCTACTCTTTACCATCGTCAACCTAATGGCCTTTTGGCCACTAATATACCCGGGGAGTCCGTATAAAGTACCCGAAACTGCGGAATTATACGCCGTCTTCTCGCCTAAAATGCCGAAAATTTCTACATTACATGCCATCTTCACAACGACTATCGATCTCCGCCTAGTGACATCAAAAGGGAGGTACACCCAACGTGCTGCGATCCGATCTATTTGGTCATCAAGAAAGCCGGGGTCAATAGATGGTAGGCGAGGCTTCGGAGAGTCACCTCGAGTAACCGTGCTCCTGAATCATAATAAACAACTTCGCCTCTGATACCACTGCAACACGCGAAGAATCTGGGGTAGACTTTCGTTCGACTGAAAGATACGTGCAAGGAACGACTCCGAGAGCCTCTAGCTAATGCTACCAGCGATGCGGGAGTCCAGTGAAGGGCGACAAGTACTTTTGGGCATCTGACATCGTCTTCTTCGCTCAGACCACAGCCTAAGGAATGCCATTTCTTCGTTTTGTAGTCCTCGGAGATCACAGTTCTTCCTAGTAGACGTAGACTACGTTTGAGTCACTCACCAGTCCACGCGCGTTTATTCCCCCAAACCGAAGTGAACCCATGCGACATCTCTATCAAGTTGCCGACTAAGGATGCCGGGTGCCTACTGTGATTGCTATTTGCTATCGACGTATGGATATGGCCACCACGAAAATTGCATCTTCCAAGTTTCATTACGTCTCAGGCTCGATATTCGCAGGGCAGCAACGTGGCTAGCCGTTCAGTAAAGTCGCCGTACCGCTGGACGAGTCGAGCTCGACATACGGGAGACTATATGAACACGGCTGGCGGCAGGGCACTGTGACATGCCAGGTGCGAAACTTATATTAAATCTTAGGGTCGTATCTGACGATCGATCTGTGAATAGGTAAGAACTACGCACTCAAAACCACCTCCTTGATGGCCATAAAATACTATCGTCCAGTCCGATTAGCAGCAACAAATTTAGTTAGGAACATCTTCATAACCAACGGCCCAGAGATGGGGGAATATGAGCTCAATAATGCGCGGCGAGGAGAACAGCACTTTAATTCCAGTTCGAGAGGCTGACGAGAGGCCAAGAGCTCCGATAAGTGAGTAGTCGACCAGCATATCTTGCGCACCATTCCTGATTAATTCGTGATAGAATGAATTTCACAACCAAATGGACAAAGTCGCTGAATATTCCATCTATGCTACGAACCTGCTTTTATAATTCAACCAAGAACAATTTCTACAATTTCAATCTCGAGTTCCCTCAGGTTTTGTAGTCCCTCATCCGCCGAACGAAAAACTGACCACTTTTCAAATTTCATGTCCCGTCTTCGCTTAGCTTGCTGACTACCTAGTGATTGAGATCAGAGGAAGAAATCTCGTCCCTGGAGCATATAAGTACATACGAGCCATTAGGCATCGGGTGGTCCGCGAAGAATTTGAACGTACGGGGTTACCCAGAAGCATCCTCAATGACATGGATGCAAATACGGCACAAAATGTTCGAGCCTCATCATCTGCTGCCATGGTGGTCACCAGCAACGCAAGCGTATCAGACCTCCCTGGATTGTACGGGGGATGAATTTCGTGTTGAGAAAGTACGCCAAGCCTGCGACTTTATCCAAATACTTTGTCGACACCGCGGTTCTGCATCTCTAACACCAGTTTGAGGACCAAGTCCCGTGATTGTACTCCCCTAAGCGCGCCAGTTGTTCTTCAAACGTCTTCCGAACCTCCTATTCCATAAGTCATCCTCTGTTTCCCCACCAATGATGACATCATCAGTGACCTCCTGCAACGTCCATGCATGGCGGAACCAACACCAGTCGCTCTCAAAGTAATCCGCCGTCATAAGCAGCTGCCGCTTAGCACACACCGTAATACATGCATCCAATCGTGGGTACATCGACCTTCCACTCCTCCAGGCACAGATGCTCGCTCTTGCATACTCTGCTGCGATGTTCAGCATCTCGATGAGGGCGAGATCAACGTTGGCATGGGCACGGGCCACGTGTATCCGCTGATGGGCGTCATACATGTGATATCCCACATGGGAAATCGCGCGCAACCCCAGTACGGTACGGCCTGATTTGCACACAGGTCCCACACGCGCCGAGGGTCCACCCACTGCTTTCGTCGTCGAGCACCTTTCCCCGCGTCTTGCTGTCGCTCTCTTCCCGGGTGCTTCATGGCAGCGATGTCATGAGCACACCAATAGGGTCGCAAATCGTCCCAAAGCCGTCGTTTCGGGCAGCGTACGGTTCGAGAATCGAGGAAACTGTCGCTATCCCTATGACACGAAGACTTCTGGATCCCAAAGCCAAGTGTGGCATTGAACGCTTCCAAAACTCGTCAGTACCAAGGTTGGCGCAGGGAGTGTCCGCGAGAGCCAATGATATCCTTGGTTTATGGCCCGTGTAGAACCGTCGTTTCGGCACTCGACTGGTCAATTCTGCATGGCCAGTCTCGGCGAGGGCGGAAAGTTTGATCTCAGGAAGGTTGGGACGACGGAAAAGAGAGGAAAATATGGGAGGACATTTTGTTCCTACTTCATTCAGCTAGTTCTCGTTGCCTCAGAAGGAGTATCACCTTCGTACAAGGGTGAATACACCCGATAAGGCTTGTAGAATTCGGTTAGGGCCATTCTCTGCCGTGCCCACCATTCTAACTCAGACAATATCTTCCACGCCCACGCTCCGTTCCTACGCTCCACGGGCACATCCTCTAATCACGGGGAAGTCAATACGAAGATTACCACAAGAAAGGCAATATCACGTACCATTGTCTATCGCAAGTATACTGCAGTGGTGACCTGTGATTGTACTGAGAGATTTCCGTGCTGAATCGTGCAGGCTTGCATCGTCTTCGTAGTCAGACGTAAAGATGCGGACACGCGCTCAGTCCATCAAAATGCGTTGCCATCAGCGCCCTATTAACGGATAGGCGCCCAAAGAAGTGCAAAGGCGAGATTTCATGTAATGCGTAGTTGAGCCCGCCTTGTATGATCTACCTGCCACCAATGCAAAGCTATCGAAATCACGCACAGTTGATGATGAACGGGATTGGAGATGCGATGACTCACCGTAAAAGTACACGAGGCTCGTCTGAATAAACGCGCATATAACCATCTCATTTGGAAGGATTTCCGAGCAGTTTTGATCTCGCATTGGTACCTGCAAAGCGGACACGCATCTCCACGGTATGGGTATTACTTGGACCGGAAATCATCGAAACAGCCTGCGTTGTCGTAAGAAAAGACACGGAAAAGAGGGAGAACGGACGCACCTAGTCCGTCCATCTACGTAGTAGAACAATAAACGGCAACAAGGAAGATATCCCTTGCTAAACACACCTTCGAGTAGGGCAGTCACCAAAAAAACCACAGGACGTCGAGTTACAGCTCCTTCGGCACCGTGGAACTTAATACGCACACATGGAACTTCAGAACATTTGGATTTGGTACACAGAAATACAGCTGTAACTGTCGCGCAGTGAGTCAGAAAAACCTGTCGAAAAAACCAAAAGAAAATGACGCACAGTAAAGTACATACACCAGAATCGACATCATAAACGATGATTCTCTTCCTGGACTTCGCTCCGTCCCCCAGGCCCAGGCTTGAAGCGCACGTCGGACAGAGAACCGACCCAATATGATGCTATATGCCTCGAGAAAGATGGTTGCGCCACAGGGAGGTCAGTGTAAACGACGTCCATGGTTCTCTGCCTAGCCAACATCAAAAAATGAGTTACGGGTCCGTTGCGGCTGATTCCAGTGGTCAAATCGGAGAAGGCTTCGAGATGGACGGGACTAAGAATACAAGGATCAGATCGATAGATAGTGGGCAACGCCAAGGCCTCAAAGACTCGCCTGTGCTCCTGAATCGTCACGGCTCTTGATGCCATCACAAGGCATCCGCGTCAGCGTCCAAGTCCATGTCGGCTTTCGGGTAAGGATATCCACGGCAAAAGGGAGTCGCGCAGCAGAGAGAAAGAAAGTGATGGCGGAAACGCCCAGGTCGGACCTTCAATCGCGGCAGCGCGCACGGGCCCTCAGCGCGATCCCAGCACATTGATCCGGAGTACGTGGCTCAGTCGTCTCACGCACGAAGTGTGCGGAAAAGGTTTCTCTGACTCTAACACCTACCGTGTGGTCCATTCCATTTCTTGTCATCTCTTACAGAGCATAGATGGGAGACAAACAATTGAACGTAGACCAAAATAACTCTCGATGCCGACCGAAGTATTTGAACATTACAAGTAAACAAAGTAATTTTATCGTACCAAAAATTGTCACATAGTAAGGATAATATGTAAATAATACGATTTATATAACTCATTCAATGATGGTCAGGATTAAACGGAAGCCTCCTCGCTTCTAAGACACGCTCTTCCCAATCATCCAGGTCCAGATGAAGATGCAATCCCCCTTCGCCTAAACGCTTCAACTCTTCCAGCCCCCCGTCATCACTGAGCCCCACTCCAAAATCTCTTCCTTCGACCAGGATCCGGAGGCTCTCAAGCACCTGCAAACCGGGCGGATCGCGCCGCCCCACAATCATCTCCACAAAACCCATGTCCAGATAACCCACACTGTCAAATTCGACCTTCTGAAGCACGATCTCCAGGTTCTTCAAAATGGGAATCAGTGTATGATGGACAGCTTCTCCAACTTGGATAGTCTCTGCCATGGCAATGAAAATCGACTGCATGGCCGCATCCGAATCCCCGGTCCACTCCCTATCCTCAAACGAGAGCGAGACAAGCTGGGGGGATAATTGGAGTATGGGAAGCAGGTTGTCGTCCATCGTCGCATCGATAAACGACAGTGTGGTCAGGGAGCATTGGGAGCGAAGGACCAAATTGTGCAGGTGGAAGAGCGCATCTCGGGGGCACGCAATGGCATCTTCGTCACTCTTGACGGACGTCCAAAGTCATCTCCATCAACACTGGCAGCACCAGGCTACGAAACAGCCCTCCAAGCTGACGCTGAGAGTGTTCGAAGTGATTGGTGTACGATCTGAGGATGATATGGACCAGGGTGACTCAGGGACAACACTGTAGTGGCGGTACGAGAAATCCGAAAGGTTAGGCGCCAAAGCGATGACTGCCAGATACTCTGGTACCGTGTCGTCTTCTGGAAGGGGCCGTGCATCTGCGAATGAGACGAGATTCTCTACAGGGAACGGAATGTGGACATTCGCATTCATGCCAATCAAGTCGAAAGTCTTCAACTTGGGCGCGATTGCGAAAGCGTCGACGGTTCCAGGCATGGTGGTCGGTGCACACATCAAGTATACATCCTCAATACGGTCAATCCTTCCTCGTACACGAGAGAGTCGACGTAGGAACGACGGTACGATAGCGAGTTCAATGGATCCCCAGCGCTGCGAGTGCTTCAAGAGAAGATCGAAGCACTGGCTCATCTCCTCAGGTTCATCTTCCCGCTCATTGGGGCGCTCGTGGAATCCCCGACATCTGAAGAAAAAATTAAGGTGATGGCTCTGACCGCGCTCCAGCGCACAGTTGAGCAGAGCCAACATGTTCTTCTTCGGAGCCGACACCAAACCTTCACCATCCGCTGAGAGCTTGCGCTGCCAACTGATCGCCAGTGTCGACCACATCTCAGGACAGAGAACTTCCACTGCTCCCCTCCATGATCTGCATACCTGGCCGAGCTGCCATGGTCCGTCGGTGATCTTAAACACGTTGAATCCAAAGACGTGGTGGGGCTCCGCAGCGGTGAGTTTAGCCTGCTCTTTAGCTGTCCGGTGCAGGATCTCGACGAGGATTTCGGTGGGTAAGCCACGGATGGGGGATAACGCCGCACGGTAATCACGCCTGACATCCTTGAGTCGTGTGATCCTCGCCTCCAGCGATGCAGCGGTGTTTAGGAGCACGTCAACCTCGCTCTGGATCTCGGTGATGGGAGCGTCGAGGTCATCGATAGATGCCTTCAACTGTGCAGCTTGGAAGGTCGTTGGTAGGGTGTTGGTGGTCACTAGCGTGTCGAGCTCGGGAGAATGGCTGGACGTCGATACCCAATCGTATTTGGATGAGCAAATCACGGAGGAAATCACGAGTGGTAGATGACATGCTGAGACTACAAACGGGTCAGTCAGTGGACGGGACATGGGATGGGGACAGGATACGAGAGTTCTTACATATGGCTCTGGCGGGGAGGGGAGATTTCGATGTTCAGGGGCACTTTCGAAAGGTTTATGAGACCTGCCATGGGAGTTGAAACGAATTTGGAAACAATGCGGAAGGGACAATGGCGGACGATAGCATTGAGAATACAACAAAGAGACCCTGTCCGGCATTATCCATATTTGAAATGGACTGTGATACATGGAGCTTCACCGACGCTTAAAGACAGTTATAGATTTGAGTGTCGTTGTGTTCAGGGTGTCTCGCGGTCGGTGAATCCATTGATAACATCTCAAGTTCTGCGGAAGGAGAGATGGAGGTTAGTGCTTATTTTCACGCTTGAAACTAACACGTACCTGTAAGTAGGTGATCTCGGTTCGTATCTTGAAGCGTTTATTTGATGTAGCCAAAGAAACTGTTACAGAGCCGAGAGACGGCAGCGTTGAGCATGACGGTCGGGTGCATGATGTCATACTTTGATCACACATGATGAATAGCATATTCGACAGAAACGGTCTCAATGACGGTGTGCGAGGTAAGGACAACGAACTTCATTGACTAGGATAGTCTGTTGGTATGACGGAACCGATACTTAAGAAACGAGACGGGCAAGGACTGTGCGTCTAGCCAAGACTTGGCTTTTTGCTGGAATGCACGCGGACTCATGTCATGTAGTCGTACCACCGGGGCGATACATAGCAGGACAAAGCCTAGATATCTGAAACAAGAATTAGTTCATTGAAGCGATGCAACACTTGTACGACTTGCGTACCTGTGATAGTATCTCAAAGCCGAGATTCTGCGCCCTTGCAGATCCTATACAGCCTGACCATACGTGCGTTCTAGTCATGGTCTTTTCCTCGGTGAGTGAGGTACTTGACGAATCGTAAGTATATGAGATACGGAAGCAATGATACAAGGACCACCGAGTAATGCGTAGCCGCCGACTAAGTACTGCCCGCTGGCCGGACATTGTCAGGAAGAACCCTATCATGCAAGATGTCAGTAAAAGCGAATAAATAAACAAAAAGGCTCCTACCGAATGCCATGACATTTACGAGCGTTATCTTGTCGTCGCCTCCAACGGTCACTTGATTTTGTGGAAGAGAAATGCCGAACCTTCGCGACTTGAACTGTACCGTGGTGCATGGAGTGTCGTTATGTTCAGGGCGCAGTCAATCCCTGGAGAGCATATAAATAAGATTAGTGTTTATCTTCGCACTTGAAAACGAGAACGTGCCTGTAAACCGTCATTGTTTTCCCATTCATTTTGCCCGTGTCGTTGGTAAAAATCTGCTTGCGACCAATACTGCGAACTCGAGAGTGTTTCCCATATTCGATGCGATAGATGTGCACCAGATAAGGACCACTGACGATGACCTCGTTAGGTGTAGTCGAAAGTGAAAGGAGTAACCACGAAATCATGAAAAGAGAGTTAGGAGCGACGAAACTGGCAGTATATTAAACAGCAAAGACAATGCAACGTGTCAGCGGCATATATCAAGACAAAGACGAGGCAGCTACACCAATAATCAGTTTTCAGGAATGCGACATAGCATGTATCATGTGCGCACCAAATGATAGGATTTCGAAATCAGGCATATGTATGGCTCTCACAAGCAAGAACACTGTTGCTAGCTGACTATATGCACATCCTCGTCACGATCTGTTCCTCAGTCGCTAACGATCCGTGGAGGAAAAGAGGCACGTACGTCATGCAAACGAGCGACCAGAAAGCCTACTTTGCCTGAGTTATCGTCATCAAGGCATCAATGTTAAGACCATTGGCTTCAGGCTAATGTCATGGAATATCATCAGGCACGATTAAGGGCGAGCGACGAGGGTCATTCTCAGACGACAGAAGGAGGAAACAACGATTT
The DNA here is from genome assembly GCA_030407055.1 of Armillaria mellea. NCBI lineage: Eukaryota > Fungi > Basidiomycota > Agaricomycetes > Agaricales > Physalacriaceae > Armillaria > Armillaria mellea. The sequence continues at coordinate 28,559 of JAUDZF010000017.1, forward strand.
TGATGATGGTGGTCCGACTATTGAAATTGACCGGCCGGTAATCTAACTTGACGTTACCGGCGGCATGGGCCGAAAGTCCGAAATACCTTTCCCTCTTACCTTATCATGACAGATGATAAATCGCTGCCACCCCCACGAAGCTCGAATGCGATACCTTCTAGCTCTCATTTCGTTCTTCCTTCCTCCGTTCACCGGAAAAATTTGAACGACAAGTCAATGAGACTAGTCCATTGTATCCCCGTAGGTTTCCATTCTTTCATTTCTTTGTATATTCCTTTCATTATATTGTCCTACAGCAGATCCCACTCGTTACACCGTTACACGGGAAGTTACAGAGTGAGCACACGTGTCTTCCTTACCGGGCTGAACAGTCCCCGAATACCCACTTGTTTAGCGCTCATCGATATCAATCAAGATCGGCGTCGTCATCTTGGTGCGTCTCAGTACTTCTATATCTTACAATACCTGATTGTGATTCGAAGGAAAATATTTCGAGACGATACTTGTCTTTTCTATCTTAGCTATCACTGTCACACTTTACCTCCACGAAAGGACGAGATCGGTGAGGAAATTACGCTATCCACGTACCAAATTGACCGATCTTTAATCAGGGAACCATTGATGCTTACGGCTACTGGATCGTCACGTCGAATGAGCCGCAGTGCAGGACCGTGTGGGGAAGACTTCATGGATCAAGTATGTCTCTCGATGTTCTTTCATGTTTTGGGGACTAAAACCTGCCATCAAATCTTTAGGGATGCACCGCAAATGTATCGAGATACCACGTAAGTCCATGCATACATGTTCATTCCCACTGATATCATGTATTTCAAAGCGCATTGAAGCCCAGATGATAAACCATCAGACGCTATGGGATAATTCGCTTGATATGTGTTCTACTACCCCCGCGGACTATGAAGGACATCATTTTGATCGGCCGGACCGCTGCGACCAGGTAAGTTAGTTCGTATTACAGATGTATTCTATTACTGATCCTGATGATTTAGAGCTTGTTAGGGTGTAGTGTGACGGGCGTCTGGTTCTTCAAACACGAACGCTGTTGATCTATGTATCATTCTCTCCTCTGCCAAATATTTCTGTTCATTAATAGTGAGGGCCACTGTGCTTCTTCACCAATACCAGAACTGACAGCATCGTTGGCAGAGACTCTGTATTATCCTCACATCACTACGCAGTTCTCATCTATTCCAAAATTATTCAGTATTTCAAAAATCACAATCTTCTTGGATATCCGCACTTTCTTTCTAATTGTAATGCTCTAATTATCTGTGACACAGAATTCAGTATGAGGACAAGACAAGTATTTCCCTTCTTAAGAGGAATTATTGCGTGCTTATGATAGAGATTACGGATCGCGGTACTTTTAGGTGCCTGATGAATTAGCGGAACAATATCCTGTTCATTGCAGTCTTGACACACGGGAAGACACCGTACCCTTTCTTTAGCTGTCGAATTCCCGCGTTTTTAGCCTCTACCCCTTCTAGTTCTCTACGAGTGACGCGTTATTCCACAGAATCAAAGAGGAAATGGGCAGGACAAACACGTGGGTGCCCCGCTCTTGCTTGCTTTGGCACTTATTGAAGGGATGCGTGGGCAAAGCGACCTTGGTAGCAGAGTCGATGGCCTCGAACCTCCAAGTATGGATGCAATAGAGCCGGTTCCCGTGGAGAGTTTGATAGCGAGTTCGGCCTTGGAAGCATCTTTGGTCAATACAACGTGCAGCTGTTGGGTGCGGCCCCCTTTATTCATAGTAGGTAGGTAGGTAGGTAGGTAGGTAGTATTATTGATGCCCCTTTTATCTTTTTATTCCTTCAGCACGAATGACGCAATTTTTTACAGAGCCAGAGTAGAATGATCTGAGATGAGATTGTACTTTGGATGAGTAAGCGATAGCTATCCTACGCCGCTGGGTTCCACTCGGACGATCAGCAGAGCGATTTCAGTTTCTTGTGGTCCAGATAATCCTTTTGCATCTCAATCCTGTGTGAACGAAACAGTAGGTCTTGGCTCGAAGCCACCATCCCTTCCTGTACATACAATCGGTGACGTTCGAGGTTGAAAGAAACGACTGTCATTTTATTTATCAACATCGTGTTGTTCGGAGATTAGCACACGCAATCATCTTGGACAGCCCCCCCGGATATTAGAGTAGAGTGACGCCGACGGACGGGCCTAAGCCGTGTGATACTTGTACCTATCTCGCGAGGGGGAAAATGTTTATCGTGTAGGCCTTGATTTGAGGACTCTGTACAACAAACTTCTTCTACAACCAATTTACGGCGATCAACGCCTTGGCACTACTAGCCACCCAATTCGACATGCTCTTGAAGAGATCGAATAAGAGCCTTCATGGAATCCTCCCCCTCAAAATGGCATTTCTCTTCGTACATGAATTTGGTACGGAAGGCACGAGTGATCAGCCCCAAAGACGGGCCAATTGATTTGGTGTATCAAATTGGATCCAACCATCCGAGTCGGGCATGCTGAACGTTAGGCGCTCTAAGCCGGCATGAGCGCACGCGTGTCCTATCAAATAAATTGAATTATTTGCAAACAGAAGTTTCAACGAGGAAGGCAACTGGCGTATACTGAGCCTCCGCAGCGACGGGAGAAAATCAGGGCGGGCTCTCGCGTAGAATATGAGAAATTCTCCTCATCGATGGTGAGCACCAGATCCGTCAATGTTCCTCTGGAACACAGCAGTATGCCCTTGAGCATTGTAAACGAAACAGGCCGTTGATTCTCAAAATATCGCAATGGACAGTCAGACTTTTCCACTAACAAATAGACGTCTCCGAGGACGTTGCCGTACATCGGACAGTGGGACTGTGTGGGATCGTGAAGAGAACTAATTCCTCGAATCCCTGCATGCGACACCAGAATAAACTGGCCGGAACACAGACGACAAGTGTCAATTTCTGAAGGCGTGCATGTATAACGGGTGCTGGTAGAACAGCGTTGATCATCTGATTGTTGCAGTGGAAAGAAAAGGTTTTAAGTTGACTGTGCGACTGATGCACTCGTGAAAAAGAGACGACGCATTTTTTGGCAATATATCGTATGAGAGCGTGGTGAGCTGATGGAGGGGAAGAGATAGTCATTGGAACTTTTGTCCGTAGAATTCAACGACGTGCAAAAAAGCTGCAGAAGAGAAGAATTATGAGGGTTCCACCCCAACATTGTCAAACCATGCATCCGGTGAGTAGCTCTGATCTTCGGGGTGCATGGGATTCCCGGTATTTGCCGAATCCTTCCCTTCTGGGCCATCACCTTCTCAATTTTCAGCACGAGCTCTAACCACCTAAAGTGGCGACTTTAGACCATCCGCTGATGCTAGAAATTGGACTCGGGACCTTCTGTATCCAAGTTATCGCTTCAATCTTGAGCAGTTGGGCCTTTACTCAGGACCGATCATATTTCCTTCCTGAGGTTGACGAATAAGTACTTTCTCAACAAATAACAACTGATACCTAGTCAGGATTACAGCTTAAACTCGAAACTAGAGGAGCTATGCGTCACAGTCGTCTCACGGTAGTCCGGCCTTAGATGAATCTTGTCTTTGAAAAGACAAAAATCCTTTGCCACTCCATACCCTTGCCAGCGTTTCGTCGTCAATGGCCTTTAACGATGGTCGCTTGTTCTCGTGCTTACCCACCCCAACTCACACTCACACTTCAGAACCTCACGGTCTTCTTCGTGCACCAATACTCGTGACTCAAGCACCGATGACGCTGCGCTTCCACGTAGCTACTTTCACCACAAATACCAAGTGATGTAACGCTAATTTTCAACTATGAAAACCCGGCAAATTGCACACCATGGGTATATCAGAGCCATCCTAGCATCTATACCGACTTCTTATCGCTCACAAGGACAAGAATCTCTGTCGCCACTCCCGGCTTTGTGACTTCTTCCATAAGTTTTCACGGAAGCTCTTGTCGAACACTGTCTTCAACATAATTTTCTTCTGGTTCTCTTCCCTTCCACTTGAAAAAGTGACATGGCACAAGAAACTGCATTTATGGATTATCAAATGACACCCAAGACAATTGTCAAAAGGCTGGTTTCCAACGGTTACTGCTTATTATTCTTCCCCTTTGTATTGAGAGGTTGAATGAATTCCAGGCAAGAATAATAGATGCGCCACAAATCCGAATCAAAGTCTTGCCAGTACCGCATCGGGTACTTCAATGGACAATGCCCGTTGCCTCCGATTCGGTCACGGGACCTATTTCGTCTCTCAAATTTCGGCGCGTAAGTTGTAACTTTGGTCTTGTCTTCGTATTACCCACCATGTCCTTGGAGGACTTTTTGTCCGCTCTCATTTCCTCACGGTATGAGCCATGCCCCGTGCAGCCAACACCCCCGAACAATGATCGCCCTTGGACCACATATCCAGAACTAACTCACCATTTGTACGTCTTACTACTGCCTCACTACTCTCACGTAGTATTGACGTGCTCTCTCAGAAACGAAGATGCCTCCCCTCTTTCCTCGACATCCTCGACATCCTCCTTGAACTCCGAACATTCCCTGCAAAGCCAATCTGCAATTCTTCGAATTTCTCAGCCCACGTATGTTGTTTTCGCGCTACCCGACGGGTTGACTTACGACCATCGTGTTATGTATTTGCCTCGTGGATTTACGCGTTTACAGCTTCGGCAACCTCAACCTCAGCTCGACTGGGTCATTTTCGATGGCGTCGACACGGAAACGCATGTAACAAATACTTCGGGGACGTATTATCGTTCAGACACTCCTATCCAGAGCCAGTCATCAAGCCCTCCACACTTCGAGCCCACGAATTGCGCTTTCACGCCCACTGACGCGACAAGGAGGTAAAGGCCATGTCTCATATCTTGTCCCCTTTAATTTACGCGTTTCCAGCTTCGACACTATTGATTTTTGGTCTAAAAACACGTATTTCGATGGCATCAATGGTGCAAGTGACACGGACAAATATGTTGGTGCCCAACTGGATTTTTTTGTTACTGAAGTAACGCATGTTCTTGAGCTGCCAGGATCCTAGAGTCAATGACTTCAGCTTTCCAGATCCGCCTCAGGGGGAGGGAAGTATGACCGAGGATTCCTGGCGCCATCACATTGATGATGCAGGACGTAGGTGGGGAGGACGATGGCCTGGGGTCTGGGTACGTGTCCCTTCTTCCATAATCACGCTTGGTTTCTCACGTTCTTCCTTCAGTGCAATCGCCCGGTCTATTTCATCAGACTGCGCCCATCAGTGACTCTGTGCAACGTTCTAGTTTCGACGAGTAAGCAATTCTCCTTCGCTCTGTTGGGCTCCACTCAGAGAAATGGCAGGGACTATCCTCTCTCTTGTGCTCGAGGCGGGAAAATTTTTGGATACATTCCACAAGAAAACAGCGAGTATAATCTTGACATGAGTCTCCTATGTTACAGCACACATCCAGGTAGGTATCGTCGAGAATTTATAGGCCCCAGTGGTACAGAAACTAGGTAAGTTTTGTAGTTTCTTATCGGATCACGCCGAATTGAATAATCCATAGAAATGCCTATCTTGAACCTTTAAGGATGGTGCCGCCACCTCCTAGCGAAGACTACCTTTGGACACAAATAACTGAGCACACACGAGAATCAAGCTACCCGGTTCGAGGTAGTCCTCGTTCCTTCGAGTACGTGTCTTCTTTGTCTACCAGACTATTTGTAACATACAAGGAGCAGAAATGACAGTCCTGGCAACACCTCCGAATGCTATTCCGTTCCGTATATCTGTCTCCGCCCCAACGGACACGGGTTTACTCATTTCCAATCCTTCCACTGAAAGCTCCGCTTCCAGCTCATCTCTTCCAGCTGAGGAATTATCCCACGCTCGTTCAGTATTCTGTGGGCTCTACCTCCGGCTTTATGTCATTCTTAGACGCGAATACTGCAGCACCGTCTTCGAGGATAGGTCCTCAAAGAAGTCTTTGAGCAGGATCCAAGCTCCCGACCCGGCTGTCACCATCAGCAACGCGAAATTCAATACCTTTGGGCGTATTGGACGGTAAATCTACACTTTCAGTTTATTCGCTAATATTCTAACTGGTTTCCTGCAGATCTAAGCCGTCTAATGGTGAATCAAGTAAAGCAAAGTGTGTATTTCGGGACATAGAATGGTTCAACCTGTATTGACGTATCCTTTCAGGCGAAGACCGTATCAAAAAACACCTCCAGGTCAAAAAGCTTCTAGTCGGCAAATGTGCATGACATTTCATCTATTTTCTACCTCTTGCTCACGGATACTATGTAGACAGCGACCGCCTTCAGAGTGTCATCGGTTGCGAGCCAACTCTTTCGATCTAGAAGAAGTTGTAACTCATGGCCCCGCCATACAGCGCTGATGGAAGACACAAGTATGAACGGCTGACAGACTTCGAAATAAACAAGCTACTGGAAATATACGACGTTGCTCCTGACCAAGTCCCAAGCGTTTTCTATGGCCTTCGGCGCCAGCATACACAGGACACAGTGTACACTTGCCCTATAGATAAAGCAAAATTCACCCTCACTGAATTCCATACGCACTGCATGGAACATCATAGCACTATAACTTGCCGTCCCGCTTTCCCGAACCGGGGGGATAAGGTGTCCATAAACCACACCTTTTCCTGCCGCCGGACTATTACTTGCGATGTTCATTCTTCCTACGCAAAATTCGGATCGGCCAAAGTGGCTAAGGAGCACTTTGAAAATATCCACTTGCATCCTCATGGATTGCCATTGTGCGCATTGTGAGAGTGTACACAAAGATGTTCAGACGTTGTTCAAGCACATGCATGGGTGGGAAAGGATGTATAAATATAAGCGAAATGGAAACGTCGTGAATAATTCTATGGAGACACAGTTTTTCACTTGTGTAGCATGTATCTGGTATGATATAGTACGCCGTCATTTGATTAATTTTGCATATATATATTCAGAATATATGGCAGGAGGTGTACTGTACCCAGAACGCCAAACTTGTCATTAGATCTTGTTATTCCTAGAAAGGTAGGAATTTTTTGCATCCGGTCATTTTCTCGAGAGGTACTCACACTGTAAAACACTTCCAATTCAAGAGATTTTCCATTGGCATCCAAGGAATCGTTCTGAATTCCTTCACCTCGGACCGTTTTCGAATCATTCCGGGCCGTCATTGGAGGCCCTCGGAGAGTTAACTACAGTGCCTCGGCTACCCAATATCACCCGAGCAGTCATTAATAAAACAGGAGCCGATGTTTCGCGACTACGCCAGGTGCATAAGCATGCACTCTCCTTCTCAACCGGAAGCTAACAAACAGACACAGTCCTGCCTTTCATTTCTACGTTCGACTAATACAGTATCAAATGGAGATATTTTGTCGTAGAACGGATTCATACCACGTCGTCAAACAGACTGATACTCAATAATGGAATAGATTACTGCGCAGTAGATGCTTCATCGAAAATAATTACATCAAGCCCCTGATCAGCGTACCTCCATAACGTTTGATGAACAGTATCTGAGTAATATAGGTCTCCCCAATCATATTTTGCATGTATCTCGATGCGTTGTAACCGCACAACTCGTGCTCCAGGTGGAACATCCCACCGCGACTCTATCATAGGCACAAACGGTTCGTGAGTAAACGATTGGCCCCCACATTTTGGTGTCACGTCGGTGATACGCAACTCGAGCAAATTCGGAACCATATTATCTTCGTCCCTGCTTCACTCGAAGTGCGATGAAAGTGTCGCATGCCTGCCCAACTCTCCACGGCGATGCTCATGCGTGTCAGGTTGAAAGATATTGCCTTGAAGGAGTAAAGGCACATGGTGAAATTCAACGACAGGGAACGAAGAAGACACTGGGATCGCTGAACCAAGTATGTGACACTCTGAATGTCCGAAGAAGAGAGTCGCTGATCACTCGAATGAGATCCTAGCGTGAGGTCTTCGATATTACGAAGAAGCAAGCTATCCGCGATCTCTTTCACTGGTCCACAGCGAAAATGTAGGCTGCAGATACTTGGAATAGTAAGCACATATAAACCACAGCTGCCTGACAAGCGCTTGAAGGAAGAAGTGCCTGAGATGGTAAGCACTTCTAAGCTGTTAGCTTCAGGAAGAATGCGGAAAATATCTTCTGCGATTTGGGTGGTCTCGAGCGACGTTAGCCTGCTTACAGGCAAATGGAGAGATGACAATGGAGTCCCTGTGATAGAGACATCACTGAGCTTTGGGAAATGGTCGAGGGAATCTCTCCTTCCCACATCCACCGGTTCGTGATCCAAGGCGACCCTGATTTTTCGTAACATAGGAAGCAGGCCTAAACGATTGAAGAGGGGATATTTCAGGTGCGGCATGTCGACTTCCACCACGCACCAACGAGAAGTGTGGGTGAGCAGGAGATCTAATATGGAGAATAGGATCGGCGATATGGAAGAGGATTTACTACCGCAGGACATAAAGATGGCGAGAGGAGACTTTTTGGATCGTTGGAGGGATGTGTGGACCATAGACACGGACTGTGGATGTAATTTTGTACCATCGTGAGTATCGATGACTATTCTGGACCACAACGTTGGGAAGGAGATGTATAATGTTCGCCAAGAGTAGCATACGTTACCAAGGATCCACGGGGTAGAGTTCGGGTTGACAGTGTCAACAGGGAGAAGTTGGAAGATATGTAGAAGAACAGTCTCGAGGAAGCCGCCGTATCGGAGCGAAAAATGATCGATAAACTTGAAGTCTGCGATAAATCCCGTCCTTCTGCTTCGGGCGAGACCTAACTTCGAGAGCCAGGTTTGACACATGGTTCTCCAACCTGCGACAATCATCATGGATTATCGAAAGAGTTATGTTGTCTAGGTCGAAGGACGATTGTCCAGAACGAAGGTGTCGGATGATAATTTCGACGGGAAAGTAATCTACCTTTCCGTCGTCAAGCACCATTGTTTGGAAATTATGGCGGCTCGGAGAGGGGACAAAGGATGGCATATTCCTAGTTTACACGCCAACATGATAAGCACAAGCGCATATTCTGGGGCCAAAGACGCGTACCCTTCTGAAGACTTTAGGAATGAGAGAATCAGATATAGATCGAACGCTAACAGTCGATAATCGAGATATATGCATGTGAAGCAATGAATTATAACAAACGCCCTGTAGCATATTTGCTTATTGAATGTGCCTGGAATCGGGGCTATTCACCACCAAGTCACATCAATCACATTGAACATCCGAGATGGCGCAGGAATTATGTTTGCCCCAAAGGGCCGAGGCAGCTCACAGCCATTGACCCAACGGAAAGGTATCAACGCACGAGTTTCAGGAAAATGAACTCGTCCGACTCCCAACCAACTCTCAACAAAAACTAACATGAACTCATCTGACAGTCCAGAAATTTCAAACATGTCCGAGATGAATATCAGGCAGAGAAATATAATCTTCAACGTCCCAGGGTTTGCAAGTTTATTAAGGGGCGCAATGGTTGATGTGAGCGGCCCCGATACTACGGCACGAGTCACATGGAATGCAAATCACTCGTGAGATAAATCACTCAGGGAGGTGGTTGTGAGCGCAGTGCCCGAGGAAAGCCAAGACAAAGGAAGAACCTTTGCAAATCAATCAACGGGGTTTTTTTTTGCTGCGCTGGACCTTTCTCGCTGTTCTATAAAATGAAAGACAGTCTGTTGGTTAGAGAACGATGATCGAAGAAGGCGTGATTATATTATACCATGAGGCCCCACAGAGCCTCCGCTTCCTTTCACAGAAGAGTTTCGGGTCGGTATAAGAAAATTTGATGGCTGAGTACGAGAGACAAAGAAGATTCAGGATGATCTACGTATTTGAACGTTGAGGAAATTGATAGTAGGATGTACAGAAATTAAATCGCTTACAGACGGTGGTGTATAATATAGACAGTACTTTGCGTGCGAAGGGCACACGTTAGACTTGTCTTACTCGTGGAACTGAGGAACTGTCGATGCGTCCTCTTGCATGCCATCAGGACCTCGGCAAACAGAGGAAGACGAGCGATGCTTCGGCAAATAATTAGTTGGAATACTTTGCCATTGTTGGCTAGGCCCAGCCCAAGTAATGGACAATTGTGTCAAAAGCGACTCTCAACCATCGTGGTTATCAGCAGGAAACGTGGTGAGGGTGCAATAGTCAAAACACTGTCGGAAATTAGCAATTCCAAGTATAAACAAGATGCAGGAGTACCGGTGATGCACATGGGGCTACCGTGAGACTCGCTACGGACCTTGGTCCTTTAGCAACCTTCGAAAAACTTGACATATTTGAGTTCCCCCTTTTTCATACGTCAAGGGCCGTACGAAGTCACGAAGATCACTTTCAGAAACAGAAACATACACTGATGCTGCCCATTTAAATATAGAATGTCGAAGCAGGATTTTTGCGATAGATAATGGGGCCGTGTCGTAGAGCAAGATCTGTTCAGCTCGTCGGACCAAAATTGGTAAGCGAAGTACTGATGTCTGGTGCATCCACCTACAAAATCCACTTCGCTCAGCTATAACGTGTGGAATATTGATGAGGCTGTGGCTGTGTAAGCTTGTGAAGCTTTGATTCCGATGAACTAAATATATTCGTGGTCGGAAGGATATACGGATGCTGAGTGAGAGCGGAACACATCGAGCACCATGTGGAAAATAGGAGGACAAGGTGTTACGCCTACTGGCCGCATGGCGGTGAGAAACGAAAGGAAGCTCCATGCTCGTGCCTCCGGCCCCCCGGCTTTAGTAGACTAAAAGCATAACAGTCAGCCAATGTCGGAGTTAGTCGCTTCAATTCCTGAAAGGGCAATCTGATGAAATAGAAGAAATAACGCGAAGTATTCAAAGGACCGGGACTGAAAACAGGATAGAATTTTTTGAACATTACGTCCATACTGATACTTGGAAATAACGAAAAATGAGGCTGAATACCTGTAGTAAGATCACTATCGCAGCCTCATCAGCCTGGTATGAATACGAAGATCAACGAATCTGCCCACCTGGAAGTACAAAGGTCTGTTCTGATCTTTGTGAACTGACCTCCAGTATGTCCGCTGGTGCTCCGGAAACTGCATGTAATAAGCGGATCCAATCCACCTTTGTCCCCAGTTGGAAGCGAGTAGAGCAACAGTAATGCGCTTGGGAGCAGACCGTATTGGTGTCCGCACATGGGCATATCATGTACTAAATAAGCGTGCCCGAGGGTAATTTAGAGGCTTATAATAAACCGATCCAGGACAGGAGACCGTATGAACTGATCCTAACATAGAGGTAACAGAAGACGTTCACGAGGGTCTGAAGGTTATCCGCGCTGTACAAGAACGATGATCAGGTTAATTGGACTTCGGCGTATTTTCACAGATGTACGTTATCTCCTCCTGAGATACGTAGGAGATGTCAGTATTCGGGGATTCCAAATGACGGGAAATACTCACGTAAATAAATGAGATACGGAAAGTCATGATTAAGACCCCCCGAGTAATGTATAGTGTCCTGGGCCGGACTCCGTCCGTAAGATACCTATCATACAAGATATCGGTAGAAGCGAATAAACTAAAGAAGCAGCTCCTACCAAATGTGATGACGTTTATGGATGTTATCTTGCTGGCGCAGACTCCAAGCGCCACTATTCAGAAGAGAATGTATAAGAGATCACATCAAGGAAACACCACGTGATGCGTACCTTTCAGTGCAGCGAATTCTATTAATGAGAATATGAACAGTAGATCCTTGCAACTTCAAACAGAGTTAACATACCATTCACAGTCATCGGTGCTTTGTTAGCTACGTACGGAGAACATGGCTTGGGCGGCGGCGGAGAAAGGATTCAACCATGGCACGACACGAGCGTGAGGCAAGAGCGCGTCTTTGATTTGTTCGGTTGACCGGACCGAACCATTTCCCGGATCAAAGCAGAGAGCGTCGATCGCCTCAACGTCACTTCGTTATTTCGCTTTCTGAATTCGAACTCCCCTACGCACCATCTCATTAACAGATTAATCCTTTCTTATACCGCTTCATCGAATATCTATCTGTCGAACCACGAAACTCCGCAGGCTTGATGGAAGCTTCGAGGCAGCAGAGGGATGACACTGTACACCAGCAACTACACGAGGTGTATCACACCCAGAGACCATAACGCTACATTCTCGGAATCATATCATCAAACGAGCGCCAGAGAGTCATACGCCAGGTGCGTTTGCTTACCGTTGTTGTACGGACTCCTCTAAATCCATCTGCAGCTTACAATCGAACAAGCTACGGGACGAAACGAGAAGCGAAAACTGTATGAGTGATTTCTGCATGTACTCTCTGTGAGTGTCTTTCGCTTTTTGACGAACGGAGCCTCGACTTATTGAGTATAAAATAGCAAAGCAGACAGAAGATGCTCGCGGAGAACTCACGCGGAATTGCGGACCTTGTCATCTCGTGAGCTTATCAGGTGTGTCACGCCCTACTATTTCAGTCCCTTGTGCTCACCTCTCTCTTCAGATATGAGAACCTCATTGAACCTCGTATTCTTACTACGTGCTCTCCTACACTCCATGTCCAAAGAAGCTTCGTACTCGTGCCCATCTGTGATGCGACCGGGCTACTGTATTTTATCCGAACCAACTTTCCAACGAATGTCATAGTTCCCCAGATTCTATTCAGCGGCGACGGAGTGCAGAGGCAACCGGTACGCCCATCCATTTTTCATTAGATCTTTGGCTCACAATAATTGGTTCAGACTCCAAGTTCACAATTCCTTGAGAAAGAATTGAGGTCACTGGAAACAAGATGAGAGGGCAAAGTATCCATCACGCGTGCCGAAGCATCCAGACTAGCACGTAGAAATTTGGATTAAACAAGATAAAGAGGACTACAGGCAAGGCGGGCCTTAGAGGAGGGAGATAGTCATGGGTCTGAATGAATGGACCGGAATCACGGCCAGCGGCATATCTCCTGACTTGTTGTCTTCCTCAAGCTCCCGCCATTTTCTTCCTCGTTCACCCTCATCCTCTCATCATGAATCGTAATGCTACGCCTCGCTGATCAACCCACTGAGGTAAGCCATCCTTCTTGACTGCTAATGCTCTTTTCGTGACTCCATCCCCAGAGTCCAGCTAGGACAACGTCATTCCGCGTAGGATAGAACGGATGTGCTGACCCGAGGACTGGGTAGGGTCTGGATAGCCAGCTACACTTCAGAGTCAGTAAATCTGCACCTTACTCAGTGGCCAGCACAGAGGGATCTTCTTCAAGGACTATCGTCGGAAGACGGCCGAAGTTTAGGCGGCTGATGTGTCTGCTATCGTCAGTGCATGAATTCATCTAACATCACCTCCTGCTGAATTAAAGGTCGGCTTAACTTTACAGCTATTTATACGGACAATAGAATTACGCCCATCCCGATTGAGCGAACAGTATTCGTGGTAGTGTTTACGCGCCATCTCGTCAGTCCTCCGGTTTGGCATGGTACGCGGCTGGAGACTACAATAAAGGAAAATCGTGTGGAAATGGTGAAAGAGAACTCGCATGGAGCTGTGGAGCTAGTCGTCTTGCGAGTTATCTCAGTGTGTCATGTTTTAACGTTTCATTCCTTTTGCTGACCTCTGTCGTTAGATATCGGATCATCGTTCAGGCTTGTGCTACTGGGACGACATTCTTTCGGGACCTTCTCGCTGAGGATCTAAAAACTCCCGCTGAGCAAGTGAGGCCTTCAATAAGGAAGGATTATTCCGTATTGAACGAACGAGGGGGACGCAAGAATCGTTTATATTACACAAATTCCTCACTTACTGAACCCACCACTTCCGGTATTAGACTGACAAATCGCGGTTGTCAATTCCGATGCGCCGTAGCGGTGGAGAGTGAAATTCGAACAGATCGAGTTAGCCTGGGGTGAACATCGAGCTTCCGATATTGTTTCGATGTGCCCATCTTTGCGCGATTTTAGAGCGCTTAGCACGGCATCGTGGGCTGAAGATTCGTGAATCAGCGCAGCCGAAGGTAAGGGACGACTCTGCAAAAGAGGTTGACAGATGAGCCTCGCTCGCATCGAAAGGAGCAATGAAGGAGGTGGAGCATTACTGGTACCACGTAATTCGTCTCCTCTGCGTTTGATCCTTGTCTGATTTCCCTTCATAGGAATGATGCTGGTTCGATTCAAAGTTCAGAGGACTGAGCTCAAAGCACTAAACTCGCCTTTAAACCCCCTTCCATCGGTAAACCTTTAATGCCGCCTGAATGGTGGTTTCACGTCTAGCCTTCGGGTGCATATAACCGCGTAGGGACGCGATTCCACGTCTATTACGACTCTGATTGTCCTTGGTAAAATCGAAAAAAATAGGTAAATACATATGTTGCACCGATAAGTCCTGTTCCCTGTCCTGTTCCGCGGAGCTCATACTTGTGTACCAGACTCGTTCCCAGTCAGAATTTTCTATAGACTATTACAGAAAAGGTATCGAAACGACATTCTGTAGCAGGACTGAAGGTATCCGAGGTATAGGCATGATAAGGTGAGTACTATAGTTGTTAGAAAGGAATGGTATCACTCATGGTAAAAACATCGTAGTTGACAACGTTAGCCTAGTCGATACATATCTCGTGCATGTAAGTTCTTTTACCTGTATCAGTTTGCAGAGGTCACATGTCACCACCAGGTTTGACGTCGGAATAGTCACTGATTGCTACGATCTCGCTACACCCACTATTTTATGGTTAGAATTCCACGACTCGAAGTGAAAGAGAGCACATACTTCGCCAACAGCTTGGTCATTCGCGGCACCTCTAGATTTCATTTTTCATATTTGAGGGAAGAAGGCGCGAATTGAGGATGAAAATTCTGCAGGTCTGCATAGTTCATTGCCACCGATACCATTGATTAATTGTTCGAATAGCGACAGCCAGCCTGCCAATGTACGTCTTTTTTCTTGTACCATTGATATAATCCTGACGATCTTCCATAGATGTGCACATGGGCTAGGAAGCATTTCGAGGGATGACTGTTACTCAGTTGACTATCCATTTCTAACGTTACCTCCGTCTCGCTGTCCTCAGATGTTGTACTTGCTGCCATTTGTTCATAGGGCATGCTCGTTGTTTCGGTCTCCCTCGTAAAGTGTTTTCGTTGAAATGGATACGAGACAAGCAAATTTTCAGCTACACAGAGGATAGGAATTAGAGGACGTCACGGTTGAATAATTGTCGGGATCCCGGCCCACGGCCCGTCACCCGACATGCTGCCATTTATTGATTGCCGAGGCGCCGACCATTTTCGTCCTTTTTGACCAATATCGTCTCATCGTGAAGCCAGTATTCTGTGGCGCTTGCCAGCCCATTGAAGTTATCTTTCTTTCCCCTGCTCGTACGATTCGTTCCGAGCAATCTATTGTTCTGACCAGCGGGCTAAGGTGGGCTCGCATTCTTCAACTGTTATCACTTGCTGACTTGATGCGTAGATAGGGCGATGCGATGGTGAGCGCAATGCTAGGCCTCTCGAACCCCGACTACGCTTTGGAGTGGCGACACTTGCAACCTGCATGGTCGCAATCTGGAGTACTGTCCAAAAGACACGGCCGAAGCTTGATATGGACAGTGTGTTTTTCACCCTCATCCGCCATCCTCTTTTCGCCAGGAACGTCACGATGACTGACCAGTACAGGCGAGTCTTCTTTCTTCGGCCTCAATCACTCATGTTCTGACAATGTGGTGTGCAGATAGGATATCTGCCGTGTCAGCACTTAGCTCTGGAACGCCCAAATCGATACACTCACAAACTACTGAGTATCTAGAGCAGGGTGAACAGCGATTGGAGACATTACTTAGAGGACCATTATCATAAGACAACTGAACCTTGGCGCGTGGTGTGCCTTTTACGATCTACAAATGGTGACTCGTCTAACATGCCCTTCTGCAGGCTTCAAAGTCGTCTTCGACCTCGCATCTATCGACCCGTTGATGACGCGTATCTAGGTCCAGCGAACGATGAGCGAATCTTCGACGTGGTGCGAAGCTTGATCTGAGGAAATTCTGACGAAAGCGGTTTCTAACATGACTGAACTACTGCATTTCGGGATTCCGCACTGAAGCTTGGCTTTTGATTTGGAGCAAGTATAGGCGTGCGACCGGAGTGTACGTTTTCTCCCTCTCCCCATTGTACAGCAGCTGACGTGCTGACTTCTCCCGTAGGCTACGGACCTCGCTTCGCACATCTACCGGTGCTTAGTCCATTTCTTCTTGTATGGCTGGACTCGTTGTAATGGTACATGTTGCTATTTTTGCCGTGAGACCCAGAATCTCGCTTGGCAGTGGAGAGGAGGGTCGATGTTCGAGGGTAAATGAGCTGCGCCGAGGTGAGTAGAAATTGCCTGGCAAGTCGGCCCTCTATTCTTACGCGATAAACTGACTGATACATGCATATTTAGTGCTAGGAATCTCTTCTTAAGCTCCGGTGATGCTTAGATACTTTGCTGTCTTTCGTTTACTGATTATGATCTTGTGTTCTTACCCACCTGAACAACATTCAAATTCCGTGCGCTATGGTTTGTCTGCATCCGTGCGACATCTATCTTTGATATCACCCCCTCCATCGACTGGCGGTGGTTTGGAGAATGTATCGCTTCATTCATCAAATGTGCTACGTTTCTCATAACTACCGGGTTCTTCGAAGAAGGGAGATGTAATCTTCGACCGCGACACACTGACCATTGTTGAACTTGCACGGATCAATTAGTATGACATCTCGCTCGAGAGGTTAAAGGAAATACAATATCGTGTTTTGTTCTAGCCTTTTGCCCAAGCTTCGATAGCAAGGGATGGTCGTGTAGATCGATTGGCTCGAAATCAACTCCGAGTCTACCCATCCGCCTCCCTATCCTTCAAGAGTGGAACTTGCAGTCTGGCGCATAGATGAAGGGGAATTAATCTGTTAGGGAGACAGGGCCTTGGAGGATGAAGGAATTTACGGATTTACCTGGATCTAAATGAATAAAATACGATCACGGCCTGCGGCCCATCTTTCGACCTGCTGTCATTGTTGAATTCTCATAGCTCGTCTACTATCACCTCCCATCATGAACGTCTTATTCTGCCTTGCTGACTGGCCGAGTAAGGAGAGCTTTTCCTCTATGGCTCTTATTTGTGACCTAGTCTGCAGATAGGATGATGCCATCCTCCGCACCCCGTACAGGTCACGACCTCCGGTGGAAGAACTGCCTTTAGTCACAGCCAGGCGGTACGTATTTCGCTGAGCATGAGGGCATCTTACGGAACGTGGAGGAAGGTGGGTGCAACCGTATGGAAAAAATAAAGGAGCGCGACTACGAGTGCTGAGAGCCGATCTCTGTTGAGGTTACTGGTGACCGGTGAAGAGGCAAAAATCCCAAAGGAAGCGGGGCTGAAGATTTTGATCCAGTCGGTGTCGGTCCGGAACCCGGTGCCATGACGAGCCTCTTCATCTCCCATCATTTGCTGAGATTATCGTTCGTCTAATTCTTTGCCGCAGAATAGTTATTTTCCGTGATGTGGTGGAACACTTCCTTACAACTCGGCAAACACATTGGGTGCAGGAAGATTCGAACGACCGACCCGAAACCTTGCCCCCTTGACCCATACAAGAGTATGATTCGTCGTCGTTTGGATCCATGAAGGAAAGGACCATATAGAAAAGACTGTAAGTCAAAGTACAGGCTTGATATGATTGTGTTCAACCAGTGTATTCTCATATGCTTAAACATGCGGTCCTTTAAAGATGTGCGGTTAGCAGGGTTCTGAAAGAATCACTTACCTCCATCAATGGTGTGTAATTCTATTCTTCGGGAAGTGGGAGCACCTGAATAGTGCATGTTCATATAGCTTGATCCGACGTCCTTGGAGCTCAGGTACGTTTGCCCACAGCCAGATGGTATCGCTTATCCGATCACATTTCCCAGTCGCAAGATCACATCAGAAAACTAGGCCCGAGAGTACTACTAAGTGGAATCGTCTCATTGTTGTACACAGACGATAGATAATCCTTCACATGGGTATATGCTATATCAGAACGGTGAGCGGCTCCGGTGAAGGCTCGCATGGGAATTTATTTCTAAGACATCTTCATGCGCTGCTCAGACCGGACGTGTATGGCCCCGGCGGTGTGATTCTTGGAGGATAGTGACTATGCGGGTAGACGCAAGCTACACTTTGACACGAATCGTTGAATCACGCCTGCGGTCAATGAGATTTACATCGCCAAACTTTCCAGCTATTCTATAACCACGATATAACGAATGAACAATGATTTTCGACAACATCCTGGATACCTAGTCTCTTTCTCTTCGACAAGGCCAATGTTCTCATTGCCTAGAGCTTACTGAGGACATTTGCTATCACGGTCAAGGGACTATCAGGCGGATTCTATCCTTTGTGCTGCAAAACTTAGCAGGATCATAAGAAGCTTTGTATTGGCCTTCTATTTCTTTAACAGTGACATTGTCCCCTAAATCAGAATTGAAAGATATGTACACATTCTCTATGTTCCTCGTATGCAAACTAGCAGTGACTTTTCTGATTAGAACAATGCACGGAGTCTGGCATTGACTCTGATTTTACAGGCAATAGGCATCAAAAGTCGGGTATCCGTGAACAGGATAACGAAGTGGGTGGTATCATGATGCTCTGTATTCGAAAATGTTCACGGCACTTTGACATGAGTGAATATTTAGTGAGAGTACTTGAATAACTTACTGACACCTTTTTTGAGTGACCTCGATGCTCTCAAATACATTTCGAAATGATACCTGAATTGGTTGTACAAACATTTATAACAGCTAGAGTATTTTGGAAAATCAGAATGAAAGTCGGGTATGTAAGAACAAGAAATTTTGTAACTGTACGGTAAAGCAGTCTGGCGGAGTAATGAGATAAAAGTAAGTGAAGAGATATAGAAGAGAAATTCAGGGTAAAAAGTTCTTTGGCAAGTGTGAACATGTCCTAGACGTCAGATGAGCCTTACTTTGCAGCCCTGCTTTGCGACCCCAAGTTCCTGAAGCTTCCTTCTTTCGTCCTCGTCCGCTATGTGTATCACTGATAATTTCTCGAAGCCCCTCATTCGCCGGTGCCCAACTACCCAATACTTCATGAAGCTGTCCGCATCACCCCTACTGCCCATCAGTGTATACAAGCACTGCGGTATTGGGTACTGGTGATCGGCGATGACCTTGATGCTGTGGGATGCGCCAGTGCTATCTTTGACGACCAATTCTCCATGCCGAATATTCTCATCATGTGGTTGATAAGCCAATCCGCGCACCTCGCCTGACATGATACGGGGTCCACAGTACCTGTCGTCACCAAAAACAGACCGATGATAATAGACCCCTAGACTCGCTGCAGCGGTATCACATGACGGAAGTGCCTGTGTCATCACCTGCTTCCACGAAGGTCGCCAACGGGAACCTCCATTTCCAGGCTCAGAATAATGGAAGAACAAACACGTTCGATGACGGACCGACATCATGGACACAAGCGTCTGCCAGGCACTCTCTGTAGAGCACTGCAAATCATATACTGGTTGCCAGTAATGCGCGTTGAGCAAGCATGTCAAACCTGCAATTTTATCCAGAGAGTTCACTGACACTCGCTTCTGCATCTCTGATAAGATAGCAAAGAGCGAGCTATCTATATCATTCCGCAGCTGTCGCAAAGATACGAGTTTTTCATCAACCCTGCTTCGTATCGCCTTTTGATTGATGTCCTCCTCAGTGTCAGCGCCGGTCTCCCCACAGACAACCGTTGCGATTCCATCAGTGTCGTTGCACGGGACCTCCTGGAGCGTCCACGCTCGATTAAACCAACATTGGTCGCTTTCAAAGTATCCCTCTTCGAAAACCAATGGCCGACCTAGCCCGCAGAAGTAACATACTACCCCACCAGAATAGACATTCCCAATGGTGGGTACGTCGGTTCGCCACTCTGCCTTGCGTTGATGGTTGTTATGGCTACCCTCCTGCCTCAAACAAAGAACATCCAGCCATGCATACTCAACTCCGAGGTTCAACATCTCAATGCGGATGAGATCAAGATTTGCATCCTTCGGCATGGGCACCGGCCACCTGTTTCCATTGATAGGGGACATCAGACCCACCCGGTCCTTCTCATCCACCCACGCATGTGATATCGCACGCGGCTCATGGGGGGTGACCCACGATGGTACGACCCGATTAGCATACAGATCCCAGATTCGCCGAGGAACCGTATCGGATCTGACAAAGTTGCCTTCGTGATTATGTATCCATCGAGAAGCAAACCCCAGCTGTCGGGAATCCAAACTGTGGAGAGAATCCACTCCTTGGCTACCGGTGGCGAAGTCAGTCCAATATGGGCGTAAATGGGCATAAGCTGTGCCAAAGTCATGATTTTGTGTGATGTAGGATTGGAGAACCCTGCCGAGGGTCTGAGGGCACGTCTGGTTCAACACGAAGCTCGTCAGTCCTGGGTTGAAGCAAAGATCTGGCAGCTCGAGAAAGAACATTTGTGCCACTGGTGGTGCACGCAAGGGGACATAGAGGAGGTCCTTTAGTCTTCCTGTCTCGCTGCCATGGCCCTTCCGCCTGGCATTCAGGACCCTCACCAAGGTACGGCGGACGTCCAGATTGTACGATGTGCCGAGTGTAGCATTAAGCTTCTCCAACATTCCATCGACGCCGAGATCAGCGCAGGGTGTGTTTGCGAGAGCAGAGGATATGACTGGTTTTCTACCAGTGAATGACCGTTGCTTTAAAACTGGAAGACTTGATTCCACTCGGCCAGTTTCAGCAAAGGCGGAGAGAGGTGACCTCGGGATAATTATCCTGCTCCATCGAAAGAAGACAATGGTGGGTGTAGCAGCGGACGTAGGCTGGTGTGTTTGTGGTTGTGGAGTCTTCGTGGTGAGAAGGAAACAATTGGGACTGGTGCGCGGACCATCAAAATGTATCACTATCAGATTCGGTTTTGAAATGGGCGCCCAAGCATTTAGAGCGCTATTTCCAAAGAGGACATATGCAAGCATGCTTGCTGTTATCATTTGCGCGATGCCGTGATATACATCTGAAAGAACCCAATTGAATTCGTATCAGAAAACACAGATGCCTATATTTCCGTGATGCCTCACACCAGTGATACGAGTTTTTCAGAGGACAGACAATGTATGTACCAGTCGGTCTTGCGGGCCACCGCTCCATTAACGTGGGATCGTCGATATTCTGAGTAGTCAGCATGCGAACTCACTAGAATTGAAAGCAACCGGTCGTCTATTCAAAAGAATAAGATCAATGATATTGATGGGAACAAATGCTCACTGTTCATCACACACTTGATCTAACATGAAAAACTGATCATGAGAGAAAAAATTTTATAGGAGGCTAGGGGTGAAAGAAGGCGAACGAACTATGGCCGACACGATCTTCCGTCTTGTTCAGCCGCGCAGCAAAAGATGAAATCATGATCAATTATTCTCGCTAAATGAAGGATAGGCGCATTCCTAAGAAGTACCGGAGGCTGTGAAGACCTCTTCGAGCACTACCTATGCATCAATAAGTCGGCTTATCGTGGATGCATACAGAGATAACTTACGAGCAAGAGTCTCCTCCATTCGGCACCACACATTTACCCGCCGAAGACCCCCAGGTCAGTTTCGTTGCCACGACTACTTCACATCACCGGCCAGTGATCTCCTGCTTCGCACGTCTATGTTGTAAGATTTCTCGTTATAGAGAGTTGCGAGATCGGAAAAGAAACGCGGTCAATAGCAGGAAATCTCCGTCAATGGTACTGGTGAGAGGTTCATAAACTACTATAAATATTAGCTATTTAAAACGGCAAGGGGGAGAACACGTACATCACGCCTTGCCGCAGCTTGTACCCATTCCGACGGCGGTAAAAATCCGAGATCGCATAATACCGAAATAAGGTTCATACTTCATGCTCTAAGTCGAGCATGTATCCCTCGAATCTTTTTTAAAAAATGGAGATTAATCAAATTGTGATCCCGCCGAGTACTAAGCACGTACCTTATATTGATGATGGTGCTACGGAAGCTGAAGTATTCAATCACTGCATTCTATTTGAAGCCATTGATTTTTCGGCAGTAAGTTCGAAATACACTGAAGACGGGTATGCGGCGAATGGAAGGAGGGTCCCAATTGCACACACGTGTCAGGACAAGCATCTAGTGCGGATTAATGTTCCCTACGACGCTGACATTAACTCATCCTTCACAGGGAGAAATATCTGACGACTCACAATGTACCAGCCCACTTGAAATGACCGAACAACGATTGTAGACCTTCCAGAGGCTACTAAGGTGAGGGAAGACGTTGCCGAAGCTAGATAATAAACTACTGTGATCTGCTACAGAGAGTGGAAATTTCAGAAAAAGTTCTGGAGAAAACTAAATATTTCATGACTCGCCTGCGAACTTGGCCATCGAACGATCCCTCCACGTAAAACGTGGTTGGAGGAACATGAGAACTCGTATATCTAAAGATAGAGATGAGCGGAAGGAACGAATATTAGAATCTACGCACCTAAGCGGATTGCAGGATGGCCAGAGCCACAATTCCGTACGGATTTTCCTTGAGCATCTCCGCACGGCTTTGCTATATCATACTCCATCAGTCGAAGCTCCGTTCCCTGACAAACTCAACTCACAGAGAGGGCATGCGGACACTGCCGTAAAATTTCGCATCTCAGCTCGTTGCTTGCTCGATGATGAGACGCCTTGGTTTCTGCGTGCAGGACAGCGATTGTTCCAGAGAAGTCCGTGCCACAATCCGAGCCAAGCTTCGAAGGCTGGGGTACTCATTTGATGGAGTGTAGGATGGAGAGTCTGAACGGCGCGAGATGCGAAGAAATCCTGAACGCAAAGGATAAATATTGTCTCGTGGGAGCTTGAAGGAAGAGCATCGACGGTCCGGGATGGGCCGGTGATCGGGGTTCTTCTCATATTAATATTAACGCTCCGACTTGATATTCCTTCTCGTACTAAGCTACCAATTAACTCGCCTTGTTTCCTCCTTCGCGTTTGCCTCGACCTCCAATATTATGCCGATAGCGAGTTGTACTACGTCAAGAAATATCTTCTTCCTCGTTCGATACATTCAGGCCCATGAATGATTCTCACCTCAAGCCTCATGTTGCTTCGTTTGAAGGTCTTCCAGTGCAGAATATAGCATGACGAGATGCCTGTAGGCTTTTATGTACGGTTGTGTCAGTACTATCTACATCTCCTATTTCTCCAGGTTTTTGGAGGACGCCAAAGTCCAAGTGACTCGAACGATGGGCTCACAAGTGTACGCCTCAGCCGTACTGATCGTCTGCACCCTAATGAACACCGCCGGCGCTTATTTTCAGGGTTGTGACAACATCATACAGACACCTCGAGATGTTCTTCCAACGTGCTTAACCACTATAAAACCCTGTACCCTTATCGATGTTCTCTTTCCACACGCTGCAACCTTCCACGACCAGCATGGAGACCACTCACCAGCATGGACTCACGAAAGTAAAAGTCGACGAACGATACCCTCAGACTCGCCTAAAGTTTGGAACACCCCTGCCTCCGCCTTTGGTTCACCTATACTGTGCTAACCAAGTAGCCTCAAAATCCCGCTGCTGTCCCCGTGATGGAAAGCTGAGCTGCTCAGGATGCTTTCTAGTCCGATACTGCTCGAAAGAGTGTCAGTTAGAGCACTGGAGTTGGCATAAAAAAGGTGTTGTGTCCATCATACACGGTGTGAAATCCGACTAATGGTCTTTGAGATTGTAAAATCTGTTGAGGTCCGCCTCGTGGTCTCCAGCGTGGGTTCACCAGACGAGGCTGCCGTCGTTTATGGAGGGGGACAGCTCGCTCCATGGGATGGAGCTCGAGCGACGTTCAATCTTCAGGGATGGGTGTCATTTTGTAAGTATCTTTCTCGTTCCGCGGTAGTAGTAGCTCATAAAAAATGTAGATGGGGGAATATCGCGGCCATCGATATCATCAATGCAAAGCATAACGAAGGTCTGGGAAGTATCCGGAACAAAGATCTGTCAGTAGCATTCGTAGGGTAAGCGTCGAATCCGATGTCCTTTCCTTGTCATGTCTGAGATCGTATTCAGCTTCAGGCGATCTCAGAAATGTGGTCAAGACCGTCAACTGGACTGCCAGAATATTACACCGGCACTATAAAAGTCGTCCTGAATGACTTCAATCCTATTATTGTGTGCCGGAATATCATGATTCTCACCATCCTTGGTAAGATCCCAGACGTCGTGAGTATAAATAATCGCATCATCCCTCTTCGCTAACGTATGGATGTAGGATGAAAGCCGCAGAGCAGGCTCTTCATCTCTGGTACTCCGTTTTCCAACCTATCAGTTACCAGAGCCGCATCCTTCCTCGCATCCTCAAGTCACCTACACTTCACAATCTCAAGGGCAAGCGTGCTCCGCTGACGCCTTCCACCTCGATGCACACCACGTTTTCGACGAGTACAATCGCTTATCTGATGGATACTCTTCGCACTCCGGCTCTCGATCCGGACGTTGCTAGTAACGCGCTGAATGATATTATGAATGCGCCTCAGAGAGTGGATTGCCGTGATCTGTATTATGCGAGTATCAAGCCCTCTCATCGAGTCGCGTTTGAGAAATGGAGGTCGATTGGGCTGGTTCTCCCTTTCGGTGCTGCTAGTGCTCACTTGTCAATCCCCAACTGCTGGCTCTTCACTAAGGACGGCCATCTCCTGCTCAACGACAACGCTAATCCTTTTGATGGATGGGAGTAAGCCTATGTACTCCAGTTTGTTATCCTTGCTCATCCATGCTCTATAGCCTCGCAGAGATATTCAATTCAGGCAAGGCGCACGGTACGACCGAAGCCGACTTGATAGGTTCCTTGTACTTTCACATCATGGACCAGCTCGTGGAGTTTTCCAAGATACAAATTTACTCCTTCGACCTCGACGCTGCTCAACTGCCGAACACGTTAAGAAGCAACAGATCATTGCCGCAGAACTTTGACCGGATCGAGGTTTCGAACATCCTGGACAAGAATTACATTGGGATGAATGTTCTATCCAGCTGGGGTCCTTTGCTCAATAAGGCCAATCCTCATGCTGCTATTGTCGGCCTCTTCATGAACTGGTACAACTGGAAGGAATCGGCTGATTTCATGGCGTCCCCAGGAGATTTTAGCGCGGTGCAGAAGCGGATGAGTGCTTCCACATATACGGTGTGTATACCCCGTGCAGGAAGAGAATGATGGTCTAACTTGTCTTCAGGGATTTCCTCCATCGATGTCCTCTCCTCTGGATCCAAACATGATCGGATTGATGACTAGCATGAGGCTGTTCCACGATACGTCGAAGGCATTTGAAGAATATCTGAAGGATGAAAAGGAAGATGTGATAATTCAGAAGGTGGATCTTAAACGTCGACAAGGTTAACAAGATCGCTCCACACGTAGGTTTTTTTTGCCCATTTGGATGATGGACTAGGTCTGTGACTCCTTCCTTAGCGTTGCTTTGCGAAGCTTGGTGCGAAGAAAACCTCAGCTTCTCCCTGTCGATTCGGCAGATGCAGTGGTATAGGAATGGTGAGTCCTGCATAATCTTCGTCGTAATTCAGTGTAACAGTATCAGATATTGTTTTCAGGCATCGCTTAGTGGGAATACAGTATTACGAGCGCTACGTGGAGTGGTCGAGGGACACCACAGGTCGTTATAGGTAGCAGAGTTGGCCAGTGATAACTAGTTGCTCAGTGTTTTGTATAGCGTAATCCACAGTCTGTACGTATGATGAATGTTCAGGGATTGGACACTGAGTGTTGCTTTCTAACCATTGCCAACGGCTAGCACCGGTCAAAGAGAGTGGATGGTGCATCAGATCATGGCGACAATACAAACTTGATAACAACGAAGGAGGGATTGAAGTGTTCAATCAGCACAGACTGTTCTATACCCGTATCATGCTGCCGCGACTTCAAAATATGAATCGTGCCAATGGGCATAAAGGACTTTTGTCTTTAGCGGTCAGTTCTCCGCCAAGTCAAGATCAGCTCTATTTCCGTCTGCTCGGTGCCAGTATACAATGTATGTGCCGCACCTGCCGCTTTCCACGATCCTGCCCTTCGTGTAGTGTAAAGCGATCTACACACATTGGTAAAGGAACAAGGAACTAGGAAGACTCGATGTCCTTGGAATATGGCGAGACAAAAAAAACTCTACGGAGACAGACGAGTATGGCAAGTTCAGGAGAGAACTGAATTACACACATTTCACCTGCAAATTTTCATTTTTGACTACTACAATGTTACGTCCAGAGTAAAAATAAGTGTAATCGAACGAGCCGCGTACTTTGGTCGTATTTCTATGGCTGCTTGAAGCTTATCGTTGCATTGCAGAACTGCTGGCGGCCGTGTCACAAAACGTGGACAGAATATAGCAATCATACATACCGAGTCTTGTCCAATTACGTACCCATATGATCATCCCTTGCTCCGTCTTGATTCTTGCAAACTAGCGCTGGCAGGAGCCAATCCATCTTGTGGCATCAATGGTATATCCACTCCTCGCTATCAAACCTTGGGCGGGAGGCTAGAATAAAATACGGGATTGTATTTCCTTTGGCCTCTCGGGTGAGATGTCATAGTTGGATCAACAATCGTCAGTGGCGCTCGAACAGTACGTCTCCTTTCTTTGAAGAATTCGGGAGTTCTGAGAAACATAGCGCGTTTCATGAATGAGACGATAGGTTATCCAAATGACCGGTAGTCGATGGAGCTGGTGTGATCAGGAAACCCTAAGTGAGATGCAGATAAATCGTAGCGCACGCAATTTGTATCTTGTTCGTTGAAGTGAGAATATAAGACCATAATCGGTAAACAAAAGACAGCAAAGTATCTAAGCATCACTGGAGATTAAGAACAGATTCCTGAGCACTAAATATGCATGCATCAGTCAGTTTATCACATAAGAATAGAGGGACGACTTACCAGGCAGTTTCTCCTCACCTCGGCGCAGCTCATTTACCCTCGAACATCAACCTCCTTTCCGCTACCAAGCGATATTCTTGGTCCCACGAAAAAAATAACGACATGTACCATTACGGCGAGTCCAGCGATAGAAGATGAAATGCGCTAAGCACCGCGAAGCGAGGTTAGTAGCCTACGGCAGACATAAGTCGGTCGCTGGACAATGGGGAGAGATATAAAACGTACACTCCGCTCGCACGCCTACACCTTACTCCAGATAAAAAGCCACGCTTCAGTGGGGAATCCCGAAATGCAGTAGTTACGTCATCTTAGAAACCGAGTCCATCAGAATTTCCTCGGATCTGAGAACAGTGGATATTAAATGATCTGTGGTCACAATTACATACTGACATCAGCGCCGGTAGAAAAAGGAGGCTTCTTGGGCCAGCGGATTTGAGCCATGACTTCGAAATCTGTCGATGATGACCGAGCGGCTAGTCGAACAAGCCGGCGTGTGTAGGGACTGGCGTAGGCACCATATCATGCTATATTGAGCGGGTCAAACGTTCCCTGCATGGCTAAGATTAGCCCCGTCTAGTTCGGAGAAGTGCTCAGTATAACGTAACCAACACACCCGAGCTTGTACAACCCTTGGATATCTTCGGTAGAAACATCCGTAGTTACTGGGTCACGGTAACAAGAGTTCGAGTCAGGGAGGATTCTTTTGCATGATACTTTGAGACGGACATGAGAAGAGGTAATGAAACATAAAAAGATGATGCACTGGATGGCCTGCAAGACGGCTAGATCCACAGCTCGCACATGAATTCTCTTCTTGCATCTCGACGCAAGTTTAGTCACTCAAACGCTCCGAGTCAAGCTCCCTACCACGTCGAAGATTCGCTCGTCGTTCGCTGGACCTAGATACGCGCCATCAAGGGGCCATTTCGATGGATGCCGAGTCCAAAACGACTTTGAAGGCTACAGAAGGACGCGTTAGAGTGGTCAGCATATGTCGATCGTACACAGCATACCACGCACGCCAAGCTTCAATCGGCTTGTGATAATAGTCCTGCAAGTATATGTCTTCAATGCCTGTTCACCCTGATCAAGACACTCAGTAGGTTGCGAGTGTATCGATTCCGGCATTCAAGAGGTAAGCACTGACATGGCAGGCATCCTATCTGCGCACCATGTGGTCAGAACACGACTGATGGAGGCCGTAGAAAGACGGCTAGCCTTCATCGGCCGGTCATTGTGACGTTTATGGCGAAAAGAGGATGGGGGATGAAACACACACTGCATGTCCAGCTTCGGCCGTGTCTTTGGGACAGTAGTCCAGATTGCGACCAAGTAGGTCGCAGGTGTCGCGACCCCAAAGGGTAGTCGGGGTGCGAGAGGCCAAGCATTGTGCTCACCATCGCATCGCCCTATCTACACATCAAGTCAGCGAGTGATAACAGTCGAAGAATGCAAACTCACCTTAGCCCGCTCGTTGGAACAATAGATTTCTGAGAACGAATAATATGAGGAGGGAAAGAAAGATAACTTCAATTGGCTGGCAAGCGCCACAGATTACTGGGTTCACAATGAGACGATGATGGTCGAAAAGGACGAAAATAGCCGGAGCTTCGGTAATCAATAAATAGCATCCACATCGGGTGACGGGCCGTGGGCCGAGATCTCAACAATTATTGAACTGTGACGTCCTCTAATTCCTCTGTCCTCTGTAACGCTGAAAATTTGCTTGTCTCGCATCTGTTTCAATGGGAAAAAAAAACTTTACAGGGGAGTGAGCAAGCTCTATGAACAAAAGACAGCAACTAATGCATCTGAGGACAGCGGGACGGAGCTAACGTTGGAACTGGATAGTCGACTGAGGAACAGTCATCCTTCGAAATCCTTCCTAACGCATGTATGCATCTATGGAAGAACGTCAGGATCATATCAATCGAACAAGAAGAAGACATACATTTGCAGGCTGGCTGTCGCTATTCGAACAATTCATCGATGGTATCGATGGCAATGGACTATCCAGACCCGCAGGATTTTTGTCCTCAATTCGCGCATATTCCCTCAATTCTGGAACATTAAATCAAGAGGACCCGCGATGACCAAGCTGTTGGCGAAGCATTTGTTCTCTTTCACTTCGAGTCGTGAATTCTAACCATAAAATAATGTGTGCGGCAGCGACTATTCCGACAACGTCGAACCTGGTGGTAAAATGTTAACTCTGCAAAATGATACAGGTAGAAGAACTTACCCTCACGCATACAAGGTATGTATCGACTAGGCTAATGTTATCAACTACGATGTTTTTACCATGAGCGATACCATCCCTTGTTAACGACTATAGTACTCACCTTATCATGCCTATACCTTGGATACCTTCAGTCCTGCGACAAAATGTCGTCTCGATACCTTTTCTGTAACTGGGGTCGAGTCTGGTACACAAGTATAAGATCCACGAAACAGTACAGGGAACAGAGCTTACCGGTGCAACATATGTATTTACCTTTTTTTTTTTTCGATTTTACCAAGGACAATCAGAGTCGTAATAGACATGGAATTGCATCCCTATACGGTTATATGCATCCGAAGGCTACACGTGAAGCCGCCATTCAGGCGGCACTAGAGGTTTACCGATGGAAGGGGATTTAAAGGCAAGTTTAGTGCTCTGAGCTCGGTCCTCTGAACTTTGACTCGAAACAGCATCATTCCTATGAAGGGAAATCAGACAAAGATCAAACGCAGAGAAGACGAATTACGTGGTACCAGTAATGCTCCACCTCCTTCATTGGTCCTTTCGATGCGACCGAGGATCATCTGTTAACCTCTTTCGCGCTACGATGCCGGACAATGGACACAGAGTCAGCCTAGAGTGAATTAGTCTCGTAGTGCGGCCGTCCCTTATTTCCCTTTATCTACCGCATGCAGGAAAGTACGCATGCTTGGCTAATCCAGTTCCAACGCTGGTGAGTGCGAATGTCGTCTCCTTGAATGTGGGAATGACAAGAGGCGTAGCGTATTTGATCGATAAGAATAGCTATATAAATCACCTATTATCGATGGAACTGTAAGGTCCAGAGGATAGACCGTACATGGACACCAACGAACCGAGGTCTACACAGTGTCCGTGGTGTTCAGCCGTGTAAGAAAAGATGGAGGATCAAAGGATTATTCTCGCTAGAAGAAACATGGCCAAGCGCCTAAGCACTCATAGAGGTTGAGAAGGTACTTTCAAGTCTAGAAATGTGACCCACAATTGGTGAGCAGCATCCTTCTTCTCGTGTGAATTTCTCTGAGTGTTGCAACAGCGAGCGGCAAGAAACGAGAAATATTCGGTCAATACCCGCGGATCGGCAGCCACTGGTCGCTCAAGGGTCCGTAATCTACTTGGAGATGTTAGTCGTTGGACATGGAAGAGCGAGGAAAATCTGAATTGCACCTCTCATCCACGCTCGTTCCCCTTCCGATGCTAACTAAAAGCCAAACATGAGCTTGAGCAGTACGGAATCCCGAACCTACGTAGTCAGGTCATTTTCAAAGCCGAGCTTCTCAGAAATCCCTCGGATCTGAGAACAATAGAAGTTTGGATTACCAGTCAAATGGGGCGCAGATCATGTACCTTAGATTGATCTCAGTCCGAGCAGTCAAGCCGAAGTATACGATTAACGCATGCGTTTCTCTGCGAGTGATGTTCGGCAGGTATTTCGAAATGTTGATGATGGACTGAGCGGCTAACCGAACACTGTTCGTGCTGTTGCGCTAGAAGGCCAGCATGAGAACTGGGTTCCCTATGCAACCAAGATTAGCCGGGCCTATATGGGAGATGTATCCATGACAACGTACCAGCCCACCGCATATAAACAAATGACGATCCCGCGCGTTAAAAAGGCGTTCTTTCGTAATACAAATAATAGACGTCGGTACAGTTGGAGAGTTGACAAACGAATTTTGTCAGTCTAACACAGGAAGTCGTGAGTTGAACAAATGAGGAAATTGGATAAAATACACGATGCCTGGGTCTCCTCGTTCACTACGGAATAATCCTTTGTCATCGAAGGCGTCGCCCTGGTCGGCAGGAGCTCGTTAGATTTTGGGTGAGAAGATCTCGAAAGAACGTGGTCACAGTAGCACTAGCCTGAAGAATGATCCTATATCTAACGACAGAGCTCAGCAGAGATAATGAAATGTTAAAACATGACACACCGAGATAGCTCGCAAGACGACTAGCTCCACAGCTCCGTGCGAGTTCTCTTTCAGCATTTCCACGAAATTCTCCTTTCTAATAGGCTCTCGCCTCGCACAATGCCAAGCCGGACCACTGACAAAGATGGCGCGTGGATACCACTGCGAAGATTGCGACTCTGAATGATGTAGGAGGTCATGTTAGATGACTATCTCGTTCCTCTAAGCCTCGCCTTGTTTGAAGTCTCTTTATCTTGTTTAACCAAAATTTCTATGCGCTCGGCTGCATGATTCAGCGCTATTGTGAGCCAAGGATCTAATTAAAAAAAAATGGATGGGTGTACCTGTTGCCTCTGCACCCCGTCGCCGCTGAATAGAATCTTGAGAACCGTGTCAGTTGGTTAGAATAGAATACAGAAGCTCGACTGCATCACAGATGCGCACCAGTACGAAGCTTCTTCCACCATGGAGTGCAGGAGAGCACATAGTAGGAGTACGAGATTCAATGAGGCTTTCATATCCGAAGACAGAGATGAGAGCAAGTGACGAAATGATAGAGCGTGACGCACCTGAGAGACTCGCAGGATGATGAGGTCTGCAATTCCGTGTGTTCTCCGCGAGCATCTTCCGTCAGCTTTGCTATTTCGAGGCTTGGCTCCTCAAGAAGCTTAATCATGACAGAAAGTGCATGCGAAAATCACCCGTACAGTTTTCGCTTCTCGTTTCGTCCCGTAGTTTGTTCGATTGTACGCTGCACATGGAAGGAGTCTGTACAAAGACAGTAAGCAAACACACCGGGCACGCGAATATCGGGCACGCTTTTGATGATGTGACTCCGAGAACGTATCGTTACGATCTCTACTCAGGAGGCTGACAGACGGCGCGTGTAGTCACTGCTGTGCAAAATCATCCCGATTCCCTCGTAGCTTTCTGCTGCCCCAAACCTTCCATCAAGCTTGCGGAGTTTCTTGGTTCGACAGGTAGATATTTTGGTGAAACGGAATGAGAAAGGACTAATCAATCAATGAGATGGTGCCGTCGAGCGAGTCCGAATCCATGAAGTTGAGGTGTTGAGGTGATGGTTGCGATCACGGCCCGCGGCCCGTCTACCGACTTGTTGCGACGTGTTGATTCCTGCACTTCCCGCCATCTTCCACTTTATCCACTACCATCGTCTCATCATGATCACAAAATCTGTCACACCGGCCAGCCATCTGAGGCGATATTTCCTTCTCTAATTCTTCTCACTTGGTTTGTGACCGGGCCCGCATGACAGGATGACACCTTAGGTTCTGGCTTCTCAAACGCCAGCTACAGTTTGGAACCGGCACATTTGCGATTCTGAGTGCGGACCGTGAGCTAACATTCTTGGAGGACTTTTCATAACAAGAGGGCTGGAGTTTGGGGCGTCTGGTGTGTCTTCTTACCATTGACGCATAGATTTCATCTAACATAATCTTCTGCAGCCTTAACGTGGGTTTGGGTTGGAAGCTATCGAGACATCCCCTAGGATCACGGGCAATCAATGAGGCTCACCAGTGATCGTACGGAGCCATTAGTCCACGACAACTATGACCCTATAACTAGACTTTGGGTTGCATCTTTATCGATGGACCAGCGAGGAAATGGGTGGTGCCAAATCTGAGGCCTGAGGGTCAGTCATTCCGCTGTGAGTACTCTGGTCCGTCGAAGTGTTGGTCCTGGACTCACAGCGCATCAAGTATAACAGTGCTCGTACCGACCTGTGGATCTACTCGAATCGGGAGCTATCACACGCACGGTGCGGCGTAATCTTGCATTTTATTACTTACGCTCAACTCCGTCTTTAGACTTCGGGGATGTCATTCAAACCATACAAATTGGAGAGCTTTTTGCCGAGGACAGCCAAGGCGACGCGCGAACTAGGTGCGGTTTTTGAGAGGAGAGGCTGTTTGCACGGTCCAAGTACCAGGCGTGTATGTGTGTACTGTTCAGGTGCCTCTTAGCCTTTGTTGAACTGATCGGTCTCTGTAGCATCTTCTGCTTGTCGATTCCTCTAGTGTTTGAACTCTTTGCTTCGGAAGCACAGCATGCTATATATCATCATATAGCTAGGCACAAGATTATAACGCAGTATACTTACAGTGCAGGATTGTTGTCAGGACATCCCAGGCGGGCAGGTACGTTGTGCACATTTTTCCCTGCCTAGGCTGAGCTAATCTCAGATGTGTAGGGAACATTGGCTCCCATAAGACCATTCTCCTCATTCTGGGCTACATGCGCGCTAGCACGGTCATCGTTCGGTTGGAACCTCCGCCTACCGTCAGAACATTTCGAAGGCACTGGAAGACATCAGTAGCGAAGCACACGTCTCTCCAACGGCTAAGATCTCTTTTGGTCACTAGTAAAGATGAGGCATTTTGCTGTCTGTGGTTCAACGAGATCAATTTATCGTGCTTATGAAGGGTACGTATAAGGATTTCTCTATACCGCATGTGCTTACCGATTTCAGGTTCGAAAGCAGGGATTAATGTTCGTTGATCAGCAGAAGATGACAGAACTGGGCTAAAGCTTTTCTTTCGTATAGGGTCCTCGGTTCAATCACCTGCAATGGAGCATCTACGTCTGGATATCGAGCACCCGGAGGTACAGTCAGGGACTCGAGATCTATGGATGGAATATGGATGACTTCTGATGTTCGGTAGAAGGACGGAAAGTACTCGTTCACGAGCTTACCTACGTAAGTGGTTCGTCTTCTCCGATTCATCCAGTTCTGACGGCCTTCCTATATTTGCATGTCGCCGCATTGCGACATAGTTTTTTTTTGGGTCTATTAAGAACCACATCGTCGCCACGATCCGAGTACCATGCTCGGAAAGCTATGTGGATCGGGGCCTAGGTAAGCTCTGCTACGTACACAATCCTGCGGAGCTAATGTTTTGATAGCAGGGACTTCCCTCGTCGAAATGCTTGCGGCTTGCTCCAATCTCATCATTGATGTCTGGACTCCGATATCATGGACTCCGCTGGTCTTTGGGCCTGTCGATTCTTATTGCTCGCGCCTTGCGAATGAATACTTCCCTTCGCTTATTCGATAACCAGTTTGATATTAAATCTACTACGTGATGAACGGTGGACATCTGTTCCTATCAATGTGTTTGATCTCATACCTTTAAATTGAAGACCGGGTGTTTTCCGATCCTCAGCATATTGTACGCTTGGAAACTGGACGCCGCCGCGTTGACGGGACCATAACTTGTCATAGAGGATGGATGTATGCGTGAAAAAACGACGTGATTATCGCAAATATGATTTACCCATGCTGCGAAATGAGCAGTTCTCGCCGAAGAGTACGTGACCGTCTTTAAAATGAATGTAAGTAGACTACCTCAAATGTGTATCGCCGCATTGCATCTGAAACTTCTACACATGATCATCCGACCTGGGTCGGAAATCACTAGCACTGGGCGCCTATCTTTGAACAGCGTGGCTGATAGTGACACGTTTTCATGGTCACAGCGCTAGTCCGCACTTTCCTTCTAACCACGACGACTGCACGACGGAGATCTTTTGGCGAAACGGGCAGCTGGGTATTGCACTACATTGACCATGGACCATCGTACGTGTTGTTTCTATACACTCTTGAACAATTTATGTATTCATTCTGCAATGACTAGATGACGTTGCCGCCCTTGGAGATGAATTACGAACCGGGAAAGAGGAGGACAGCGAGGGCGACGAAATAGGCTCGTCCACGACAGACGCACAAAGTGGTAAGTGCCTTCTCCGTGCGTGTGACGTATGCACACTAATCGGGTGGTGCCATATGGCTCGTTGCACGCATAGTAGACCAGGAAGTGACATCATTGAGTGGAGCCGATGCGGAACCTCGTCAACTGCCCTTCTTTTGGGATTCTCCTGAAGCTCCCAAGAGCACATTGTCTGCCCTCACCGAGACTGGTAAAGCGGAATCGACCATTCCGGTGTTGAAGCAACGGTCATACACCGGTCAGGGTGTCATCACTTCCCCTCTAGCCAACACTCCCTGTACCGAGCTCGGTGTCGATGGAGTCTTAGAGAAGCTTAATACCACGCTAGGCACATCATACACTTTGGACTCTGTAAGCTCAGTTCTCGAATCCTATGTTGCACAAAACTATGACTTTGGCACCGTCTACGCTCATTTGCGCCCCTATTGGAAAGACAATGACCTCGCCACTATTGAAGACAAATTATGCACCCAGGAAGAGATGGACAAGAAGATGCGGAGAGAGGTGCTCGTCAATGACAGGATTACCACACGGCAGGTGGACCCTCGGCGTGTGTGGGATCTGTACGCTAACCGGGTGGTGCCATTCTGGGTCGCGGATGAATACCCGGATGCAATATCACATGCATGGGTCGATGAGAACGATCGCATGGATGCGATGACACCCATCAATGGATATGGCTGGCCTGTGCCCATGCCGAAGGACGTGAATCTCGATCTCATTCGCATTGAGATGTTGAACCTCGGAGCAGAGTACGCCTGGCTGGATGTTCTGTGTTTGCGGCAGGAGGGTGGGAAGGGTGAGCATCTGCGCATGGAGGAGTGGAAGCTTGATGTGCCCACAATTGGATATGTGTATGAAGGTGTAGAAGTGGTGTGCTACTTCAATGGACTGGGTCGGCCACTGCATTTGACAGCTGACTACTTTGAGAGTGATCAGTGTTGGTTCCGACGTGCATGGACACTGCAGGAGATCACTAATGACCCCATCATTGGTGGGGAGACTGGGGATGATGTCATGGGAAAGGATGTTCAGATGGTATTTAAGGAACAACTCACATGCTTGCGAGAGATATGAAAACGCAAACAGGTCCTTGAACTTGCATTTGAGATGCAGAACCGGGTTTCCACAAAGTCGTTGGATAAAGTTGCAGGCCTAGCATACCTTCTCTATTCAGACTCTATCCCCATATACAATGCAGAGATGTCTGATGAGGAAGCATGGGAAATGCTCATGGATTGTTTGTGGTGTGGGGCTCAGGCAGAGTTCTTCTTCTCTTTTCCTGAACCTGGGAATGGAAAGAAACATTGGCAACCATCATGGCAGCAAATCATGACATCCAAACATTCCATGCCTTCTTCATTTAAATGGTGGCCAGGAGAAGTTGAGCACACAGAAGATATGGATTGGTATAAGGGTTACTATATTGATTCAGCTGATGTGCAAGGTGTTGTAAGTAAGCAGAGGAGAATGTAAAGTAGAGAATTGATTAGCCTCTCGAGTGAGAGATGTTGTCCTTAAATACATTTTGTACTACTTCAAGAATCTACTATGAATTACTAAATATATCCAAGTCATGGTCCAAATCAGCTGCTGCTGAATTGTGCTGAATCTTTGAGTATCTTCTTGTACTCGCTCAGGATTGCTATCCCAACACTCCCCCTCAATTCCGAGTCCCTAGAATACCTTCAGATAGATATTCATGTAGTGGCCTTGGTAGACCTTGTTAGACCCGAACTCTGGGTAAACCAAACAAAAGTAAACCAAGGGCTGTTTCACGTTCGAACAGTCACCCAAGGAGTCTTTGAGCTGAATGGTTACTAGGAGCGTCGGACTAATGTCTTAGTCTGAGGCTGAGTCGACTAGCTAAGTTTGGTGTGATTAAACTTTAGCTCGAAGCTGGGGAATATACAGCGAGAGCTACGCTACTTATATACAAAAAGTCCTGTACTAATAATAGAGTTCTTTGTCCATGGTTGACATGCAGAATACAAGGGGAAACATGAGAAGGGCGAGCATTGGTCACAAGCCATAGTTGTCCATAGTACAATTGCTGATGTGGTCCGTTATAGTCGTGGTTACGATGATAGATGCTTGGGATAAGATAAGATATAGATAAGCGCCGGCCGATAAGATAAGATAGGTGAGAAAATCGTAACATTACCCCCTCGTTAAGGCAGGCATCTCGACTGCCCTATGGCTCGTCTCCATCGGGGGGATCCACTTTGCTGTCTTGCTTGTTAGCCCACCAATAATCTTTAATGAGCTCCTCCAGGTGCCTGAGTTCGGGTTCTGGCCTCCATTCTTCATCGAGCCATCCATATTCTTGGCCCCCTTTTTCCGCCTGGGCACTAGTGACCTTGATAAGGTAATACCATGTGTTGTCTTCTGGTCCTACTTTGTCGTTGTCATCCTCCTGCTGGTAGCGAGCATTGATAATGATCATGTCATTGCCGGGGTTGATTATGATAGCGTCTACTGCCATTCCTCCTCTTCTCTCCCAATACTCTGCAATTGCTTCTTTTGCGTTGCCAAGGTACCTTTCTGCGGTCCACTTGTTGTCTTCTGGACCATAGCCTTTCCATTTAACGAGGTAGTCGGTCACCGTTTTGGACATTTCCCCCTTCTTCCCACATACTTTGCAGGTTTTGTCGTCGAGGATTTCTTCGACTTCGCATTCTTCTTCACCCATGATGATATCGGGTGGAGGAGGTGGAGGTTGTTGCTGGTTCGGGAATGCCAGGGGTGTGTACAGCATGAGAAGGGTTTCGTTGAAGACAGGGTATATTCTCCATGCGGGGGGAAGTTTCAGTTTGTAGGCTGACGCGCCGCGTTTTTCCAGAATTTGGAAAGGGTCGACTCGTTTGTCATCTAGCTTTTTCTTTGGTCTGGGGAGGTGAAGATTTGTTGTATTGAGCCAGACCTTGTTTCCAGTCTGATACTCGACTGTGGCTCTCTTCTTTTTGTTGTACTGAGTCTTCATTTGCTTGGCTGCTTTGATCAGGGCAGCCTCGGTTTCAGCATGGATGGTTTTCATTTGATTGTGGAAGGCTTCCGATGCAGGAGTGCGGAGGGTGGCATGGGATCTAGAGTTGGGGGCGACTCAAGGGTGTCGCCCGTATAGGACCTGAAAGGGGCTTTTGCCCGTGGCGGAGTGTATTCGATTGTTGTGCTGAAAAGCACAGATGGATAGCCATTCAGCGCAGTCATTTTGGTGATGATTAATGACTAGGTGGAGGTATTTCTCGATTTCTTGGTTGATGCGCTCTGTTTGGCCATCGGTCTGGGGGTGGAAGGCTGTAGAGGCATTGCTTTTGATATTAAGCATACCATAAAGGTCTTCTAGGAATTTTGAGACAAATTGAGGTCCTCGGTCAGAGATGATGGTGACCGGCATGCCATGTTTGGCATATACCTCATCGCAGAGAATCTTCGCCCATCCTTCTGATGAAAGTTTGATGTTGCAGGTGACCAGGATGATGTCCTTGGAGAATTGGTCGACAATAACGAGGATAGCGTTGTGGCCATTGGATTCTGGGAGACCAGTGATCATGTCAACTGAGATATGAGTCCAGGGCTCAGAGGGAACTTCATTTGGATGAAGCGGTGCCCGTTTGGCCTGCATGCTGGACTTTGTGTGGGTGCAAGTTTCACAGGCTTGAACGTAGGTTTGAATGTCCTTCCTGATCTTGGGCCACCAGTAGTCCCTAAGGACGAGCTCCCTGGTCTTCTCTACTCCGGGGTGTCCCACAGTGATATGATTGTGGCAGCGCGAGATGATTTCTCCTCGCACTGCATGGTTGCAGGGTACGTATATCCTTTCGTCGTAGTAGAGAAGGCCATCCTTCTCTTGGATGCCCTTTTCATGGTTGAGTGACTTGGCGATCCCCTGACCCCATTTCTGGTGGTCACGGGTCGTACTCTTGATGCGCTCATGGGATTCATTGGTAGTGGGCATGATTAGTGCCCAGAAATGCTCAGCTTTAAGGACGAGGACTTCATTGTTGTCATCGTGTCCTTGGTTGTGGTCTGCACATTGTGACAAAAGGTCCACTTTCTTGTTTGCCATCCCTGGCTTGTGATGGAGGGTGAAATGATATTTGGCAAGTTCAGTTACCCATCGCACTTGCCTGCGGTTGAGTTTCTGAGGTTTCTGGAAATACTGGAGGTTCTGATGATCCGTCCAGATTTCTATGTTGATGGGTGCACCCATGAGGTAGTGTCTCCATTCCTCGAGAGTGAGCATTATGGCAAGTAGTTCCTTGTCATAAATTTCATAGTTGCGTTCTGTGGCCATTAAGGCTTTGGACAGGAATGCGACTGGTCTCCACTTTCCTTCCTGCTCCTGGGATAGGACGGCTCCAATGGCTCCCTTGCTAGCATCCGCTTCCACTCTGAACTTCCCAGTCTCGGTCGGGATGGCTAATACTACGTCTTGAGCAAGACAGGCTTTAAGTTTGTCAAAGGCCTCTTGTTGTGCAGTTCCCCAGGTCCAGGCTTCATTTCCAGTGAGGCATGTCATTGGGCGTACAATTTCACTGTAGCCTTTGATGAAGCGTCGGTAAAAGTTGGTGAACCCTAAGAAAGATTGAAGCTCTTTCTTTTTGTTGGGGACGGGCCATTCGGTAATCCCTGTGATCTTGACCTGGTCCATGTGGATGGAACCTTTGCTAATTATTACCCCAAAGTACTCTGTTTCCAGTACCTCGAACTCACATTTCTCGGCTTTCAGGAATAGCTTGTGTTTCCTAAGGAGCATGAGAACTTTGCGAGTGATCTGTCAATGCTCTTCTAGAGTCTTCAAAAAGATCAGGATGTCATCAAGGTATACGGTAACCTTGCCAGAGGTGATGAGGTCCTTGAAGATGTCATTCATCATCCATTGGAATGTGGCGGGCGAGTTCATGAGGCCGAAGAACATGACAGTGGGTTCAAATAGGCCTCGGTTCGTTTTAAAGGCGGCTTTCCACTCGTCGTCCTTTTTGATGCGAATGTTGTTGTATCCCCATCGTACGTCGAGCTTGGTGAAGTATTTGGCACTTCCTAATTTGTCCATGAGCTTGGCGATGAGAGGCAAGGGATAACGATTCTTGATGGTCATTTCATTAAGTTTGCGATAGTCCTGAACGGGATGTAGTTTCCCATCTTTCTTTTTGACAAAGAAAAAGGGGGATGCCATGGGTGACTTGGATGGTCGAATCCGACCGGTGGCGAGGTTCTTGTCGAGGAACTTGTCTAACTCCTCCTGTTCAGTGCGATTTAGGGGATACACCTTGCAGTCAAGAGTATTCTTGGCATTGGGGACGAGTTCTATCGCGTGGTCCCAGGGCTTGCACATAGGGAGTTCATTGAAGTTTTCCTTTTTGAAGAGGTCCGCAAAGTCATGACATGTGGCTGGGACCATCTCTTCAAAGGTCTTCTTTTCCTTCCCCTCATTGGCTTTGGCAGCGAGTTCGTTCGCTTTATGAATGACATGGATTTCAATGGCTTCTTCGAAGTCGATGGCAAGAATGTGGTCACCTTCTTCGAGTTCTTCATCCCACCAGTCATTAGGATCTGAGTCCGGTAGGGGGAATGGGTTCTTGGCGCATTGGCACCTGGCAAAGGTGATCTTGCTGGTGCTCCAGTCAATAAGCAGGTTGTGGCGAATGAGCCAATCATAACCAAGGAAAACCTCTTTGGAACCCAAATTGACAACAGCGAGATCGATCCTCTCACTGTGGTCGCCAATGGTGAGTCTTAGCTCTGTGAACTCAGTGATTTCCCCAGCCTTGTTATGAGAGCCGTCAGCGTTGTAGATTGGAATGGGACTGGCAGTTTTATAAATGGGGATGTTATGGGTTTTGACAAACTCGCTGTGAATTGAGCTGCCCGTACATCCGCTGTCTAGGAGAGTGGTGGCATCGATGGTTTGATTGTTGGTGGTCTCGATTTTAAGTGGGATTTTAAGGTCTCGCTTGGAGGTGGTCTGGGAGTGGATTAGGTAGCATCAGGGTTTCCTTAATTTGTTGAGCCACTCCAACGCATTAGCCCATTGTGCGCGGCGGAGCCCTTCCAAGAGATTGTCAACTACCTCTTCGGCCCTGGTCCTGTGTATCCAATTAAGGAGCACTGACCTGGTGGCAGATTCGTCTTTGGCCTCTCGGATGGCCCTCCATGTCCACTCGGTTTCGAATGGTTTCATCTATCCTGGTGGGACCTTCTCAGCCTTTGGCTGGGTCTCCTCTGGTGATGGGGATGAATGAACTTTAGCTTGTTTTGCTTGGTGGAGTCGAAAGGCGGTGTTGTCTTCTTCATCTGGGACTTTGACCATGGTTACCTTGTGGGGGCTCTCTGCCCCATGCCCCAGAGAGTCGGACTCTGTGGACTTGGCCCTTGGCAGGTGCTTGAGATCCGCCACATTGGTCCTTGTGGGGAATGTCTTGGCCTTCAGAGAAGGTGCTGAATTTTTTGGCTTCAGAGGCCCAAGGGCATCCCACCTACTTCATTCTGACCCAAGTTCTAGTACTCGTGTTGAGGGCTCCAGCACTACCTGGCATGTCCCCTCCCCCACAGCGGGCTCGGATGTCAATTTTTTC
Source organism: Armillaria mellea (assembly GCA_030407055.1). NCBI lineage: Eukaryota > Fungi > Basidiomycota > Agaricomycetes > Agaricales > Physalacriaceae > Armillaria > Armillaria mellea. The sequence continues at coordinate 70,056 of JAUDZF010000017.1, forward strand.
TTAGGTTCTTGTTTATCTGGTCTTGGAACAGTTAAAGCAGGTATATTCAAATGCATGTTTTTTGTATCAACATATGGTGTAACTACAGAAGTATCATAAGTCCAATCAGCGATATTGTTCCTCATACCAGATAAGTCCTTCACTGAGCAAGTAGAACCTTTTACTTCTTGGTGCTGTCTTTTACCTCCTCAATCTTTGACTCCATAGCGGGTTCTGTCATTACGGCCCTATTTTCCTCCTTCTTCTTGTCCTTGTTCCAGCTTTGCAACAGGCAATTTTTGCTAATATGCCTCTTCTGTTTGCAGCAGAAACACTTCCCTTCTGACCTGAGTGTGTCAATATCCATTGCTTGTCCACGACCACTGTAGGTGGTGCCGGTACCAGTCTTCTTGTCCCCTGAAGAACTTGTTGTGCCACTACTTGCTTTGTTAGTGTTTATGGTGGGGTTATTGTTTTTGGGGATGAAGGGACTAGGACATCCAAGGCCGTCCTCGATGGCTTTTCGTTGGCAGGCCTCATTCATGATGGTGACCCGGGCCTTCCATTCATCATAGGTTTCAGGCATGCCAACTCCTATATCATAGATAATCTTGGTATAGGAGTCGGGGATGCCTTTCTTGATGGCAGCAACCATGTGCCCACGGGTGCTGGTGTCTCCCCTGAGTCCTGCCTTCTTGGCCTCTTTCTCGACTGCCTGGAAGTAGTCATCTGCAAGGCCTTTTCTGAGGCGGAGGTCATACATCTTCTGCTGATGGATTTCTTCTACTGCATGATCGCAGAACTTGTCATGGATCATTTGGCAGAAGTCATCCCAGCTGGAGAGGTGAAACTTGTTGCGGGAGTGGCGACGGCGTTCCGTGAGGATCATTATCCACCATTCCTCTGCTTTTCCAGTAAAGTAGGAGGCGGTGAAGCCGACCTGAAAGGGGCTGGTGTACATATAAGGGTCATGCATCTGGAAATACATTTCACAGTGCATGAGGAAGCGGTCGATGTCATCAGCTTCGCCTTTGAAGACAGCAGGCTTTTGCATTAGGTCCAGCTTGCACCCCATCCATGGGGCATCCTCTGCCATTTGACCGGTAGGATTGGGTAGAGGATCATCAGGGTCATGGTATTTTTCTGGTCCCTGAGGGATCAACCAGCTGTCGGGATCTTGGGCAAGGGGACTAGTATGTTGACCTGGAGGCGGGGAACCTTTAATGGCCCCATCATATCCTGTCCAGGTCGGGATAACCAGCGGCTGATTGCCGTCGGTATTCGAGGGTCCCGCATCCTCCGGTCCGGCTCCTGTGAACATTCGGCCTTTGCCTTTGTTTCAGCTTCTCGGCACATGGGATCGTGGTGGCGGGGAGAGAGGAAGCGGCTTTGGTGGGTTTCATGGGCAGTAGTCTTCTGGTTCTGCATATGGCCGATCAGGATATGCTTTATTAAAATCGTACACCGCCCACTCTGTTGCACAGTACTCAATAATATCCTCCTGCTCCAGATCTGCTGGCCCTAGGCTCTTCATCAATCTCCCCATCTTCAAGGAAAGGAAGGTCGGGTCCTCTGTAAGGACCGATTGATGACCTATATAAATCTTCATGAATTCATGTTCGCACGGATCTTGGATCGGAAGGACCGCGATTGATAGCGCACTGAGTGATGGCATTATGCTGTTCGTGGGTGATATCCTGGGTGCCTTCTCGGATGTGCTCCTGTTGTTGGGACTCAAATTGTGTACTGAAGCGGTTACCGTAGATAAGCCGCTCATCAGTATCGAGGGGGGGAGGGGCGTAGTTCACGCCGAGCCATGTATTGATCCACTGGCCCCTTTGCCAGTGCTCTCTCCACCTTCGACATTCATCCTCTGCATACCAGTCCTCGTCTTCCTGACTGATGTTATGGAGGTGGTTCCAATGAAGGCACCTTCGGTGGTCTTCGTCATCCTCTCCTGGTAAGCGCACGCTAGTTGCTTGGTGGGTGTCATGCTTGACCCGTGGTCGGTACTGCCACTCGTTGTACTGCTGCTGATTGTGGATACCGAGCTGATGGAGGCGCTGGATCATAATGGCTTGCTCGTGTGGCCAGAGGGGTTCGAGGTGCCAGGGGCGGGGAGTGGGACCAGTTTGGACGTCAACTTGGATGCCCTGGAGTTGGAGGAGCTTGTCTTCAGTGAGCCTCTCCCTTTCTCTGCTTACCTCTGCCCAGATGTTGGTGTCGGGGTGGAGGGTAATTGGCCTTGCTTGATCGAGGATGGCGACAGGGATGGTAGGGGAATCGGGGCACGTCTGGCAGTTATGGATGTAGGCCTCGAATTCTGACTGAGTGGGGCTCTGAGGGACATAGGGCTTGCTCTCGGAGTCAGAGACGGGGTCGTTGGGGAGTTCTGTGCTGCTCGAGGCTGCGACCACATATAGATCAAGGGAGTCTCAGGCTCTAGCCATTCCTCTGGTAGGCAGTGGTGCGGTAGAGGTGGTGTTGGTGGTAGAGGAGGCAGGGAGTATGGTAGGGACGGGGATGTCGAGGGTGCCAGTGAGGGGGGGGGTCATGTACAAGGACGCTGTGTCCTTGCTTGCCAATGTCGATTTCGACTTCTTGGACCAGAGCGACCATAGGAGTTTGCCGATTTTTGGGATCTCATATGGATGCAAGCGATGAGGGGAAGGTTGTGACGGATCTGTCGGGCTGTGTGGTGCCATAGCGCTGTAGACCGTAGGGTGAGGGATAGAAGGGGACAGCTGGAAGACGGGGGGCATGGAAGGTGCAGTCTGTCCAATGCTGAAGTCGGTTTCGTTGGGTGTGGTACCAGAATACAATCGGCCACCTGGACCGATAGAGGAGGTACAAGAGGGCGGGTATCCCGACAAAGAGTGTCAGGAAGAAGGTGGTAATGATTCCAGGACTGAGGAATGATACGGGCATTCAGTCTCAACAAGCAATGGTGGCTGCTTGGAGAGAGGGAATAGGAAGCTTTGAGCTAATTGTTAGACCCGAACTCTGGGTAAACCAAACAAAAGTAAACCAAGGGCTGTTTCACGTTCGAACAGTCACCCAAGGAGTCTTTGAGCTGAATGGTTACTAGGAGCGTCGGACTAATGTCTTAGTCTGAGGCTGAGTCGACTAGCTAAGTTTGGTGTGATTAAACTTTAGCTCGAAGCTGGGGAATATACAGCGAGAGCTATGCTACTTATATACAAAAAGTCCTGTACTAATAATAGAGTTCTTTGTCCATGGTTGTCGTGCAGAATACAAGGGGAAACATGAGAAGGGCAAGCATTGGTCGCAAGCCGTAGTTGTCCATAGTACAATTGCTGATGTGGTCCGTTATAGTCGTGGTTACGATGATAGATGCTTGGGATAAGATAAGATATAGATAAGCGCTGGCCGATAAGATAAGATAGGTGAGAAAATCATAACAGACCTTTAGTGAATATATCTGCTAGGTTCTCCTCTGATGCGCAGTGCTGGACTTTGACTTCATTTGAAGCTATGCGCTCACGAACAAAATGATGTTGTATGTCTATATGTTTTGATTGTGCATGGAATATAGGATTCTTGGCAAATTTGATTGTCAACAAAAATGGTAGTTGCACCATCAGATGGCAATCCTAATTCGGTTAGGAGTGCTCATAGCCAAATTACTTCCCGGGTTGTATGCGCAAGGGCCATATACTCTGCTTCCATAATGGATAGGGCTACAGTGGGCTGTTTCTTTGAACTCCAAGTAACAGCTCCCCCTGCATAGGTACAGACATAACGAGATGTTGATCTTCTATCTGTTCTGTCTTCTCCCCAGTCTGAATCTGAATAAGGTATCAGTTCATCCATAGTCCTTCCATATGTAATTCCAACTTCTAGAGTTCCCTTCAGGTAACGGAAAACTCGTTTGAGCGCTGTGACATGCTCAGCAGCCAGATTCTGCACATATTTGCTTAATTCGGTGACAGTATGTGCAATGTCAGGCTGAGATCCATTGGCTGCATACATCAGAGATCTGACACCAGTATGGTAATACTGTCTGGTGGCTGTGTCGACACCTCGGAAATCACCTGCGGGGATTTTCTCTAGCCATACATTCAGGTCCATAGGCATTTTGACCGGTTTGCAGTCATTCATACCCATTCGCTCGAGTACCTTGAGAATATATGCCTTCTGGGATAGGGTAATAGTGCCCTTATCCCAATTCCTGTCTATCTTCATGCCCAATATGTATTGAATCTCCCCCATGTCCGTGACATTTAGCTTCTTCTTAAGCTCTTCTTTCATGTTAGACATGGTTTCATCATCCGGGGCAAGCAGTGTCATGTCATCTACATGCACAGCTACGATTATGGGGCCAGAATCCATCTGTCTGATGTATATACATTGATCGCTCATCAATCTGGTGTATCCAAGTCCCAAAAAGGTAGCATTTAATTTCTCATTCCAAACTCAGCCAGATTGCTTGAGTCCATATAGCGTCAATCTAAGGTGTGCCGCTTTGCCACTCCCATCTGAATATTCAGGTGGCTGTGCCATGTAAATAGATTCATTGAGTTTACCATTTAAGTAAGCTCCAACAACATCCATTCCATGAATGATCAAGTTCCTTTGTGCAGCAATTGCCATAAGTAGGTGGAATGTATCCAGCCTAACAACAGGCACATATGTCTCGAAGAAATCAATTCCAGGTATCTGTGAAAATCCTTTCACAACGAGTCTGGCCTTGTACCTTGTGATTTTCCCATCACCATCCCTTTTTAATCTGTAAGTCCACTTGCAATCAACAAGAGATCTGTCTTGAGGTAATTCTTCCAACTGCCATGTACCTAGAGAAGTCAATAGATCATACTCTTCATCCATTGCTCTCTTCCAATGATGCCAATCTGGTCTTGTTTTGGCTTCTTCAAGACTTAATGGCTCATCACTGAGGTTATCTGCAGTCTCCCCCACACATGCATAGTCTACTGCAATATTTGCAGCTTCCGAAGGTTCTTCTATTGCAAGGTGCTGCCATTCCGGTGGTTTTGTGCTCCGTGCAGCTGGATTGTTAAGGATCCGGTAACTCGGTTGAGTAAGTGATGCAATCCGGGACGATTTGTCACATGGCTCAATCATCTTCCCATGCCAGATGGGTATCTTGGATTTAGTTGCCGGGGCATCAAGGGGCGTTTCCCCTTTTGATTCGGCACTCTCGGCATCCGTGCAATTGTCCGAAATATCATTATTTCCACCCAGAGTCTGCTTGACTTTATACCCTGACTCCCCCTCGAGCAGCGAAGGGTGGGAAACAATATAGTCATTATCTGTAGGCTCTGTGGTGCTGCTATCAGGGAATATGACATTTCTTGAGGTCTGAATCTGCCTGGAATGAGAGTTATAATATCTCCAGGCCCTGGATTCATCTGTAAGACCTGTAAAAATGAATTCCCTTGATTTTGGGTTGAGTTTTGACCTTTTGTTATCTTGCTGCAACACCCAGCACTTGACACCAAATTCCTGGAGTGTCGAAATATCCGGTTTCGCACCCCAAAACACTTCTTCTGGGGTTAGATCATTCTTGATAGCTCTAGTTGGTGATCGGTTCTTCAGGTACGTGGCATATGCCACTGCCTCAGGCCATAGAAATTTCGGCAAGTGATGTTCTTCAAGCATGGCACGTGCATGCTCCATGAGAGTCCGATTTACTCTCTTGGCAACTCCATTTTGGGATGGAGAATATGCTGCAGTCAGTTCCAACTGAATGCCATTGTCCTGGAGGTATTCCTTTACCTCCTCATTGACATATTCCTTCCCATTATCAATCCTCATAAACTTCAAGTCCTTCCCTTTATGGATTTTGATGTATTTCTGGTACTGCTGGATCTTCTTTTGAATTTCCATACCCTATTTCAACTTGAGAAAATACAACATTGTCCTTCGGGATTTCCCATCTGTGAAGCTTATGTAATATCTTTCTCCATGGATACCCTGAGTTCGGGCTGGTCCCCACAGATCCAAGAATGTTATTTCACCTATTTTGGCATAGTCCCTTTCAGCTTCGTGCGGAAATGGCTTGGCATGATGCTTGGCCTGTATGCAGGCTTTGCAATCCTTCTGGGGCTCGGCTAGCTCATCTACATCCATACCTTTGACCATTTTCTTCCTAAATAGTCTCTTCACTGATCCCATATTTAAGTGACCTAATATTCTGTGCCACTTTTGCCATGATCGGGCCGGTTTCATAGCATGAGCTTGGGTTATTTCAGGTGCAATGATGTCAAGGCTGTACAGTTTTGACATCTTATCTCCATGGCCAATTCTCTTGCCATGTGGTGAGATAATGTCCATCTGGGATTCCTTGAATTTGAGTTCAAACCCGGCATCCATGATGCGCCCTAATGAAATAAGATTGAATGGTGCTTCAGGGCAGTGAACACAGTCCTTCAGCGTAACTGAAGTAGTCTTGTCCCCTTCAACCATTTTAATCTTAACAGTTCCCTTTCCCAAGCCTTTGGATTTGCCTACGCCAATAACTTCATGTCCTGGGGTCTCAGTGTAGTCAGAAAAATACAATTTATTCTTGACTATATGTCTGGATGCACCAGAGTCCCCTAGCCATGACATCCCTGAAAGCAAGGTGAGTGCAACATTTTATATGCAAAATGCATAGTCTTCTTCATCCGAATCCGATTTGGCAGCATGTGCCTGAGTCTGGCCCTTCCCTTTTCCCTTCCAAGACTTCCCGGAGTTCTTCTTCCCATTCGGGCAATTGAATCTGATGTGACCGGTTTCTCCACATCCATAACATGTGATTTTCGGGTTGAACTTCTTCTTGCCATGTGCTGCAAGTGCCATGGTCGAGTCAGAAGTCTTTTCCCACAATCGGATGTCTTCTTGGAGAATTCAAGAAATCAGCTTGTAAGAATCCTTCAAGTCCGCAGTATCCACTGATGAAATGAATGAATTCCATGATTCTGGAAGTGATGTAAGCAGTGTGATTGAGAAATCCTCTTCCTCGACAGTCTGCTTAAGGGATGCCAACTCCTCCTGGTAGGACCTCATTGTCCTAATGTGTTCCTCTATATTTCCTCCTTCTTCACACTGAGCTCTGAAGAATTTCCTTCTAACAAGGACAATTCCCATGGGTCCCCTGGACTCATACATATCTTTCAGAGCTTTCCAGGCTTCTGCCGAAGTCTTAGAACCAGCAATATACACCAGCGGGCCATCCAAGACCCGCAACCTTATTGTCGAAAGAGCCTTCCTATCACTCTTCTTCCAATCTGCCACCAGTGCCGCTTCTGCCGGGGCCTTCAGGCTACCATCTGCATAATCAATTAGACCTAAATCGGTTAAGATATCGATCATCTTGATTTTCCATGTCGGGTAGTTTTCCGAGCCCTTAAGGGGTCAATTCTATACATGGACTGGCTATCCATGTGGTTCTACATGTGTATGTAAAGTACGAGAGTGCGAAGTATGTAACGATGTGAGTAGTTCAGTTATGGCCGGGGCCCATAACCTGTTGTAAGTAAGCAGAGGAGAATGTAAAGTAGAGAATTAATTAGCCTCTCGAGCGAGAGACATTGTCCTTAAATACATTTTGTACTACTTCGAGAATCTACTATGAATTACTAAATATATCCAAATCATGGTCTGAATCAGCTGCTGCTGAATTGTGCCGAATCTTCAAGTACCTTCTTGTACTCGCTCAGGATTGCTATCCCAACAAATCTCATCATCGATGTCTGGACTCAGATATCATGGGCTCCACTGGTGTTTGGGTGGGTCAATTCTTATTGCATGCACCTCTCGAATGAATACTTTCCTTCGCTTATGTGACAATCAGTTTAATATTAAATTAACAATGTGATGAATGGTGGGCATCTATTCCTATCAATGTGTTTGATCACACACCTTTGAATAGAAGACCGGGTGCTTCCAAGCCCCTACTATGTTGTATGCTTGGAAACTGGACACCGTCACGTTGATGGGGCCATAACTTGTTGTAGAGAATTGATGTATGCATGAAAAAACAATGTGATTATCACAAATATGATTTACCCTTGCTGCGAAACTAGCTGTTCTCACTGAAGAGTATGTGACCCCCTCTGAATGTAATTAGACTACCTCCGCATTACATGATACTTCTGACACTTCTACACATGACCAGTGACCATCCAAACTAGGTCTGAAATCACAGGGCACCTATCCTTGAACAGCGTGGCTGATAGTGACACATTTCATGGTCACAGTGCTAGTCCACAGTTTCCTTCTGACCATGACAATTGCACGACAGCAGTCTCAGTGAAACAAGCAGCTGGGTGTTGCACTATATTGACAATGGACCATCATATGTGTTGTTTTTATACACTCTTGGACAATTTATGTATTTATTCTGCAATGACTAGATGACATTGCTGCCATTGAAGATGAATTATGAACCAGGAAAGAGCAGGAGAGTGAGGGCGATGAAATAGGCTTGTCCACAACAGAATCAGGACAGGGTAAGTGTGGCCTCCATGCATGTGGGATGCACACTAATCGGGTGGTGCCATTTGGCTCATTGTGTGCATAGACCAGGAGGCGACATTGTGGAGTGAAGTAGATGCAGGAAGTCCTCAAACACGCTATTCCAATTCTCCTGAGATCACACTATCTGCTCTCACAGAGACTGGGGAAGTGGAATCGACTATGCTGGTGTTGAAGCAATGGTCATACACTGGTTGGAGGCCCATCATCACTTTGTCTCTGGCTGACACTCCCTGTACCGAGCTCAGTGTCGATGGAGTCTTAGAGAAGCTTAATACTATGCTAGGCACATCATATGTCTTGGACTCTGTAAACTCAGTTCTCGAATCCTATGTTGCACAATGATGAGCCTCCAGGCTCTGTATGCTCAGAATTTCGCGAAATTACCCTTAATTCCTACACCCAGTCCACCTGACAGACTTTCACCAAACCAGTTATTGCCGACATGGCAATACCACTTTTGTATCACGGCAATATGTCTTTGCACATTGGATAGCCATCCCATCTTGAAATCTGACACTTCACGGCATTACGGACATGTTAACACCAATTTTGATGGGCCCCCAATCATATATGGTAATGCCACATCTGCATCAAAGCACGTTGCTACGCATCATTGATCGCTAGACTCTATTAATGTCACTTATCACCACACTCATCTATCAAAGATATCAACCTATCACAGATACTCCAGAACTACGGTGACTCAAGCTGTTACTTCGCCAAGTTGGCACATCATTAGAGATGCATTGGGCAACCTCAGCGACACTAGCACATCTTTACAATCTGCAGCACATGCAGTCGAAACAGCAAGAACCAGCCTGATAGCCGGACTCCACTATAGAACATTTTCTAACCAAGCATGGCAATTCGAACAATGCTGTATACTTCAGCTGATGGATATAGATCATGTTTATTCAGTATTTTACTCAGCAAAGGCCTTACAGCCTTAGTAAAAAGTCACTTGGAATTCTATCAATATATGAAGGACTTTAGTATAAAAACATAGATTACCGTAGCGTTCAGTACTTTTTGACCCAGTGGGTACACTCTCATTCACCAGACTATGCTTGTATTGATTCTTGTACATGTCAATCCATCGTACACCGTATTCGCCGCATGCACCGACAATAAATCGACTAGTCAGACCAGCAAATCTCTACAAATCCATCCATCATTTCTATAGGATCACCATATGTTTATTCATTGTTTCACGGCAATATTCATCTTGCATCACATATAGTCAATTGCACATCAACTCACAGTATTGCTTGAGTTATTCCACAGTCCTTTAACTGTGAAGAAGACGTTTCCATCCCTCTTTACTCTTAACACTATTGGTACGCATCAATATCGTGCCAATATGTGATCAACTGCACCATACCTCACCCCCCATTTACTTTATAGGCAGCACCAGTTTCAACTTCACCAGATAGGACCATTTTACCAGTTTTCACCTTCACCATCATCATCGTCACCCACTTGGGTAGTCTCAGAGCAGACTTAGGATCAGTATCAGTATAGGACCAGTTCAGCAATTGTTTCAGTATAGGAAATCCCAGCGTGGATTATAGGATAAGTTTTTGACATCAGATAGGATCGTTTTCAGCCCAGTACCATTCACCCCAGTTTCTGTATCAGCCCATCCAGTTTAGGATCAGTTTCAGCCAGTTTCAGCACCTCATTCACATTTATTCGATCAACCAGCACATTTATTCCCAGCATTGCCAGTCCCTCAATCTATTGCTGTATCGTTCAGGCATTTCCCTCTTGTTTCCCCACTCGTATTAACATCTCAAGCACACTTTCTCGAGTCTCATTCTCCATTTCCATTTCAGAATACAGTTTCTTGATATTCACATCATATCAGGCGCCGTTCCCTCTTGTTCTACGAGACCTCACAACTTACAGTCATTCTTTTGATTCCTCAACACTCATGTCATATTATCTGCTTGACTGCATAGTCCAAGCATATCTTCGCACCCTTAATGCTTTGATTTACTGCATGGAGGTGCCCCGAACCCACTTGCACACATGATCATCCTAGTATTGCCATGTTCACATGTTTATTCTCCATACTCCACCCGAGTTTGGTTTTGCTGTTGCCACGGAAGTCTAGGCTCATCATTGTGTTCACCATGCCTGGAAAAAGAAGTCAGAATTGAGCATCTTTTCAGGAGTTCTATCTAAAAAAGCCTGGATAACATACAAAGACTACAGGAGAAATTAATGTGACTTAAGCAGGCACCCATGAGGTCACAAGTTCTCTTAAAAAGGTCACCTGAAAAGAGAATAAAAAGAATGGCCCTTGCTGGGCATAGCATTGTAAGTAACATATACAACGAAACACATTCAATGGTGCTATGTATTGTCCTGGGGGTACTGCATTTGATAAGAATGTTTGCATAGGACATCGTCACCAGAGTCATCTTGCCAGCTGTTGTCAGCCTCTTGTGCAGAATAAAACCAATAGCTGTGGGAGGGCAGAGGGATCCATTCTTGCACCCACTCACTATCTTGTTGTCCTACATACATATGAGGATCTGTCAAAACCTGGGACCAAGAGGTGGCAGTCAAAGTTAATCCCTGAGTGACTAAAACACTAGTCAATGAAAGTACAGAAAATTTAGAGTAGAAAAACAGACTGATGAACCCTTTTTCTTGGCAGACTGACCAGGTGATGGCTCCAACTGATCCACAACATCATCAGCCTCAGCATCCTCTCCATCAGTCTCCTTGCCCACGTCCTCAGCAACTCATTTTTTCTTGTCCCTCTTGGCCTTGATGACAGTAAAAGTCAGAAGTGACAGCTCAGGAGTCTTCTTGCTGTGAATTTGAAGAGGATGCAGGTAGTAATGTTTGAATTGGGGCTCAAACACTTGTTGGAGTAGCCCATTTTCATCTGTAATTGGTTCCATGTCGATCAAGAGATGATGGCTGACAGGGTACTGATGAGCAAACTTGATAAGTGCCACGGTATCATGAGTGCCTTCAATGGACATGAAAGCTTGCAGGAGATTGCAAAGCACAGTGGAGCACATTTCATAGGCCTTGTGCAGAGCATCAAGGAGAGCATGGATTTGGTGGTTGGCTGCCTGAAAGTTACAATTGTGCATCTCCACTACTAGAAGAAAAAAAACTTATGAGTATCAACCATCCACAAACAAAGAAAGAGACCAGAAGGAAGCTTCAAGCTAATTGTTAGACCCAAACTTCATGTGACTATAGATGGGTCTGGACTTCAGCTGTCTTGCATTCGGACAATCACCGGAAGAACGACTTTGTGATCTATAGCTCAGCAAAGAAGGACTAAGTTCTTAGTTGAGTTCTATGGTGAGAGTAAAGCATGGTATAGATAAACTTTAGCTTGAAGCTGGGGATATACGGCGAGAGCTATACTACTTATATAGGGAAACTGGAGTACTAAGAATAGAACAATGACCGTGGTTGTCGTTTGGAGAACAATAGAGAACAATGAGGTAGTCAGGCGATAGTTGCAAGCCATAGTACAATCATTGAGAACGTCCATTATAGATGTGGTGACTGTGAACAAGTGCTTGAGATAAGATGTGACAGCAATAAGTGCTTGATAAGATAAGATAAGCAGAAAAATCATAACAAGCTTGGGCAAGAGGTAGTAAATTATCATGGACCTCTTGAAGGTCATTGGCAGACAAGCAGCAAGAACAGTGCCCCCAACTGTGACAGCTGGCACATGTGGCTGAAGCTTCCTTACATTGACAGATGATGCACCAACCAGCACACATGGGGCAGCTGATAGCCTCCTGGAAAGAAAAGAAAGATTCTCAGCATGAGACCCTTGTACAGGATAACAAGAAACTCACTTCATGAGGCAAGCACAAGGCAGACAGCATGAGAAGGTCGGTGAGAAGTTGGTCTAGCAGAGCCTGAGTCATAACAGGCATGGGCAAGCAGCCCGAGACATCAACATGGGTGTCTTCAGCAAGGATTGCAGGGGAAGGTATGGGACCCTTCTCATAAGGCATGGTAGCAACCTCAATGAGAGGAACCTTTCCAGGTTTTCAACCTTGGGGTTTCCCAGACACCTTGGAAGGAGCCATTGAACCCTCCTTCTTGATTAGTAAAGTCTTGACTTTAGCTTTCCCTTTCTTCGAGATTTTAGTTGTGGGAACAGAGGAGGACCCGGCTGAAGGGCCGATAGCAGCTGGAGCAGGAGTAGCCTTGATACATTTGCAAGTCAGGGCACCAGACTTGGTCGACAAAGTTCCCTGGACAGTCATAGCTACAGGAGAAGGGTCCTGACTTTTTCATTTGTGAGCAGTAGGAAGCTCTTGAGGAGGAACAGATGGCATGTGCAATAAGTGTATGTCATCAGTAGAAAAAAAGCCATGCTAGATGTTTGAGGAAGATTAGCAAGTTTATTTTCGAAAACCAGGAAGACAGATGCTTTCAGAACTTCCTTGGCTAGGTCAGGACCATAAGCCCAGACCTTCCAGTGTGGTTTGACAAATCCATCAGGAAGTTTGTGGATGGCATGCAAGGCAGTGGCAAAAAATTTTCTCAATGAAGTCAACATATGGGGGCAGGAAGGCATTATGATAAGTGGTCTATCAGGTGGTCAGAAATAAACATCAACAAAAGAAAAGAAATCATGCACCAACAAGAAATGAGCTCCTTCAATCTGGTCAGCAATTTGATGGTTGCTCAGCAAATCATAAACTTTGATATTCCACAAAGCAGGGGCTTTTTCGAGTATAGCATGCAGCAAGTAGAAAGGATCCGACATGAGGAAGAAGCAAGTGAGACATGGAGCAGAGAGGCTCAACATGGGGAAAAAGCAAGAAAGGGTGAAGCCTTCAGTCCCAGAGCATGATTTAATAAAAGAGAAGAAACATGCTACCGAGGAACTGGAAGCACATCCCTGGAATGTTGTAAGAAGCATGACCGGACTTCAATCGAAATCCATGACACATGCCAAGGGATGCCAGTGGCAACACCATCCCCAAAGATAGAAAGCAGTTTACCTGGTACGAAGTTCCTGGGAACTTAGAAGAAATTGGCATGTGGATGATGACTGGGACAGTCACTCTTTAGTTGAGGGGAGATGATATGCCTGTACATCGCATACCCCTGAGAAACCCACCTGAAATCGCTTTTTCTAAGTATTACCAGGTTATAACTAAGTACTGGGCAAGTTAGAAAGAACATTAGCAAGTGCTACCAGGTAGGACTTACTTAGGGATCCATAACAACATCTCTCTGAGTTAAGTTTGAAGGCCAGGTATTCTGCCCAAATACCCAAGTGCCTAGGTGCTGAATAAGAAATGAAGGCTATGCATGGCAGTCCGACCATGGAACATATGATCGCCTGGACCGATCAATGAGTGATCAAGTCTACCAGGTAGCCATGCAATGAGCTCATATCTCCCAGGTAGGTCATTTCACCTGCCTGGTAGTATAAGCAAGTATCTTAGTCAGTCTTGATGGCATTTGTATTTACATAAGCTAGTAGAATAGTATATGTACCCTCATGTAAAATAAGGAGGTCAGGTTTCTGACCCCCAGAATGCTGCCAAGCAAATAGTATGGGTTTAACAGTTAAGAGCTTCGAGTCATAGACTCACCAGGAAATAAAGTAATTTGTGATGTGGTCACTCCATGTGTGAAAGAACAATTCAGCAAGCAAACAGTATAAGCTAGACACAGAAAGTCAGACCTGAGAAACAGTTCAGAACCAGTACAGTGTTTTAAGTCGCAACCAGGTGCAACATATCAGCATTGAAACTGCACCAGGCAGCTATCCTGTCTCAGTTTTAGTTTGTGCTTTGTAACACATCAAACTTAAAGAGAACATCACAATAGACCCTGTCATAAAATATATTCATTGCATAAGAACAATTAAACTACAGTACAAAGTGTCAGAACCGGGTACCATATACCTCCCTTCAAACCATAATCGCTGAAGTGTTTAGTGTGGTGTGTTTGTGTTTAGGCATGTCACATCTATATTGGCACCCAGCACCTTTCATAGGTACTGCTATTTTGTCATCAAAGTCGATTTGAACTCGTTAATCCCTAGCCAATCATCTTAGAGAGACGACACCAGTCCCAAAAGTATTTTAGAGAGATGGCAGTGGACAACACATTAATTTCGATTGACAGATGGCTTGGGCCAACACACCATTATAGTCATTCTCTTGTCTACTATTTTTCCTGATTTCCGAGACCTCCATTGCCAAAGTCAAGACGTCAGTGGGAATCTTCCAATCAAGCTGCCGCATTACTGATTTCTTTAGGGTGTACATGTGTTGTACTCCGATACATCAATTTCTTATGAAAGATTTGCAGCATATTAAGGAATACATTCAGGTAAGGGTCTTCATTATCTAGACTCTTTTTCGACATCAATGCTCTCATTGTATATCGTCAAACTCTCCCTAATAAAAATTTCTCTGAATGGTATGACAATTTATGTGAGCGGATCATCGACAGTGAGTGGACTTCTCTAATTGCTATATTCCATCGCGAGGACTTTCTGAGCGACCTCGGTATTCTCAATAACATTCTGGATGGGTACCTCAATTAGTTGAACAAATGTTCATAAATACTAGAATCATATGAGAACGGGGAACAACGATTAAATAAATTAGAGAAGCGTTGTAAGGTAATGCAGTCTGATGGAGTAATAAGATAAAAATAAGGGCAGAGATATAGAAAAGAAATGCAAAAATGCAAGGTCCTTTGGCAAGTGTAGAACGCCGTAGACATTACATGAGAAATACTCTGCAACCCTGCTTTGCAACCCCAAGTTTCTGAAGCTTCCTTCTTCCATCCTCGTCCGCCAGGCGTATCACCGATAATTTCTTGAAGCGGTTACGCTTTCGCTGGTGCCCAACAACCCAATATTTCATGAATATATCTGCATCACCGTTAGAGCCCATCAGTGTATACAAGCCTTGCGGTATCGGGTACTGGTGACTAGCGATGACCTTGATGCTGTGGGGTGTGCCCATGCTATCTTTGACAACCAGTTGTCCATACCGAGGATTCTCGTTGTTTGATTGGTCTTCCAATCCGTACACCTCGCCTGACATGATACGGGGCCCACGGTATCGCTCCCTACTAATAAAGCTCCGCATATTATCGAGTCGTATCGCCGCGGCAGCCTCGCCACGTAACGGAAGTATTTGTGTCATGACCTGCGTCCACGAAGGTCGCCAACGGTAAACTCCATTTCCGGGCTCAGGGTAATAGAAAAACAAATCCCCCCGAGCACAGGGGTGCATTACCCACACG
This sequence comes from Armillaria mellea, assembly GCA_030407055.1. Taxonomy (NCBI): domain Eukaryota; kingdom Fungi; phylum Basidiomycota; class Agaricomycetes; order Agaricales; family Physalacriaceae; genus Armillaria; species Armillaria mellea. The sequence continues at coordinate 85,812 of JAUDZF010000017.1, forward strand.
AGCCGCGTCCAGGCATACTCTGCAGAGAACTGCAAATCATACACTGGGAGCCATTGCACACCGATGACATATGCCAGACCTGCGATTTTATCCAGAAGCTTCGCTGATACTCGTTTCTGCATCTCTGATAAGATGGCAAAGAGCGACCTATCATTCCGCAGCCGTCGTAAAGATACGAGTTTTTCATCAACCCTGCTTCGTATGTCTCTTTGGTGGATGTCCTCATTACCAGTCTCCCCACAGACGACCGTTGAAATTCCACTGTCGTCGTTAGTACATGGGACCTCCTGGAGCGTCCACGCACGGTTAAACCAACATCGGTCACTTTCGAAGTATCCGTCTTCGAAAACCAAGGGCCGACCCAGCCCACAGAAGTAACATACCACACCCCCATAATAGACATTCCCAATCGTGGGCACGTCGATTTTCCACTCTAGCGTGCGCAGGTGTTTGTTATGCCTACCCTCCTGCCGCAAACACAGAACGTCCAACCACGCGTACTCTACTCCAGTATTCAACAGCTCGATGCGGATAAGATCAAGATTTGCGTCCTTCGGCATCGGCACGGGCCACTTGTTTCCATTAATCGGGGTCATCATATCCATACGGTCCTTCTCATCGACCCACGCATGCGATATCCCCCGCGGCTCATCGGGGGTGACCCACGATGGCACCACCCGGTTAGCATACAGGTCCCAGATGCGCCGAGGAACGGTATCTTTGTTGATACCAGCGGGATGGGGAGCTTCCCATCGAGAATTGAAGCTGTCCACTCGTTCTTTCAGCGCCTGCAGAGAATCTACTTCGTGGCTACCGGTGGCGAAGTGAGGACCAATATGGGCGTAAATAAGCATAGGCTGTGCCAAAGTCATAACTTTGTGCAATGTAGGATTTGAAAACACTTCGTAAGGTCGCAATGCGTGTCGAGTCAAATGAGAGTTTCGTTAGGGTGGAAGGGAAAGCCCTGCGTGGGATTAGTTGTGCGAAAGCTAGGAACAATGGTTGACGTGATATTGCATTTAAGGGAATATAAAGGAGGTCCCTTAGTCTCCCCATCCCATTGCCATTCTCTTGTGGCGTGGCATTCAGGACCTTCCCGCAGACACAAGTTGAGTCTAGATTGTATGATGTGCCGAGAGTAGCATTAAGCTTCTCTAGCATCCCATCGACACCGAGGTCCGCGCAGGGTGTGTTCGCGAGAGCAGATGACATGACTGGCTTTCTACCAGTGTATGACCGTTGCTTCAAAACCGGAATACTTGATTCCACTCGGCCAGTTTCAGCAAAGGCGGAGAGAGTGACCTCAGTGTAGTTGTCGTGCTCCATCGAAAAGAGACAACGATGCTCGTAGCAGTGGATTACCCCTTTGTCATAATAAGAGGTTGCGGTTATGAAGTCTTCGTGGTCAGAAGGAAGTGATGTGGACTAGCGCGCGGACCATCAAAACGTGTCACCACCAGCCACGCTGTTAAAAGATGGGCGCCCAAAGAATTCCGACCCTGATAATCGCGTCATTCTTCGATGCATACATTCATACACTCGTACAAGCTATGACTCCATCAACGCCGGTTCCGAGGGTCAATATGCCAAACTCACCGGTCTCCTATTCAAAAGTATGAGATCAAACGTATTGATACGGATAAAGGCTCACTGTTCATCATGCACTTGATCTTAATTGAATAACTGAAAAAAAAGCATTCGTTGACGACGCGTGTGTACTAGGAATTGACCAGCCATCAGCAACCCCATACAAGTCGTCCCGAAGAATAGATGCCGATGAGCTCATTCTGGTAGTCTTCTGTATTCGCGCCTGACCCGACACGGACGGACGACTTCTTGCTGCTCGTTTGCCAGAGCAATGGGAATAAAATCAGCCTGGAGCTGCTCAGTGCGGGAGAACCTGCACGTAACTATTACGCAAATCCGGTGGATGCAGTGCTAGTGCTCTAAAGTCAGAAAGACGGGAATAACGAGACGATATTGGATGCTCAAGCGCTCAATCTTCGTGCCGGTCACGGTCACTTTAAACTCGTGCCGGGCAGTTCGGGCAGCTTAGCTAGTCTAGTACCAACGCGGAGCAGTCTCCACAATCGGACTTGCAAGACGTGTAGCATACCGGATGAACGTCCTTCAAAATCACTGATAGTCGAAGGAGGCTGGCTGGGGGTGACGAACCATGGTCGACACGATCTCCGTCTTGTTTCGCCGTGCAGGAAATAGTGACGGGCGCGTTCCTGATCATTATCAGACGGTCATACTTCAAAGCTAAGCTTCTGTACGGCATCCCGACATGCCCTAGTTACATCATGCTCTGCAGATTTCCCTCGGATCTGAGAACAGCGGACGTTAATTAACCCTTGGTCACATTGAGTGCTAAATACGTCCCTGCCATCGACGACGGTCGTAGAAAACAGGCCATAACTGAGGTCCATAATCAAAGCACGCCGTTCCACGCCAGCCAATTTGAACCGTAACTTGGATATGTGTTAACGATGGACTGGGCAGCGTATCGAACCAAAATTCTGTTAGGGCATACGGAGGCCAGCCTGAAGAGTGATGTGTGATGCAAATCAATGCTCCCTGTGCATTCGAAATTAGCTTTGCTAGTGGATGAGTCATACAACATAACGTACCTGGCCCTAACAACAATTCCGTGCCATATAGTGAAGCTCAGCCATTCATGAGAAGCGAAGGTATCGGAACTCTGGGGAAATCAATGACCCCGCCACGAATGTCTACTACGGGAACTGTTGAGTTCGAGATCCTTTCCGTACTGACAGCCTCGCTTTGCCGGTGTTTTGAAACATGACATTTTCCGGGAAAAGAAACAAGGTCTCAATTGCGATCTTGATATCTACAGACGGATGTAAACTAGTAGTAACAGAGGGTAAGAATATGAGGCACCTACAAGGCTTTCAAGATGACGACATTGACGGCTCCATGCCGATTCTCTTGTACCATCTCTGCGTAGGTTCCGTTTTGCTATGTTGTAACTCGCGGCCTCACCCGTTGATGGACCAAAGTACTCACAGACATGGCGCGTGAACGGTACCGAAAATATTTCGTTCGTCCTTTCTTCTCATCGCTCGCTGGAGAAAAATAGGCTTGATGCAGTAGGACATCCCGATATCTGTGAAGTGCAAGCCAACTGCAAACACTGCAGAAGGATATGTTAGAGGAGTTCGTGCAATATCGGTAAGCAAACACGCTGTGGGCGCAAAAGTTCGGTGTTGCGGGGATAGTACTCTCAGAATATCTCTTCATGATCACCACTCAGTCGGTCGCAGGTGTCGTTATTCCAACATGGAGTCGGCATTCAAGAGGTTAATACACCATGGCAGCCACCAGCATCCTATCTGCGGAAAATGAGTGAGACAAGTCGACGAAAGAAAACTCTCCATAATCGGCTGGTTAGCGCGGTGTGAGGATGAAAACGGCCCGGCAGAGCTTCCGTAATCAACAAACGGCAATCAAGTCAGGAGACGGGCCGCGGGCCGTAAACTCAGCAACTTCCATCACTATGCGGCTTCAGAGGCAGCGCCAAACTGACAGGTTGGTCTCGTATCTGTTCCGATGAAATACTTAAAGTTTGTGCTTTGTTTCCGTCGTTCTAAAAGATTCATTGGCTTCGCAGTCTCTCCTATAAGAACCGGAAGAAATACGGGAGGAGTCGAAGTGAATAGGAAATCTTATGGCCTACATAATAAGTCCCAAATGGTAACGACAAGAAGTTGAGTCATACTGACGGAATATGGAGAGGGACGATTATTTGGAGATTCGGCGCAAGCGATTCCACAGCGCATTCTGGTAAGGCTGATGGCAAGAAGGTAAGCACTCACCACGTTCCTGTCTTTAATTTTGGCCAAGGAATAACAGCTGCAGATCGAATTATTATATGGAAGTGAGCCATTGTCGCTACTTGGTTTGCTTGGCGTTCTCTGAACTAGTCAGGTTCTAGACTTTGAGAGGAGTTATCCACAATTAACTGATGGCCTTCGGAGGCTAGGCTATTTGAAGTACGTACGGTGCCATTATATCACTCGCTCTCGGATCGGCAACCAATTCTTTACTTGGGTCACATCTCATGAAATATTAGTTTCTTTTCGTGAGATCACCGGTGTGCTTGCAGTGAGTCCCTCTTAACTCATAACCAGTTTCGAAAATTTTCTCAGTTTAAAATATAAAATAGGTCATTTTTCGGGCGGCTTTGACTTGGGAAACCCTCGAGACCTGGGCGCGACTGCAATGATGGAGATGTAACCTGTGAGAGCGACATATATATGCGTCAAACGGTGTTGCGCTTATGGCTACGTGTCGTACCCTATGGCCAAACTCGTACTTGAACTTATGAGTCTTCACAGAACTATAACAATCTATGTCGGGTATGAACAAACTTCACTCAGATATACATCTCCCCGTTAAATGATGTCTCCCTTATTTATATACGCCCTCTTTGGCGCTCGAATTTAGGCGCTGGTGCCTGTTATGGGATAGCCAAGCCAATGTTGATCCGCTTTGATCGTCTGAGCACTGGTCTACATTGTCTGCCTTTTGCCACGATGAGTCAACAACGGGACGAACCTGAACAAATACAAACCTCCTGGTGGGACAACACCTGGGACCGGTATCTGCTCCGCACTGCGAATCATGGTCTCAATGGTACGTACTGTTGTTATTCTTTCGGTAATTTATACTCATGATACAATGACTAGAAGAGACATTGATCCAGCGCTTCGTGCGATGGCAGCGGTCAAAGAGAGTGGTTATTACGGAATGGTGGGATGAATGGTTAAAGCTTTCACTTGTATCTTGGTGCTATGATAACGGTAAGGACGTCTCCCTGCCATATTTTCAGAGGCAGCTGAAAAAAATAGTGCGAAAAAGTCCACCGATATATCACAAACGCCCCAATTTTCCGGAGACCACACTCTCCGCCCTCGCTGAGACGGGCAGAGCGGAATCGTCCATTCCCGTGTTGAATCAACGGTCCTACACTGGGAATAAACCAGTGATATCATCTACTCTGGCTGACACTCGCTGCACTGACCTCGGTATCCATGGACTTTTGGAAAATCTCAATGCCATACTTGGCACATCTTATTCTCTGGGATCCAAAGTCCTTCGTTTCTTCGGGATAGCACAACCACACAGTCTCCAATCGATTCTTGAACCGTTCGTTGAACGGAACGACGACTTTGGAACTGCCTACGCATATCTGCGGCCCTATTGGTATGACTACGATGTCGCCAGTATCAAACAGACATTATGCTCCAGGGAAGAGGAGGATACGACAATGCGACGAAAGGTGCTTGTCGACGGCAGGATCACTGAGCGGGATGTGCCCCCTCGTCGCGTTTGGGATCTGTATGCCAATCGGGTGGTGCCATATTGGGTTACACACCGATATCCATGGGGGATATCACATGCGTGGGTCCACGAGAGGGAACGGGTGAATGTGATGACACCCATAAACGGATACGAGTGGCCAGTGCCCATGCCGAACGACGGCAACCTTGATCTAGTCCGAATCGAGCTGTTGAACTCGAGGCATAGGGCTGCACCAGACTTTAGAGCAGAATATGCCTGGCTGGATATTATATGTTTGCGGCAGCAGGGTGGAAGAGGCGAGCATCTGCGCCTGGGAGAGTGGAAACTCGACGTCCCCACAATCGGATCGATGTATCAACAATGGTCGGTGGTGTGCTACTTCAACGGATTGGGTCGCCCGCTGCGTTTGACGCTTGGTGACTTGGAGAGTGATCGTAGTTGGTTTCGACGTGCATGGACGCTACAGGAGATCACCGGAGACGCAATCATTGGTGGAGAAACTGGTAGTGATCTCATGGAACACGGGGTGCAAAGAATATTCGACGAACAACTGACATCGTTGCGAGAGATACGACAACGGGACATGACTCTCGAAATTGTGGCGCAGATGCAACATCGCGTATCGACAAAAGCTCTAGATAAAGTTGCAGGGTTAGTATACCTTCTCAGGACGCACTCTATTCCGATATACGACCCTGAACTGTCGGAGGTGGATGCATGGGAAGTTCTCATGGATGCCATGGTGCCTTGGAATCGCGCAGAGCTGTTTTTCTATTATCCTGAGCCTGGGAACGGAAAGAAGCGATGGCGACCGTCATGGCACCAAGTAATGGCGAACAAGATTACCGTTCCTGATATGCATCCTTGGCCGGGAAAGGTCGGTCAGACGGAGGATACAGACACGGACTGGTACGAGGCTTACTGTATTCAGTCAGCGGATGTGCAAGGTTTGAGTGAAGTCCCAAAGGAAGACAAGCCTCGGCGAGGACAACTAGTCTTCAAGGATCCTGCTGGCTCCCCTCACACGCTGAAAATTGTGGCTGATCATGCGTACCCCATACCTAATGGTTCGTACACACTCCTAGGTTGCAGCGGGATGTTATCTCAAAATTTGTATCACTGGGCAGTTGGACGGATAAGAGATGATGGGAAGTTTGAGAAATTGTCGGTTGTTAGCGCTGCGGGTGATGAAGAAGTGAGACCTAGCGATATCGGACTAGAAAATAAAGTTAAAATGATTCTGTGTTAAATTGCTGTTTAGACATGATCAATAGTGGAAAGAGAATGAGCAAGTAGCGCTCGTTGAGCACGATGCTCAGGGAAGCAATCAAGCCAAGCGGTAATAGAAAAGTACCACAGATGATAGAATACGCAAAGTGTAAAGGATCTGCCAAGCAATGGGTCTTCGACCCAGAAATGAGTGCGAGGAGGGCGTATATTGCCAGAAGAAAGCTAGGTCAAAGACACAAAAGCAGGTAGAAACTCAAGGTTAAGGTAGGAAAGGTCCGAAAATAGAGCACATGTAGCTCGCCGCGAACGACATGTAAACAGAGTTAAAGAAATGATGAAATATTAACTCCATATAAATTCGCATCCCTTACTTACACTAAGGGCTCAGCCCACTGCGTTTAAAGCCGAACTTACATCTGACGGAATCCATTTTTACTGAGTCATGACTGGAGCCCGAATGAAAACACATATTTGGAGAGAATTCGGGAATCGGTGGTAAAGAGTAATGCCAAATTAAGACGACCTTTCGTCCCGACAATATGCGAATGGTACGGTGGAACGATGAATTACCACGAGACAGAAACCAACGTCGCATTGTTGGTGAAATCATCTCAGCCATTCTACGGCGAGGGCAATGGGAACGGCGAGCATCAGCGCAAAGGCGGCGCAAGCTAGTAATATTTCCTTGGCACCCGCCTTAGGTACCTGAAATTCGGGCATGGTTTTGATATCTTCCGAAGCCCATCAGCCCATGCCATTGAATATCAATGAAACAGCGCCTACGCACCGAATTCGCTAAATTGACTCTCTTCGACGCCCGGGCTGACGATCTCATCGATTTCTTTACGGGAGAGCTATCGTTAAATTCAGTGAGCATAAGTATGAGGTGAATTCCTAACCTTGTTGCATGACAGCGAGGAATGAAAAAAGGTTGGGGCATTTTTTTCGTCGCACTGACAGCGGTTTATTATTCCAGGTAGATTGTCACGTACTCGGGGTCCGGTGCTGGAATCATGAACACCCTGACCAGAGTGACGAGAAGCCAATAGAGACACGACGGCTACTAAGCGTGATCTCTCGATGAGAAATCATCTTCAGCATGATAGAAAGACACTCCCCCATCGAAGTCGAAATAATAATTCAGCGGGAAGGATTGCAAGGATGCCGGGAGTGAGAACTCGATCGACTGCTCCTGTGGCCCCAACTCACCTATCTCGTTCCCGGAAATTTATACCACACGTATCATGGAGAAATCACGGCTTAAATGAATACTGATTCCAGGCAAATAACATCACCCGCAGAAAACGTGCTAATCATTAATTAGGACAAGGGTAAATCACTATTGTGACTGCGTCAGCATGGTAGAAATAAGAAGATCGACGAATACACCTACCTGGAAGTACATCCGCTGCTTCTGCTGCCCGAACGCTGGCTTGAAGGACGCGCGATACCTTTCAAGTATCTCCGCCGGCGTTCCCGAACCTGCATCCGAAGAAGCGCTCCAATCGTCCTCTACTCCAAGGTTCGAGTCGGGGGAGAAGTGGTGATTTGCTCTGGAGCAGACGGTGTCCGCGTCTGGTCATACCGAAAATTAAATAACGAGAAGAAAAAGGAGTAAAGAGACTCACAATAAACCGGTGCCGGGATCGAAACCGCCCGTGTTGACCTAGCATATACGTAGCACAGAGCGTTGGTGAGGTTTTGAAGGTCATCTGGACTGTAAGGGAAAGGATACTAAGTCAGTCGAACCCTAGAGCACCTCCGAAGACGTACACCATATTATTCTCCTGATATCGGTGTAATATGGTCAGCAATAAACAACCGTGAATAACGTGAGGTACATACATCATGTAGAACCTTTAAGATGAAATCATTGTAAATATATGGGATATCAGAACAAGTGATTGACACTTACCGAGTAATGGGTAGGCCGGCTAGTTCCTAACAACCCACCATGACTTTGAAGATAGAAGTCGAATTCAGTAGGATGGCCGACACCTTGATCTACGACGGTTCCCGCGAGACAGTTCCCAGAGCTGTCTGTATGGTTACGCTCCGTCGGGAAAAACCTGATTATACCAGACGTCAATGACCGCAAATATATCTAAGCTATTCTTACCGAATGTGATGACGTTTTCCAACGATAATGAATGTTATCTTGGCGTTGACTCCAAGTGTTTTACATGCCGCTATTCAGAAAGGAGGGAATGAGAGGTGTTTTAGGGAAACACCACGCGGGGCATACCTTTGAGTGCTTTGAGTTCTATTGATGAGAATATGATGAGTATGTAAAGACGGGATCACACGGGATTTACACACCAGTATCGAGAACCTCCTTGAACTGTCCCTCAGAAACACCGTCTAAGTGGTTCAGTGGACATGACAAACATCCGAGCGAAACAATCTCACCGCGGTAAACAATTATGCGTTCGGGCTTCGCATGCGGCTTTCGCTCTATCGCTGTGTGGTAGCCACAATAATCCTGGATCAGCCCCTAAATGTTTTGCGATCAATACATCATCAATAGAAGAATCAGCCAAACTAACCCTGCACATGGACTCGAAACCCTCAATGATCTCCTGTCGTCCTTTCTGAACTTGCATCTCTACCAAAAAAAAACATCAACAAGATATAGTCAGCTAGAAATCTCAGACGCACTGGCAACGTATCTTGCTGTATTGGAGTCAATACTACCAACTGCGGCCGTAAAAGACGGGCGATCGATCGCCCCGGGAGGGGGATGCATAACATCGGCGCCTGATGGAAGATGAGCAGTGTCTACAGTCATGGAAAAGAACTTACCAATGATCATCGTCGGGTGCCGTACATCTGTCAGAGCAGGCACAGATGTTGGCGATGGAATGACGTTGATCCCTCCCAACTTGACGTTCAGCCTACAGAATACTGAGCATAAGAGAGTTTATACATTCATTTCGCTTACTTCAGGCAGACGTTCGCAAAGTATTGAGGTTTGGCGGTGTAGCAATTACGCGCAAGCATGCATTGCGTGGGGATTCCCACCTAGAGGAAAACCATCAGAGTGAGATTGATGGAAGGATTGATGGAAAGATCTTACAATACAATCACCGAAACTGAGTAGCAAAGTTAGGTGTCTTGGAGATGAAGGGAAACGAGGGACTTACTGTTTTATCATGTTGTAGATATGATTCGCGTTCGTTGGTAACACAGCGACAATTAAAGTAGGGTTGCCTATGGCTGCGCCGTTGAGGGCGTCCTTGATTGCGCCTTGGCTATTGTAATACATCGTTCGAGGAGGATTCTCCACTTTGATACCTATAGTACAATGAAATGAGAGCGTGTGATCTCCTAAATACGCCGTACGTACCAACTTTACGGCATGCGTCCATGAAGGCGTTGGTCGTTTGGCGGCACTTCGCCTCGTTAAAATACATCTCCTGCTCGAAAATGATCAGCGACCATGTTGTGATACTTTCAGGTTCAAAAAGAATCTTGTCGACCCTATAGCCATGTTAGTTCCAAATAAGCTAGAAAGGCCAAGCGTGGCTGACATGTTCCATTGTCCATCTTTAGGCGTCTGCAAACGGGAAAAAACGAAACAAATCAGCATCGCCTACATCATTTCAGACAAGTGGCCTACAATTCTTTTTTGATCACCCCTTCCGCCATATTCCAAGACGGGCGGCATCAAGACTCGGGCGTTAACTCGAAGGGGTTCCGTCGAAGTTACAGTCATTCCAAAATGGCGAACGTAGTCTGACTGCCCATACGCGAGAACCTATGATGGGTCAGCCATTAAGCCGGAGGGTCCATCAAAATAAAACAGAAACGCACGTTAAGCCCTCGCTTGATGCTCCGCAAACGGTCCTCTGGCTTCATCGTAGAGAAATCACGAACTTTTGCGATGACGTCCCCGGGTATCTGCTTCCGCATGATCTGTCCAGGTCTGATATGGCACAGTTCAATAGGTATGAGCGCGCCATTCCCAACCTGTCCACAAACAACAACATCAGTTGAAGAAACACCCGAACATTACCCAAGTCCTTACCTCCGCGCAGATCCAGTCTGGGTTCTGTAAGCGGACATTGTACGTTCGCAAAATGTGGTCCACGACGTTCGTCGGTCCGTCCTTGGGTGACGTAAACCGTATGGCGCGAGCTCCTTCAAGAGACAGCTTCTTCACAACCCTCTCAACATCGGGTACCCCGGGAAGTTTCACCGTCACGCGCACGCCACTGATTTGTCGGGCCAGCTTTCGTATATCGCCCGCCTTCAGCTCGGGACCTGGAACAAATGTCCTTGGGTTCAATTGCGCTGGCTTCTTGCCAAGCATCGCGCAGAGAACGTGGGGGAGCATTCCGGGCATGTACATCGCACCCGTTGAGATATCGATATTGATGTACATCGATCCCATTGTGGGTCTCACGGACTGGAAGTATCCCCTCCAAAGCTCGACTCCGAGTCCGACGTTTGCGGTCTCGGTGTTGGTAAAGAACGAGCGGATGTTGAATGGGTTGTTGAGAGAAGGTTCCATCCGTACAACAACGTTCAAAGCCTTTGTAGAAGAGATAAGTCAGCCTTTGGATTAGGGGACCGCAACTAGAGGACATACAGTGATAGCCGTCAAGACGCTGTTCTCCTGCGAATGATTGCCAACGATGAAACGTTTCAGAACCCTATAGTCACGGTTAGTTCAGGTGTCAGGACATTATAAACGTGAATTATCGCACTCTGGGTTTACGACTGCAGCCTCTGTCAGCCTGATCTTAAAGATTCGTGGAGGACTTGCATCTGGACCTGCAGGTCTCACTCCGTATGGAACCTTGAACTGTACCAGCTACTTCAGCCAGTAGTCGCGACAGTCGTGAATGGACAACATACCTCAACAGAACCCTTTTCATCAACGGGAAGCTTCTTTACTGTAAAAGCAATCTTGCGCCCATCGTAAACAGCGCGCTGCGTGAAGACTTCGGGGGCAACTTCAGTTTGCAGGAGCTTGAATAGTTCCATATTGAACCTAGCCGGTAGGACCAACGTCTTGTCGGATGAGATGACTGGAATACTGAGATTGATGCCACGACTTAGAAAGGTAAAAGGAAAATCAACATACCGACTATCACCAGAGATCATCGATCAGCACGAGTTAAGCAATGAAGAACGCGATACTCACCATCATACTGGTATATTTCACAATCGGGCACAGTAGTAGGAAAAGCGTTGATCATGATCTTCACCTTCCTACCGACGACACCAAACGCAGCGCGTTTGACGCCAGTGGTCGTGATATGGTCGTTGCCACGGGAAGCTGGGCCAACTGGAAGGAGAGCTTGAGAGGCACGGACGCGTGCGCCTCCTCGCAGACCACGAATCGCGGGTCCAGAAGAGCGAGCAGGAACTTGGGATGACTTTGGAGGCATTGGAAGAAGGGATGGTGATAGTTGAGAGATGAAAGACGCGCTAAATAAAGTAAGGGAATAAGCCGTCCTTTGTTCTCCGATTCGAGTCAGTTCAGGCCCAGCTCGGACCGAAGCAACGCCTCTGCGTCCACGTGTATGGGGCAACCGAAGACGGTGCGAAATACAAGGACCCTTTTTGAGTCACAAAGAAGTCACTTCGAAAAAGTAAAATTTCTGGAGAGTTTCTGATGCTCATAAATCAATCCTGAAACCAGCGGTATACCACATATGGGTATGCGCCCTGTCCCGACACATTCCCGCCAGTTTTATAATCAGCTTCTGGCGGTTAGGAACTCACCAGAAATTTTACATTTTTCGGAGTGAGTATCAGCGGGCATAAGCAGGGTTGGCTTATTAGTTGAATGCACCATATCTGCAGTCAAATATACAGAATACAAGTGCTGGTCCCAGGGTATACCGCTGATGTAAACTGAAAGAATTTGCTCAGCGATTCAAATAAAGCTTCGGCGTTGACTGGAATTTAGATAGTCGCGATATAAGTAAGAAATCCAGGAGTCACTGAGCAGTGTATGTGGCCTTCCTAACTGTTGCTACTGACATTTCGCATTGGCAGATTCCAAATAGCTAATCAACCGGGAGTGATGTTTTCGATTCTTGCCATCATCGTATAGGGCTGATGTCATAGAGTAATGATCGCAGCGAGTACTGCTGCTGAGCTAAAGCTAAGAACATACGGCGTAGACAGAAGCACAAGTCTATTGCTAAAGAAATGCGGCAGTCGAAGGACCGAGCCAAGGCTGATGAAAAGTGAATAATGGGTGAGTCTACGCAGAGCAAGAAACGTGAAATAAACGCACAGTCTTTGAACGCTCCAGGCTCAAGAGATGTACTCTGGTAAGCGAATGACAATACAGCAGCTATGTCGAGTACCGCAGACGACGGTTCGTCAACATTCACGGTGACGGCAGGAAGCAGAAACAACGTGCCGCGGCTGTATCGTGCCGAATATAGTTCTGAGGTTGGACATGCTCGGCATTCGGCCCGACTCAGTTCCGACCCGCCGTTGCTCTTATTGCTTGCATCTCGTTTCCGTTGCTCTGTCCCTACTGCCGTGCCGTCCTTGGCTTTGAGGCTGCGCTCAAGGTATTTTGCAAACGCTGACAACTTCGATGCCGGCGAAAATTCAGTGCTTAACATTCAACGTTCACGCGTTGACGTTCACGTTTCAAGGTTTGCTTGGCTGGCCTTCACCGTTGTGCGCTAACCATTTCTTGCAAGTGTTTGGCCTTGGTACCAGTGCTGGTTTGCATTTCGGCGTGTCCATGAGCCACATTTCCATGGTCGTGTGCTCATCATTTCCTGTAAACGGTTCGCTTCGATAGTGGTGTTTGTCTGTGACCTTGCCTTCCGTGGTTCTTCATCTGCTTGACTCTGCTACCTTCCGTTCCAATACCATTCATTAACGTTGCTAATAGTCATATTTTGCTCTGTGCGTCTTGTTGCTCGTGTTTAGCTGTCTTGGCTACGGAAATTTTTCTTACACCACAGATCCCATTCAAGAATGGAGGCCCTCACCCCTCCTGCCCAAAGTCCAAGATCATAACCTACGGATCTTTTTCTCCTTACCCACATCTTCCCATACTCTCACTATTGAGTCCTGAGGCATGAGACTCTTTGATGGGCGGTCGTATCTTTCGTTTCGTACTCTTGGATTGTTCTAGAGTGTCTACTCCGCGCGATTCACCAAAACGTGCGACCACAACGGGTTCCCGGTCATTGACGCGTGTGACCAACACCAACGCTACGTATCCCGGAAACCATGACCTTAGTGAGTGCTATGTCTTAGTAGTATACGATTATATTGCTCATGTTCATTATAACGTTCTTCAGGTTCACGTTATGCTTCGCCTCATGCTGCGCTCCTCGTGAGCCAAAGCGGCTCGGAACCGCCTATCCTCACACCAACATGGATTCACGTGCCGCCATACATCAGCATAGATTCGACCTCTACTACCAGCCATTGAGCGCCTTGGAACCTCCCCCCTGACTCTTGTCTTGTCATATAGCGGCAGGTCCTACATGGGTGCAGGGCCATCTATGCTCCCTGCTCTCAAGGCGTACTTACACCTTACTTATGAGAATCAAATATTACCCAATTGTATTTTTACTGCATCAAATCTTAAGGACACTGCCGTCTGAGCAGGTCAAAAGATTATCGATAGTTATTTTAGTACTATCCTCAAGAGAAAGTTTTGAGCAGGTGGAACAAAGAATGAGGAGGGATAACAATATAAGGACGATCCGTGACAAGTACATAATTCGGAGCCTTGTACCATGTAACAGAGATTTTCGATCTCGCGTCTCACTTCGCTAACTCTGGTTCCATCCTCACCCAAAGACCTCCCTGAGAATTAGGAACAAGGATCAATAGCAGCGCAAAATAACGAACGTTTAGTCCCACCTTTGCGTTTAAAATTGCGCTATAAGGTGCAAATGTTATCTTTTCCCCACCCATAGGCATTGACAGTGACAATGGGGCGCTCTTTGGGCATGTGGACTCGGAAGACTGAGTGTCCCGAGCAAGACTGAAAGACAAGTACTTCTGCAAGAGTCGAATGAGGAAATACGAAGCCTCGTTATAAGCAAACTGAAGAAGCCTCCTGTCTCAGAAATCAAGCTATATTCTTTACGGGTATTCTCACCTGTTGGCCGATGCAAATTCTTGGTCCCACGCTGAAAGGGAGGAATATTGAGGGATTCGAACTCAGGTACTTGCCCATGCGCTCGTCGAGGAAACGATCTGGATCAAATTCCCCGGCTATGAATCAGAGCACGATGTTAATACGGGGCTTTTGTTTCATAGGACTATTCGTACCATCGGGTCCCCATAGATCGGTACGCCTATGTGTAAGGAAGGGAAAGAAAATAACCCTACAACATCCAGTTAGAAGCTCTCGTCACATGAAAGCAAATGCAAAGCTACTCACTTTGTACCTCCTGGAATGTAATACGGCGCACCTCCCTTGTTCGGAAGAGTCGTCGCTGCATCGGCGGTTCTGATGAACGAAAAAGTCTCAGAGACAGCGGAACAAATTACAGTCTACCGCACCGAGAATTCCCGATACTAAGGAAAGCACTTAAGCATCAGTAAATTCCTCTTTGACGATGGCTTGTATAAATGCGTACACAGGTGGATACAGCCGTAACGTCTCTAAAGCATAGGACAATTAGTACCTTGACAACTATGCGTTTCACAAAATGAATCGGACCGTTTATAAACGCGCGCAGGTACTTCAACTCGCGAATGTCCTCGTTTGTAGGCTTTCTATGACTACCCACTCTCTCGAGAATTTCAGAGCGCAGTCGAGCAACCATATCGGGATATTCACACATCATGTATACTGAAAATGTTAGGAGCGCAGCCGTCTAGGTGTTCATATTAGTGAGTATCCTTGAATTGACCACCCTGATAACGTACAGTGTCTCTCCCGGCGATTAGAATATCCACCAAACCGTCTTGAATAGATGTCTTGTCTAGATTTCATCATAATCAAGAGTATTTCACATGCCTAATAGCAAGACGCGCACCATCAGTAATCTGAACAAGGCGATCAAGCAGAGACACAAAATTTTTCCCATCCTTCTCTGTATCAGTCCCAGCCGTCGCCCTCCTCTTTCTCTCCAGCGCGTCCACAAGCACCGGCTCAAAAAAGTCATCGACCGCCCTGCGCAAGAGTTTCAACTTGTCTGCCCAGAATTCGCCGAGAGGCCAGTAGTAGCCCATCAGCATGCGAAGGAGAAGTTGCTTCTGAGCTCCTGCAGATGCATCGAGAAAGCTATCGGATGGGTGGTGGTCGACTGGGAGAGAACTCTCGTACCCAGATGTAGATGGGTATGGGAACCGCGTAAATGTTGAACCGACACACTTTCCAAATAGATGCTCAGTGGCGGCATCTATCGTGAAACGAGATGCGACATCCTATGTTTTTTGGTTGGATAAGTGTACGTGAAAGGAGACGGTTAAGAAACTTACCTGTATATCGACAGGATATCCTTCGCACTGTCTTTGTTCGATTTGAGTGAGGACAGTATTGGAGTGCCTCTCAAATATTTCCAGGTCCGAGATGCGTTCTTTCTTGAAGAGCGGCCGTGCCAATGCTCGGTGAGATCTACCCTAGATATTCGGCATCTGGTCTATTGAAGAACACTCAGTAGACTTACCTCCAGATATCGCCTATTACTCATCAGTGAGCGTGAATTTCCACCAAATTGAATGAAAGCTTTCTCACCGTCTGTGTTGAAGATACCAGTTCCCAGAAAGGATTCAGTTATAGAAAAGAAATCTGGCCCTTAATATCTGTTCGTGATCTGACACCATACGAAGATATGGACAATCAGACCTTTGGGGAAGTCAGCATGTTGGGTCGATAGGATTGCCTGGATGGTAAATGAGCCGTGTTACGAGGTATCCGCCAGCCCTTACGAGCACCTACCTTGAGGTGTTCGGGTTCGGTTGTAACGATCTAAAGTCATTTTCAGCATCCATTGAACGACTTCGCTGGTACTTTCCTTACCGAATTGTCCAATACAGAGGTATATGAGTAGATATAACCATACTTCTCGTTCCATGCGTGGAACGTGTCGGCTAGCATGGTGTACGTTAAGTATTCTGGGATTCTAACACGAAGGTAGGAACGACATACCGGGACATCCCGCTTCGAAGCCGTGCACTAGGCGCCGCGAGACAGAGAACCTGTTCTCCTGCACACTAGGTACCATGATGGCACCCCGTTCAGCGGCATGCCTTCTCACGGTCCTAGTGGTGAAATAATTGTAACCAAGAGCAATGAACAAGGGTATGGCCAAAGGTGCTACGGCGATAATCCACGACGGAAACGTTGGGCTGACATTCTGCCCGAGAATACGGCGGATGATCCAGAAGACAGAAAACGGAAAGATAACGAGTGGAGAGGAACGGAGACAGAAGAGTATTCCAGGTGGTAAATGAACGACAGGCATGAGGGATGAAATGGCGATACGGCGTCGAGAACCATACTTATAGATGGGATATCAGACCGGCGGAACCTTTTGTAGACAGTGACTGTTGAACCTGCATTAAACATGTCTACAAAACAGATCAAATGTATGTTCCTAAAATATATTTAAATTGGGGCGACTTACGCGTAGGGTCGTCATCTTGAAGATGCTGTCTCTCGAACTGCCTTCGATGGCCGATCCAGGCCGACAGTGGCCGGATGCAAGAAGAGAACTAATAATTGGGTGAATACTATGCAGCGGACGGATGCCGTGTCTGACGCTTTCGAATTCCAATCACCCTCAGGACAACGCTCATCGTAGCACGGTGGTTTGAACGTAGTCTTACTTAGACGATGGCTTGGACAAAGACCATAAGAGCGACCAAAACTGCCAGAGCCTCTTGTATGAAGGACTTCGAAGACGGTTTTTAATTTCTTCTGGGTCGTCATTTGATCAAATCCTCCATTTCGGAACCCGAGGAACATCGGCGGTGCGGAAATTGAGCGGAGGAGTTGCCGTTCAAGATTCTCACTCTATATTGCCTCCATGATTGTGGAGCCGCGTCATAAAATTGTTGAGCCGACAAAACAAGCACTATCTTCTTGGGAAGCACCCTGCTAGGGGACAGTAAACTGCGTATCAGGGTAGCTTCACTGGAATTCGGTTCTCTTACGTACATGTCGTTCCAAGGACATTAGAATTGCAAGTCATAGACCGACAGACATACCAACTTCAGGCAGGGTAGTCTGAGAAGTGATAGTAATCTATATTAATACCAAGTGGATGTAGCGCAAGCGACTTACTGAATGGATATCTCACGCTCTTTTGGGGCCCGGTACAGGAAGACTTGTAAACCGTTGTTGGAATGATGGATTAGTCGCCACCGGCGGACAATCTGTTTCATCATTGTCATTCCAGATATTCTGGATTTATGGGATACCCGCTATAGCCTGGTAGGGTATATAAATTGGCCTACCAGCGGTCGGAGAAGAAATCTTTGATAACTAATTGCGGTGTTTTGGGGAAGCAGGATGAGAAGTAAGTATTTAAATTGTCAACGCAGCATTCCGGTCCACATAGGTACGCGACTACTCACAATCGAGGCGTACTCGACGCCCAACTTTTTGTAACGCGTGCGTTATTTTGGGTAATTCACGGGTGCACCATCGTCAGGCACTGGTTATCCAGATACACGCCCGATTTCTTAGTACGAGCGAATCGGGAGCTGTCAAGTTCAAATGCGAAGTAAATCCATGAAATGGAGCAGCGGTTGAAGGTAGTGCCTGTTTCGTGCAATGAAGTTGAGCGATAGTTGAAAAGCAAGCGAGAAACGAGAAATGAAAACATGGAAGTGTGGAGCGCGCGTCGGCATTCTGTCATGGTAGTGGCCCCGTGGCGGTAAGGAAAGAAGCCAGCGCTCCGGCTGGCGGACGGAAGATTAGTCAGCACATAGAGCGACACGTGGTCTCTTCCCGCTTACGCCCGCCACAACGCTCAAAAGGACTCAGGAGCTCCTTCGAAATGTCCGAATGCGAATACGCTTATTTTATCGGTATGCCTTCTTGCTGCTCTACGCTACCTGAGTCTTCCTCTGACCATACTTACATGTGACAGTGGGCCCAAAATGATGCAGACCACGAACCACTGAACCACTGCACAGCCACTGCACAGTTCAAGATGAATTATCGCCTAGATTCTCGACCAATGTTCTTAGACAGCTCTCATTATAAGGTAAATTTAAGCACCCTGTAAATCATTCCCATCAACTTGTGGGAACGAAATGGAAAGATCACAAGGATAAGTATATTGGTGCACTGATGCAAAGATTCTCGCCGAACGTTGACTATCCTGACCCGACCCTGACCATGGCCTTACCTTTGAACAACTCTATTGGAGATATCTCTTATCTCGCAGTCTGAGTCCGAGAAAGTAGACTGCTTGAAGATTTCCATACAGAAATGGCGAATTCACTACTGCACAGTTTTATATCCCTGCCAGCACCAAGTGTTCCGATTTTCTTCAAAGGTCGAACAGAACAGCTCCATGTGGGCGATCTGCAACTCGTCTTTTAAAAACTTCCCTGTCGAAGACGACGTCATTCTCTTCATCGTTTACTGCCTTCCGCAGAGCTCGAACATATGCTGCATAATTCCCCGCCTCCTGAGGTTCCTCGTGGAAATTGTCGTGCCAAATTCGTAGCGTATCAGCGAGCAGCTTGGATAGCTGTACCAAAGGAAGCCCCTCCTTTGTTTCGTATGATATCGGTTCCTGCGTCATAACGAAATGAATTCTGCAAAACTTCTGTTTCCTCAACCCCTGCCCACGGCCATGAATCCTATAAACGAGGACCGGGGATCTTTTATTCGATCCTGGGACTTTCATCCTTGCAGTGTAGAACAGACAATGCTTCGATAGGAGACACTGGATGGTTTTAATATCATCGTCAGAGAATACAGTGATTTCCATGCACTATGACAAGAACCTCAGCATTTCTGAACGAAGGAGGGTTATGGAGCTTACATCGGGTAACGGTAATTCTGCATCATTAGCCAGAAGGTAGGACGCCGCCATTCCAGAGACAGCACAGGAATAATCAGCTTCGCAGAGCACCTTGACCGTCATTTCCGCTGCTTCGAATACTATGTCGTCCCTTGGGTTGTCTTGCGGTACCAGTATAGGCGCTTGGGTGGTGATTGGCTCTGCCAGTGGTTCCACAGGAAACGCAAAGCCAAGACTTGTAAACATTCTTTTCAGGTCTGGGTGTGCGCGGCAAACCACTTTCACCAACTCGTCAAGTCTATCCCTCTTCTCGCCATCCACAAAGACATCCCACAAGTCCATGCATGATTTTGAGAGGTCCTTCAGAATAGGGACGATCTGCTCGTACGTTCGTTCCGGGAGCCCGTAGTCAGCCAAGATCGCATTCTGCAAGCGTGGTTGCGTGAGGTGGGAGAGGAGGGTGTGGCCAGGGTTATAGATGGGTATCCCATCTTTCGTTAGACCGTAGGCCAAGGAATCCTTTAGCCCAAGACTTTCGGGTGGCGATGCTTGCTCGATGATGATCTTGCAGGAATGTTGTGAGCCGTCGGTGTGTTCGAACGTATTGCCGCGTCATTTTACGACCTCGAGTTGCTGGAAGAGATCGTCCAGCGTTACTCCATCGGTGAGACTAACGGAAAACCAAATATCAGTCTATCAATGTAGTGATTAATTTGTTTAATGTTGAGCATAAGAGAATAAAAGTTTTTTACCTGTGGTATCGTAGGAGCGCCCAGGATAAACCATGACACGTCCTTTGGCCCTAATAGATGGCACGGATATCCTAAGGCCTGTACACGCATCGAGATATTCTGAACGGCGGATAGAATGAACTTTGATTGCCTCAAGTTATCTTTCTTCAACCGTCGCAGTTCGCTGGGCTTGTTCCTTTTCCCTGGTCCCTCTGGAAGGTGTACTGCCACGGGAAATACGGTTGCACTATCGTCCATCGTGGTAAGTCGCTGGTCAGAACCGAGATAATCAAGGTTGGGGGGTTTCGAAAGATGAGAATTGACTTGAAAGAGGAGACGTCCCGATATTTAAAGGGCGCGAAGTAGGTTCAAGACAAGTCAAGAACATTCGAGAGGGTGTCGCCAAGACAATTCTTTTGTCTGATCATACACAAAGAACATTCAATTTGATTCAATTTCACTTCGGCTCGGAGTGGCATATCCGAATTTGAACTTTGACCTTGCTCATTCGTAAATGCCAAGTTACCATCAGTACATTCTTGACCATCCAAGTCAACGGGGCGGTACGTACACGATGTGGATGATCAAGTACGCGATTGTGATGCTAGAGTTCTAGTGTACCAATCATGTATATTAAGTATCTACGCTCGGCGTTCACAGTAGTGGGACCGTGTCATGTAATACTACCTACCTACTTACTTACCTACGCCACAAAGAGACTAATCGTGTCGAGACGTCGCGGAAACTTTAAATTTATTGTAATTTTGGTGACTATATCAGGGGGGCCGGGAGAATTTCGCGTTTGCGTGATGCGTTTTTGCGTTTTGGTGCGTTTGGTGCGTGAGGGTAGTGTGCGTTTCTTGCGTTTCTGTGCGTTTGAGATATAATATTATTGCCTTCAACCTCTCACAAAGGCATTACTGGCTATCCATAGTCATGTACCTGTATAGTAACTCATACTATAAATGAAACAGATGCTTGTGGCATGCACCGTACCTTCAGAACGCTCTGAACATTGTCCTGTCAGAGAGAAATAATGTTTTAAGTTCGAACGCATCTCGCATATCAATCAAAATTCGAACGCACATCTCGCAAGTCGGAACGCATGCGTTGTAAAATGAAACGAGTGCTTTGCTGGATATAACGCATGCGTTAGGACAAAAAACGCATGCGTTCAAAATGAAACGCAACCACGCATCTGATTGTGACACATTGTGACAGGTGCGTTAGGATGCGTTCGACCTAAGTTCAACCCGCATCGTGTCAACAAGGTAAGAACTCTCTATCATTGCGAAGCAATTAGAAGCTCACCTCTACTTCGGATTCTGTTCCTTCTCTTACCCTTTATCATTCTCTCCTCTAAATTTCCAAGGATACCAGTTATCTTGATGAATTCCGATGTTGAGGCCCCATTGGAAGTTCCCTGCAAGACACCATCAGAATCAAATACGGGGATGAACCCATCCATATTCCCGAGAGATGTTGGCTTCGTACAACCTGATTCTTGTTGCGTATGATTTCCGTTCGTTTTACTTCGGTCAGTACATTGTTGCGTGGGGACTTGGGCTTCTGGCTCGAGTAACCACCTTGCTAAGCTGCGTGCGAGGTTCTTCTATCAAAGACAGTAAGCTTGACTTCGAGGCAGTAAGTCAAGAGGGATGCACCGACTGACCAGCATGTAGACAAGAGAAACGGCGTGTCTGAGGAAGAGAGAAAGTGTGAGGGGAGAGAAACAGGATTCACACATTAAGAGCTGCTTTTATTGTCGGACGTGCTATAAAGATAGACGCAAGGTAAGTTCAACCGGAAATCGTATTTCAACAACAACACACATCTGTCACGCACGCACACGCATCAAACGCATCAACGCATTTTTTCCAACGCATGCACAATAACGCACACGCACACGCATTAACGCAAATGCACGTGAATTTAACGCAAACGCAACGAACGCACGGACGCATCACGCAAACGCGAAATTCACCGTGCCCATATCAGGGGCGAAATCCTGTTTGACAAATACCGGCAATTTTGCCCTGTGTACACGATGGAGAACGGCACTGACATGGATGTGATATCCATTGTCTCTCTTGCGTTGGAGGGCATTCTTTATGGTAAGTAACGTCCTGCCAGCCAGAAATCCGTGCTTATAGTCAACCAGGCCTTTCTTTCTTAATGTTCTCTGCAACGGTATACATCCTGATTAGCCGTCCTCGTCGAGATACCGAAAGCAGAGCTATTCGTACAGCAATTATCCTCACGGCCTGCACCTTTGGAGCATTAACCACAGCAGTCACGGTACGATTTGCGTTTTCACAGACACCACTTGGCTCTCAACTCCATCACAGCATACGATAATCGACGTACATCACGTACTCTCTGGCTTCGTATACACAAATAAGCTTGTCGAAGGAGATTCAGCTGCATACTTCTCAGATTTCATTCCTTCTCCAGATCTCAGTCCACTCGGTGCAAATCGCTCTATCGGAGGCATTGTGGTGGCGTGCGGGGTAGGAACTGTTTATAATTGCTCTTAGCCATTAACAGAGTGTCCTTGAGCATGAAATAGAGCACTGGATGCAAGTCATCTTCGTGTCGACGTTGGCTACAGTCCGAGTCTCGGATCCAACGCTGGAGTATGAACTCGTTCGGGGAAGGATAGACCTCTGAGTCTCGTGAAATGCACCTTTGGGGGCGTCAGTGTCGATGCTAACCAGAGGACGTAGACGCACCAATGATTTCCGATGACGGTAGCTCTAGCTGGGGTCATGTATCCGTCATGTCTGCGATAATATCCTTGGCGTGGCGTGATTGCCTTCATACGTTGCAGCGACTTTTGGCTGGAGTTGCGCGTGTAGGGCCCTATAAGTATGGATCGGTGAAAGGGCCGCAGCTAAAAGGAAGCAACCTACTTGCGAGGTCTCTTTAGTCTTTGTCCGCAGGCGTCAGTAGAAAACGCATCCCACCAGAAAGCGTGTCTCCGGCTGCGATGCTCCGGGGCCAATCAACTAACGACACGCCTTCCTTTTCGATTATGTCGCAGGCTGCAGGAGGAGAAAGCGGGAGGGATTAGGTATGGACACCTGATACCTGCCGACTATGATCGTCGTTTGCCCCTGGTTGAGAGAGAATACAGGGCCATACCGTCGCGTCCATTCTTCGAATTGGAGGAAGGAACTGGAATTTGATGAGTTTCCGAATAGTGTTATTTAACGAAAACGCACTCAGTGGATGGAATAGTATTTCCAACAAAGAGTCTTCCTGGAGGACCAGGAGGTAGAGGCAAGGGATGTCTACTCTTTAATTTCCAGCAATATAATGTTGCCCAGGTGAGGACGGACACAAGCAAGATAGTCGGGGATTCCATGACTTTATGAGAACCCGCTGAGGTTGTTTATTTAAGAGAGCTGAGGAGGGAAGCTGCCTAAGAGACATAGTTCCCTCGTGACGCGTCAGTGGTCCCATCATGGATTCTGATGGAAGACGCGATTTTGAGGATGAGTCACAGTTACCCGGAGAAGCCCGTTATTATTTGGAGATACCTTCCCTAGAGTTGAATCGTATACCGCCACTCAGTCAAAGTACCGGTAGATGGGAAAGCGAGAGGAGACAAACGGTCTCCTTCGTCATTGTGATCTCTAAGCAGCGCTAGTCAGAATAGCAGTCTGTGAGAAAGAAATTGAATGTCCGTTTCCGTCGCAAGCCGAATCTGGGGGATTCCCTTGGAGGTCTAGCGTGAACCTTTGACTGTAAGCGTTCGTTGATTGTTTGCACCCAAGGGAGGAGATCAATCATCGCTGTAGGACACAAAAATGGATTTGAATTTAGCTTTGATTGGGCTGGATTTGGTTGAGATTCTCGGCCCGCCTGCCGCAGGACTTGCGAATTCAAATTCTCCAGCATTTGAATTTCGCCTCTGACTCCACCACAGCGTATCACCTTCTTTCTGGACTGAAATCCTTGGATTTCACTCCTGTCCTCGTTTTTATTGTTAGCAAGTAAGTCACAATGCACGCCGCCAACGCCTTTGACCAGTTCCTGGTTGGCCCAATACCAAACTGTGCGATTACTGGTACAGTACGAAATCTTATCCCCGTTTCTTATCCACAGCTTGGCCTATCAGTAGAGGCACAACAGAAAATCGCCGAAGTATCCCTCGCTGTTACGGATTTGTGTGATACCTGATCGTCAGCCTGAGGAATGTAGGACGTAGGATTTACGGTAGGATTCCGTCACCTCCGTCTTGTTTATACACATAGCTGAATGTATTCCGAGCAGCTGATAATGACTTTCCATCTTCAGTTTGATCTCTCACATTCGGTATGATGTCGTCATTCTGGACCAGTATATAATATGGGATAGATTACCCATCGACCTTGTGATCAATCCCAACGATGACTGTCCAAGCACCCACCACTATTCGCTCGTACTACTTCCCCGTGCGTGAGTCCTACAAGGATCTCACGTTGCAGAGTACTCCCCTTCCGACTCTCAAGTCTACCTTCGTCCTCGTCAAAATCCATGCTGTATCGCTCCAGTATCGGGACCTAATGATAGCTTCGAACACGTATATTCGAGGCGGTACGCCAGAGAACCTTGTTCCATGCTCGGACATGGCTGGCGAGGTTGCCGCTGTCGGTTCTGACGTGACTCGTTGGACCGTTGGCGATCGGGTCTGCTCCAATTTCTTCACTGACCATTTGGACGGAGATGTCGATGCCGAGATCGTCAAAACAGCTCTTGGTGGAGGAGAGCATGGAGTGTTGACCGAGTACAGGGTATTTCCAGACTATGTGAGCTTTGTCTTTTCCTTTGGTTCGTCGGACTCACGTGGTGCATCTAGTCTCTGGTCAGAATTCCAGCGCATTTGTCCTACGAAGAAGCGTCGACATTACCTTGTGCTGCTCTGACAGCATACAACGCGTTTATGGGTCCGAAGCCACTTAAGGCAGGCGATACTGTTCTGGTGCTTGGAACTGGCGGTGTCTCCATGTATGTCTCTTCGATATACCAGGCGTTATTATTCTAACCCTCTTCAGTTTCGGTCTGCAGTTTGCTGTCGCGTCAGGTGCTACTGTCATAGCAACATCTTCCTCCGATGCTAAGCTGGAAATCGCAAAGAAACTCGGCGCTACCCACACGATCAACTATAATACTACTCCCGACTGGGACAAGGAAGTGCTGAAGCTCACCAAGGGACGAGGCGTCGATCATATATTGGAGGTGAATTCTTTTATCAATTCTATTACTCAGGCTCTATTGACACGTTCTTCTTCGCTCAGGTTGGTGGACCGGGAACGTTGGAGAAATCATTGGCGGCTGTGCGCTACGCAGGATACATCCATATCATAGGCGTTATGGCGCAGAGTGCGGCTGCAACGAACATCATCGCGCCATGTATCGGGAACGCTATCATCCTCCGCGGAATTCAGATCGGTTCTGTTGCGCAGTAAGTTTGGGTATTCATTCCTTTTTTTTCTCATGCTGAACAGTGTGGGTGTATAGGTTCGAGTCCATGAATCGACTTCTTCGGGCTCACCCGGAGTTGACTCGCCCGGTCATTGATAAGGTGTTTTCATTTGAAGAGGCCGTGGATGCGTATGCGTATTTGGAGAGTCAGAAGCATGTTGGGAAGGTTGTTATTCGTGTTAGTCCCGTGTCGGGGTAAGATACGTATTTCATCGTCGTCACTGTTATCCTCACCGTGTACATTATCAAATCTCCTCCATTTTTCGTTCAATTCTATCGAGACACAATCATATGCTGGACAAAAATATGCCCCACTGTACATCCGCGAAGGCCCATAGATGCTGTAAACTGCGATGGGACAGGCTCTCATGTTGTGCTATTCGAAGAGGTTAGTTGATGCACTGATACTCGATGCCGGATTGATCGCTATAGAAACTGATATTGTTGACAAAGAAATGCACGAGGACATTGTCACGTTTGACCAAGCTTAGAGAGAGACTACAGTATGGCTTGCGTAAAGGTGTCATAAGTGAATAATGCTATTTGCAGACGTGCTATTATTGGGTTTGTACATGTAACCTTTGATAGGTGGCCCACTCACTATGACAGATATCGAGTACCCGCGGAGTCGAGAAATTTTATAACTCGAAGCCTCTACGGTATATACACTGTGTACTACTGTGTCTCAACCTGATTTCACTCCTCTTCGAAGTCCACTTTACTGTGTGACCTAAGCATCTCTGATCGGTTACGCCTAGCGCTAACTACGCTACGCGCTTGTTAGAAGCTTACGGTTCCCTTTTGGTGTTTAGAACGCGGCTTTTGGACATCTTTGCTCACAACTTGGGCTTCACTCGGGTGACCATTAACTCGCGTAATCCTCCAAAGAGTCCAATTCTTCACACTCGCACAGGAGAGTGACATTCCTCGCAACGTTTCAACCCGAACCGTAGCATGACCAAATGGGCATCATGCATCATCTGAGTCGCGACGAAGCTCTTGAATGTTGAATCCCGTATCCTGGACTCAGAAGTTCAAAGTCATTTTATAGTTATCCGAGCCGTAACGACGCACAGTGCTAGAGATAAGCCAAATCGAATGAACTGATATGTCTGAATGATGGAACACGTTCGCGTCATCATAGATATATCATGCTCAAGCTTAAGAAAATCGCACTGACTGCTGGGTCAGAGGTAGGCTGAATACATCAAAGAATGAGACCTACATACCATCAACGTACCATCGGCAGTTCAACTCAAGATATTTGCTATCCAGTGACACAGAGTTAGAAGCGACTGGAATAAAATGAGATTTTCAAGGCTACGCAAAAAATCTATAGTATTGACTATTCATCCGGTCTCCAGCTTGGTCACGTACGGCGACGTGTTAGTTAGGGACACAAACGAGCACGCCGTCACTGTCATTTTGGCAGGCTGCGAAATAATCAGCGTCACTGCAAGAATATACACACCATAAAATGTTACTTACTGCCTTCCGCTTTCCCTTCAGATGTACTAAAGGCGCAAGAGTGTCCGACTCCGTACTTGTTCTTGCCATTGCACGCATCGACTGTGACAGAGCCCATGGTAAGCGGAGACATCAACAGTCGCGAAGAGTAATAGGATGCATACCATCGTTAGATGCGAGAGCGTTGGCATGTCCTGCGAAGAGGAACATAGCTGCCAATGCCACGACGGTCAATTTGATTTGGGAAAGCATATTTGAGTGAGTGGATAATTTGGATAGGATGTAGTTGCTTGTGAATGTGCTGTATGTGTTGTTGAATATGACGACCAGAACTGACCTGCTTTTATACGCCATCCATGTCACATGTGCTCTGAGTGCTTGCCGAGTTCTCTGTGGAGTACAAGACCTTTACGTCCAAAAATAAGAAGGCTGAGCGCCTGTCAAATGAACGTTTCATGGGTAACAGATAGATCCAGAAATACCTTCTCAATTCCTAAGTAACTCGATAACTAGTCACTGATAGTTTCAACTGCAGAAACTGATGGTCCGTCCAGCTCGACTATCAGAATTCGTGGGCGGTACGTTGATTATCGAAATCAGCTAAGCATGTTCAATGAATCCAGCAACATGAAGTTTTGAGGCCAGCATCGGGTCCGGATACCTATCTTGTTCAGGAATTATGGGGATGATTTCTGGCAGGTCTGTAGATGCACTGTTCTCACAAGTAAAACTCCGATGTTTCAAATCTCAATTCAACTTAGCAAGTGAGGACGTTCCATTCTGTTGTATTTTCACCTCTTCATTAGAACTACGAGTACGTATCTGGTAGAAGAATTAAAGCCGACGCGTCCATAGCCGTTGAATTTTTAAACCATACCATGATGTTCCAATGTTTGTATTCCTATGTTGTATCGCTAGAGCTAGGGGAGACGCAAGGATTTGGTGGGTTCATGTAATTGTTTACCATCTGTTGATGGAACGTAGGACCTGCCATTGAAATGATCCGATCCCAGCATCTGATATAGTGCAATGGTAAGCTACGAACAACCAGAGAACTACGCAAAGATCCCTGAAACCTGCACGTGACTGGCGGGATACGGGCCGCACCCAACGCTTCCAAACAGCAACAGTAAACTGGAATGAAACGATGAGGTCCAAATGATGTCGCCGAGCTGGAGCCATAGTCCAATCTGAGACAAGGTGAGGCTGCATACAATCCACGGACCAACAACAGGGCACCCGAGTAAATGTATCACCGAAATACAAGTGGCAACGGAATGTTGAAGCAGGAAACGAGGCAGAAGTGTCGTCGCGGTAAGGAGTGGCCGCACTCAAATTCTAGAGCCTTTGTCGTACGGGGAATCGTTGACAGTGCCTTGTGCTGCTATGACGACTTACAACGCGTTCATGGCTCCGCAGGTAGTCGAGGTTTGGCCGCGTCTCCATGTACGTCCCGTTCATACACTGAACATTATTATACCAACCTTGTGTCCGGTTTCACTTATACAGCAGGATCCTCCTCCGACGCTAAGCAGGAAATCGCACAGAAACTCGGTGGTGCCCATACAATTAATTATGACCAGATGCCCAACCGGGAAATGGCAGGCTCAGCGAGGGTCTAGGTGTCGATCCTATTTTGGAGGTGAATTCATTTACCAATGATATTCTATCATTCAGTGTATTGACGCATTCTTCTTTGGTCAGCATTGGATCTGGACCGTTTATGTACGATCGACAATGAGATCAATGGACCCTACACCCTTTTACGGAAGCTTCCTTGATCATCTTTGTCTCCAAGTTATTCGCATTGCATTAATATTTTCCATGGAGGAGGGGACCTAATGGTCATCCACACAAGCCTAACAGTTTCGAAAATTTCTGATTCAATCCATGCGCGTTTCAGTCTTTTCGGTTCCTCCACAAATGTCTCCTTGATTCTATTCTTATTCTTATTCGAGTCTCAGAGATATCATTCATTTGAGCTTGATTGAAGCAATAGACTTTCCCTTGCGGTTCCTGGATCTGCGGGAACCTTTTAATCAGAACCATAGGCGCGCAGCTTGTTGTGGCACTGGTACTTGTCGGGAATCAACAGTTACTATCAGATGTTAGATGTAGATGAAGTTCCTAGGCACATTGTGTGTCAGAGGGTGCCTGGAGATCATGAATCAACTAGGTAGTATCGCCTCTACTCAGTAATGTTTGTACAGCATAACCATGATACCAACGTCAATCGTCCCATATTTCCTGATGCAAGGTATCAGACGCTGATCGATATTCAATGTATTGCCGATGAGTTCTGATAGTTGGACTGGGCGTTCCACCACGGAGTTGAAACTAATTATACAGTGGTCATTGAAGGAATTGATCATGACAAGGTATTTCTGAATCGATCTGTTACCCATGAAACGTTCATTTGACAGGCGCTCCGCCTTCCTATTTTTGGACGTAAAAGACTTGTAGTCCATAATGAACTCAGCAAGCACTCAGAGTACATGTTACATGGATGGCGTATAAAAGCAGGTCAGTTATGGTCGTCATATTCAACAACACATACTAGCTCATTCACAAGCAACTACATCCTCTTCAAATTATCCACTCACTCAAATATGCTTTCCCAAATCAAATTGACCGTCGTGGCATTGGCAGCTGTACTCCTCTTCGCAGGACATGCCAACGCTCTCGCATCTAACGATGGTATGCATCCTATTACTCTTCGCGACTGTTGATGTCTCCGCCCACTATGGACGCTGACACAGTCGATGCGTGCAATGGCAAGAACAAGTACGGAGTCGGACACTCTTGCGCCTTTAGTACATCTGAAGGGAAAGCCCAAGGCAGTAAGTAGCATTTTATGGTGTGTATATTCTTGCAGTGACGCTGATGATTTCGCAGCCTGCCAAAATGACAGTGACGACGTGCTCGTTTGTGTCCCTAACTAACACGTCGCCGTACGTGACCAAGCTGGAGACCGGATGAATAGTCAATACTATAGATTTTTTGCGTAGCCTTGAAAATCTCATGTTATTCGAGTCATTTCAACTCTGTGTAACTGGATAGCACACATTTCGAGTTAAACTGCCGATGGTACATTGATGGTATGTAGGTCCCATTCTTTGATGGATTCAGCCTACCTCTGACCCAGCAGTCAGTGCGATTTTCTTAAGCTTGAGCATGATATATCAACTATGAGGCGAATGTGTTCCGCCATTCAGACATATCCGTTCAATCAAATTTGGCTTATTTCTTCCTTATTTCCGGTTCAAGTTGTTGTAGGGCGGGAAATCTTAGCCCTGTTCGAATGATCCCATTTCCGTCGGGAACTTGTGGCTGCTTATCGGTCGTAGACCCGACAAATTGAATTTGATGTCGCGAAGATTTCGCTGCATACGCGGCCCGTCTACCGCAGGTTAGGCACGCTGGAGTAATATTACACTAGCCGGAATGGAAATCAATTGCAAATTGAAATTCTTTCCCCTTTTGCGCATCTCGGACGTGTACGACCTTCGTTTCTCTGTGCTGCAACTCTTGGATCTTACTTCTGTTCTCGCCTAGTCTTCTCAGCAAATAATTTTCAATGTGGGTCTTCAAAAAGTTCGTCATCTTGGACTGGTGTAATGAGTGATCCTTGAGGCGATTTTCAGCACGAAGCCTTACTGTCGTTCCTATCTTTAGCTGAACCTTTCACCAGATTTGCAACAGAAAAACTCCCAAACATTTCCTGTTGTCTGCCACTGTTACGGGTTTGTCGCCGAGCTAGTCGTCGGGCGTTTGAGGAGGTAAGAGTATTTGCGATACGACACCGTTTTACCTATGCACAGAGCTGATTTTCTCTTTTCTTCTTCCAGAAAGTGGGAATCGCTTTCCCTGTTCACATTCGCTTTCTCACATTCGCCATAATGGCATCATTCCAGCCCAGCATATAACATTGGACGGATTACTCATCGACCTTGTTATCAGTCCTCACAATGGCTGCCCAGCTACCAGCAACTACCCGCTCGTACTACTTCCCCACACTTGGATCCTACAACAATCTCACTTTGCAGACTATGCCCCTTCCCACCCTCAAGTCTACATTCGTCCTCGTCAAGATCCATGCTGTATCGCTGCAGTATCGTGACCTGATGATCGCTTCGAACAATTATTCCCGAGGCGGCGTACCAGAGAACCTTGTTCCATGCTCCGACATGGCAGGTGAGGTTGTCGCTGTCGGTTCTGACGTGACTCGTTGGACAGTTGGTGATCGAGTCTGTGCTAACTTTACGACGGACCACTTGGACGGCGATATCACTGCTGAGATGGGCAAGTCAGCTCTCGGCGGCGGTCAGCAAGGGGTGTTGACAGAGTATAGGGATTTCCCAGATCATGTGAGTACTGTTTTCTTCCATTCACTGTACTCAAACAGTGTGTTAGTCCCTTGTCAGAATTCCTGAACATTTGTCCTATGAAGAGGCATCGACGCTTCCTTGCGCTGCTCTCACGGCGTACAACTCGCTCATGGGTCCCAAGCCTGTCAAAGCAGGTGACACTGTTCTCGTCCTTGGAACTGGCGGTGTCTCCATGTACATCTCTTTACTTCCTAGGCGTCCTTTTTCTAATTTCATTAAGCTTTGGTCTACAGTTTGCTGTTGCGTCTGGTGCTACTGTTATAGCGACATCCTCTTCTGATGCTAAGCTGGAAACTGCAAAGAAACTCGGGGCTACCTATATCATCAACTACAACACGACGCCCAACTGGGATACGGAGGTGTTGAAGCTCACCGAGGAAAGAGGCGTTGATCACATTTTGGAGGTAAATCTCTTCCGGTTTTATTCCAGTATATTAATGCATTCTTCAGGTTGGTGGACCGGGAACGCTCGAGAAGTCGCTGGAAGCTGTGCGATACGTAGGATACATACATATCATAGGGGCATTGGCTCAGAATGCAACTCCGGCGACAAATGTTGTTGGGTCATGTATCGGGAAGGCCATCATTCTTCGCGGAATCCGGACCGGCTCTGTAGCGCAGTAAGTTTGGATGATTGTTGAATTTTTTTCCCATGCTGAACCGCACGGGTGTATAGATTTGAATCTATGACTCGACTCCTTCGCGCTCGCCCGGACTCCACACGTCCGGTTATTGACAAGGTGTTTTCATTTGAAGAGGCGGTGGATGCGTATGCGTATCTGGAGAGTCAGAAGCATGTTGGGAAGGTTGTCATTCGGGTTAGTCCAGTGTCGGCGTGAGAGACTCATTTTGTCTCCTCGTCATCACTATTATCGTTGCTCACCGTGTACATTATTATGTCTTCTGGAAGATTTTCTATCCAATTCGATCGAAACTGGTATCACTACGTTACGCATTGGACTCGGTGGGGTCTTTCCCGTCTTGCGCTCTCGTAATGTCTGGAGTCATCCCCATTTCTAGCCCTTCGACTAGAGTGTTGACCAAACTGCTCAGATTCGACTCGGGCCGAGCAGTCCGAATCGTACTCCGGCAAAGTCCGAGTACATCTCGAGTGCGACTCGAGTCCGTTCGAGTAGCTTCAATAGGATTGTATTATTGCTCTTGTATACTCTTCACCTTACCAGGCAGCCAGAAATTTTTGTCATTTGACCGCAGGTAACTTGATGCTACCACGCCTAGTCCTTGTCCTTCAGACTTCAAAGTTCGGGCCTCGTCCAACGTCACGAGTCCTAAAAGGCAAGACTGAAGACTCACGAACCTAAACTTCTAAAGGCTAAAAGTTTTTCACAACGGATAAAAGCTTTTTGACAAATAACTATAACGACACCAGCAGGATTTGAACCTGCGCACTCAGAGAGTAATAGATTTCTAATCTATCGCCTTAACCACTTGGCTATAGTGCCTTATGGAACAGTTGTGCCATTGTATATAGATTCAATACTTCTGATTTGCGTACAGTCTATACACTACCAACCCGAATAACCACTTTTCCGACATGATTTTGGCTCTCTAGATAAGCATACGCCTCAATTGCTTCTTCAAACATGAATGCCTTGTCGACGACTGGACGGGTCTCCTCAGGGCGCGCACAGAGAAGCCGATTCATTGCCTCAAATCTACGAATGATTTTTCGTTGGTAGCGAAGGGGCGGTACGTAGGAGAAACTCACTGCGCAACGGAACCAATCAGAATTCCTCGCAAGGTGATGGCTTTGCCGATACAAGGTCCAATGACGCTACCAAGCACAGCAGGGTTCTGTGCGACGAATCCAATGATATGGATGTATCCTGCATAACGTACCGCTGCGAGCGACTTCTCGAGAGTGCCCGGTCCTCCAACCTTCTCATATCAAGTCAGAAAAGTACTTCGAGCGAAGCAGAGACATATCCCACCTCCAAAATATGGTCAACACCTCTTCCTTCGGTGAGCCTAAGTACCTCCTTATCCCAGTCCGGCGTAGTGTTGTAATTGATGGTGTGCGCTGCGCCGAGTTTCCTAGCAATTTCAAGTTTCGCATCGGAGGATGAAGTTGCTATGACAGTAGCGCCAGAGGCAACGGCGAGTTGTAATCCAAAACTACATCGTAACTGAATAAGACGACTATACTGAAGTGGAACAAACGCACATGGACACGCCTCCAGTTCCCAGGACAAGAACGGTATCGCCTGCTTCGACTGGCTTTGGACCTAAAAGAGCATTGTATGCAGTCAGAGCAGCACATGGCAAAGTCGAGGCCTCCTCGTAGGATAGATGTTCAGGTATTTTAACCAGACTCTGGTAAATAAAGCTCCGGGTGAGTGCAAGAAAAAGAATAGTAGCAGAAAAGTCTCACATAGTCAGGGAACGCCCTGTATTCAGTCAATACACCATGTTGCCCACCTCCGAGGGATGTATTCATTATCTCAGCAGTGACGTCGCCGTCCAGGTGGTCTGTCGAGAAGTTGGCGCACACTCTGTCTCCGACTTTCCAGCGCGTCACTTCAGAACCCGTCGTGATAACTTCCCCTGCCATATCGGAGCATGGCACAAGGTCGTCCTGTACGCTGCTCAAACGATATTGACCCGAGGCAACGAGAAGGTCGCGGTACTGTAAAGATACGGCATGTACTTTGACGAGGACACTTGTCGACCGGAGGGCCGGAAGGGGCGTAGTCTGCAGAAGGAGATTCCTGTAAGATCCACGAGTTGGGAAGTAATACGAGCGTGTGACGGTTGGTATCTGGGCAGCCATTGTGGGTGTTAGTGACAAAGATGGTTGAAAGGTAGATGATTAATCCGCTTGTTGTTTATAATCAGAAGTGTGGTGACATGATGACGATTGCGTCAATCAGACGGAAGGTGAGAAGGGCGGATACTTCTTTGATCTTTATTCTAAGCTCCGTCGAAGGGTGAGAAAGATAGATAAACCACGTGAACGGACTATACCGCGGTTTCTGGTGGCCGAATCAAGGGTGATCCTTCAGGCTATTCCAGAAATACTGCTGATATGAGTTTGAATAGTTACAACGTGGATTCAGCACCAACACGAATGACGATCTTCCCAACATGCTTCTGACTCTCCAGGTACGCATATGCATTGATGGCCTCTTCGAACGAGAACACCTTATCAACTACCGGACGCGTCGACTCGGGACGAGCACACAACAAACGAGTCATCGACTCAAACCTACATGTGCGAATTAAGAAGCGATAGAAAAATAAATAACTCGACTCACTGTGCAGTAGAGCCGATGAGAATACCTCGGAGAATGATACCCTTGCTGATGCACAACCCAACAATGTTGGTCAGCTCAGCAGCATCCTGCGAAACAAATCCAATCATGTGGGCTTGCCCCGCAAAACGTGCAGCCACGATGGACTTCTGGAGAGTTCCGGGTCCTCCAACCTGCGAAAAGTCCCAAGTTATTATCAATATCAGATAGAGATGACGAAAGCGGGGATCGCGTGCCTCTAAAACGTGATCGACGCCTCTTCCATTTGTTAGCCTCAGGACTTCCTTTTCCCAGTCTGGAGTTGTTTTATAATTTATTGTGTGGGTAGCACCGAGTTTCTTAGTAATCTCCAGCTTGGTATCGGAGGAGGAAGTTGCTATAACTGTAGCACCGGAAGCCACGGCGAATTGAAGACCAAAGCTGAATAAAGGTCAGATACTGAAGTTCAGTAAATGGAAGACACATACATGGAGACGCCACCAGTTCCAAGAATGAGAACAGTATCACCTGCTTTGACAGGCTTGGGACCCATGAGGGCATTATACGCCGTCAGAGCAGCGCAAGGAAGGGTCGACGCCTCTTCGAAGGACAAATGCTCTGGAATTCTAACCAGACACTGAAATCCCCGATGAGAACCAGGAAAAGAACCACAATCCAAGTTCTCACCTGATCTGGGAAAGCCTTGTATTCGGTTAACACGCCGTGCCGTCCGCCACCAAGCGCCATTCGCAACGTATCCGCGTCGACGTCTCCATCCAAGTACTCCATCGAAGGATTGGCACAGACTCTGTCGCCAGCCTTTCAGCGCGTCACGTCGGTACCGATCGCGACCACCTCTCCAGCCATATCGCAGCCTGGAACGAGGTTCTCGAGTAAATTGCCTGTAGGGTAGTGGCCTGAGGCTATCATCAAGTCCCGGTACTGCAGAGACACGGCTTGTACTTTGACAAGGACATCGGTGGACTTGAGATCTGGAAGGGGCGTAGTCTGCAAGGCAAGGTTGCTGTAGGAGCCGAGGGTCGGGAAGTAGTACGATCGTGTGGTTGCTGGGACCTGGGTAGCCATTATGAAGGTTCTACGAAAGGTAGGGGGATAACCAACGAAGTCAGGTTTATAACCACGGCGACAGCACGACAATCGCGCGAATACGGAATCCTGATAAGGGCTGCATACTGTCATCGGGTCCAAATTCCAGGGAACGAGCACCCATGGCTCCCAGTAAACGTTACATAGTAAAATAGTCAGGACGCCCGGGCCAAATCGATAAATGATGGCTTTCCAAAATGCCGAGAGGAGGGAATGCGAGTACCGACATTTTGCTAGACATCGATGAATTGTTGATTTAGCCCGGGCGTCCCATCTTTATTAACATGTAATGCTTACTGGGCTGTATGGGTGAAAGAGGTGAGTGTCAGCAACCGATGAGTCCAAACTCGAGGACTCGGGGCAGCTCTGCGACGTGCGCCCACGATTGAAGATCTTGCTTTTGGTTTCTCATTTCCCCGAATAGCTCTATAGAGAGAGGGTTAGAAAAAATAGAGACACGAGCGACTTCAAGCCAGCGTACCGAAATCCTTATTTATTTTTGATTATACCGCTCTAGTATGTACCTAGTGAGTATACAGATACCTATAACTCAGAAACAGAGAGGGAAAGAATGCGCAGAAAGAGGAATAAAATATCCGGAACGAAAGCATACAGGAAAGCGAAACATTGAAACGAGAGTGTGATATTGTATACACGTGAAATGAGATAAAATGAATGTGGATGGGGTATCGAGATGGAAAAAGGAAACATATGTGATGTACATCAGAAGACATCCATAGAATGCGGGCAGTCTACCGGAAGGTGTCCATAGCTTTCGCAGTCCTCGCAGAACAGGCTCTTGTCCGTCGCGTTCCCATTCAGAGGGCTTCTCGTGCCGTTGATGGGAACCGGAGCGTCGCCCTTCAACAAATCGCAGCTGAAGATATCGTGTCCTGGCCGTTCACATATCTCACAAACAGCACTCGCATCGTGGCTAGCAAGGCTCGAAGAGGAAGGGACACGGCGTATCGATGAGGTGTCGCTTAGTTTTGACGAGGAGGAAGATTTCTTCGCTAGCTTGGCTTTGAGATGTTCAATCTCTTGTTCGAGTTCGTCCTGTGAGCGACAGTAGTCAGTATACAGTTTTAAAGGAAGGCCAGAGCCATTGTTGCCTCCAAGAAGAGAAACTGGAAAATGCCGGGAGACCCAAATGACTCACCTCTCGATATATCTTACTTTCCACCAAAGCCTCCAGCTCGCTGATCTCCTTATTAAGCTGTTTACAAAACCAATCAGCATCCCAGCGCCCCAACCAAGAAACATCACGTACATCACTAGCGACACGTAAATTCTTTTTCTCAGCTTCCGCAAGCTTCTTCCTCAAATCTTCGACATCATCGCTGAAAGCACCCTCTTCCTCTCTATCCATACTGTCTTCGAGGATCTTCACCTCCTACAACACGAACGCGATCAACAAGGACACGAAGGCAAAAAGAAGCACCCCAAACCCACCTGGCGCAGTTCTTCCATCTCCCCAATGAGCATCTTATTCTCGCTCTCCAAACGAGATGCCTCAGCCTGGAGCTCCCGCACGATATGCTTCAGACCCTTAATCTCCTCCTGCGCGCTCTTCATCTCGCTCTTCGACGACGTAACAACGGCCTCCCGGTTAACCTTCTTCCTCAACGCCTCGAGCTCCAATGACTGATCGTCCAATCGCTGATGCAGCTTGTCCAGCTGGGCAACCTGTTCTTCTGCAATCTGCTGCAGATCTGCGTTCTTGCGCGCGAGCTCCTCTTTGCCATCGAGACCATTAAGTTGCTATATCCAAGAAAGTTAAGAACACGGAAGAAGCACGGACAGAAAAGGGTTCTTACGGCCAACTCGCTTCTCAATCCCTCAAGCTCGGCTCTCGCTTCTTCCAGGGCAGTCATACTCTCCCTCAGAGCTTCTTCGACTTCGCCCCTCCGTCCTCTCTCCTCCTCTTCGCTCGTCCTCGCACGTTCCGCCTCCCTCCTACCCTCTCCAAGCTCCCTCCTCATCCCCTCCTTCTCCTCCTTGGCTTTCTTCATCCTCTCCCTCCAGGCACCCTCCTCGCGCTCAGCAGCAACCCGCCCATCCTCGACCATATCCTCCAGACCCGCTATCTTCTTCTGTAAGTGTAATACCTGGTCCCTGAGCGTCTCGTTGTCGATCTCTTGTCCGGCGCTGAGAGTGATGGGAGGAGGCTCAACAGTCGGCACACGCGCCTCCAACTCGGCAAGTCGGTCTTGCATCTCGTACTTTTGCACATCGGTCGCCCGAAGTCGCTCCTCATACAGTGCGATCGTCTCTTGCCCAGCTTCCCGAAGCTCACCCACTTGGCTCATCAAGTCATACCGCTCTTCTTCCAAAGCTAGTATTGCCTTCTTTAACTTTGCAATCTCGGCTTCGCCCTCCCTGAATTTGGTTCCCAGATCGGCGAGCTCCATCACGCGGACATCTCCAATAGCGTCCCTCTCGCGTATCAAGCCCTCGAGCTCTGACACGCGACTTTCTAGCTCTTCTCGTCTTTTTTCCAGCTCCCCTCGTTTGTTCTCCACCTCTTCGCGTGTCTTCTCTTCCACTTCCTTTAGTTCCTTAGCATGCTCAACCTCAAGTTTCAGCTTCTCTCGCTCATCGTCCGAGATCGCCTTCTCGCTCTCCAGCTTCGCCATATCTGCCTTCAGCCGCTCCACGTCAGCCCGTAGTCGCTCATTATCGTCTATCAGCGCCTCCATCCTTCCATCGCTTCTCACCGAAATACTCGACTCGGGTCGAATGGCAGGACTAGAAGCGATGGACCTCCTCGGACTCGGAGACGAAGGGGTCAGTCCTAGTGAATGCCTGGGGACAGGACTAGTCCGCGATA
Organism: Armillaria mellea; assembly: GCA_030407055.1. Classification (NCBI taxonomy): domain Eukaryota; kingdom Fungi; phylum Basidiomycota; class Agaricomycetes; order Agaricales; family Physalacriaceae; genus Armillaria; species Armillaria mellea. The sequence goes on from JAUDZF010000017.1 coordinate 124,545, forward strand.
GATTTGGACTCGAAGCAGGGGGCAGCATTTCATTCTTCATGGAAAATGGAGAATCCAGGCCTTTCCCAGTACCACCCCCTGTTGTATCAGCTATGCGCGCCTGAATATCCCGACTTCGAGCGTCCAGATCGACGCTCACGGACGGAGACACACTGCTACTAACGCTGGTACTTCTCGCAGGCGATCCCGTACGGATTGGTGATGGCGGAGGAGGCATCGCCACACCACTAGGTATTCGCCTCTTCGAAGCTGGCTTTGGAGTGGCAAACGGTGAAGACGGTGGGCCCCCCACATTCGAAGTAGATCTGTTAGGGGATGATACACTCCTTGCGATACCACTGGGTGAGCCCAAGCCAATTGAGCTAGGCGACGAAATCTTTTGTGGTGAACTCCGGAGCTGCGTAGCGGTCATACCGGCATATTTACTAGCTCTGGTACCGGGCGTCGGCGTCACAGTACTGAGGTTCTTCTTGGGTAGACGAGGAGCAGATGTTAGCGTCGGCACCGCCGGTTTCCTTGTGTAGCTGGTTGAGGGTGTGACTCTTCCATTGGATATTGATGGAGTCACCCGGCCGTTCGAGATAGATGGAGTAGTACGACCTCCAAGCGAGGACGGTGGTCTTCCGGACGACGGAGTCGCTCGTCCGGCCAGTACTGACGGTGGTCTCCTCGTCACGCCTGTGGTCGCTGCGCTGAGTTTTGTTGTAGCGACGAAGACGCCGCAATGTGGGGGACAGGTGAAATATTGCTTCCTGAGAATGCGTATCAGCTATCGAGTCGAAGAAAAACAAGGATATGAACCAGAAATTCCGGTATAGAAATCGTTCCGAGTCAAATTTTTGAGGAATATGCTCACCCTCCAACACTTCCGTCGTTCTTCCCTTTCCCAGCGAAGCCACCAGATAGTTCCACCCCTGCCCACAGTCCCCCCTTACCCTCAATCTCCCCAATGAACCGCAGTGTCCCCTCAAACCCCAGGCTCTCGATGCGCACCTTATCGCCTTCCTCGAAAGCGTGTAAGCCAGATGGCGGTCGGCCTGCGGTCCTACTCGGAGGTCTGCTCGATGATGCAGCGAGCCTCGCTGGAGCCTTAGAAACCGGCGTCTTCGCCCGCGATGAAGCAGTAGGATTGGGGTAAGAAGTGATACTCGGTGGTCTCCCCCGCATAACGTCCTGAAATGCACGGGATAATTCTTCATCTTCGTGTGTCGTATGTAAATGGCTGTATGATTGCGACCGCGACAGGGAGCGGGCGCGTCCGGGAGTCGGGATGCCTGATTGCCGCGGTTTTAGCATCTTGCATTACCTGCAAGGGCATTTTGTCAAGTGTTGCGTTATCAAGGCACTACGCACCTTCCTCTACGTTGTTCCTGGTGGTCCAGCGGTCAGTCGGCACTGCAGTTCCTGTATTCAAAGGCACAATTTACGCGCCTCGTCGTTCTGCTTTACGGTAGCTTCCACTGAGCCGAGGTATCCGTGTAGAACCTGTCAAAAAGTCATTAAGCGTTATGACAGAGAGACCATACCGGAATGCTGACGCACCCTAGAAATCCAACTCTGAATATATCTTCGCTGCTTTCCCAGTGCCTCGATGCCCTGTACTCCGTGCAATGAATGTTCAAGATCTACATCAGGCGATCCTTTCATTAACGATTTTTCGTCCATCACGACGTTACGTACCTTGCGGCGGTAGCACTCCTTCAAAAGGTCGCCTTTGTTCGTGCTTGCGATTCGTATTTCGAGCCCTGCTGTTAGGGAAGATGGTGGTTTGAATCCAAGAAGAAATCGCGACCTGGACTGGACAGACATCACGTGCCAAAGTGGCGTCCTGCAGGGGCCTTCCTTTTTGGGATGCGGCACCGAGAACCGCACGGTCACAGCATTCCAACTTTGGCTCCAACAGTATTTACTCTCTGAGGCCTGACAGCTTCGGCTTACCATGGGACCAGACGCTAGGAACTTGTCCACAAAAGGGGGGCTCCAGGAAACTATACCTCTCAGGCACTCATCGTTATTGAACGATATTTTTCAAAAACGAACGTAATACAGTGTTTCCGCCCGGTTGGTCATTTTTTTCCGCCGAGCCGAACAAATAACGCTCATTAATTCACGATTAGGATAATATCACGCGATGAACGGGCCTTGCTATCCTCGATCACAACTGGCTTTGCTTTGGACAGACCTTTGGAGCATCATGTAGAGGATCAACAATTTTCTCTCAGGTTTTAAGGGTGTGAGGACTTGCGTCCCGTCGTCAAAGGAGAAGTTGTCATTATTCACAAACTCTGATTTCCTTCTTTCATACCGAGGCTTCCAACACATATGAAAGTGTGGGATATCTAGAAGATACGCGACTCTTGAGACGAACAATTTTTTAAGCCCAACCTGCGAGATGAATCCGAAAGTTCCGCTACGAGGACTACTTTGTAAGGCTTTCTTGCCCGTATGTTCCGCGTTATTTTGCTGGGGATTGACGGAACTTTTCCAAAGATATTTACTTTGCAAAAACGGCTCTCATGTTGAAGTCCTTATTTCTTGGTCGAGTTGAAATGCTCTGATTCAGCTGGCTGTCGAGATTCTTCGAGTACGATACGACGGCTCTCGAAGACCAAGAAGTATTCCCTGTCCAGTATTCACCACGCTTATCGACAACAGTGTCAACAGATTCGATGTGATCTATATATCGTAATGTGCTTGCCTGTGGCTCTTCTCATACAGGAAGACCACGTAGGGATCGCTGTAAAATTAAAGAAAGGCATAAAAGTAGCTATCGGCGTCGCATGCCATCACCAGTAACCAGGGATCGTCAGGGTGAGATCATATTCAACCGCCTTGCCCAGCTTCTCACAGACATCTCTAAACACTAGGAGTTATCTTAACGCCGAAAAACTGGAGTTCTTCGCATTGAACGCATTTAATGAACGTAAATATCATCACAGCGACTTGATCCCGTTCAGCTTTCGCTCCTAATGATAGATAATTATCACTACATGAAGCAAGGTCAGCGGTACTTCCATGTCTCGTTTAATTTGTCGATCTTATGAAATTGGTTGGCCCAGGCTGACAGATGCCCAACACGACATGTACGGTTGGTGGGGAAGCTATGCCCAAATTAATGTACTCTGCCAGAAATTTCCATCTCGCACTGGACCTCATAAAAGACCTGATGATGGAGAGATCAGAAGTGAGGGACAAGAAGCAAAGAGGTTGAAAGCATGCGGCACGCATAGTCATGGGGAGATGACATCAGGAAGCCCAATAAGTATGATGGGCAGTGAGCGCCTGTTCCAGGTCACCTTCTTCTCGGAAAGGCTCCATCTCGTCGTCATTTCATCAAGCAGATGCGTCTTGTACCTCGATACAATTTGATGATCCGGTTCCGGTTCATCATTTGCATCTATACCCCTTACCAAGATCATTAGGCGCATTGACCTTCTCCGAAACAATCACAGTCTAGTTGGTACTATATCGCATCGACCACCTAGAGGCAACACAATAGTATGTTTCGCTGTATGTTATCAATACTTAATGTCCTTATTTCGCTATGATCAGGAAAACTCAGCATGGGTAGCCAGACTCTGGTCCACCGGGACCGTATGAAACAATGGGTCTCGCGGTACTTCCAAGATATCATTCCGATCTTTCGAAGTAGATATGGGCAGGTAAGTATACAGCAACGCTTATAAATCGTAAATTAGTAATGTTCTGTTCCTTTCCACCCTCTCAAGTACGACAATCTTCCCGAGATTACCATCTCTGCCTTCTTCGAGACCGGAGAGCTAGAATTCTCCATTACAGTATCGAACCAACGCCGATACATTGGCAGAAAGCCCATCATACCCTCCTCTCTCGCCATACCCCTCTCCTCTCTCGATAACACACCCTGCACCGACCTAGGTGTCACTGGACTTTTAGAGAAGCTCAACACGACGTTCTGGAACGGCATACACTCTCGAAACACCCTCCTTATCCTCTCCTCTTAATTCCTATATCTTCAACTACCACGACTTTGGAACTATCCAAGTTGCACATCTCCGCCGATTGTGGACCGTGGTATGAACCAGACCTGTTCGGCGTCGAGGACAATGTCCGCACCCGTAACGCAAGGGACCAGGAGATGCGATGAGACCCATTCGTCGACGACAGGATTGTCTGCTCATCCTCGTATGACAAATGTTGAGGAATTCTGAGGTAGGCTGAATCCATCAAACAACGTCAACGTACCATCGGCAGTTCAACTCAAAATTTTTGCTATCCAGTTACACAGAGGTAGAAGCGACTCGAATAAAATGAGATTTTCAAGGCTACGTAAAAAATCTATAGGATTGACTATTCAGACGCTCTTCATCACGTTGAGTAACGCTGCTACGTCAATTAGGGATGCAGACGAGCACGCCATCGCTGTCATTTTGGCAGGCTGCGAAATTATGAGCGTCACTCCAAGAATATACACGCTATAAACTATTACTTACTGCCTTGGGCTTTCCCTTCAGATGTACTAAAGGCGCAAGAGTGTCCGACTCCGTACTTGTTCTTGCCATTGCACGCATCGACTGTGACAGAGCCCATGGTAAGCGGAGACATCAACAGTCGCGAAGAGTAATAGGATGCATACCATCGTTAGATGCGAGAGCGTTGGCATGTCCTGCGAAGAGGAGTACAGCTGCCAATGCCACGACGGTCAATTTGATTTGGGAAAGCATATTTGAGTGAGTGGATAATTTGAAGAGGATGTAGTTGCTTGTGAATGAGCTAGTATGTGTTGTTGAATATGACGACCATAACTGACCTGCTTTTATACGCTAGCCATGTAACATGTACTCTGAGTGCTTGCTGAGTTCATTATGGACTACAAGTCTTTTACGTCCAAAAATAGGAAGGCGGAGCGCCTGTCAAATGAACGTTTCATGGGTAACAGATCGATTCAGAAATACCTTGTCATGATCAATTCCTTCAATGACCACTGTATAATTATTTTCAACTCCGTGGTGGAGCGCCCAGTCCAACTATCAGAACTCATCGGCAGTACATTGAATATCGATCAGCGTCTGATACCTTGCATCAGGAAATATGGGACGATTGACGTTGGTATCATGGTTATGCTGTACAAACACTATAGAGTAAAGGCGATACTACCTAGTTGATTCATGATCTCCAGGCACCCTCTGACATACAATGTGCCTAGGAACTTCATCTACATCTAACATCTGATAGTAACTATTGATTCCCAACAAGTACCAGTGCCACAACAAGCTGCGCGCCTATGGTTCTGATTAAAAGGTTCCCGCAGATCCAGGAACCGCAAGGGAAAGTCTATTGCTTCAATCAAGCTCAAATGAATGATATCTCTGAGACTCGAATAAGAATAAGAATAGAATCAAGGAGACATTTGTGGAGGAACCGAAAAGACTGAAACGCGCATGGATTGAATCAGAAATTTTCGAAACTGTTAGGCTTGTGTGTATGACCATTAGGTCCCCTCCTCCATGGGAAATATTGATGCAACGCGAATAACTCGGGGACAAAGATGGTCGAGGAAGCTTCCGTAGAGGCGGTGTAGGGTCCATTATATCATTGTCGATCGTTCATAAACGTTCCAGATCCAATGCTGACCAAAGAAGAATGCGTCAATACACTGAATGATAGAATATCATTGGTAAATGAATTCACCTCCAAAATAGGATTGACACCTGGGCCCTCGCTGAGCCTGCCATTTCCCGGTTGGGCGTCTGGTCATAATTGGTCGTGTGGGCACCACCGAGTTTTCGTGCGATTTCCAGCTTAGTGTCAGAGGATCTTGCTGTATAAGTGAAACCGGACACAAGGTTGGGATAATAATGTTCAGTGTATGAAAGGGACGTACACGGAGACGCGGCCAAACCTCGACTACCTTCGGAGCCATGAACGCGTTGGAAGTCGTCATAGCAGCACAAGGCAGTGTCAACAATTCCCCGTACGACAAAGGCTCTAGAATTTGAGTGCGGCCACTCCTTACCGCGACGACACTTCTGCCTCGTTTCCTGCTTCAACATTCCGTTGCCACTTGTATTTCGGTGATACATTTTCTCGGGTGCCCTGTTGTTGGTCCGTGGATTGTATGCAGCCTCACCTTGTCTCAGATTGGACCATGGCTCCAGCTCGGCGACATCATTTGGACCTCATCGTTTCATTCCAGTTTAATGTTGCTGTTCAGTTGCCGTTCAGTGTTCGGGAGCGTTGGACGGTGCGGCCCGCATCCCACCAGTCACGTGTGGATTTCAGGGATCTTTCCGTAGTTCTCTGGCTTTCTCTGGTTGTTCGTAGCTTACCATTGCACTATATCCATTTCCCTAGCCGACCGAGAGATACGGTTCTACTGTTATTTGTACTGAAGAAGACTAAGCATCCTATTCTCTCTACCAACATTGCATTACTGATCTTTTCAAAGTACCCAGGGGCCGTCAAGATCAGCGAGACGTACGCAGCCCTTTGTAGCCACAGCGCATGTAGACATGGTCGATCCTGATTGGGACTTGGCACGCCCGATTCCACGACGGGAAATTCATAGGGTTATGTTAAGTTCTAACGGAACTGTCATAGATATCCTCGTCCCGCATCAACCGGAACTAAGCTAAGTTTAGATGGAAGAACCCATTCCTCTCTAGTTCATCTTATTGATACATTAGCCGGGTCAAGCTGAGGAAAAGATGCTGGGGTCGGATCATTTTAATGGCAGGACCTACAGATGGTAAACAATTATTTACAAGAACACACCAAGTCGTTGCGTGTCCCCTAGCTCTAGCGATACAACATAGGAATACAAACATTTAAAAATCATGGTATGGTTTCAAAAGTCAATGGCAATGGACGCGTTGGCTTTAATACTTCTACCAGATACGTACTCGTAGTTCTAATGAAGAGGTGATGAAAACGCAACAAAATGGAACGTCCTCACTTGGGAAGTTGAATTCAAATTTGAAACATCGGAGGTTTACTTGTGAGAACAGCGCTTCTACAGACCTGCCAGAAATCATCCTCCCATAATTCCCGAACAAGATAGGTACCCGAACCCAATGCTGGTCTCAAAACTTCATGTAGCTGGATTCATTGAACATGCCTAGATGATCAATGTAGCGCACACGAATTCTGATAGTCAAGCTGGACGGGTCACCATCAGATTCTGCAGTTGAAACTATCAGTGATTGGTCTTCGAGTTACTGAGGAATTGAGAAGTATTTCTGGATCTATCTGCTACCCATGAAACGTTCATCTGACAGGCGTTCCGCCTTCCTATTTTTGGAAGTAAAGGACTTGTATCACCACTTGAGCGACGAGGGTTCGAACAGTATAACGTGAGAGCATGTTCTAACCTAGTTTACAGCACTTATCGGCCCTACGGAAGGTACAGGTGGGATATCCTTGTCTAACATCTTTCAATAGAATTGAATCAAAAATTTCCGTTAATAGTTGATCATGTCACGGTGAGAATAACAGCGACGACGACGAAATAAGCATCTCACCCCGACACTGGACTAACACGAATAACAACCTTCCCAACATGCTTCTGACTCTCCAAATACGCATATGCATCCACGGCCTCTTCAAATGAAAATACCTTATCAATGACCGGACGAGTCAACTCCGGCCGAGCACGAAGAAGTCGATTCATAGACTCGAACCTATATACCCACACCGTTCAGCATTCGGGAAAAAAGGAACGAATACCCAAACTTACTGCGCAACAGAACCGATCTGAATTCCGCGGAGTATGATAACTTTCCCAATACATGGCCCCACGATGCTCGTCGCAGTCCCACTCTGCGCCACAGCACCTATGATATGGATGTACCCTGCATAGCGCACAGCTGCCAATGATTTCTCAAAGGTTCCCGGTCCACCAACCTGAGCGAAGAAGAACGTGTCAATAGAGCCCGAATAATAGAATTGATAAAAGAATTCACCTCCAATATATGATCGACCCCCCGTCCCTCAGTGAGTCTCAGTACTTCCTTGTCCCAGTCGGGCGTCGTGTTATACTTGATCCTGTGGTTAGCACCGAGTTTCTTTGCAATTTCCAGCTTAGCATCGGAGGAAGATGTTGCTATGACAGTAGCACCAGAGGTTAGAGCAAACTGCAGACCAAAACTGCACAAGATTAGAATAATAACGCCTGGTATACGGAAGAGACATACATGGAGACGCCGCCGGTTCCAAGGACGAGAACAGTATCATCTGCTTTGACAGGCTTGGGACCCATGAGCGAATTATACGCCGTGAGAGCAGCGCAAGGATGCGTCGATGCCTCTTCATAGGACAAATGTTCGGGAATTCTGACAAGGGACTCACACATCGTTTGAGTACAATGAATGGAAGGAAACCATAGCACTCACATGATCTGGGAAATCCCTATACTCTGTCAACACCCCTTGCTGACCGCCGCCGAGAGCTGACTTGCCCATCTAAGCAGTGATATCGCCGTCCAAGTGGTCCGTCGTAAAGTTAGCGCAGGCTCGATCACCAACTGTCCAACGAGTCACGTCAGAACCGACAGCGACAACCTCACCTGCCATGTCGGAGCATGGAACAAGGTTCTCTGGTATGCTGCCTCGAGAATAATTGTTCGAGGCGATCATCAAGTCGCGATACTGCAGCGATACAGCATGGATCTTGACGAGGACGAACGTAGACTTGAGGGTGGGAAGGGGCGTAGTCTGCAAAGTGAAATTGTTGTAGGATCCAAGTGTGGGGAAGTAGTACGAGCGAGTAGTTGTTGGTAGCTGGGCAGCCATTGGGAAAACTGGTAACAAGGTCGATGAGTCATCCGTCCAAAGCTATACGTTAGCCTGGAATGATGCCATTATGGCGAATGTGAGAATGGGAATCTGAACACAGAAAACTATTGCTGGTTTCCGGAAGAAAAACAAAGAGAACATCAGCTATGTGGATAAGTAAGACAGAGTCGTATCGCGAATACCCTTACCTCCTGAAACGCCCGACGACTAGCTTGGCCACAAGTCCGTAACAGCGGCGGACGGCAGGAAATGTTTGGAAATTTTTTGGCGCAAATCTGGTAAAAGGTTCAGCTGAGGATAGGAACGATAGTAAGGCTTCGTGCTGAAAATCGCCTCAAGGATTACTCATTACACCAATCCATGATGACGAACTTTTGAAGATGCACATTGAGAATTTTTTGCTGAGAAGGACAGGCGAGAACAGAAGTAATATCCTAGGGTTGCAGCACAGAGAAACGAGGGTGGTGGTACACGTCCAAGAGGGCGCAAAAGGGGAAAGAATTTCAATTTGCAATCGACTTCCATTCAGGCCAGTTTAGGAAGGTAGTGGATTGCACCAGCGTGCCTAACCTCCCGGCCCCTTCGATAGACGGGCCGCGTATCCAGCGAAATCTACGCGACATCGAATTCAATTTCTCGGGTCCTACGACCGAGAAGTAGCCACAAGTTCTCGGAGCGCCCAATTCAGCGACGAAAAGGAGATCATTCGAACAAGGCTAATAAGATTTCCCGCCCTACCTCAACTTGAACCGGAAATAAGAAAGAAATAAGCCAAATTGAATGAACTGATGTCTGAATGGTGGAACACGTTCGCCTCATCGTTGATATACCATGTTCAAGCTTCAGAAAATCGCATTGGCTGCTGGGTCAGAGGTAGGCTGAATCCATCAAAGAACGTCAACGTACCATCGGCAGCTGAACTCAAAATGTTTGCTATCCAGTTACACAGTGTTAGAAGTGACTCGAATAAAATGAGATTTTCAAGGCTACGCAAAAAATCTATAGTATTAACTATTCAGCCGCTCTTCGTTGAGTAACGCTGCTACGTCAATTAGGGACGCAGACGAGCACGCCGTCACTGTCATTTTGGCACGCTGCGAAATCATGAGGTTCACTGCAAGAATATATGCGCTGTAAACCAACACTTACTGCCTTCGACTGTGCCCTCAGGTGAACTGTAGGCACAAGAATGTCCGACACCGTAGTTGTTTGAACCGTTGCACGCGTCAACTGTGGCAGCATCACTGTAAGCCAAGGCTGCAATAGTTGCTAAGGAATAAGATGCATACCAGGGTTAGGTGCAAGAGCGCTGGCATGTCCTGCGAAGAGGAACACGGCTGCCAGTGCCATGACGGTAAATTTGATTTGGAACATCATCTTTGGGCAGGAGTGGATAACTTGGATGGGATGCAAGTGATTGTTTGTAAAGGTGCGAGTACGGGTTGTTGGATATCATGGCCAAAACTGACTGGCTTTTATATGCCAGATATGTAACTTGTGCTCTGGGTACTTGCTGAGTTCTCTCCAAGTTCTTCAAGTCCAAAAATATGAAGGTAGAGCGGCTGTCGGATGAATGTTTCATGGGTAACCATTCGATCCAAAAATACCTTCTCAATTCCTTAACTCAATAGCGAGTTATAATTAGTTTTAACTCCAGAATCTGATGGTGGAGCGTCCAGTTCAACTATCAAAAGTCGCGGGCGGTACATTAAAAATCGAAATAAGCTAGGTATGTTAAAGCATCATGAAGTTTCGGGACTAGAATCAGTTTCTGATACACATTTTGTTTCGCGAATTACGGGTGGATGGCAGCTGGCAGTTTGGTAGGAACGCTGTTGCCGCAAGGAGAGCTCCGATAGCCAAAATCTGATTTCAACTTCGCAAGTAAGAACGATCGATTCTGTTGCGTTTAAATCAGCTCTTCATCAGAGCTACGAGTAGCTACTCAGTAGGAAACATTGAAGCCCTCGCGTTTGCTGCCCCTTAAATTCTGAAATCATACCACGACGTTTCAATGTAATCATTTCTATGCAGTGTTCCAACAGCTTAGTATATCCAGTCAATTGATTGCTTGCCATTTAGCTGCTTCAATCCGAGGTCATATTCCCCCACTGACTTCTCCGGGTAAATAGACTAGTATCCGATAATAACTCTAGCTAAATATATAGCATTATGTAGCAGCGCGCATTGCTGTGACTTTAAAAGCTATGTTGATTTTCGGAGTCCGGGGCATGTTATTTACCATTCATGAGCCCCGTCGCTACCCATATGATGCGAGATGCCCATTTGTTCATACGTTTTACAGTTCGCTTTGAAACATTCCAAGGAATGTATTTCTTCTACGCGAGAGCACCTATATTAAAACTTGCGGAGAATGTACAAACCCAATAATAGCGAGTCTGGAGATAGCATTATTCACTTATGAAACCTTTACACCAGCCATGTTTTCTCTGTGGATGTTTCGTCAAACGTGTCAGCGTGCTTTTTCTTTTTTTCAACAATGTCGGTTTGCGTAGCGATCAATCCGGCATCGAGTATCAGTGCATTAACTAGTCTCTTGAACGACGAGGGTTTGAATAACATAACGTGAGAGCATGTCCGATCGCAGTTTACAGCACCTATCGGCCCTGCGGAAGGTACAGGTGGGATATCCTTGTCTAACATCTTTCAATAGAATTGAATCAAAAATTTCCGTTAATAGTTGATCATGTCACGGTGAGAATAACAGCGACGACGACGAAATAAGCATCTCACCCCGACACTGGACTAACACGAATAACAACCTTCCCAACATGCTTCTGACTCTCCAAATACGCATATGCATCCACGGCCTCTTCAAATGAAAATACCTTATCAATGACCGGACGAGTCAACTCCGGCCGAGCACGAAGAAGTCGATTCATAGACTCGAACCTATATACCCACACCGTTCAGCATTCGGGAAAAAAGGAACGAATACCCAAACTTACTGCGCAACAGAACCGATCTGAATTCCGCGGAGTATGATAACTTTCCCAATACATGGCCCCACGATGCTCGTCGCAGTCCCACTCTGCGCCACAGCACCTATGATATGGATGTACCCTGCATAGCGCACAGCTGCCAATGATTTCTCAAAGGTTCCCGGTCCGCCAACCTGAGCGAAGAAGAATATGTCAATAGGCTGAGTGATAGAATTGGTACAAGAATTCACCTCCAAAATATGATCGACACCTCGTCCCTCGGTGAGTCTCAGCACTTCCTTGTCCCAGTCGGGCGTCGTGTTATAATTGATCGTGTGGTTAGCACCGAGTTTCTTTGCAATTTCCAGCTTAGCATCGGAGGAAGATGTTGCTATGACAGTAGCACCAGAGGTTAGAGCAAACTGCAGACCAAAACTGCACAAGATTAGAATAATAATGCCTAGTATATGGAAGAGACATACATGGAGACGCCGCCGGTTCCAAGGACGAGAACAGTATCACCTGCCTTGAGTGGCTTCGGACCCATGAGCGCGTTATACGCCGTCAGAGCAGCACAAGGCAGTGTCGACGCTTCTTCGTAGGACAAATGCTCTGGAATTCTAACCAGAGACTGATACGCCTGATAAGTCCGAGGAAACAAACGAAAATATAAAGCTCACGTAGTCTGGAAATGCCCTGTACTCGGTCAACACTCCATGCTGTCCTCCACCAAGAGCTGTTTTGACGATCTGAGCATCGACATCTCCGTCCAAGTGGTCAGTCGAAAAATTGGAGCAGACCCGATCGCCAACGGTCCAGCGCGTCACGTCAGAACCGACAGCGACAACCTCGCCGGCCATGTCCGAACATGGAATAAGGTTCTTTGGTATACCGCCTCGAGCATACCTGTCCGAGGCGATCATTAGGTCCCGATACTGGAGTGATACAGCATGGATTTTGACGAGGACGAAGGTAGACTTCAGCGCTGGAACGGGCGTAGTCTGCAGTGTGAGATTGTTGTAGGACTCTCGCACGGGGAAGTAGTAGGAGCGAATGGCGGTTGGTACTTGGGCAGCCATGGTGAGGATTGGTAACAAGGTCGATGAGTAATCCGTCCCATATTATATACTAGCCTGGAATGACGACATCATAACGAATGTGAGAAAGCAAGCCGAAGATAGAAAGTGATTTCCAGCTGCTGGGACAAAAACTCAGGCATGTGAATGACCACGACGGCTGTGGGATAATCGTACCGTGAATGCTACATCTCAAAATCCCTGATGATGAACTTTCGTACAAATCCGTAAAAGCGGCAGACAGCGGGGGATATTTCGATGTTTTTCCGTTGTGAATCTATTGAAATATCAAGCTATGGAGAGACAACAGCGTTAAGGTTTCAAACCGTACGAGAAATCGCCTCAACGATAGCTCATTGGAACAACTAGGATGATTCCCTGGTTGAAAGCGTTGACAGCGTGCATTCTGAATTATTTGCTGAGAAGAAAATACGGGGACAAAAGTGATATCTAAGAATTGCAGCCCAGAGAGAAGGAGGTATGTTGTGGTAGGAGTCGAAGAGGCGAAATTCAAATACTGGAGAATTTCAATTTGCAATCGTCCTGATTGGCTCCGGTAGACGGGCCGTAAATATCCACCAAATCCAGCCAAATCAAACCCAAAATCTTTTTGTGTCCTACAACCGATGATTGATCTCCACCTTCGGATGCGAATAATCGACGTTAACACTAGTCGCTCCGAATTTTGACCGTAATAAGGCTTACACAATGCTTACACTCAAGCCTTCACGCTAAACCTCCAAAGGAATCCCGTACATTCGTTTGCGACGGAAACGGACAGTCAACTTCTTTCTCACAGACTACTCGATTCCGACTAGCGCTGCTTAGGGGATCACAATGACAAAAAGAGACAACTTATTTTCTCTTGCTTTCCCTTCTACTGTTATCCTTGACTGGATAACGATATACGATTCAATTCTAGGTTCTAGCGAAGACGCACGAATCTCCAAATAATAACTGGCATCTCCGGGTAACTGTGACACTTCCACGAATTCGCGTTTTCCATCAGAATCTATCATGGGACCATTGACCTGACGTATCACGAGGGAACTGTGTCTGTCAAGCTGATGCCATAGAATTCAATTCTCAGCTCTCTTAAATAAACTTCCCCAGCCGATTCTCAGAAAGACATGGACTCCCCCACTATCTTGCTTTTGTCTGTCCTCGCCTTGGCAACGTTATACTACTTGAAATTTAAGAGTAGACATCCCTTGCCTTTACCCCCAGGTCCACGAGGAAGACTCTTTGTCGGAAATAGTATTCCAACCACCGAGTACATCTCTGTTCAATAGCATAATTCACGAGCTCATCAACCTCCAGTGCTTTTCTCCAGTTCGAAAAATGGACGCAACAGTATGGCCCTGTCTTCTCTATGAAACAAGGAAGTCAAACGACTGTCGTAGTCGGCAGGTATCAGGTATCCGTACCTAATCCCTCCCGCTTTCTCCTCGTGACCATTACTCCCAGGCAGCCTGCGACATAATGGAAAAGGAAGGCGCGTCGTTAGTTGATCGGCCCCGAAGCATTGCAGCCGGAGACACGCTTTCTGGTGGAATGCGTGTTCTACTCACACCTGCCGGACAAAGGCTGAAGAGACTTCCACAAGTAGGTCACTTCCGTTCGTTCCTTTTCTTTCATTTATTAGTGTATATTCGCAGAGCCCTACACGCGCAACTCCAGCCAAAAGTGGCTGCGACTTACGAAGACATACAATCACGCCACGCCAAGAATCTTATCGTCGACATGCTCGAAGACCCTTCTCAACACCAAATGCACGCTAAGAGGTACTTATCTCGCCTCTCTTGTAAACACTGAAACTAACATATATATAAGATATTCTGCGAGCGTTATCATGACCCTCACCTACGGAAAAACAACACCAACGAGCTACACAGATCCCGAAGTCCAGCAAGTTAACAACTGTCTATTCCGTCTGGGCGCAGCCGTCCGTCCCGGGACCTACCTTGTCGACATCTTCCCCATCCTCGCGTACCTACCCGGCTACCTCTCCAACCTCAAACGCCAACACCAAGAAGAACTTGCGCTCTTCCGGGAACAAGTCGGGACCGTCAAAGGGAAAATGGTTCAGGTTTGCAAGACTTCCCAGACCGCATTCACGCCTGTTGAAATCTTCTCAGGACGAAGAGCTTCCTCCCAGTTTCGCAAAGCACCTCCTCCAGAACCAGAGAACTTACGGGTTGAGCGACGACGAGGTTGCGTACTCTGCTGGGTCGATGTTCGGCGCAGGTTCGGATACCGTTGAGTCCTCCTTTACGTTTATAAGACATGTTTCGTTCCTGATACCCCATACAGACAGCAGCCGCAATTAGTTTCATGATCATGGCATGTGCTTCATTCCCGGACGCGCAGAAATGGGCACAAGAGGAAATCGACAGGGTAGTCGGGCAGCACCGAGGTTACATATCCACTGCACTTGTTTTGTATAATTACTGAATGCGACGATTTACAGTCCCGACATTCGAAGACCAAGGAGCCTTACCGCGAGTTGGAGCAGTTCGTCTTGGAGTGTACAAGATGGTCAGTCGTTATTTGTAAACTACCTGACCGGGGTTGAATTTCTGTGACCAGGCGGCCTGTAAGCATTTCAGGTGCGGCTACGGAGTTAAAAGTGATGCTGCTCCCTGTCTCATTAGCCTACTAGGATTCGCTCATAAGGCGACCAAGGACATTTACTGGGTACGTAGCGCCGACTGGTGTATTTATATTAATCCCTGAAGAGCTCCTCACCAGAAAGGATACATGATCCCAGCTGGAGCTACCGTCATCGGAAATCATTGGTGCGCTTACGTCCTCTGGCCAGCGTCCACATTGACACCCCCAAAGGTGCATTTCACGAGACCCAGAAGTCTATCCCTCCCCGGATGAGTTCATTCCCCAGCGCTGGATCCGCGACTCGGACTCGTCCCTCAACACTGACAACAAGCCGTTCACCTTCGGGTTTGGCCGTCGCGTTTGTCCGGGTTCCCACGTCGCAGAAAGGTATTACCGAATCTCTTCAGCCCGTTATCCTTCTGACCATTTTTCGCGTAGGTCTTTGTTCCTCACAGCCGCGATGATCCTCTGGGCCTTCAATATAAACAAGCCCGGCCCGATCGATACAATGGCGTTCACTCAAACGGCTAATGTCCATCCGCTGTCGTTTAAGGTTGATATCAAGCCTAGGTTTGAAGGTATTTCAGAATTAATCTCGGAAATCGAGTAGTAGAATAGGATACAGAGGAATGAAACCAAAATTCAGACAGGAATACTCGCCCAGCCAGATTCAGAGTGATACTCGCTCTCTAAATCTGCTAAATGTCCCTCCCCACTATCGATATGGGTCTCGTGGAACTGCGTGATATGTACTTGCAGCGGACCCATCGCGAAATCATCTTTACAGCAAGGGGACGGAGAACGCTGGACACCAGTACTATGACGGGTGACTTTCTTTGCGTTTGCTTGGCTCCTAGATGCCATATCGATGCGGATAATAATCATATAGAA
The DNA here is from genome assembly GCA_030407055.1 of Armillaria mellea. NCBI lineage: Eukaryota > Fungi > Basidiomycota > Agaricomycetes > Agaricales > Physalacriaceae > Armillaria > Armillaria mellea. Next base: position 140,838 of record JAUDZF010000017.1, read on the forward strand.
AGTAACGCTGATGATCGGGGATATCTAAAGGAGTCCTTAATAAACGAGCATGAGGAGATCCACTAGTGCTTACCATGTCCAGCACAACGAAAAGACCGTTATATTCGGCAGCATAGCACCCTATAGCCACGAGCAGAGAAACAGAATACAATATACCCGCGTCGATGATGATCAGTGACGGGGTCCATAAGGTTTCCTTTTCCATGCCGATGAAAGACGACAGTTCCGTTCAATAGACCAGATACGGTAACCAAGCAGACCTAGGGGATTTGTTATGAGGAAAAGATGTAAAGACAGGGGAGTGCCTTGCTTACCAGGTCGCAAGCAATATTTGTAGCTAACGTCGACACGAAGAAGACTTGCATCCAGCGCTCGATTTCATGCCCAAAGACGCCCTGTTGGTGGCTAAGAGAGCAATTATAAACAGTTCCGACCGCGCACGCTAATAGGGAATCTCTATGTTAGAATTATTCGTATGTATATTAACCATTACTAGAGCCTGACCTACGAATGAGCTCCAGCCTATGCTAGGAATGAGAATGGCCCAAAGTGATCCCCAAACGACATAACACCGATACATCTTATTAAACCTAGTTAATGATGGCATGCCGGAAGTGAAGAGAGCTAATTTACCACGATTGCATCAGCTAGAGCGGTCTGCACCGAGTAGACCGAGATCTTGAGAAGGAACCCCACCTCGCTGACATCTAAGAAGTATGCAGCTGAATCTCCTTCGCCGAAGTTATTTTTGTATACAAAGCCAGAGAGTACGTGATGTATGTCGACTATCATATGCTGCATGCAGTTGAGATTCAAGTGGTGTTTGTGAAAATGCAGAACGTACTGCTGTGCTTAATGCTCCGAAAGCGCAGGCCGTGAGTATCATTTTTGTACTGATGCCCCTGCTTTGGATATCGCGATGACGACGTCTAATTAGGACGTATACCGTCGCAGAGAACATCAAGAGAGAAAGACCTGGTTAACAATAAGCACGGATTTGGGGCTGGCAGGATGTTACTTACCAAACAGAATGCCTTCCAACGCAAGAGCGACAATGGATATTACATCCATAGAAGTGCCGTTCTCCATCGTGTACACAGGGCAAAATTGCCACTATTTTGTGCCAGGGAAGTCATTATAAGGAGAGCCTGGAGCGATACCGTCGGATTGTACTTCTAGTTCACGCACTAGGAGTTATGGTCTTTCCTATGTTTCAAGAAGAGTCTTTGGAGATTGAAACTACTCCAAGCTATTCTAGTGCAGTCATTCCGAAAACAGTTTGACGCTATCATATCACGAAGCTTCCCGGTGAGATCCATCTGCACCAAGATCATCCACAAGATTGAGTGAGGTCATTCAAAGGGCGGGCCGGTCCTCGCGCGCTCGGAACACGGCGTATGGTGTCCGTAGTTCAGCTGTAGGGAACACAGTCGCCGTCGCTGACTTGCAACTACCGACATATCTACTCGGAGTTCCCATTCAATCTGTCGTGTGGTTGTCGGCATAAGTACTAGGAATTTGCAATCCATACTTCCATAGCTGTGAGGGTTTTTGACAAAGAGTAAACGAATTAGTAGACCTTCGCAAGAAATATGAAGTCAAACTTTGACCAGCCAGAAACGCAGATGTCGAGAATCCAGATCGAGGTTGAATGTGGGGCACTACCCCAATTAGAAATCACCGCTTTCTACGAACTTCGGTGACGTGTTTGATCGCCGCACCTTGACTCTTCTCCGTGCCAATTAGCTCCGAGTTTCTTACCTCCGCACCTTTGCGTTTATCTTTTCTTTCTAAAGCACTGATATCATCTCTTGCACACTCTCTGGCATAAAGCTTCCTCTCTATCAATTATTAACAACTCGGGCGGGCTTACTTTATGCTTCTTAAAGAAGTACAAGGCAATGGCACTAAATGATCCGTGGACCGTGGAGTTAAGTCTCAAGCAATTCAGTCTTCAGCGACTTCTAGACCACTTCACTGCATGAAACACGTTCTTTCAATTGACCTCCCTGACACAATTTCCGTCATTTTGATGTGGAAGAACGCGGTGCGGTAAAATTCACTCCCCTTAAGCTTGTTAGATTTGACAACGACTGTCAGCTCCAGGTAAGGCCAAGTAGTCTCGCGTAGAGTGTTCATGAACAGGAAGAAAGACCATTTGGTATGTATCAGATTTTAGACAGATACACATTGATATTGATGTCTGATTTAGACACAAAGAACATCGATACGTATCAAGAAAGACTGCGATCATCTGGATTGCATGTGGCTCGGCACAGCTTAACGATGATGCGACCTCGACGGCCTGATAAATAGCTACCGCAATGACCCATGCTTTTCTTCCAAGGCACCGATCAGAGCCGTCCAGGAAACTCAGCTCGCTTTTAATTTCATCCACAGTTCAAATTGTGAACTATCCCTCTCACGACAGCTTCGACATAATCTTTATCATTCTTTTACAGTTCGCCATTAATGAATGGCAAGCTGCTCTGCCGGATCAATAACTCGTTTAATTCCGATGACTGCCGATCCCGTCCTGGCCGCAAATAGGACCCGGACTTGACTCAACCCCATCAATTAACAACAAAACACCTCCGAATGACGCTTCTCACAGCCCCTGGGAAGTACTTATGATTCAGTCTTCACCTTTCTAGGGTAAATCATTCTCTCCTTCTTTCTCCCATGTTGTCGACGCCAACTGATCTCCCTGCTCCTCGAATAGAAAGGCACGGCAGATACACGCTCTCTTCACACATTATCCCAGCCCCCAGCCCTCGCCTGACGCCCCACATCGACCAGCCTATCTTTGTCGACAAAACAAGAGCATCTCAAGGAGTCGAGACAATAATAACTGGCCGACGCGAGATTATCAAATTTGGAACGCCAAACACGCATCGGCTCTGGAATTGCGTGAACAGATACGTCAGCAATCGCGTCGGGCAGGGATTGACGTTTGTGTTCGTTCCTGGAAATGGGATACCGAAGGAGGTGAGTCCTAACACGAGTATTTTGTCCACTTTGAGTACTAAACGCAGTCTAGACGTATGAGCCAGCAGTCCAACATTTAATATCTGCTTCACCAGGGCTTGTTGACGAGGTATGGATGTGGGAAAGCGTCTTTCAGGGCGATAGTGGGGTATTAAATGCCGGAAAATTAAGCGGGGCCTGTGAGTCTTGCTATGTGTCTACGTGAATTTTGACTTACCTGTAGGACCAGATAACTGGGAAGATGATACGCGTGATCTCCTAGAATTCCTCAAACACTATCTCCCGCCAAGGGTCAGCCGGAATCCTTTACCGGACGATCTATCTTCAATACGAATAGACGAGACAGAGGTGTCAAATCGCATTCGGAACGGTTTCTCATCGAGAAAGATCGTCTTGGTGGGACATTCATATGGAGGATGCATATCGTGAGAATCCCTCCCATTGTACTTCGAAATATGTGCTTACCCATTACAGTACGCTCGCAGCACTACAACATCCCACACTTTTCCATTCCTTAGTTCTCATCGACCCAATAATCGTCCCACCCCGCCATTTCGACAGTGGCTCCGGAAAGAAACTGATGACTTCGTTCATGAAAGGATCCCTCCTCCGACAATCAACGTGGATGAATTGGTAGGTATCCAGTTTCGTCCTTAAATCTCGACCTGATGACTTCCATCAGGACTATCGCCGAAGAATGTTTGCGACAGTACAAGCCGTACCAAAGTTGGGCCCCTGCAGCTTTTGACAGGTTGATACTTCATGGTCTTCGAGAGAACGAGGTCGATTCGCAAGTCCATTTAAAGACTTCTTCAATAAATGAGACAATTTTGTATGCGGACCCTATCACACCTTCTACGGTGTACAGCCTCTTGCACCGATTGGATGCAGGCATACAGCTGAACTGGGTCTTGCCTGAGAACGGAGGGTTAGTGTTCATCTTCTTGGGGCTGTTCTTGTCTAACGTTAGACTGTAGGATAATAGGCCCTTCGCTCACCCAGAAGATGATAGGGCTACGGCCAGTTAATACGAAGAGCATGATGATACCCGGTACTAGTCATTTTGTGAGTAATAATTGTCTTTAGTTCGGTGATATACGTCCTAAAGCGTTGTGTCAGATACCGCAGGATAGACCTAAAGACTTTGGTAAGTATTTCAATGCTTCAGTTCTAGAGAAACTTGCTTATGATGACTCTTTCAGCGGACGCAATATTACTACTAATAGATAATAAAGGGCATGCAAATGCCAGGCTCTGATCCTTTCTAAAGCGTATTATTTCGATATACCATTCTTTCTGCCGACTGTGAGAGTAATCCCACTTGGATTCCTGGGAAGGTCTCGTGCAAATTGGCCTACGTTGGCGCCTTCGGATGCTCGAGAGATTCTTACTTGCTACACTACGAGACCTTTACTTTACGCGTCGATAGAGTTATACATAATACATAGAAGTACGTGCTACAGATACAGTAATACAACAATTTGTTAATTCATGAAAGTCCACACGCTCATCCATGTTCACGTCAATTTAGTTCTTTGAGTGCTTGCGTCCGACAAAGTGCTATCACATATACCATTAGCCAGGAGTATGAAATAAAATTATCAACATACCAGTGCCGAGCACAACCGCATCCCCAAGCTCTTTCTTTTACCCTCGTGCTCTTCAACGAACTCATCATCCTGACCTTCAACGTCACTCTCGTTGATCACAGGAGACCCGCGTAGCGACCGCATCCTCCAACATTGTCGGTCGTCCTCTTCCCCGGTTTGCTCGTTCACCATATCTGCCATCACGGCCCGCACCATCTTATCCTCGATACCCGAGACACGCGTCCCGATGCGCTTCCCACTCGTCGAACACCACCAATGCCGAGCAGCCCAAGCACCGGAGAGAAACCGATCCCACGCTCCTCTGTACACTCTGCCCACTCGTCGTGCTGCAGCTGCCAGAGTTTCATATCCTCGGGGATCCTTGGAGTACTCGAACATGGTCTTGTAAATGACGAGGTACCTCATCTCGTCGATGAACCGGTATGAGATAGTGCTGTTCTGGGCGTCGGAGAGGCGCAGAGGTGGTGGGGTCGAAGTCACTCGGGGGAGTCACGAACCTAAACAATGAGTGAAAGAGACGTCAGATTCAGAGAGAGGGAGAAATGGGAGGAGGACTTTGCCTGTGAGGTTCGTTTCCGAGGTCGCCGCCATAATGAAAAGCATAATTGAGCGCAAGAACGGGAATGGGGTGATCGTGAATAGACATGGCAGTGCGTGGTGGTGGGAATGAGCCGAAGGACGGTGGCAGCTTTAAAGGCTCGAATGCTGCCACCATTGATATTTTCAGCACACAATGGTTCATTGTTTTTCGAACGACACTATGTTTCTTGTCACAGAGCAGAAGTGTGACACAGCACCCGAGGAAATTACAGAGGCGTCCAGCTTAGGTACGTAGCCTGGTTCTGAACTCATGAATACTAGGCAGCATCGTTGTAAGCCGATACATGCCTCCAATAGGGATCGATGCCAATATCTAATTTGCTGGTCACGCCCACGGGGAGAGGAAGGACGCAACAAGACGCAGCAGATACAGAGAGTGCTATATGACGAAACATTAATCGAGCAGGTGTGAAGGAGACTAGAGTTCACTGAGTCGAGAGCCTACTACTCAGCAGATTCGATCGCCTTCAGAAATGCGACCAGAATACACTGTTATCAAAAAGAAAACCGAGAGACTCGAGCACAGAATCCAGATCAACCAATCTCAGATTTCTTTTCTGGAAAAATTCTGAATTATTATGAGACTAACGGCGGTAGGCGGCTCTGCGAGCAGGGAGCAGGGACGTCCTGCTGAGTCGAAACGGCAGCTATTCTTCCTCCATTGTAATTATTGCAGCTTCAGCGTGACATTCATTCCGTGAAATTTCATCAAAGTAAGCGAGGGAGGTGCGGATGTTCATACTACTCAAAACTAAGATCCGCACAAGTTCGTGAATACTATTGCAAACAGACAGTACTAGTCGTGAAAACGTACCGCGATCCTGTTCGTATCTAGACGTGCGAGCGTTTTTCACGAATAGCGCGTTCAACAAACAGGCGTCACAGAGGATATTGAACTAACAATGGCACAGAATAATAAGGTTGTAATAAGTGGAGGTGGAACAAAAACAGACTTAGACGGGTCCGTAGCACGTGGACCTTAGGGCAAGTTCGGCTATAAATAAACAATGATATTTTCTGATGAGATAAGGATCGCAGCCTTCCTTCCTGCCACCCAGATCTTTTGCTGCTTCAAGTTTTTCTACGTGACGTGTTGATCCACTGTTTCCATGACTCGGAAAATGATCCCCATGGTATCCCCCGATAATATATTTCTTTCTTGACGGTCGAATCGCATTCTTTCTGTTTTGTATTTCACTGCCAAACTGGTGGCGCACCTTATAACGACATCTACGGCAGTAACGTGATCACCGGCACCTCAATAGAAGCTACAGGCACTTTGCTTCTGGGCATACCTTACGGCTGCGACGGTGTTTGAAACGCAATTAATGGCGCCCACTCTCTTGATTTGCTCGGCGCACTCTTCAGGTATTCAAAACGAGCGTGCTACGACTGCTGTTCGCGTTTGTATTATCTCTGTTCTTGATAACTTCCTCGCGGATCGACCATGTGCTCGTGGTAATGGACCTGAAGACTAGCGAATATCACGCGCCGGAGGCTCTCCAACGTTCGTCCATGGGCCATGTAAAATATAGACTCGTGCACCCTTTGTGGTCTTGGCATTAGCCATATCTATGCAAATAGCCACCCAGTCATCAAATGATAGCGCATGGAGATAACGAAATAAGTCCAGTCCTTGTGATACAGTCTGCAGAGCATGCAAAGAAGGCTCAAGGACGCATGTGTGTATCGTGCGTGGTGATCACCCGGTTCTTAAATATGGTTGAGGCAGCTGTTCCTCACATCCAAGCATGATGTCTTTCATATCTGTCGTTGTGCTCAGCCTGAGCTTACTCTGCTTCGTTTCGGCTACCCCCATCAATGGAACTGTCGGCCTCAAGCGCGCCTTGCCTACTCCTGTGAGTGCTGCGATAGCTAGAACGTACCTCAAGGCGTGTAAGCACTGATCCCTTCCATTACGCGCAGGCGATTGCTGATAGATTTTGGGTTTATAGTGACCATCGAGGCTGAAAGCAACTCGCCGGCGTACGAGCGCGATTTCTTCCACACGTGGATCATCAGTGAGTTTGCAGAACTCTGGAGGAATCTTATCTCATTGTGTCGTTCAGTCTCGGGCAAATGCGATACCAGGGAGAGTAAGTACCGCTTACTTTCTGTCGGCGATATTCACAGCGATTGCTCCCCCAGCTGTTCTAGCTCGTGATGCGATCTCGTGCGTATGTGTATTCTCGGAACAGGCGGTGTGATTGAATCTTCTAGTAGCATCGTCCAGGCTTCAGACTGTTCCGCCACTTCGGGAAGTTGGGTATCGCCATATGACGGTGTTCCTACCACGCTACCTAGCGATCTTGACATCGTGAGTCAATTCAATTCCAACTCTATAAATCTGAGTTACATATAATATCTCCAGGACCACCTCGTTCCCTTGAAGGAGGTACGTCACTATCTCTGTTGGCATCACCGACTCAGATAAGTAAAGTTGAATGATTTATGCAGGCATGGGTCTCCGGCGCAAGGACTTGGACTGCCGCCCAGCGAGAGGCGTTCGCCAACGACGTGACGCGTCCCCAGCTAGTCGCGGTGACTGGCAACCTCAACCAAGCCAAAGGGGATAAAGGTACAACTATGTGTTACGGTTCTTCTGATATTGGCTGATTGTTTTTGGTAGACCCTGCGGAATGGATGGTCCCGCTTCAGAGCTACGTCTGTACTTACGTCCGCGCCTGGGTCACCGTGAAGCACCACTATGCCCTAAGCGTTGACCAGGCTGAGTACAACGTCCTTACAAATTATCTTGCTAATTGTTAGGGGGACACAACAGTGTTGCTTGTGGTCTCAGAACTGTACCCACCTCAGTTCAAGCTTCCTTCGCGGTGTAAATTGTATCTCCTCCTTCATTATTGATTTGCACAACTCATAAGGTTTTTGCGCGACTCCGCTGCTAGAACTCTTTTGAGCTTCCCGATGGCGGGACTTCATTGGATTGTCCTGAGTGATTCAAGGGCGATGTACGACAACTGAAAACGACGGAGATCTGTATGTTACTCCAATAAATGAATTGTCGCGATGTTGTGCAAGGGCCGCCTAAGGCGAATCGGCTTGACGGCAAACAGAATTGTAACAACCATTGATTCCCCTATTCGTGCAGAATACCGTTACAGCGTACTTCCTTGGCAACCTTTCGATAAATGCGTCACCGTCTTCTTGTTCCAGACAGTACCGGCAATTGCCGACAGGGCTTATCTCTAGTCCATCCACCTGAATCGATACTTGCATCTCATCATGGGTGGCATTCGAAACATCCCGCCGAATGTGTACAGCATCTGTCCCGATGACGCTTCCGATAAAGAAGTTTTCATCGAAGCTGCCGGATCGTGCCTATAATGGTGTCGAGCGTCACGTCCTGATGTACTGGGACAACGGAGTGTTCAACCAAGGCTCGCGTCATCCAAGCCATTGAGTTCGTCGGGATACCTGGAGATTACACCTTCAAGTCCCCCGTTGCGAGTCTTCATCGATCGGTGTAGCACCCGGACGTCCTTCCTGGGCGAGTTCAGCCGGGAGGAGAGAGATATAATCTTGGAGCTGGCGAGAAAGTAGAGTTTGATGGATGTTCGACAAGGAATGCGTATCGCGTGTGGTAGGGAGCGCGTTGTTGAGAGAGCTTTTGGAGGTGAAAGTCCTGGAGGGGTTCGTTTCGGATGAGACGCTTGAGGATGTTGGTCGCGAGGTCCCGTTGTTCAAGCGTAGACCGGAGGTATGCAATGAAGTATAAATTCACCTTCAGCTGTATTCAAAGGATGATGGTGGTTCTAGTAGATATCTGGAGCTATGGTAGAAGTGTTCACTTACACGTGGGATTGACATTTGGGTTATGTATGTCAGTATCATGCGTTCAGACTTTGGTTTACCTCCAAGTGGCGGGGGATTCTCGTAGGTTCACTGTTTCCGCTTCCTGATTGACGCGGTATAAAATGGACTTCGTGCAAGATCTTGTCGTACAGTGCGTTTGGCTTTACAAAGTAAACCGCATGTTAGCCAGGTGTATTGACTAAATTCTTTATGAGCCGTAGCTTTCGAGTCAACTATAATCACACTGGCGTACCCCACGAAAACCTCATCAAGTAGTAGTTCAGTCGCACGAGAATTTGAGAACAGCAAGACTTTTACGGAACGGGAGTAAAATAACTTAGCTTCGACGGAAGTACTCTATTACAGGTTCTCAGAATATCTGGTTCCTTCAAGTTTGGAATATGAACAAGCACAGTCATGCATTCGTTCGAAAGACAAACCACTAGATCTAGAGGGAAGTCTATCACGTTTGAGTGCAGACTTGATATACTGTCCAATGAAACATTCTTGGATAGTCCGAGGCCTGTGGCCTGAGGACGTACGCATCACTGGCTTCCAGACCTATACGTCTTGATGCGTCCTGTTTTGTAGGATTCCCATCGCATTCCGATCGTTGCGTGTCCCACTTTCCGCTCATGTCAAGTCATCCGTTCCCGCCTTGGTTATAAATATGAACTTGGTTTTCTACCATTAAGCTAAAAGCACGTTGGAAAGGTGGTTATTTCGATGGTAGTCAATCATGTAACGCTGATATATACATACAGAGCATAGTCGATACATGTGGCACTATAGCCAAGTGGTTAAGGCGATAGATTAGAAATCTATTACTCTCTGAGTGCGCAGGTTCAAATCCTGCTGGTGTCGACCTTTGTAGATTAGCATAATTTTTCCGAACAAAGATTATATCGGCCAATAAATATTGTGGTGTACACTGTGGGCACTGCACTCAAATTTTTAGAATGTTCGTCTGGCATGTTTACCTTCATCTTCGTGGCGCTGAGACCAGGACAGTATCCGAGTCTACGTTGTGCTTGGGAGTACCACTTTATGCTATACTATCTCCGCCCTTTCGGAGCAAGTAGGTGACTCAGTCAAAACGATGGTCACGTCGGACGCTACGGGTAACCTTACCCTCATCTTGTTGGTACTTTTGAATGCATTGCCCCAATTATGCCGTTCTTTCTCTCACATTGATGCGATAACTCTTCAATTCCTCTCACAATGAAGAAGACCTCTTCGAATCCAGTCCATTTACACGGGCGTTCTGAATGGACACCATCGATGTAATTGGTGCAATAGTACATACTAGGAAGGGCGGAGCGGACCGCTTATATAGCATTGGTGGTCGACTTTCCGCCGTCGGGAAGACGGGAGATCACCGGATGAATTAGCTATATGCTTAGATCTTGATTGATACAGCGGCAGCTACAGCGTTGTTGTACTCAAGCGGAGAAGTCTTTGAATTCCATTTGTCGCGGCTGCTTGGCTACGTACAACAGTAGGATCAACTTCTCATCAGTATGCTGGAATCCTTTCGAAGTAGACTTTGAGGCGCATTTAATGTTCAGTTCTCAACAACGAGTCGTCCGGGGCAGATGAACTAGCATCTTGTTGGTCGGACCTGGGCTAGTGCTATGAGAACATTGATCACTTGGTGGAAATGTACAAGAACATTACACGACTCGGAGGCAGATTCGTCTACCCTTTCCTGAGCAGAATATATTAATCAGATTTAGCGCTTACTCGGATGGCCTGACCCAATGACCGAACAGCGCTAGATTAATTTCATCAACATCTATCCTTCCTGTGTTCACCAGTGCAATAGATAGTACACTGCCGGTGACATAGAAAACATGATGGGAAATGTGAAACACCTACCTTTCGCCTTCCATGAGCTTCTGCGCCCTTTTTTTAGAGACTCGTAAACCATTTCTCCCGTCAGCTGAAGTGCTCATCCTTCCAGCTTATGTGGCTATCTCTACAGACTCTACTATCTAGGCAACAATGCGGAACGTGACACGTCGGTCTATGGACATGCTTAACTAGACAGTAAGAAGCAAGAAAACAACGGCCTCAAGCCTCATGCACTTACGTGATGATTGTTTGAACACTACAGCATTACCTATCGATCCATGATTATCGATCTTTGGAGCGGACAATCTGTTGTTAGCACCGTCTTCAGTGAATCAGCTACCTTGGGTAGCGGGTAGCATGACAGTACGAGTCTACGACTGAAAATTCCTTATTCGAATTGAAATGAGGATTAACTGAATGGTAATTGACTGAAAGAACGAGGTGAGCGCGGAGCACGAATAGATTGCGGTCTAAAGGCACATGACCTGCATGATTCGATACTGTTTTAATTCCGTTCAAATTTCACAGCGAATGGTCTGGGGACTGTGACATTCGTAGAAAATCTGAATACATGAACGATTGCAATCGTAAGAATATGAACTGGACGCTTTTTTCCATAAACGTTTAGCCAATTTATCATTTTTGGGGGCTTGTAACCCCAAAATCTACCTAGGAAGAGGGCTTTCGACGCATGACAAGGCATTTTGCGCCTTGCCAGTTGGGGCAGGTGACTGTGATCGTAATTATACAATTTACCCCTTAACCTTCCACCAGCGTCTTCCGCCTAATTCGGAAATGAAATTTGATGCCGGCCAACGTCTGGCAGCCACTAGGAAAGAATGTGTTTATATAACTTTAGCGTGCCCACTATCATTCTCAAGCGCTCTGATGGGAAAACACTTCCTCTCAGCGTGACATATGATATATATCTGGTCAAGCGATTGCATTGTCAAGCTGATTCATACTGCCATCGTTGTTATTACCATGGAGAGTGCAAAGCATTCATCGGTGATGCGGAGAAGAGTATGTTTATTTGACAAGCTGATCATAATGTACCCTTTGTCACATCAACTCTTGTTTCCATCCATCTTGTGATGCCACAGCATTTCCCGGTCCGGTTTTCTAACCAACAATCTCACCCAAAATAACCAGACATATATATTCCATGCACCTTCGAGGGTGATAAATAAGCTCCTCGGAGAATCTTCCGCCTAGACGACTGGTTTCAAATTGGAAAGATCCAACGGTCATTGCAGAGCAATACTGTGTGTCCCTCATTCATTCTTCATTATTCCTTCTGTATCTCAGTGAGTCACAGTAGCTGTCATAAAGGTATGCCATGTCTGCGCAGGAGTATTCATGTAAGCCGAAATTTTCGATGTTTCTTTTCATCTCATATATCCCAGGGCCAGATGGGAGTTTGTCTCTACGCTTGATTATGAATGGTCGGTTTACATGGGCAAGCGGCCATTTCGATGGACTGTCCCTGTGTGTATCTGTCTCCTTACACCTTCTTGTAACGCTAACGGCGTCTTAGATCTACTCTATGACACGGTGTTCTGCATTAGGTGCAATGGTTTGCTATATGATAGGTCTGAATGCCACACATAAGATTGACTGTCCGGTATGCTATGTGCCACTGCCTCAATGATCTCAGCCTTACTCGTCACTAGATGTGGCTCACTGCTACCTTCGTGAGGCTGTTATCCTCAAACTACCGGTATTTTTCTCATCTTCTTAAAATTACAAGACTTTATCATACGCATCTCTTGCGCTCGCCTCCGGTCTCCTTGCAATGCGGGCGTATGTGTTCCATTGGCGTACCCAGTCCCTGACTCACTCTATTTAGTATCGCTCTCTGGAATAGGAATATCATTGTAATCACTATCAATGGTATAGCATGGCTTGTTAATGCCGCGTTCATGATATATGGTGCGTTTCCCCCGACAGGCATCGACGGCTTACTCATCATATCTACAGCAATGACACTGGCAAGTTCAAGTTGTCTAGGTGTATATAAATACAGGTACAACCGTTAACCCTCCCCTTCTACTTAGACGAGAGACGAAGCATATTGGAATCCCTCATCCAAATCATGCACCACATCGGGCACGGGGGCGCATAATCTCGACGCTATCACAACTATGATCGTCGACATCATTTTACTCGGTTCGATGCTCACAGGAATACGTAGGACGAAAAACCCGGGAACACTCTGGAAGTATCTGTATCACCAGGTTCGTGCGGTTTCATAATACGTAATAAAGTAATAACTCACAGGACCAGGGTCTTGCTTGGACCGCCCTTGCCACATTTGCTGAGGTTCCTATTGTTGTGTGTTTCTTCCGACTTATTGTCTGCGGCCATGCATTAAAAATATCACGACGAAGACATTGCTGGAACTGGACCTTAACGGTATGTTAATGGATCAGACTGTGGTACCGTATGGAAGATTCATTAACTTCACAGATCCTATGAACCTCGCACGTGTTTTTCCTTTGCATCATGAACCCCACGTATTAACGACATGGGACAGATATTCCAGCCCATTACCTGTGAGTTCCACCTGTCACGTCTCAGCTAGGTATTTATGACACCTTCACATGACAGTGACAATCTTGTGAGATATAACGATTCAGCGCTTAGCTTTGGCATGGTGTTGACATTTTCACCAGGAATATTGGCTCTACTCGCCTTTATCGCAATTTAGCGATATATGCTACTTCGTGAGCAAGCCATGTGCATCCATTCTCATAATGTTGACCCGATGGAAGACCTGAAAGGCTCCATCCCATCAATATTGAAAGGATCGAGTGTCCTCCGATCAGCCCTCCACCCGATGGAGCCAGTTTTTGTTCCCATGGGTATACTCGACAGAGCCAGGTACTTGGGACATCATTTCCTATGCTCCGATACATTAATGCTCATAATTTGTCCCAGGGTATCGAACCAATCAATTTTCGAAGCAAGGTCTCAGCGCTTAAAAGATTGATTCTCGCGGGCTCACTGACTGCATCCGATATTTCCCAACTGCCGTTATCTTCTGATATCTGACCTATGATAATATTTATTCGCGGTATTTATACCTACGGAAATGCATATCCCAGATTAAGTAGTCTAGCCATGATCCGGTCCGGCCCTCTTGAAACCGAAGCCGAGTTTCTTCGTTGATGGCGATTCAACGCCCCAAATCATGTTTTTCCAGAATCCCACTCACCCCCTGTCTTTGTAAAGTCATTCTTGCTCCCACATCTCTTTCTTAACAAGATGAATATGGTACGTCTTCATTTTCTGAGCCGTTTTGTGTCGTTCGAAACATCTGCACAAGGTTTTGAACGGTGTATCAAGCACCTTGAAGCATGCATATACAATGTATCTTTTCACAAAATCTGACGTCAAGACGATCTTGGTCCCTGTTGTAAATAACATCTTCTCCCGTGATGCACATTCTTTTGACAGTGATTTTCAGTCAGTGTTTGGAGTCGTTGCAACCACTGAAGTATCTCCTCACCGGAAGATCTATATGATCTTCTGGGTTTGGATTCACCTCCTCCAGTTCTGTGTATCCAATCAAGTATCTGGTATTGGTGAGGATGCCGTGAACAAGCCGTGGCGTCCACTTCCTGCATCACGAATTACATCTGAAGACGCCTATCGTCTTCGCTGGATTCTTCTTCCTCTATGCGTCGGATTATCAATCAGTCAAGGTGTATCTAGAGTTGGAATCATTCTTTCTCTGGGCATCTGGATCAATAACGACCTTGGGTTCGATAGACATTGGTTTACGAGGAACCTGTGTAGCGCACTCGGATATTGGGCTTTCAACCACGGGGCGACGTCGATACTTTGCGCTGGTAAGACGCACTTTACTCATGACGAGCGTTTCTGTCCACAATATTAAATTGCATCATTTAGGGAACCGTTGCGAGATCGGTAGACACGTACTGGTCGCTGAAATGTTCAGCTCTCTTATCGTCCTAACCACGATACAAGCACAAGACTTTCAGGATATTGAAGGTGACCGCGTATTGGAACACCATACTCTTCCCATTCTTCTTCCCACCGTCAGTCGGAATGCAATGCTACTACTCTTAATCGCTTGGTCCATCAGTCTAGGACAGATGGCACAACTACAGGGACTCCGATATGCCCTATTTACTTTCTCCGGGATTGCAGTTGGATATCGATTTGTTGCGTATAGAACAGCGAGGCAGGACCATAAGTCTTACGTCTATTACAATGTAAGTATTCTCGTATCCGTTTGTTGGCCATGAGAATGATGTCGAATTCGCTCCGTTCTGATAGGTTTGGCTCTGTGTGGTCCAATTACTCTCTCTCCAGATCCATCTTTGATCCAAACCCGACTGACACACATGACAATGTTCATCACGTACATACCTGTTATAGCATTTGTATGCCGTCAATGGCATGTCACTGTCAGAAAGAACGCCTTATGCGTACTCAATGCTGCGATCTAAAATCGGCCGCCTTCCCTTCGCTCCGGTATCAATTGTATTGCATAAGGTCCCATGAGTCGCCCTGGCTTAACTCGCCAAGATATTAGAGACCAGTTTTAATTGGATCCCCAGAAGTTCGGCCTTTAGGTCCCGCCGATCTACCTCTTGCTCCTTACTAGCATGTTAATTCTTTGTACCCTCAGCGTCATTGCAGCTCTCTCCTTTGTTAAGCTCTTCTATCACTGGAATCACGCCAAGCGCCAGTCAGTATCCAGGGCCGACTCCATGGCCCGTGATTGGGAATATCTTTCCTACTACTAGGATATGGGAGATGTTTGCAAATCTACGCCAGACATATGGTGAGTCCTAGCTTACGTGAAAATACCGCAATCTGATTTCTCTTTGAGGGGACGCGTTTTCCCTTAATATAGCTGGGACGCCAATTCTTGTACTCAATTCTGCTGAAATTGGAAGGGAACTGTTGGAAAATCGTTCCGCTAAATACTGGAAGCGCCCTTTGCCAAAGATGATTGAACTGTGAGATGATTTTATTGATGCTTCTAGCAACCTTTGACTTAGGTGACGCATAGAGCTGGGATGGAACGAGGTGTGGTGTTCCAACCTGACTGCCACTCGACTACGAAAAAGCAGGGCACTCATCCACAATGCTATTAATCCTAGATCGATTCCCTACATAAGGAACATGCTTGATCAGCATATTCACGTGTACCTGCATCACAGTCTTAGCTTCGCCTGAGGATTCCATGGACCACTTGCACAAGTAGGTATATCTCCGCACACACTCTCACTCAATGCTCAGTTGATACAGTACAATCACCGCGATCATGCTCCGCCTATCCCATGGATACACGGTCTCAGGTCCAGACTGACAGGTTTCTGAAAATGGCGAAGGAGACCGTCCGGAACTTTGCGCGTGCTTCTGATATCAGTCAATTTGCTGTTGAGTGGATTCCCTTCCGTATGTAAATTTCATTTCTTTTGACGAATCTCTGATTTGAAGTACAGTATCCAAGGTTCCCTTCATGCCATTCAAATCTTTGGCTAAGTTATGGCGAGGTCAATACATGATGCTAGTCGATGACGGTCTAAGGATGGTAAATGCGACAATGGTAGATCAGTCTAACTATCCGTGATTTCACGTATACTTACTGACCTCTCTGTAGGATCGAGGCGACGTTTCGCATTCGCTATTGGCCGAAGCTATTCAAACTAAAGATAAAGATGTCGATATCAGTTGACATTGCAAAATTTGCTGCAGCTGAAGTTTTCACGGGTGCGAAAATTCACTCTCGCAACTTAAATTCTAACTTCTGTTCAATCAGGAGGCGCAGAGACGGTGAGAAATTATCTTCCTTATAAGGGTCACCGAAAGTCGCAAGATTCTACCATTATAAAGTCAATGGTTCTAATGGTTGCGAAGGTTAGTTGTTTATTATCTCACATTCAAAGAAAAAACACTTATTCTACTGTCGGAAGCCAAACGAGATCACCAGAACCACTATTCTGACGAAACAGCCTTCTTGAAGAGGCGGGGACTGTAAGCATTTGATACAAGTGACCCTGCTCCGGAGGAGGCCAGTTAATAGTTTGTGGTCGTTCATTTTGAGAACGAAAAATGAACTACAGCAAGTGTCAGAATTATTTTCGGAGCCAGGCAGTACTTTCGATCCTCGAAATTCTTGTCCCTCATTCTTTGCAGATGACTATTCTGACGCCAAAGAGCAGACGATTTCTACAATGAACTCTTTTATTCTAGTCATGGTCCTTCATCCCGACGTCCAGCATCGGGCACACGCCGAACTCGATGCCAACATCGGTTGCGGCAATTTTCCCACATACGAAGACAAACAAAATCTCCCATTCATTAACGCTATCTTGAAGGAAACACTTCGACGCTATACGCCTATTCCTTTGGGTTAGTACATATTTTTTCACACTCAATAGATGCCTTAATATTCAGCTTATAGTACACCGAAAGCCCAGTACCGATGACACAGTCCATGATTTCTTTATCGCAAAGGACACCATGGTCCTGGTTAATTTCTGGTGCGATTCGTCTTAGCTGTCCAGTACCAAAACTCAAGCATTCGGAAGGGGAATGTTAAATGATCCATCGATGTACCCTGATCCAACCTCATTTCGCCCTGAACGCTGGATTTGCGATAATACTACATCAGTTGACCCTCTCAAAGTCGTGTTTGGATTTGGCCGTCGGTTAGTTCCGGTCACGCCAGTCTATATGTTCTGTGATATATATTTCGCTTCAGCCTCTGTCCCTGGTCAGTCTTCTCGCCGAGGACCTTCTTTTCATGATGATATCGTCAACGTTGGCTTTATTCGAAATATCTCCGCCAACCAATGGGGCAGGACAGGATGTCTATCCCACAGGGGAATACAGCGATGGTGGAATGATGTTTGTGTATTCAACTGTTAGATTCGCCTCTAACGCTCATCATGGTCACTTTAGTGCTCCATTACCATTCAAGTGCACTTTCAAAGTACGGTCCAAAGAACTCGCTGCAACTGTAACTGCCCTTGGCTGACATAGCCAACGGTGTATTTTTGATGGGGTTACTTCTATACTCGATTACCCTTGTTGCTGCCTTCATATTGAGATTACGTTTGGGCGAAATTGTATCGGGAACATGTAGACAGTAATACATTTTTGCTGTTGTCCTGCTACACTACAGCAGTCACCTTAACATAAAATGGGCCGTCCATGAACGGTGTGAATGCGTCAATTGGACTGCGAACCCGAGCTTCGAGCTGTTCAAAGTTGAAACGCATGAGAATCTCTCGCACCAACGCGACGAATTCATACGTCGAAAGTTGCATTCCTGGACTGATTCAATAAACATCGGTCAGACAACTCAGAAAAAAACAAAAGCAGACACTCGTACCAAGCTCGTGGCCCATGTCCGAAAGCATGGAAGTACGGGCTATGAGGCTTTATAAATTTCCGTCTTCTAGAAACCTTTCAGGTTTGAAGGCACCGGCTTCTGCGCCCCATATCTGCTTGATTAAGTATGGTAAAAGAGAATAAAAGATACCTTACTAACTTCTGGTGATCTCATCATGTCGTAGTCGGACCAGAGAACAAAATCGCCTTTAGCAATTTTGACGGCTGGCAAATTGGCGGCAGGAATGGGCGGCAAGATATCATCCTCTGTTGCGAGACGTGCATTCTTGGGCAAGCCGGGCCATAGACGAAGCATTTCATAGAATACGGCAAGATGGTTCGGGAAGTTCTATTCGTATTCACCGACGTTTAGTGCACTGGGAGTTGCTTGTAGAAACACCAGACACCTACCGAGAGTAAATCATAGGAGAGCAATTGGCCTGACGCGAGGTTGGAAGAGGATTCCTCCCGCAATCTTCGTATCCAATGCGGGACACGTAGGAGCTCATAGAGAGCCCAGGATAAAGTATTATGTGTACTGTCTCTGCCGGCCAACAAGAGGGTCATCAAGGTATCACGGATGGCAGGCATCTCGGCATCTGATCGATCCTGAAGAAGTGTGTCGAGGTAGTCCTGGTTATTCGTTTCCCTGTTTGCAGCAAGCGACAATCGCTCTGCGATCAGTGCCTCAATGACTGCAAGTAAGTCGGATTTGGCCTTGTGAAACGCAGACCAACTCCCGTCAAGCTATGGGGAAGTAAGTGACGTAGGATATACGGACATTACAACTCACACGATCAGTAATAGACCACAGGGGGTTGAAAAGCCGGCTATGATATCGACGTTAGGATGAATATTTGAAAATTCAAAGGTATTGACCATACTTTGCAGAAATTTTATTCAGTACATACAGGGAATCTGCGATTACATCAGATTCTTGCAAGCAGGAGAGTTCCTTTGATATCATATTAGTGGGCCTGTTGAATGCCATCATGAAAAACGTTGTGAGAGCTAAACGCCCGCAAAGATCTGGCGAATTTCAGTCCGAATTATTATAGAGAAACGGCCAGTCACTTACCGTTCCAATCAATAATCGTATTTGTCAAATCTGCTTCGTGAAGAAGATTAATGACATCTTGTATGATCTAGCCAAAACAGTAGGGTCAGCTGCGAATATAATAAATCTTAGAACTATTAGTGTTACCTTGGACATCGCCTCAGATGCGTGATTAGTGACCGACTTCTTAGTGAACAAAGGTCTATTTCACGAACGTAGGAAATTCCCAGGGCTCCTAGAAAAAGTACAACGTACTGCATCATCCTCCGAGCGGATCTCCACTCATTACCATCGGTTGCTACAGGCGTATGAGGGCCCGGAAACTGCGAGAAAACTTGTCGAACAACCCCTCCTTTGATGTAGCGGAGAGTATCGCCTGTGCTCCCTCGACCATTAGTAAAAGTACGAGAACATATGTTCGAACACAGACGTTTTTTAACATGCTCTAGCCATTCTGGACGATTTATGACAATATTTCGGCCCCAGTAAGGCAAAGTGAATGTGAATAATGGGCCGTAAGAGTTCTGAAGCTTCCCGAGAAGGTGCAGCATAGAATTTCTGTGACGAAAGACTAGGATTGTATTTCCAATGAGCGGCCATCCTCGTGGACCAGGGAGATCTGGTCGATATTTTGTACCAATCCAACGGTCGTTGAATTTGAAAGCGAGACAAACGAAAAGAGCGAATGCGCTGAGAGAAGCGGACGACAGCACATTGAAGAGGGTTGCTGGCTCTCGAGAGTCGGTGTCCATCATGTCGAAGATACTTCACACAGTAGAGGATTCGATACTATTTTGGAGTGGCTACTTCCCAATGGCCAAAATGCGGCACGGCAATGTTACCACAACAAATCAGGTGCCCTGGGGACAAGCTCTCAATCCGACGTACAGGATCCGGAATCATATGGACGATGTCAATGCTTCTAAGGTTGGAGTTCAAGACCGATTACGGCACTGGCGGCGTCTGCAGCCAGATGGAATTCTGATATGGAGAGGTTCTATCTATGGTCACCGAGAAGCCCATTTTAGCGCGCTCATCTCAAGCAATATCTTGATCAAAGCATAGAATACTCCTGTTGTAAACCACAGCAGTGGGAGGCTTGCAGTAGGTAAATACTGAAATTGTTAGCTACTAGAGCTCGGAACGAGCTCCTTAAATACTACAAAAGTATCTAGAATATTCTACCTCAAGTACCTAAAATTATCCAAGTATCATAACAAATTACTAAGCCGAATGTTCGGGAATCTTCCGGCATAAGCTTGAAGTTGCAAATCCCAACAACTCCCTTCTGTCAGCGACCATGGTATATGCAAGTGAATTGGGAGGGATGGACCACACAGCTTAGGTAACAACTTTGGGCCTTGGCCGCTCTGTGCCAGTATTGAATAACGCGTTAACACATCATGCATCATCAACGATGCAGTGAGTACCCTGGGCTACTATAAATAAATATGGACCCTTAGAGCCGCATCGTCCGCGCGATTAATTAAATAGATTATTGGAATCGGCAACTTAAAAAATCAGGAAGATATTTTGAGTAAGTAGTCGAATTGTACAATCTCGATGCCATACGTAAAAGACCGAATTTGGAAACGGTGACTGGCATGGACCTCCCGAGCCAGCGGCTGGTATTTGGCTTCATGCATGCCGATCTCGCAGGTAAAGATTAGCACAGGTTAGTATTGAATACATGCACATGTGTAAAGGGTTTTGAATGAGACGTTGTATTGTTAGCTATTGATTTCTCAGACTTCAATGAAGAGCTAATGTATTCCTTTCTATAGAACCACGATGGAGTGTTATGGCACCAATCAAGCCGTCATGGCATTGCAGCGGCAGCCTTACATTGTCAGGAAGAGGGAAAAAAATAAGATACTTACTTGTTTCGCGTACTTGAAATGGTATGGTATGTAATACACCTGCTTGGAACTTGGTGTGCCTCAAAGTATCCATTGATTTCTTCTCATCATTCAACTTGAAGTGTAAGGATCAGTTCCCCTGTTCGTAAATGTCACTACCTTGGCAATGTGTGTGACACTCTTCATTTTTATATCCCCGAGTCGGGAACTTCCACACAAATCATATATATTTCACAGAGAGTGGGTATGTGATAGTATGCCACAGCATCAACTTTCAGCACTGGGAACTGCCATGTCAGGGTATTCAGGATGCTGTACTTGTTAAGTGGGAGATCGAGATTGAACAGTCGACTCAACACTGAGATAATTTTGCCGGGACTTCTAATCCTTTCTAGCCCCGCTTGGACTCTTTGGTAAACGGTCTTGATGAGATACATCCTAACTCCATTGTCAATTTTAGAAACATTCTTTAGGCAGGCTGCAATGCTTGAGGTCCTCCAACATTCACTCACCTTTACTCTGCTAATTTGTTCACGAGAAAATGCTCCACAAGTTCCTTCTTCCTCAGGCAAGATCTGGGAAGTTTTTCTGTTCTCAGCGCTTTGCCCTTGAATCAGATATCAAATGTTGACCGGGGACCTGGCAATTAAGTGCTGCTGTTGAAAGGGAAAGTTCTTGCATTACCTAAACATAGTCAGGTCTTATTGAATTCAGAAGTCAAACTCAAGTCAGCCTTGAAAAAGGCTTGGCGCTATTGAGTTAATTGTTGAGACTTGAATAAGCACCATGGAAATACTTATTCGCCAAGAGGTTCTCGACAGCCTGACATGGCTGAGGCCTTTGAAACCAATATGTTTATTCAGTAGCTTTATAAATACTGTGTCAAATGTGCGAGCACCTTTTTAACACATTGATACTTCAGCGTATGCTCAGCATTAGTTATAAGACGTTCAATAAATAGATAATATAGGTGAGCAGTGTTGTTTGAGCATTGGAAAGTTAGGTCTGTTCCTTGGTTGTGACCTCCACGGCCCAATCCTTGTCAGTTACCGCATGCATAGGAACCTCCCGCATGAACAGAGAAACAAATAGCCCTGCTCTGGCTAAGCCTGCCATTATCTTCCAAAGCAGCTGCAAACTGTCTGCGAACGCGACTCATACTTGATCCTTCAATGGCTGTGCGAGTTGGGGAATCTGTGGGATTATGGCATACACCAGAGAGATGCCATTTGGGAATTGAGTGAGAAATTCTGCAGGTAGCCTACTGGAAAGCGCATTCTGCAAAATGGTATTACCGATAGTAATTCCCCATATCTTTAACAAGCCAGATTAACAACCCGAACACTTGGGGAAGACAATTTGCACTTACACTTGAGAAGGCATGGAGAAACGCAAAGAACGCCAGGGAACGTGCATTTTCTGTTACAGGAAGAGGAGCCTGAACAGGAAATTGGGCGAGAGCATAAACAAATCTGATGCTATTGTATCAGTTTTACTGAACACAGCTGATCTGGACTAGTCACGCACCCTGCACCAACACCAGTGATGATTGTGTATCCAATCATGATGGCAGAAGAGGTGTCAGCATGGACCGTGCTGATTAGAACAGTGCCCACAATGGTCAAGCACCAGCCGAACCATAGAGAAGGCCGGTATTTCTGGGTGGCGACGATGGTGACACTGGCAACAATGGAGGCCAGAGAAATGGACGCAAATCCGAGCATTTGTAGTCCAGAAGTTAGTGGAGAAGAATCCTTGCATCCCTGATAGTAAATCGGGATGAAATCTGCACCAGGTGAGATCAGTAATGCAAGTAAGTCCATCAAATACATTCCACACACAGACTGCGGCCAAAATGACAACAGGGGAGATGAAATCTTGGAGATATCTGCCAAATCACGTCACAAAAAGAAGCGTGCGAAGAATGGAGACCTACCCGCTGGCACTTGTCCGATTAGACATAAGGAAAAATGGAACCTATAAAGAGGTAAATATTGGATACGAAGTTACATTGGGAGAGTTGACTCGCGATGGGCTCGGTGGCCATATATTCCTTGTAAATGAAGAAAACAATGAGTGAAAATAAACCCAAGCAAAGGAGAACCAAAACATGAGCTGTGTCCCAAGCATACCAAATGCCACCCCATGTAAGTGCAATGGCAAACAAAGTTGATCCCACTACAACTAAGAAGTTACCACTGAAATCTAGTTTCAGAGTTTGTACGGCTCAGCAAGAAATTAAAGTTCACCTCCAATCCATGCGAGTGATGCCCTCATGTATAGGGATGTTAGGTGACCGAAGATGGAGGAACACTGCCGATAGTAAAATCGAGACCCTGCATAACAGTAAATTCAAGTCTGAGTCAAAAATGAGCATGGTGATCTACGGGTGGAGGGTACCCTTACAAAAAATCCATCTCCAAGCACCTGCTGAAGCCAGACTTCCTCCAATGACAGGCCCCAAGGCCGCAGCGACACTCCACGTCCTTTGAGGTATCTTAGCAGCAAACATTTCAGGAAAGGTAGGACTCACAAACTGAGCAATCCAAAAAAGAGACCTCGATCTTGGAGGGGGACCAAGTCTCCTAAGAGAATGTCTCCAAGGGCAACAATTGCTCCGCCACCAACCCCTTGCACTGTATGGCCGATGAGCATCATGGACTGACTGACTGCGGCGCCACAAAGTGCGCTTCCAATAGCGAATATCAAAACAGCAGAAATGAGTGTGGGCTTCCTTCCAAATATCTGAGCGAGATGGCCAGAAAGGGGAAGGAACGCGGTGGATGACAACGCATATGAGGCCCCAATCCACACAAATTCAGAGGTGTGAAGATTGTCAACGATAGTGGGCAGGGCGGTTGATACTGAGGTCAATTCCAGAGCGAACAGAGTGAGAGCGGTACACAGAGAGACAAAGGACATCCAAAAGTTCAAGCCCCTGGCAGGCTTCGGACGATGTGTTGTTTCTGAGTCCATTGTGAAAGTGATGAGGTGGCTGTTAGGAAGAAGCAATGTAGTCGC
Organism: Armillaria mellea; assembly: GCA_030407055.1. Taxonomy (NCBI): domain Eukaryota; kingdom Fungi; phylum Basidiomycota; class Agaricomycetes; order Agaricales; family Physalacriaceae; genus Armillaria; species Armillaria mellea. Next base: position 165,017 of record JAUDZF010000017.1, read on the forward strand.
ATGTCGGATAGTATAAACGAGTTCATTGTTTGTATAGGCAGCAAACTGGTGATGGGAGAAGCAAGCCCAGCACAGCACAGCACAGCCGATTAGTGTGACAGTTGTAACTACCTCAGTAACCCCGAACAACTGTTTGGACCCCGATCAATTTCTACCGGCATTATGTGCTCACAGACCTCTGTGCTGATTACTTTGGCATGCAAATGCATCAAGAAGTAAGCTCATTATGATGAACCGCATGATGTTGTGAACCATTTGTTCATTCTGGCGCTTATTTCAAAGGGGATAGTGGGTCCGGGTCCCCATAGTTCTTTTAGAATTGATAGTGATCCATGACTGATGCCTTCTGATGAACTGTACCTCCAGTGCTTCGGTGTTTTAGCGTGTGTCTTCCCATTCGCATAGCGGCATGTAACCCTCACACACTCCAGGCCCTGATCCCACCTTGTCCTGCTTTTTGTACTTGTGCAATGGGCAGCTCTCACTCAAAGGTGACGTCTGCGAACCTTGGAAGCATTGCCACCGAAGTCAATGCTTCAGCAAGCAGTGGCGATGCTAATAACTGGAAATCATACAATTACATTATTGTGGGAGGAGGTACGTTTCTGCTCAATAGCTGGATCTCATACATTTCTCAGCTTGTGCCCTTAGGGACTGCTGGGTGTGTCCTCGCCTCCAGGCTTTCCGAAAATCCAGATGTTACGGTACTCCTCATTGAAGCTGGAAAATTGTTTGTCCCGTGCTCGTCTTCATGTTCGTCAGGTTAACCTGTTCATAGACACAAGGGTGATCTATTGACAAGCATTCCCCTGGCTTTCTCAAAGATATTCAAAACCGATGTAGATTGGAACTATGAGACGACGTGCGTTCTAAAATAGTTTATGCCTAATCTTCTAAAGCACAAACATCATCACAGCCCTTAAGACGCCCTTGGACAGAGAGCTATCTACTGGCCACGAGGAAAGATACTTGGTGGGACAAGGTCAGATCCAGTTGATCATTAGATACCACTTGTCTGACAACATATCTCATCAGTTCTATAAACTGTTTGATCTATCACAGATGTGCTCGCGATGGTGAGCTTGCTTTGATCATCAGTAGTACTTGTTTTGACCTCTGCTACAAGATTTCGACGAATGGAACCGACTTGGAGCATCGGGATGGTCATATAAAGATCTCCTGCCATATGTTGATTTGTATATAGTCTGGTTGTGGAATATTGAAACAACGATCAGTTACTTCCTCAAGGCAGAGGCTTACACCCCCGATCAGCGCTACCCGAACGTAAAGGCTTCGGACCATGGTGCATCCGGGCCTTGGAAAACAGCCCCACAACATTGCCCTCCTGCGGTATGCAACTTCTCCTGTTTAGCTTCGGTGTTCAAAATTTAATTACTTTTGCTACCAGGCTATCCACAACGTCCTTCTCAAGACATGTGAAGGAATGAAGCTACCCTATATCAGGTTTTATGCGCTGCTGTTTTTTTAGTCGGAGTCTAACTAAACTCTTTTTTGTAGCGACATGTCTTCTGAAACTGGAACGCTAGGTTCAACTGAATTCCTCTCATGCATTGACCAGAACGGAAAACGTTGGGTCCCATCAAATCTATTTTGTGCTTGTTTCACTGATTTTTCAAACAGGAAGCTCCTCTGCGACCGCATACCTTACTCCAGCCATGCTAGCCAGGCCAAACCTCATAGTCATCACACGAGTCATGGTAGAAAAGGTGTTGTTTGATACGTCCGCTTCTCAGAAGCCCCGAGCCATCGGAGTTGAACTGTCAAAGACTCTTGATGGGTCTCGGTTCTGCGTTCGAGCCAGTCGAGAGGTGTTACTTTGTGCGGGGGCAGTAGGGACACCTCAGATCCTATTACTCAGTGGAGTGGGACCTCGAGACGATCTGCAGAAATTAGGCATCTCTGTCATTAAGGATCACCCTGTGGTGGGGCGCCACCTCCTTGACGTGAGCCATTCATTGTGATTCAAAAGACATGGTCTCACACTTCCTTTATCATTAGCACCCTAGCTGTGGCACAGTCCTCTTCTGCACAAAAGCATCTCAGAATCTCACTTGGGATTATGTAGGAGGGCCTCTCACGGGAGCATGGGTGCTCATTAAGTGGCTTCTCTCTGGTAAGGGGCCAATGGCTGGAATAAGCTTTCCTGGTGGAATTTTCGTCCATTCCGGCGATCCATCGTAAGTCATGGTTTCACTAGGTTTTTTTTCAAGCCTATGAAGTATCTTTAGCCTCCCTTTCTATTCTGATCCACAGTCTGCGGCTCCAGTGAAGGACAATACTTCTGGTCCAACCGCTCCAGACCTCAAAATCGTCTGGATGCCTCTCCTAGTACTCGAGAACAGAACTAAGAGACCTCCAAGTGGAGTCATGGGTGTTTCTATGGTTTGTATTACCTGAATCAGTTACAGTATTCTAACCAGTTGTAGGGTGCTATGGTGATGAGACCATCCAGTGAAGGTTATATCTCTCTCAAGACGGCCAGCGTTTGGGACAAACCGAACATTAATCCCAAGTACGTCTTGAATTATGGTATCGGTCCCTACTAATCATGCGCCTTCAGTTATCTGGCCGATGATAATGATATGAACGTTTTAATTCGAGGTGTGCGACTGATTTTAAAAATGGCCCACAGCGAGCCATTCCACTCCAGCATCGAATGGGGTAAACCTGATCCCTCCATGCCATGGTTATACCCTGGTAATACCAATCCAGACAAGGTTTATCTCTCCCTGCTTCATATATGAAGCCTTGGTCACTAACTTTCCATCAACATCCAGATTTCCGATCAGCAATTGAAAGAGTGGATTACCGAGAACGAAATGGCAACCTGGCACCCTGTTCATCTCTCTCTCTCTCTGTTCCCCGGTCTCTACTTTCTTATTCTTTTTTGGCAGGCCTCATCCGCTCGCATGGGTCGAGATGTGACAAGCAGTGTTGTTGACGCTAACTTGAAAGTTCATGGCATTGAAAGCCTACGTGTTATTGATGCGTCTGTATTCCCTAACCAGGTTTCTGGGCATCCTTGTGCGGTAGTAGTTGCAGTCGCAGAAAAAGCTGCTGACATGATCAAGACCGCTCATAACGAAGCTTAGCTCATAGCTTAATGGATTCTGGACATTTTTGTGTATCTCTGTTCGCAATCTATTCTTGGTCAGAAAATTTTAATGTGGCAATATTTTGTGGATAGTTTACCCCGTTCCCAAGCATAGCACAGATTATGCTTTGATGTGGGATGCGAATGATGTGAAGCAGGGACTACAAGGGACTTTGAGCGATTAGGCCAGTACCCGAAGACATCTTCTCAGATCCCCTTGCCCAAGATCACCGGCTTGGCTCTCCTGAGTGTGGTCCGGCCTTTCATCTGATTCTCATGCATCTGTTATGTCATTTCTGCCGGCTTGTGATGCACCAACAAGGTGAAACATCCGATATCAATTGTGACCCACAATCTCGTTGAGTATTAGTTCCCGGTCAAGGGGTCCCATCATTATCACGATGCGGTGTGAAACCATCCCGTGCACGACGGTAGGTATTCCTTTCACAGCCCCTCACAATCACCTACACCAGCACAGAACAGATGGATCCCACTGTTTTGTACCCTTTTGTTCCCTCGATATTCATCAGTTGATCATTTAATCATCGGGAGCCCTGTGTGTAGCTGAATGCCAATTCTTCATAATCTATCCCACGGTCCATCATGCCCGTATATAGGTTCAATCACTGCTGCTGCTGCCACTACCACTGCCACCTCCAAAGTTGCAACCTTCGAACATTATGGTTAACTGGAAAGATACTGCTACAATTACTGAACAATTCTGCAAGTATTCACCTTTGGAACCCTGATCTTATGCATTTATTCATTCTGATAGTGGGCGTTATCAAAGTAACACATTTCTGTGCCGGAATATTCTTGTAGGCATCATTCTTGCACTACTCATTAAATTTGAATCTCTGACACGTCAAAGATGGGAGTTTCTTTCAATGTTGGACTATGAATACACAGTCTATATTCACAAGCAGCTGTTTCATTGGACATTAATTGTACGTGCACGGTATACACTGATGGGCCTCCCCTTGCTGATAGGTTCTGACTGCAGATATATCTACTCACCAGATATGCGACGATGGGTGCTATACTTTGCTACATGATCGGTTTTAATGACAGAAACCAGTTTGATTGCGTGGTAATGACTAAAATACAGCTACCATAGTTCACCACTGACTCAGTCTTAAACATAGGCATGGCTGAAGGCTACCTACATACGTTGCCTCGGGCTCTGGTCAGAGATAGACAATTGACAAATTTTCTCCAGGCGTTCTCCTATGGCTCCCTTGCACTAGCGTCAGCCCTGATTGGCATAAGAGCGTACAACCGAATTCTCTCTCCAGGGGTTGGGGACTAATGTTTCTTCAGCATCGCACTTTGGAACCGTCACTGGCTGGTATTAACTGTCAATGTCATCGCCTGGCTGGTCAATGTAGGAGTTATGATTTTCGGTACGCCCCTGGTTATGGTGGTCATTCAGGGACTGATTATAATTTTTTCTAAGGAATTACTCCGGCAAGTACTAGTGTTTCTCTTTCAGTTTATTTGTCTCTTAGTCGTCTAGTGTAGGCGAACAATGAGACCGTCTGGGATCCTGTCTCAAAATCCTGCGTCGCTATGAATACATCTGAGAATGCTGTAAACTCTGTGACCACGCTCATTGCAGATATTGTTCTCCTGGTTTCGATGTTATGGCGTGTGATGAAGATGAAGAACGAAGGAAACTTATGGCGGCTTCTTTACCATCAAGTCAGTTCATTCTCTCATATCTTTGTTACGTGATGCCTGATGTGTTTTTTCTAAGGGAGTTGTTTGGACGGCGTTGGCGACAATTGCAGAAGTTCCTACAGTTGTATGTTCATTTGAACGTTTCGGAAACTATTGATTGACCTCATCTCATATCAAGACATTCCTAGAATTGAATCTAAAGGGTACTGTCTTCAGGATTTTCACAGGTCGTAGTCGAGACACGCTGACTTTTGAAACCTAATAGATCCTATGAATCTGGTAAGTCACCATTTCCGGCCACTTGCTTGTATTGGAAATTTATGCCCTCTTGTTCCAGATATTCCAACCAATTACACGTAAGTTTTCGAGTCGATATGAACAAATGCCCAGGTCTTTTTCATCTCATGACTTTTTGCTTTTATAAGTAACTATCTTGTGAGAATTTTGATTCATTTACTTTTTCCTCCAAGTTCACTTATATATATTCAGGAACATCGGTGCTACACGACTCTACAGAGATTTGGCAATGTTCGGGACTCCTGTTGTTTCGGCATGAGTTCATCCAAACACAAATGGCTTTTCGAATTCATTTCCAAGACAGGAGTGACTGTGTCCATCCGATTCGTTTCGCCACTCAACCTACAATTCCTTCCGGGAATTCTCAGCCGAACTCACACTTACACATTACCACCCACGGAACTACTCGCCTTCCAGGCATCCATGAGAGAGTGAGAATCAGTATTAACTCCATCGACAGCACAGATACTTATCTTTTGTGTTTCAAGAGCCCGGCAATCTTCTAGCGAAGAGTTCACCTTAGAGATTTCGAAGAGAGTTGTGGTCGAGCAGGAGGTATGAACTGAAAATTTTGTGGCTGTCTCTTCTATCAGGATCACACTACGCTTTTGAACTGGACACCTTGCAACTCCATAGATACAACCTCTTGGGTGTAAATAATCCTGTTGGGAGCACTTCAAATTATTTCTGAAGTGGGTAGATGTTCGCATAACTGAGGTCCACATGCTAGCTGCAAGTCAACTTGCACATGAAATCTGTATGTCTCAAGAATTGTATAGATTGTTTGACAAGTTCTATCTACAGAGACAAATATATAATAAGTGTCGAGAGAAACATATAGTTGGGCCAACACCGGCACTGAAAATTGAGATGGGACAGCTGCCCCACTCCGAGGAATGAAGCAGCGCTTCGAGGCAGAACTTGACAAGACATGATGGTGCCAATCAGCCTTGATGGTACTGCAGAGGCCGACGAACACAGGACTCAGAACGGTGTGTTGCGACGGAGTAAGATCTTGTCGCTTGCACTCCTGTGACAATGTCCAGGTTCACTCCTGCCACCACGTCCTTTATGACAGTATGTTGCGACAGTTTGGTCTCGTTGCTTTGGTTTCAGTAGTGGTAAGAAGATTCGCTTCTTCCGCTGCACTGTATTCTAATGGTTGCATTGTGACAGGAGTGGCAATGCCTCCTCCTGCCGCCTGCACTGTGTTAATATGGTGTGGTTTCCTTGATGCTTGCTTTGTCTTGTTCCTGCCCTGCCTGCTTTCAGTAGTCTCACAGACGACAATATACCTTCTTTGACAGGTGAGGACTTTGCCTGCTGGTTGTCTGTGCATAGGTCTGTCTGTTTCACACTGTCTTGCCATACATCATGTATTTCCAGAAATAGTGAGTTGAACCTGGCATGCAGTGTGTTGCTGCATGCCATGACGACATCCAACCCGTTGCCAGTAAGTTTTGAAAACAAATATCTATCAATGAAACGAGCAGTCGAGAATCCTGAGGACTGTATCTTGAAAAACCCTGCAGCACAGATTCGAAAACCTACTGGGCGCAGGATACCAATTGGAGTTTTGAGAGTGGGTGTTGACAGTGGTACAGGCATGATTCGCAACTGAGGCTGGCAGTGGGGACATTCGGCATGCATAGGTGATGATGGTGGTGGTAGGTGGCAAAGAAAGGCAGTGTCGCAATTAACTGGCTCCAAAAACTAATAATAATCTTAATTCTAATACCTTAATATAACTATTGAAATTATAATAAATTATTCAGATTATCTAAGTCCAGTCGATTGATGCTGCACAGGCATTCCTGATTTGGGAAGACTCCCACACTAAAGCATGAGGAGAATAGTCAAAAACTCCTTTGCTCTGGTTTACTTCTTTGACCTCGAAAAGCTCCACACTCGTTCCTATATCTTACCTGCATCCGATCTATCTTCCCCTGTATTTCTGTATTGAATTCATTCCTTATGATGACCTCGTGCACAAGGATTTTACTGTAGTTGTCTTCTATTCACCCACTGTGATCGTTATGTGACACCTCAAAATGGAAATAATGAACTGGCTCACAAGTATCGTGTGCCATGTGGCAGTTCACATGAAGTGTCTGAGTTGCATGCCAAAGAGAAATTTGACCAAGTCCTCATGCACTTTGCTTACAGGGAAAATTAAAGCAAAATTAAAGTTAAAAAGCAGTATAAGTTGTCTATTCAAAAACTACAGCTAAGAATGTCCTGTTCCTATGCTGTACCCAATACCAACTAACTAGTAATAAATGGACATATACATTGTATATTCTCCTCCAAAGCAACCAATACCTCCTCTAGGTCCTAAAGCAGCCAGCACCAGCAAAAAGACATGCCAGGAATGGTTGCTTGTCACCAATGAATGGCATAGTAGATGGTGGTGTCATTCAGCTAACTGAGTGAGAGGGGGGAGGCAAGTGCTAGTCATGTTGTGTTGTCATCATGTCATTGTTGTCATTGTCATTGTCGTCATGTCAGGTGATGGGTAATAGTGGTGGTGGGTGGCAAGAATAACAATTTGTTGAGTTGAGCTGACTCATAGTCATGTGGCAGTTCATTGGAGAACTTCCTCTTTAGGACTAACATGGCAGCTGTGCTGGTGGGTGAATATTCAAAAACTTTTTACCATCCCTTTGTCAGGGTAACTCAGAAACAGGAGTCTCCATGATGTAATCTATAATGCTGCCTTGTTACACAGCTTGTGTATATCTCTGAAGTCAGATTGTGTTGTCCTGTTGTGATATGGGGGATCAGTTCATCTCCATACGTACATGTGCTGTGTCAAGCCAGTACTGTATAATTACATTCAGAGTGAATGGCCTGTGACCTGTGACACTCTGGGACCTCACTGAATGAACGAATGCAGGGCATGGGACTGTGACATTTGTATGACATCCAAATAATTCCCTTATCTGAATAGAAATTTTGACCAGTTCCCAACAGAATATCAACATATATTAAGGATGTAGTACAAGAATGTTAAGTAATGGAGGGAAAAATCAAGATTTTTGGCACTTTTGGAGCGAATATAGCATTTATTGGTGCTTGTGACCCCCACATCTGCCTGAATGAGGCTCTCGGACATGTGACAAGTGGCTATTTTATGAATACAAATGAGGCCTCTGGACATGTGACATTCGTAGTGATCATAATTATACAGTAGTATTGCGCTTGGCTGAGCTCTGCAAATGCATGAGGATGTATACTACAGTACCTACTTATATACTAAAAGACTATTTACTAGAAGCTTCTATACTTTTCCTATATCTTCTTCCTTAATCAGCATCTTTGGCATGATGCCAGATTGCCATATTCCAACATGTCCAAACAAGTGAGCAGACAAGATCCCAGTGAGTTTGTGCAAGACTTTATAGCCCATAATGTTGAAAGCCTGAGGACGGTGATGAGCCTCCAGGCTCTGTACACTCAGAATTCACGGATTTATCCATTGACTACCCAATAATAACAGATTCGACTCCCATCTTCCTTATCCTACATTGCTGCACTCAATTTAATGCCCCAACCTTCAATTATATGCTACACCCTTCGATATCCTTCAATAACCGTGATATACCACAGTTATAACTCAGCAAACCATGTTAATACCCTTCCGTTCACGTTTATTCTCCATATTTCCGTGACCGATCACGGCAATACACCTTTCATTGACGATCGTACCCAAATGGAGTTGCCGCATCAGTCCTAGGCACCCAAATTGACACGCCCCTTGATTCCTCGATCATAGTGACATCATTTAGATCCTGCACTCCTCCATCAAAGATATTGACCCAATACGGATACTCCAGACTGCGGTTACTCAGGCTGTTACTTTGCCAAGTCTTCACAGCAGCTTATATCCATTTATCAACCTCAGAACATGTACCATACCCTCACAGTCCGCAGTTAAACAGCACCTAGCTGTTTACTCATTATTCTCCACTTCCACATGGTTTTCTATCCAGACACGGCAATACAGACAAGCTGTTATGCCTCAGCTGATGAAAACTTCTTCTATTTACTACAGATTTACTAATCCAAGGACTTACAGCCTTACCAATGCTTAGATATCTTTTCTATTTATAAAACCGAACTTTTAGTATAAAAACTTGTATTCTACAGAGGAGAAAGAGAGTTCTTTCACTTGAGGTTATCCCCCATTGCTTGCTATAGTCTCAACGTTATTGGATGTGTTAATTACCACCAATACACGAATTCTTGCTCTGATAACTTGCTTTTGTCTTTTAATGCCGCAACATTGTTTCACTTTCACCAGATAGGATCGTTTTATCGTCTTCACCTTCTACGTCGTCATCATATCCGTTGACCACATCAGTATAGGGTATTATTGCCTCCGTGAAGGCCCAGCTCCGCATTGTTCACCCACATCATTGTCATTGTCCCCAGTTGCTGTGCAGTATTGCCGTGACACTCAGTTATCATATTTCCGTCCAGTAACTCTCAGTTTCAAGCACCCACACATTTATTCAGTTCTCCACACGTTTATTCGATTGTATAAACGTCTATTCGATTCTCCTCACGTTTATTTGATTGTCCAAACATTTATTCAATTGCCCAAACATTTATTAGGCCAGTCTCATGTTTACCAGACCGGTTTTACGTTTTCTAGATCAGTTCCGAGCATCTAGCATGGTTTCTTGGTATTCATACCATACCAGATTCTGTTTCATCTCGTTTATCAAGATCCCCTTGGCTTACAGCCTGAGCCTCTTAGTACTCGACTGCTAAAGGGTACTACTTCCAGACTGTATAGTCGAAGTGTATACCTGCATCTAGAGGAATTGACTGCATGGAGGTGCACTGAACCACTCGCACAAACACACAGCCTTGACTACTGTGATCGCACACATATTTCCTTAGCTCTCTCGGAGTTTTGGATGTTGCCGTTGCCACGGAAGTCTATGCTCAACAACGGACCTGAGTTCATTGGGCATAACAGCGTATATACTAAAACTTTGATTTTGGGCCTTTGCATTTTTCCTTTTGCTATTTATAACGGTTGTTAATGGAGTCAGTGGTGTACTACTAATAGCCTCCCTTGCTCTTACAAATCTTTGAGCAGTAGACAATATATCTATGAAGCGCACAAGGATTGCTATGAATGGAAGGGCTTGCCTTCTAATGAAGCTCTGTGCTCCTCGCCATGTCTAATCAAATGCATTAATCCATAGTGTCGTCAGCACCCCCGACCTTTCAGTGGCATCGTAAACTACAATGGAGATAGTTTGCTGTGATGCAGCAATACCGATGATTGACATAAAATCTGTTGTCGAGCTTCCTTCCACATGCGCTCTGCTATTATTGTCAACAGGACTATAGTTTCTGAAACATTGAAGTCTCCCAGATCTTGTATTCTTGTCTTCTTTTCTGCGTCTGCTTTGATCTGAGAACAAAAAGCCTGGGATAAGGGCAATGGTCTTGTCTTGGTGTTTGGCCACCGGCCCTCCTTCATTAAGCATGCTCTATAAAGAGCCATCGAACATTCTCCATTCATTCTATACACCCGCCTGAGACCAAAAAATCATCCAAGGAAACGGCGACTCAACCTCCAACAATGCCCGCTAAGCACGATGAATACTCGTTTGAGGTCGTGCCGCCATCTCCCACTTCCGAAGATACAGGTAAGGATAATTTATATGACCAAGGCTCGCTTCGTCTTATCTTTAACTGGTATAGGCTCCCATGAAAGCAATTGTGATTGTTTGACTTGTGGAGGAATAGATGAGAAGGGGAAGCCGTCGAAGTGACATCATTCGGAGAGCTCTCTATTGCGACTTTCGGGTTTTTATTGATACCGAAAAGCTTTCAAATCTTAAAGCTTAAAGGCCACCTGCAATCCAGTTATTTCACCGAGTTCATTGAATTAAATTTTCTTGCAATACTGTCTTATGAAGCCACCTGACGAGAAATGATTACTGGCAGCCCAGCTCAGTCCAGGCAGTCAGTGATCGGCGACTCATTACCTTGAAATCAGAAAGGCAGGCTTAGAGCTGTATTTCCAGGCCTGCGCCTCCGTTAGCACGCGAACGGGAATCATTATCGTCAAACATATGCCACGGACTTAAGTGATTTGAGCATGTACATGTCTCTGTAGAGTCCTGCTACAAGACACATATGTCGGACGCAGCAGGACGCAGCCAGGTGTACGTTCGCCTAGTCAGAGAAAACCTTATTTACGGTTTCTGCTGTACATCCCACGCTTCAACGTGAAGTCGGCGCACGGGTCAATAGCACAGTGGACCTAATTACTTCAGACCTTCAGGAAGATGAAACGCACGAGCTGGCTCTTGCTTTCGAGAATTTATTTCCAATTGTAAGTATGTTCGCAAGCGAAGTCCAGAAAGAGACCTTATTTTGTCGACCAGCATTCTGATACGTGTACCTCGGGGTCTTGTGATCCCCGACTGGTGCAGATGGCGAAAGCCCTCTCCCGGTAGGATCGGGTACGGGACGCGAAATATAGGTCTGGATTCCCCCTGCCGGCTAAGGGCTCTAAGGGTTGCTGTCTGCCTGTGACAAATGTAATGTAGAAAGCTGGTACGAGTAAAAAGCGAGACTCGGAGGAAGAAGTGATTCTATACATACACGAAACTGTAAAGTAGAGACAAAGAAGAGAAACTGGGTTTTTTTACCGATTCACCTGAGGCGTTATACCGGATCGGCATGGTACTTCCGTTCGCTATCCTGTTGCAGCTTGCTCATTTAGCCGACGTGAATTTGTAGGAAGAAGTAATGTTCGTACCTTATCTGAGCTTCTCGTTCCGTCCTTCCATGTAACCACGGATGTTGTCTGCAATATAGGGTGTTGGTATATCGGGCTAAAATTGCTTTGAAACACGCACCACGCGGACTGCCGGTGAGTTGTGCTGGCTCGCTGAGAGAGGTTCGAGAGGGACCTCATGGGAACTGCCGGATTTCTCCCGCATACTCCTCCTGTAGTTCAAGCTGAGGTAGGGGTTAGGGAGGGTTTACGTCAGCACGAGCCCGACTTGGCGTACCTGCCCACAACAGAAAGGACATAAACTGTAGGAAGCCGTTGTCAATGTTAAACGGATAGGGAGAATTCTAAATGCGTACATTGGCAGCTCGGAAGAAGCGGGATCATACTATTTGATATCAAGAAAAGCTCAATCAAGGATGATAACAGATAAGGTAATGAAATCACGCACAAAATCATCGCCTCAGGGCGCCATACGAACTTGCAACGAGTCATTATCAATCTCTGCACTTTGATTTTGAAAAGGAAAGATCTGCGTACCAGAATCAAATTCAGCAACGCGGCCAGACTGGTTATTGCCCCGCGGTTTATGGCGAGGATGATCAAGTTGTCAAGGAGGTTGTCCGTTCTATTGATAGACGTCAAGGTTTGTCAAGAATTGCGGTACCGGTAGCACTGACGACTTGATACCCGTTCTCTTGGTATGGAAGATCCAGCAGAGGATGACGGTGATAGCCATGTCGCACGCGGCCGTTGATGCGGACTGAAGGCTCGTAACTTTCTGTTTGGAAAAATGAGAAGGGGAAGGGAGATCTCAAGTAGTGACGCAAGCGTACCTCTGTATGAATGAGATTACTAAAAGTCCCGCCCTTTCCGCTTCAGAAGAAAGTAGTGAGCTATCAAGATCATCTAAGAGTCATTTGAACGCCGCACGCAAGAGTCGTTTGTGCTGATCCGGGGATAGGTTGTGAGTTTCGTTCATATCATTCGACGATGTATATTTCATACCAAGGCCAGCACCTTTGAGGGATGTCAAATTCAATAGGTGTAAAATGGATGAGAGAATGTACCTATGTTGGTTAAGGCAAGAATACCCTAGTATGCAAACAATTGTTAGGCGCCCTTTGCCCCGTTCCATTGTAAACGTACCACGGGTCCAGCCAAGAACCAGTTGTGCGTCACTGAGCAGGATATTAACGACGGGTGGAAGAATGAGGACGAAACGCGAACAGTAATATATCCGAGACGTAAAGAAGCTATCAATAGCGTTAAGTTGTAGAATGTGCGATGGCGCTGAAGACAACATACACTTGCGAGATGAAAGATACCATGTACTACAAAGAATTGTTCAGCGACTGTAAGAAATTTGACAATCAGACCTCTTTACGATAGCTAACAGCTGAACCTAGTAAAATTCAGCTGTTGGTCCCGTTCTCATCAATGCTGTAACTCACCAGCGCTGTTCTATCGTGTCAAGGTAAGGTTAGCGAGCGCTCACAACGAGCTATAACACTAGCATACCTCGGCATATCATCTAACGCCACCAAGTTTCCAAACCGAGTTATCAGGTCCTCGTATGCCCATGCAATGAACGTCACAATATGAGGTTGTAGCCAGTAGTCTATGGGTCGGTTAGAGTTAAAATCGACATGCATAACAATTACGACCGACGCTAGCGAGAGCACCATCAACTTGACTCCGGATGAATCCGCAGACCACAAGTTACCACGGAAATATTGGAACACTACGAGCTACGCAGCCAAGTTTTTAGTCCGTGAACGCGGAGAGTCTGAATTCGGCCATACCATACCGGCTCCGTAGCATCTACCAAAGAAATATCAGTATGCGCCTCGAACTATTACAGTAGAGACAGTGCGTTACATCAAGTCTATCGTGAAAGCGATGAACATACAGCCAAAAGTCGCGTTGAAGCTCTCCGCCATGGCGACGATGAGGAGGAGGAAAGGGCGGGCAACATGCTGTGAAGCGAGCCCAGGACTTTTAGGCAGAAATATTGGAGATCTGTAAATTACAATTCGTAATTGTCCAATATTACAGGAGATATCCGGAGGAGTGAGATTTCGGGTGCAATCATCATCAAAACTTGATCGTAGAAAAGCGCGGTGACCAGTATTTTGCTTTACCTTGTCTTTACCTGTTTTGAAGCCGAGTGTCCATTCCTCCGTGCATTTTACATTTGAACTGATACGCGACAGTGGCAACTGCATGCTTGATACAGAGTCCAACCGATGCTTTATGTGGATGGCGGGACTCAATGTTTGTGGTTTATGAAATAGGTTGCGAACCTGCGCTATCCGTCCGAAATAAAGCGGAGTTCCAACTCGGCCTGTTCGGAGCAATATCCGGATTTCTTCTTTTCCTACTGACCCCGACTCACCGTCGTAGAGACTAGAACTCCCACTTTATCGCGTGCAGTGTCCCCCTGATATGTGATGGAATAACCCATGGGAGTGTCTAGGGAAGACTAGTTCCGTCCGGCGGCCCATTTTGTCCTGATTGGACTATTTTCGCCTTCCATCATCCAATGCAACGCAAAGAAGCATCCGAGCAAAAGATTTAGCCATGCCAAATCTTATCGAAGGTAATATAAATACCAATAACCGCGGATCGGTATCCCTATGCAGTTCCTGGCGTCTGTACTTGGCTACATGTATTTCAGTCGACGGTCATGGTTCATCACCAACTTTGCATCCCCCTCTTTTGATCTCCATGTCATATACAACCGGTGTTGGTCCAGTGGACGCCAATGGAACAGAGCTCTTCTTCACCGACAGCGGGCCTGTCGCTGGGTCTACTGACTACACCACTGTTGTCATCTTCCATGGCAGTGCCTTCACGGGCCGTACGTTTTCTTTCTGATGCTCGATGTCGTGTATATCTCATTTCTTCGTCCTAATCAGATACCTTCCACAAGCTCCTCCCGATGGCAGCGGAAAACAATTTGCGTCTCGTCATCCTGAATAGGCGTGACTATGCCGGCTCAACGAAGTACGCTGACGAGGAACTCGCAGAGCTAAGAGAAGGAAAGACAGGAATTTTTACAACGCCTAGGATCCGAATCGGCGTACTTCCTGACTTGGTTTGTCAAGACCAACGATATTCCCAAGATCGGCGCTGACGGCAAGTCTGGAGGATTGGCTACGATTGGATGGAGTCTTGGAACTACGACGTAAGGTCGCCGCTTCTAAACTTTTGCCGTGATATTGATCCTTGCTCCGTTTTCAGTCCCCTCGCCATTCTTTCCCACCCGGAAGTTATACCCAAAGAGACCTATGACGCGTTAGAGCCATACTTCCGACAGATGATCTTCTACGGCTAGCTCTTCCCTTCGATCCGGACATTCAGTGTTGCTCATTTTTCGTCAGACCCGCCTCATCTCGCTTTCGGATATGATCAACCACCGGAAGGATATAATCCGTTCACTGATCCAGAGCTCAAGACAGCTGAGGAAATATTTGCCAACTTTGGATACTGGGTCAGCACAGTACTATGACCATCCGGATCTTGCGTCGCGTTCCCCAAGCGGACTTGACTTCAGCAAGCGTGGTGCACGTCCGTCAATCGAAAATATGACGCCAGATGACATGAAGGTTACCTTTGACGGCGAGGCAGCTGGAAGGATGGAATTTCCTATGTGCGTCCTTCCCGTCTCCCCCTGACCGTTAACTCACTAACATCTACCCAATCAGGTACTTTCCTCCGATGCAGCCTACCATTAGGAAGCAGACCGAGACCGCGTTATACGACGAAGAGGCGATCAAGAAGATCTTACCAAAGCTGGAAATCGTACATCAGTTCTGCACTGCGACCAACTGGTATTGTGTGTGGGGATTCTTTGGCAATGAAGGCTTCGCCCCCAAGCGCCCTATCCGCTTCATCGAGATCCCAGGAGCAAACCATTTCGTACGTCGACTTTGTTCGTTATTCAGGTCCTAATTAATTTACATTCACGTCTCTAGGTCCACTGGGATGATCCCAAAGCGTATATGGAAGGCGACTGTGAAAGGCCTTACGACATGATAGGTTATTATGGTCCCTCAGTAAACAACGTTTATAGATATCGATACCCATAGTCCTCGTCAGTGCCGAATTATACGGCGTACTATTCCATGATGTCCTTCAAACGCCATGCATAAGTTTCAGCTCGCTTGAAACAGTTCGGCCCATGGGGAGCAGATGTAAAAACAAGCTGTCCCTCTCCTGCTCTCGCGCCTGCGACATGCTGATCCCAATCGGGTTTTCCCTTATACACCGATGCCGAAAACACGCTGAACGTCCTAGGCACGACAAGATAGTTGATGACGACTACAAGGGGGAGATTACCCGCCGGGTGTGTTTGTCTATACTCTTTCTTCAGAGTTTTGATATGATTAGGGTTCCTCCTCATATCGCACTTTACAAGGTACGAAAGGAAAGCGTCATCTCGTGGGCTCATAAGCGGTGGATGTCCATCTGTTGAGCGAAACAACGTCAGCACTGTGTTTATCCTGAAAAGTTTAATTTTACTTTTTCGATTCTTCGTTATGCGAGTACAAATCTCTCGATGCCCACTGTCCCACGCATCCTTCTGGCATTTTCTAGAGCAGTAGTATGCATAGCAGCATCCTACGCACTTCTTGAGCGGAGGGCCCAGCGTAGCCTCAGGAGTTACTTGTGGAGGCAAGGGACACTAGAAATCAATCTGAGACAGGCTGGCTCAAGTATGTCATGAAAGTAACACACCTCCGCATTCATGCACTCCGCTCTATCCCTCCAAAGATAGTTCTTTCTCATTTCCATACGAGTGCCTACCGCCTTCTTCAATCTTGCCCATGCTTCCCAGAGCTTGGACGCGTCCTTCTCAATACCCTTTTCCAGCGAAAATGGGTGCCACTCCACCTCCCGTATAGCTCTAGTGGCCTGCCGTAGAATGGACCGAATAACAGAATGGCAGTTGACTTCGTTCAAAAGATGCACCAGTACATTATTCAGTGTGTTGCCCGTCGTGCGATCAGGCATATGCCCGCCTCCCGCGAGCATAAAATACGGTTGGCATTTCATAATAGACAAGAGCAGATGGGCCTGAAGAGCCTCTCCTACCCATGAGAATTGATCCGCGAACGCACTGGAGAGATACGACGCACAAAGCGAGAGGATGCCTTTTGACGTCTCAAAGTCATCCATCGTCATCGACAGCACGAGTTTTCGGGAGGATAGACGCCGTAAGAGTTGACAAGTCCATCTGACACCGTCCGCAGCCAGGAAGGCCCGCTTGACAGGTGGAGAGTTGGCGGAAAAATTGAACATGGTCATCATGCAGCGTTTGAGCACGTAGTAATCTGGCTCTCGGGAATGTATCTGGAGGATGAGCCGGCCAAGGCAGGGAAAGGCCACGCTGATGGATGTCGTATGAAGAACTTGGGTGAAATCATGAAGCCAGGGTTCGTTGGTGTCGAAGGTCATATTCTGGATGGTGCGTCCCGTGGCTTGTGCCACATTGAGGTCGTTCGCAGACGTGAGAATCCAAACCTCCGTGATGACGCGCATGAAATTAGGAAAGCGTCCTAATATCTGAACGAATGAGGGTATCTCAGAGAGATCGGCAACGAGCCTCATCATGTTGAACGTGAGCTCATCTTCACCCGAGTCAAACTCAGGTAGGGCATCCGGTTTGTCGAGAAGGTAGAATTTCATGAAGTACATGAACCACGAAAGGACATTCGGTAGGACTTCAGAGATCTGAGGGATGAGATCAGGCCGCAGCGGAGTTTTGTTTTTGATCTGGAACCCGAGCGCGATGGCTTTGAGGCAAGATCTGGCGACGATGATTGATTGATGAGGTTGATCTGGATCCAGCCACGAATTGGGAACACTGGTATTGCGAAGACGATATCGAAAGACGGGGAGAAATTGAGGGAAAGTGTCTTCGTCGTCCTCAACAATGGAGACGAGACGTTCTAAAGCTGGCAAGGAGCCATCCTTGGCTATTTTCTAACAAGGAGCTTTGTGTATGAGAACCTGGCAAGGAAAATGGCAAGAATACCAGCCTTTATTGTGGTGTACGCCATCCCAATGGGGACTTGTAGTTTCGTAGGAACGAGAGATGTTCAATGTGGATACTGGGGAAAAAATATCATCACGTAAGTTACTTTCGGCCCTCGAAACAAACAACAGTACCGTAAAATATAAATGATGGCAAACTTTCTGAATGGAACCGCTTTCAAATGGCGTTCGCCCGTCGAGTTTGCGTGTCGGGCCAAATGCTAACTAGTCGTGAGAGAGTCAGATCGCCAGTTTGACGCCTCACCGGGCACTTGGCACAGTGGTAGCGCGCACGCTTCGCATGCGTGAGGTCGTGGGTTCAACTCCCACAGTGTCCATATAAATAAGTGTGCGATGTTTTTACTTCGAATGAACATGCGAATAAGGATGTATAATAATTTACGGCTGCGCACGAAACCTCCAGTGGGTTATTTTCCCTTGGGCCTGGCTATACTGCCGTATTCGGTGCGACCCGTCTGCTGGTACAAACATGGCTAAACAGAACAATGACTCGGCTCCTGACAAACTTGCACTCCATTCACTACCAGTCTGCTAGGCGTGTACCTCTGGCTAATTCAGTCCTATTTTGATTCTTTTGTCCTCGAAGAACCTTCACTGCGCGCACCTCCCGCGGGCCGCCGCCGTCCGAACTAGCGAGCAAAAATACTTGTATGAAAGCATACACAAACTTCACCAAGTCGACAAACTCACGAACATCGAAATGGTATCCGGACGGGATCATACCCTGCTTCGAATAGGTGAAATATATCCTATTGCTTCGAGATAAAATTCCGCAAAATTTATCCGGAAATCGTCTGATACCCCCCCCGAAATTTTTTTTTCTCCGTTTCGTATCCGGACTGGGATCAAAGATCTTATAGGATTTTCGGGAGCCCTCAAACCGCCCCAGCTTCGGACTTACGGGAACCAAGAATCAGGAAAATCGGAATTCACATCGAGGCATAAATTTGACTGGGAGCATTACTTATTTGTCGCGAAATCCTTACGGCAAGTCATCCACTCTGTCATTGCTATGACATGTATTACGGTCACAGCACAGGAGAACCACTTGGACTTCTCTCATGCGGTCAGACCAACACCGGTGGCTCATTTTTACTATTGGAATCGAGCATCCTCCTTCTCCGTACATCATCTACCATCCCCTAAATGAACTTCGCTGCCTCGCGTTTCATTTATATAGGCTCATTTCCGTCCATTTGGGACACGAGACACCTCTGGCCCGGGGTACTAGTTGCTGGGCCGGATAAATTTCGCAACAAGTAGAATTGTGGACCCTGCAGACCTGATGCCTGATCAGCCGGAATTAACATCAAATTGTCGTTCGTACTACACGCCAAGTGGAAATAAGGCCTTAAGGACTGCATGTACTATTTCCATCTTCTTCATTCCACGCCAGAGATCAGCAAATCGAGATCGACTAGCGCACCGTTGCTCTTCAACGCAGCTTCTATGAATGCAACATCCTTCAGAGCTCCTACCGGATTGCCAAATGGCTCAATGCTTTCCTTGCCTTCTGCAGCGTCGAAGAAGCTCTTCAACTCAACCTGGACGCCTGTCATTCTCTCTTCGACAATCGTCTCCTTCTTCTCCGTCGCGAGAACGGCCTTCACGAATCCCCCTTCAATAGAAATCGCCGCATATCCTTCTGTCCCTGTAACGACGCACACATCTTTCGCGGAGACTGGTTTCGACGTTGTTGGAAACGCAAAAGTCATCTCAAGGGTACCGTTGTAATGCTCCGAGGCCTTCGCGATGGCATGGATCGTGTCATGAGGTGCGAGATAGTCCTTGTTTAGCGATGCAAAGCTCGAAAGGTGTGTGATAGGCTGAGGAAGGAGAACCCGCAGTACGGCGATCGTATGCTAAAACGTGGAGTGTGACTATCCACCTTCCTGAAGATAGTAAGTTGATATGCTCACGACTCCGCCATCCAACTGATCAACGGGGATATTAGAATTTGCAGAGCCACTGAGGAACAGCACGCACCAGGAAGCCTCCTTGATACTACAAGTCAATGTGTGCGTAAGAAGGCAGGCGCAATGGAAGGAAAGAAGACCGGCGTACCTCAGGCACAGTTCTCCACGGTGTCTTGTAATATTTGGAGTCCTTGCCGATATAATTCAAAACGCAGACTTTGAACCCTATGACTTTACCAATTGCTCCACCGCTAATCAGCCTCCCCACCTCCTGGATCCCCGGTTCCGCTTCGAAATTCTCCGCGACCCGCCACACAAGTCCCTTCCCTTGAAACTCGGACCGATATTGTTCGATCAGAGCAATCCCACTGGCAACATCAGGGGCAACTGGTTTCTCGCTCAAGACGTGCTTGCCGGCTTTCAGTGCCTTGAGGATCATTGATGGTTGCAGGGGGATGGGAAGGGCAAGAAGAACCGAAGAGATGTCCTGCCGTGCCAGAATGGCGTCTATGCCTCCCCCGTTTTCGCCATCGTGGTAGACATCCGGTGTAGGGATGTTCAAGGCCTTCACAGCGGCAGTCGAAAGACTCTCGGCGCTCTTAAAAGAGCGTGAGTATATAGCTTTGAGGAGGGGCGTAGACTTTCCTAGAGCTGCGATCGCCGGTATGTACGCTGCATGCGGGGAAAGGTGAATTATCGGATGGGGTATTGTAAGCGATCGCCCAGATCTTGAAATGTATGAACTTACCTTCAGTTGCGAAGATACCGGCACCGAAGATCGCAAAGCCTTGTCTCGCAGGTTGGGACATTGTTAAGAGGTCAATTTCCTGAATGCGGGTTCTTGTAAACCTAGTGCTTGAGAAAATCTCGAGCAAAACTGGACAGAGCTGGGGGGATCCGATCACGTGCTCGCCGACAATTCCCCGTTAGATTAACACGCCCCCTACATCCTCTTTCTTCATCTGGTTGGTGCCCAGAAGACGAGATGAAAAAGAAGCGTACCAGGGCTGAATCTCAATAAGATCTCTATGCGAGCCAATGGCCTTTCCCCGAGCATCCGGCAAATCTCCTATGCCTTTTCGCAGCACAATCGCAGCGTCATATTCTCCTACGGAGTAATCTCGGAGGGCGTGTCAATACTCTCTCTCTGATATCGGTAATTGATGTAGGTGGTCCTGATATAAAGGACAGCGCCATCGCGTTTCGAAAATGGTGTGCTCTCACAATGACAACTACTCCTGCTGCAAACAAGCTTCCCAAAGATTTCCTGTGGGGTTTCGCAACAGGTATGTTCACAGTCCTTACCGAGGTGTACGTTACAAATTACTTTTGCGATAGCGTCGTTCCAGATCGAAGGCTCTACGTCCGTTGATGGGCGCGGTCCTTCTATTTGGGACGACTTTGCCAAGACTCCAGGCAAGACACTTGACGGACGGGATGGTGAGGTTGCCACGGATTCGTATCGTCTGTGGAAAGAGGACGTCGCACTACTGGTCAAGTATGGCGTGAAATCATATCGTTTCTCTATCTCCTGGAGTCGAGTGATTCCTTTAGGCGGCAGGGATGATCCGATTAACGAGAAGGGCATCGAGTTTTATAACAATTTGATTAATGAGCTGTTAAAGAATGGAATTGTTCCGTTCGTCGTACGTGATATTTTAGGTTTCGTTAAGAAAGGGTGGGCTAACGGTTACTTTCTAGACGCTATACCATTGGGATCTCCCGCAAGGTTTGGACGACCGCTACGGCGGATGGCTCAACAAGGTTGAGATTACGAAGGACTATACGCGATATGCGAGGGTGTGCTTTGAAGCATTTGGTGACCGCGTGAAATACTGGTACGCAGTTTTCTAATATTTCGGTGTCTACTCAAAAAGATCGCTACAGGCTCACTATGAACGAGCCCTGGTGTATCTCTGTTTTAGGATACGGCCGAGGTGTCTTCGCTCCTGGAAGATCTAGTGATCGTGCGCGCTCTGCCGAAGGTGATTCTAGCCGCGAACCGTGGATGTAGGTTTTCAATATGTATCAGTCTCACCTTCGTTTAAAACCCTCCTCAGGGTCGGTCATAACGTACTCCTCTCCCATGCTTCAGCTGTGAAGCTGTATCGGGAGGAGTTCAAACCGAAGCAAGGCGGTCAAATTGGGGTAACTCTCAATGGCGACTGGCAGATGCCTTGGGATGACAGCTCCGAAAGTGAGCCTTGTTCTAGTACAAAGGAGTATATTTATCATCGATTCTTTCGTCCAGACGTGGAATCAGCTCAACACGCCCTCGACACCGCCATAGGATGGTTCGCCGATCCGATTTATCTGGGCCAGTACCCATCATACTTGCGGCAGATGCTTGGTGATCGTCTCCCAGAGTTTACCGACGAAGAGATCCGACTGGTGCAGGGGTCGTCAGATTTCTATGGAATGAATACATATACAACAAATTTGTGCCGTAAGTCCACTCTGTTTTCTCGTTTAGGTCGCAAAAAACTGACTGATATCAGGGGCGGGAGGGGATGACGAGTTCCAGGGACTGGTTGATTACACTTTCACGAGACCTGATGGGTCTCAGCTAGGAACACAAGCGCATTGTGCATGGTTACAGGACTGTAGGCGCCCTCTTCCTTTCATCAGTATCTATCAATGATTCTAACATTCTCAGACCCGCAAGGATTCCGAGCTGTGAGTCTTCATTCAGTTGCACATGAATGAAAGACATCTCATGACCATCAAGTTACTCAATTATCTATGGAACGTACGTACTTATTCAAATAATGCTCCCGGCCTGTGTACTAAAGATCCGTCAAGCGGTACCACATGCCCATATAGTACGGTTTCTCTCTTTCTTTTTGTCAATCCCCTCATTCCTGTCCACGTGTTGTAGTGTCACAGAAAACGGCTTCGCCGTCAAAGACGAAGATGCTATGCCTTTGGAGCAAGCGTTGCTTGACCACGACCGGGTACAGTATTTCAGCGGAACAACTTCGGCCCTTCTGGCTGCCATTCATGAGGATGGCGTAGACATACGAGCGTATTTCCCTTGGAGTAAGCCTTATCTAAGTCTTGCTTCCCCCGTCTGACCGCATTCCACGATAAGGTTTCCTGGACAACTTTGAATGGGCTGATGGGTATATCACGCGATTTGGCGTGACCTACGTTGACTACAACACGCAACAAAGGTTTCCAAAGGAGTCTGCGAAGGTACTTGTCAAGGTGCGATACTTCTGGAGAGCTAGATTTTATTCTGACGACTTGTTGCAAGTGGTTCAAAGAGCATTCGTCGGACGAGGACACTTTAACGTCGAAAGCTGACAGTGTTGAGTCCAGCGTTAAGGCTATTAGTCTCAACGATACGACGAGTCCTGATACGGTGCCGACACCGAAGTCACTGCTGAGCAGAGTCAGAGAGTATGTCGCGCGATGGGTAAATGCTATTTTGCATCTAGTTCAAGTGAACCGCCGATGAAGTTCTTTGTTGTTTCAATTCTTGTGCCGTGCGGATGTATTCTTATTTACACTTGGATATCGATGCCTTGATATTGCTCAGTCTGGAGTGCTCAATGAGTTATGCTTCAGCTGTTGGTGTGGATTGCTGGATTTAAGCGTAATCAGACCATTCTCTATACTTCACCTGAGTAAGAGTTTAGGGCACTTGGCACAGTTGGTAGCGCACACGCTTCGCACGATGACTGCGTGAGGTCGTGGGTTCAATTCCCACAGTGTCCATGATAGTTTTGGAAATATACTTAGAATACTGTATAATTACATTCAGAGCGAATGGCCTGTGTGTGACCTGTGACACTCTGGGATCTTACCGAATGAACGAATGCGGGGCATGGGACTGTGACATTCGTACTGACATTCGAATAGAAATTTTGACCCATTCGCAACAGAATATCAATGTATATTAAGCATGTAGTACCAGAATGTTAAGTAATGGAGGAAAAAAGTTAAGATTTTTGGCACTTTTGGAGCGAAAATAGCATTTATTGGTGCTTGTGACCCCCATATCTACCCGAATGAGGCTCTCGGACGCGTGACAGGTGGCCATTTTACGAATACGAATGAGGCCTCCGGACATGTGACATTCGTACTGATCGTAATTATACAGTATATAAAATTTCAATCGTTGTCGTTCATTTATTTTGAGCCCTGAGTGTGTAGCGAATAATCATTGTTCGATCAAGCCAAAGAGATTCAAAAATTGTCATTCTCAAGCCTTTATAATGATTACTTTTCACTTTCTAGTCTAGTCTATGTTGTGCACGAGGTACTAGCTGTGGTCACGTGTACATGTTCATGCATGACGCGTTAACTTTAATTTAAATTCTAAGTTATAACTCATCACTGACCCTGTTTGAACGCTTCTCATTCGTGGTCATGCGCAGACTGGAACAGCTGTCTGCGTTCGCCTTACATTTTTTATCATCATTTCACGTTCATTCAGCTCCTGAAGTTCAGCTTGCTGTTTCTACACTCATTGGTAAAGAAATTCCTTTTGATGGAACTCATCAAGAGTTCTTTGGGGGTGCGTCCTATTCACAAAAGGTTTTTGCCAAAGGAGGCACTAATCAACATCAACTCTATGATATCAGGTATACCATACGCAGAACCACCTGTCGGCTCCTTGCGACTGAAGGCTCCGGTGGCGAAGTCAGACATCGAAGTAGAGAATGGAATTTTTGACGCAAGTGAATATGGATACTCGTGTATACAGCCTGTGAGTCACAGGTTGTCCAGAGCGCAACCTTGGCTACTGGTTTACATACTATTGCCCCAGGGTATCGCGGATCATACGGTGTCTGAAGATTGCTTAACTGTTAACGTTCTTCGGCCTGCAGCCCTTCATGATAACGCTTCTCTGCCTGTATTGTTCTGGTACGTAGAAGTTCTTTGTCGTTTGGTATCCTTCTAACTATGTATTTTGGTAAAGGACGTACGGTGGTGGATTCAGCACCGGCACATCATCTTTCTACAAGCGGGAGTGCTGTTGTCGCCAGAAGTATTGCCAGAGTATGACGGCCCTGTACATGAAGCACCATTAATCATTGCTGACGAGATTCACAATTCTAGGGCACGCCTATCATCTATGTAAACTTCAATTACCGTCTTGGACCTCTAGGTTTCCCACAAGGAAGTGAGGCTGCTTCAAGAAGATACCTGAATCTTGGAATCAAGGACCAGATGATGGCGCTTGAATGGGTCAACAAAAATATTGGGCATTTTGGCGGAAACAACGATAAGGTAAAACTGGCATTTTCTTAGGCTATGACATATAACAGAGGTCGACTTCTAGATAACCATACTTGGGCAGAGCGCAGGAGGGGTTATGACGTCTGTCCTTCTCTTACAACCGCACATTTCCACCCTGGCAGCTGGCGCGGTACGAAGCCGCTCCAACTGCAGCTGAACTTTTCATGACTAAAGATATGCTAGATTATTCAATCAGGAGCAGCGGCCGCTCTCCCCTTCTTCACTCCAGAGCGTAACGAAAATGCATGGAATATCTTCGTCTCTTCTGTTCCTGGTTGCGGTTCCTGGGTCGGCACCCCGTTCACAATGAATTGCTTACGCAAGGCCAATACATCGGCGATTCTGAAAGGCTTCCGTGAACTATACAAGAATCATCAAGCTATGGAGGAGTTCTGGTTTTCTCCAAACGTGGACGGGGAAGGGGGATTAGTGCCCGATCTCCCCAGCCGACTTTCCGCCGGTATTCAGCTTCCTTTCATCGCTGGCACTAATCTAGATGAAGGCGAATACGACGAAACCCTTACAATGCATAAAGGATTAATAACTTATTTTAGGAACTGAATTCGTTCCGTCCTGCCATAATCTTTCCGAGGATGAGATCAGGGATATTGTAGATAAGACTTATAGGCCGCCTACTATACCCTCTGCCATTATGGATGACCTGATGGTGCTGTATCCTGATGACCCTTTTCTGGGATCACCGTATGGGACTGGGAAGGAGACTTTCGGCCTTTCTTCAGGCTACAAAAGGATGGCCGCCATTAGTACGCTCTTTTCCTTCGATGCGTTGCCCTCAGATCTAATCATCGCGATGCTTAGATGGTGATTTGATGTTTGATAGTCAACGGCGTATGATTATGCACCATGCGGCGAATAGCAGCATTAAGACTTTTGGATATCTTTTTTCTTGTAGTTTGCCTATCTTTCCGCCTCAGGTTGGAGGTTAGTCGCCCAAATTTCTTAGAGTGTTGAGTTGGGCGCTGATCAGCCTGCTCAGTGCCGCATGCTGCAGAGCTTCCCTTTATATTCGGAGGATTAGGAATTTGGGAAGATCATATGAAGGAAGCTTCGGCCGCTGATTGGTCACTGAGCAAAACGATGCTTGATTATTGGATCTCATTTGCGACATCTTTGGATCCGAACGACGGGTTGGGTCATGCTCGTTCGTGCTATTCCTTTCTCTGTCTTCCGTTATTCATCTGTGCGATGTCCCGGTTAGGTCCAATGTGGCCACAGTATACTCCGACTAGCGAGGTACACCTAACTCGCGGTTAAATATCTTCGGAGCTGATGGATCTCTCTGATTAGGTTTTATTGCAGTTCCAGTGCGACAACACAGCCGTTGTTGCAGATGACTACCGATGGGAACAGATCAGATATCTTAATTCTGTGGCTAATGTATTCCATCACTGATTTCCATGTCATACGAAGCATTCATTTCTGACAGAAGTAAGTTGCGTCAAAATCAATTATGGTATTGTGGTAAGTAGTAGTCCATATTTTGAGAATAATGAGTATATGTGAAAGGTACAACAAGAGTAAAAATCCATGGCCAGATCGTACTAATCTGGCGAGTGCATGATATAAGTTAGAGCTCATTAAATATGAATAACGTGAATGCGTTAGTAAAGTAAGAGCCATGCTTTGTGGAAAGGAGTGATAGAGTTTCAACCGAATTACTGCAAAGTATCATATTACTGTTGGTCTGCAAAAACGCTGTTGTAGATGGGGCATAATTCATTCCAAGCTAGAGAGACGAGGCATGAGTCGAGGAGTTAGACTAATCTAAGTTTGACTGTAGCTCACCAGATACGGGATGGATCGTCTTGTTGACGTCCTTTATCCCTTCAGCCATAACGACGGCGAGACCACTGAACTAATGTCAATGAAATCATGGATTAGCTGGACAGAACACTCACGCCCAAAGGTGAAAATCGATATGACTGGCATTTGAGTGAGTTTTAACTTGCATACGAACAATATAGGGATATGCACGTACCAGTGCAAGAACCAAGGCCCGGTATTGTCTGTCTTGAATCGGATTGTGGTCGACCTTCCTTGGACCACACTGGTTACGTCTCGACGGACCTACAAGATGGTGGACACATTCATCAGTACCGGAAACCAATCAGGAAGCTCATCATACGAACTGGGTCAACGAAATTATATACATTGCTGTCGGCGCTCTTCACCACATCAAAATTATGCTGAAATGTT
Source organism: Armillaria mellea (assembly GCA_030407055.1). Lineage (NCBI taxonomy): Eukaryota > Fungi > Basidiomycota > Agaricomycetes > Agaricales > Physalacriaceae > Armillaria > Armillaria mellea. The sequence continues at coordinate 192,318 of JAUDZF010000017.1, forward strand.
TGTTAACACAGGTCAACAAATGACTAAGGGAACGCGCTTACTCCATGAAGATGGAAGGGATGCTGCATGACAATGAGTATGCGGAGGTAAACTAGACACGAGATGTACTCACCGGATCTCCCAGTGCAGCATCCCCAAAGAAATTGATTTCAATGACCTTTCCCAGCGGCAACCCGAAAACGCTTCCCTGGGGGAGCAGATCCTGTGCGCGCTGAGTGCCGCTAAGGATTTGGAGCAGCACAGGAACGCTCGGAGGAATGAATTGCACGCCGTTCATGGAGAAGAGTCCCACCATCAAATCCGAGGGTGAAGTTAAGTACAACATCGGCGCCCAGAGGAACGGGTCGTCCCGGCGCGCCGGGAGATTCTAGTGGGTGCAGATCAACCTCGCGATAGGGGATGGTGCTGTTTTGTATGGAGGTAGTTGGCTCTGCGTCTGGAGCGCCTTCATAACGAAGAATGGCCGAGTTAATACCACCGAGGAACCCTTGAGGACCGGCTTCGTTGGGCAAAGAACGGATCCAATAGTTGTCTACGGGTTGTTTTGCCTCAAAGATGACAGAATATCTCTGGCCGGCCAGGATCTGAATTGAGTTTACTGTCAGCGGCTGTGTATTGACTCCGTCAACCTCGATGATAGTGAGGTTATGTCCATCGATGGAAAAGGTAAAGTTGGGGTCACAAGAGATGGAAAGGACTCGGAATCGATAGCGCTTGTGTGGAGTGACGGTGATCACAGTAAGGGGAGATGTGGGCTATGAGTATAGCTTGTCAGTGAGCTCGGAATATTCAAAAATAACTAGGGGCACTGACATTTTCAAAGAATCGACCCATTCCATTGATGAGAGTAGAATTCGCTAAGGGTGGAAGTAAAGTTTCGGCTACCTGCCTAGCGGTCTGATGGTACCTAAACTAGTCTGAACAAAGAGCCTTAAGATAATGACATGGGAGAACTTACCAGTCTGCCAGAGTAATTATAGTTGTCGCTGAAATTAGGTCAGTACTAAATTTACTGTCGGAGGACAATGAACTTACCGTCATCCACGTCGTATAAAGCACGGTGTGGATCATTTACGCCATTTGGACCATCATACACGACCAATGGGCCCCTGAGGCCTTCACAGTACTGCACTCCCATATGGGAATGATACCAGAACGTTCCAGCTTGCTGCGGGACGCCGAAGTCGTATTTGAACGAATGGCCCGGTGAGATGGGACACTGTGTCACAGAACTAGTACCGTCTTCGTAGTTCGTTCCATGCTGAAATATTCCGTGCCAGTGCTGCAACGAATGAGGATAAATATACTCTCGATAACGTTAGTACTTACGATGCTAGTGCTGACATCCATAGTTGGATCGGTTAACTCGTTGATTACATTGATATGAAACTGATCTCCCTGCCGAAGACGCATCAGAGCCTATTCCGATGGATCACCAGAACCCTTACCTTGTTCCCGCTGATCAGGGGGCCTGGAAATACCCCACCGGCAAGTACAGTTCTGTTACGAGCTTGAATGAGAACGATTTCAACGAAAGAAGCGAATGTCTTCTCACGAGCGCGTGACACCGTCGGGCGCAATGTCTTTGTTAACGATGTGAAGGTCGCCAGAGGATCCAAAGACTTCAAGTGACCAAACTGGGTGGAACGACAGAACAAGGCCCAAGAGAAAAATGTACATTAGTAACGAAAAATACAAGGGAAAGCGAATGGAAAGGAAAGTGGGTTGTGAGGTAGGTATTCTAAAGGCGCAACCTAGCATGCATTTTATACTCTAGCGCGCTGTTTTGCTTAGTGTGCATAGCGCGATGCTTACGGAGGCTAAAAACAACCATAAAATCCGTCTTCATGCGTCTAGTAGTGCCTTCGAGAAGCCAAAGGCACAGGATGTATAAGGTTATTGATGCGGTAGATGGTCCGCATTCAGTTCGTCCCGGTTTCTGGGGTTTTTGAGCGGGAAAATACGGGTACCACCTATGATGCGTTGATGCGCTGGCATAAATGCGTAACAGCTTTACGAATTGAGTCGAATGAAACATTATAACCTGCAAACAAACGCACTGGATATGATAAAGACAGGTTTTGAGTTAGGATGCACACGCCACTCTACCTGGGTAATGAAAGAGTCGCCCTTAGCGCTCCGTCCCAAGATGGTACGTTTAGTGCCGATAACGAGGCACGGCAACTGGTGCCATGAAGTCAGACGGATTGGTGGATGGTGATGGTGGTGCTGGTAGCGCGCCGTCGGACAGACGTTCCCGTATACCAAAAGAGAGATTCTTATCGTCTGTGCGTAATAACCGGAGTACCTGCTATTCATGAATGTCACTTGGAAGATTGACAAATAAACGTACGGTCAGAATGTTCGATGCCGAGGATTGAATGTAAGTGGCCCAAGCAGGGCTTGAACATGACACTCAATGTGGTGCCTGTGGCTGAGAGAGTGCTGTATCAAACATTGCTGCTATGTGCACCGTTGCAGCGGGATGACGAAAAGGTTGACACAAGCGTCGGTAGCAAAATGAGCGGTATATTCAGTATATATATCTGAATACGTTGAGGTCAGACCGTGGATCATCGACATCTAGAAGCCCGACCCAATAATAACGTACTGTTGTTTCAGATATATGAATAGAATGCTTGAAACGCAAAAGTCGGGCTTCAGTGGTTAGAAAATATGGTCTAGTCAGCGTGTATCAGAGATTATGCCTAGCATCGAGGCGTAGATGGTGGTCAGCTAGGAAGCGCTGGAAGTTAGGCATGCAATGTAGACAAAACAGGAGCTCAGGAGTGAATAGAAATTGTCCTAACAACACAACTGATACTTCGGATAGTCCTCCATTCCGGAATGATGTGTCAGTCGTTTTGCGTCTACGGAATCCATGGCATGCCGCGGAATAATAAGTCATCTCCACCATGCGAGGCTATGTGGTCGAAGCTGTCACCCAGCCCTCCCGCTCCGTATCGAACTATCAGGCCTCTCTCGAAAAGGCTATCCCACCGTAGACGATGGACTTCACCGAGGGTAAAACCTTCATCCAAGCGCAACTCACGAAGGTATTCCTGAGTCGAAGAGGCCACGCCATTCGCCACTACATCACTTGTCGAAGGAGTGAGTCGCGACTCAAGCATGGAGATGAAAAGGTCGGGCTCCTCAAGGTCGAGCGCAGAACCGTGGAGGTCAAGGCACCTCAGCGATGGTAGGATTCCGTGACGACAAATTAGCCCTTCTATAAGGCTGTCTGTAATTGCCGGGGCCTGGATCATGAGATGCATCGCCGTAGGGAGATCCGCGAGGAAAAGCAGGATGCTGCTATTGGCAGTAGGAGACAGGCGGACACGGAATGTGAGCTGCAGTGTGGTTATCCTGGGTGCGTCGATACCCGTGGGGTAGATAATAGACGGTAGTTGTACCGGTTTTCTGTAATTGGCATATCCGAGCCATAATTCCGTCAAGGAGGGTAGTGACAAAGTAGAAAAACACTGTGACAAGGATCCCGCGGCTGCAGTGTGGCTTTCCTCAAGAGTCAATTTCTGCAGTCGAGGAAGGTGAATACGACCTGACACAGGCATAGTAGAATGCTTGTCACAGTAAAGGCGCGCGCTCTCCAGAAGAGGCATATTTGTCAGCACATCTAAATGTAGCGTTTCTGCACCATCGTATACGGTGATCTGAGACCACGACAGAGAAAAAACTTGCAACGGGTCACCGACGTTACTGAAAGCGACATGTGAGATTTGGGGAGTACTGAAATGCATCGAGTAAGGGATCCACGGAAACGGTGCATCCATCTCAGTCTCCGTCTCCGTCATTCAACTCGGCATGCAGAAATCGCAGATTCCTGAATGACTCTTCACAGAAGGACGAAGTTTCGATTGTTGACGGTGGCAACATGAGCGCTACGTCTTTCCATCGACAGCAGGTAGAAATAAGGAGGGGCAGGGCAGAGTGGTCTGAGACATCAACGTATGATTTTACAGAAAGAGTTAATTCGAGATTACTGGACCTTTCGATATAACACCCCAACATCAACGTGAATCCTAAGGCACCGCTTGCGTCTGTTAGGAAATCTAAGCTGATGGAAGACCAGAGCTTTGAGGTATTGATAGCGATGTCCCTCCATCTACGACAAACATGGGATATGAGCCAGGGGCCTTCAAGCAAATTCATCGAGTCATAACGGAGACGGGAAAACAGGCACTGTGCTGGTGACGGTACGGATGCGAATAAGATTTCTCCAAGAATGTCCGTAGGGAGGCGACGGATCGGATGTAGGACCTTTTTGGCAATAGAGAGGTTATCCGCTAATTGTGATCTCTCTCGAATTAGCTGCTGTAGAATGTCCTTGACATCCGCAAATTTTGCGTCAAGGTCTGACAACATTTGAGGACCCTGATTGACAATATCTCGAAGAGAAGCTTCTTCGAATTCGAGAGGCGGTTCATTGATGGAAATCAACTGTTCGATACGAGGGGTGCGAAGTGTGGGTACGGTGCCTGCTCGAAGGTTCCTCGTGCCACAGGTAGGGCAACAGTCTTCGTTTGGCATCAGATTAGATGATCTGTAAGCCATGGCATAAGAGTCGAACCAACAAGGAATTGAAAGCGTATAACCTAGTATTATGACTGTAAGTTGCAAGAATTGGGGCGCACCCTGATGCTCAATTTCTTATCGAGAAACGCGCTGGGTATGTTCGATAAAAATTGAAAACTGGGGGAGCCTGAGAATAAATTTACAGTACAAATCAGCGCTACAGCTGACAGCCCCACGTTGGGATTTGAAGGTCTTCGTAGTCAGTGTGGAGACGTTAACGTTGGTGTTGGTACGGGGACAAGGTCCCAATCAGGAACGGCCGGGTCTAGTAACTCGGCAGCGTTGTCGGAGCCCGCCCTAAATCGAAGTCGCGTGACTCCACGCGTTATGAGACGGTTCGAGAAAAGCCGATTCGCGAATGAATCCAAATATTGTCCAGCTACTGATACCGAACCAACAATAAACGCACAAATGCACCGTCGGAAATGAAAATACCACGTCTTTGAGCTTCAAGAGTTAGTCCGGGCTTGTAAGTAGGATCAGATTCCTATCGACATCCGCCACTGACTTTGATGCTAACCTATTTTCACAGTCTGACTCTCGACTCCTTAATTAGTTGTATGAATGGTATGATTTATAGGCTCAAGATTGACACGGAAATGACATTTGGGGCCATTTGGAGGGAGATTGGCTCCACTAGGTCGGATCATGCCTACAGTCTAATATGCACACTCGCCTAAACGTTCACTACAAGAATTCCTTATCCTCATCTGCCTGTTGGATCCGGATGACTGAAGTTTGAAATCTACTACGTTCGGAGAAAGGGCGCGTAGATGGTTGTAATTCCCGAAACGATCGGCAGAAAAGTATGAGTAAGAGAACCGGGAGTCGGGACGATGACAAAGATTTCAACGAGCAGTTCACATGGTTGCTAATCCTCACGGGCCCGAAGACATTCTATGAGCCCTCTTCAGCGGTTCTGTGACACAATTACAAGCGAGTCATCATCGTCTACGGGACAGGTATAAAAGGCCAGTGATTCCCTGTCTAATTTCTACCTCTTGTCGTTACTACAATGGCTCTTCAGATCCCAAAGACCATGCGCTCGTACTACTTTCCCGCACTTGGATCCTACACCAATCTGACCTTGCAAACGACGGACGTTCCATCCGTCAAGACCACCCACGTCCTCGTCAAAGTTCACGCGGTTTCTTTACAGTACCGCGATCTGCTCATCGCGTCGAATAAATACCCAGCGGCGATCAAGCCAGACAACCTTGTCCCATGCTCAGACATGGCGGGAGAGGTAGTAGCCATTGGTTCTGACGTGACGCGCTGGAGAGTTGGCGATAGAGTCTGTGCTAATTTTTGCACAGACCATTTAGATGGCGATATCGATGTAGATATCTTCAATAGTGCTCTTAGTGCGGGACAACAGGGAGTATTGACGGAGTACAGGACTTTCAACGATTATGTGCTTCCTTTTCCTGCTGTTATTCTTCTCGTTTTAATCATCCTTGTCCTTCATTTTAGTCACTAGTAAAAATACCGGATCATCTATCCTACGAAGAGGCTTCAACACTGCCCTGTGCGGGGCTTACAGCCTATAGCGCGCTCATGGGTCCCAGACCTGTCAAAGCGGGTGATAGCGTTCTCGTCCTCGGAACCGGGGGTGTATCCATGTGAGTTTATTACCACATCACACCTATTCCATTTATTTTATTTTAACGAAATACAGCTTCGGTTTGCAACTTGCTGTCGCATCCGGAGCAACTGTTATAGCCACATCGTCCTCGGACGCGAAGCTGGCTATCGCTAAGAAGCTCGGCGCTACCCATACGATCAATTATAACACGACACCGGACTGGGATAAGGAAGTTCTGAAACTGACTGACGGAAGGGGGGTCGATCATGTTCTGGAGGTACGCATGCGTTCCGCTTTTCCAAATCTTCGTCTCATGTTCGCAGGTCGGAGGAGCTGGAACCCTCGAGAAATCCATATCGGCTACACGATATGCAGGATCCATCCATATGATCGGGTTTGTGGCCCAGAACCAGCTTGCTCCGATGGATTTCATCGTAGCATGCATAAGAAAGACTATTTTTCTCCGAGGCATTGTAATTGGTTCTGTCGCACAGTGAGCTTCCTTTCACTTTTTCTGTCTTCAGCTGACGTTGCGGAAATTGTAGGTTCAAGTCAATGAACCGGCTCTTACAGGCTCACCCGGAGTCGACGCGTCCGGTCATCGATAAGGTCTTCTCATTGGAAGAAGCGATTGATGCATATGCGCACTTGGAGAGTCAAAAGCATGTAGGGAAGGTGGTTGTCCGTGTCGTTTAGTCCTATAGATGTATGTTGCGAAATTTTGGGAGTACCCTGATGCTAAATTGGTGCTGAAGATGGGAGAGGTTGGAAAATATATTTCTCTGGCACGTAAAAATAAGCGAACAAAGTTGGCAAATCAACATGACGCCAAGGTAGGAAGAAAACGAGTCGGCAGCATTGCCGGCGGTGGATCCCGCCCTAAACTGATGTCGCGTGACTCCAAATGACGCGGCCCCGTTGGGACGGGGAGCCGAGAATGCAGGTTGCTTTGCTACGTACTCACTAGCGGTCGTCGGTTGACGACTTGTATACCTTGCTTTGCGGTTATCGTTTCTTCCCATGAAATATCAAGGCTATGACTGTAAGACTTATAATGTTCCGGCGGTGAACTCGGATGTTCCGGTGGTGACGTATGCATCTCTGTTATTGTATCATGTCGTTCTAACTGATGAGTGCATTGAATGGAGTCTTGCATTGCATGGAGTCATCTGATAACTTGGAGAAATGATATATATAAGATTTGCGTCGTGGAGACCTGTATTCGCTTATCATGTACGAAGTTCGTACATCTCAATTTGGTTTTCGGTTTGATTCATGCACATTTTGAGTCAGGGTGTGGAACCTATCATGATTTTCTGTTGGCATGAGTTATTATGGCGAGAATGATGACGGGAGGTGAGCGATATGGTGGGTGACTTGTTGATGATGAATCTCAATGGTGTAGAATATCAGCGGCATGCAAAGACATTGCTGTAATGGATTCGGTTATTATAGTCCTTCCTGATCGCTGTCACAAATGCTTGCACGATATCCAGCGTGACACAATGGTAATCTACCTAAGACGTCTACAACAGGTGTGTTATCACCAAAAATCGTCCGAGTCCCAACGTCAATCTTGTATGAGGTTTTCCAAATCATAGTTATTCAATTCTTTCAATAATTCACGGCGAGAATGATATGTCGTGACCAATACATCTAGTACAGCTATTAGTGGAGTTGACGTGATAGAGGAAAAGTGCTGGTAATACCTGGATGACGCGTCCTTAAAATAAATAACAAGGACGTCGACAATTTGGCATATAGGTCTTGTATTTGATGGAATCATCAGACACCGTCGTTTCGAATAGCGCTTTGTTGCACAACATTACAATTTCCAATGAAATAATATAAATATTCTCGCTTGTTCACTATCGATTGCCCAACATCAATCTAAAAAGGCACGTTAACAATGATTGCTGTTGTCAATGGCTACGCACATCATGATCCTCCAATAACTTTACAATATCTCTCGTTTCTACCCCATCAGATATGGATGGGACGGATTTGCCGTCATAAAACGACATATTTAACTGTGGAGGGCAAGAAAGTGAGACAACGATCCGATTGTTCCCACGTACCTTTGATGACTCAAAGTTCCTTCCGGCAATAGGCGGTCCGGATCCATCATGTGGGTTATGCTAACGTAATCTGAGATGTCGAACCAGAGAGACCTTGCAAGCAAGGTAACTGAGACCACTGTCCACCACATGTGACGCGCGCTTTGCCTTCAAACATTTTTGGTTACGAACTCGTAATCATGGGGAAGGAGACACTGGAGGATCAATATCAGAAGACAAGCGCTCAAGTACTCAATATCAATATCAATATACTTCGTGTCTAGCCCAATATTAGTCTTCTACATATGAAGCATCGCTACCACCCATTCCCGAAACCTTCCGATCTCTTTGCATCGATTCACTGCAACCGCAGCTTCAGTGCCGATGGTCTTGCTAGCCTCTACTTGCTGCTAATTGGCCACAGTATCGCGTACCGTATATTCCCCGCATTAGAGCCACACGTGTGCCTATGAAGTCCAGGAAAGCGAAGCATTTGAAGATAATTTAGAGCGATCAATGACGTCAATCACTGAAATTAGTGATCTCGTGGATCCTTGGACGGAATAAGCGAAACAAACTCGGTTTGAAAGGGCCTGAGGAGAAGTCGTTATGTGGTAACATGTTGCGGAGCAGGCCAAGCAGATTTCTGTACGTCCTGCTTTACCATTATTTGGCTACTGTATTTATCTCCGTCACAATCCCTACAGCTACATTCTCGCGATCGAGGCTATTTTACATTGCGACCACATGTTCAGGGAGACGGCAACAACTTATGACGTCTTGCCTGACGTCGTATGTACAGTTTTGCCATTCAAAATGTTTCTACAGCTTACGAGATCATTTTGATCTAGGATCGAACCAGTACTTCATCTTACACTTCCGAAAAAGCAAGTCTGCTGGTCAGATGCCGTTATTTATGATACTGTACGGTACCATCTACACATTCACATGACGTTCTCAGCCCACGACTTCGGGCTCTACGAAAACAATCTATTCCTAGATTTTACGTCACTGTGGGAGTGGTGTCTGCTGCCCGTGTTACTTTTGGTCTGGATTTCCCTCGCCTGGCCGTACCTCGATACCTTATATCTAGTCTTGAACAGCATGATTTCTCCCGCAACCGCTGTACTCCTACTCCCACGTTTGTGTTCTAAATCTGATTTTGAGTTCGTCCATACAAGCTGCCACTCTCAATTCTGACCGTCGGCTTTTTCGACATGCCCAGCGGTTAATTGATGTCCCAGAGTGCAGTCTTTCTGCATCAGCATGGGCTATTCAGTCGGGGTCACGGGAATTTTGGTTGAATAGAGGCGATGTTTGATACTGGGCATTGGTGGAGCTGGAAATTTCACTTCAGACTCATCTGGTCGTATGCGCGCTTCTGAGATAGATGAACTCGTTGCAGGTGAGATGCCATTTTTACCTCGTTGACGAGAGAGTAGCAAATATAAGTGGTAGCAGGTATCAACAGGCTCCGCAGTGTACAGGAAGAGTTTAGAACTTTGTTCTTTGTTGATTTTGGTTTGAGCTTTGATCGTGGGTTGGCTGATAGCAATAGGTATTCCGGCGACAGCATTTTACCGTATCGATACTAATCTTCTGCACAGATTCCTGACGATCTCAACTGATCTCGTGTGGCTCTGTTATAACCGGGAGGAGAGTATCCCGTTATCTCGTTAATTTTAACGCTCGAGACTTCCTGGCAGCACTTCTTTGATTCACAGATCTTTTTAGTACAGTCATGAGAGAAAAAATATCAAGTAACGTATATTCACCAATTGAGCTTCTTATTACGCGTGTAAGTTCCTCGCCTCACCTCTGAGCCCATTACCTCTGGTCTTTAACTTTGCGCTTTTACTCTGCTAGAACGGAAGACGTGAATGATTTGGTATGTGACATAGACACCTACGACTGACCCGCTACCCCAGTTTAGTTTAACCTCGCTTGATGCATCACGATATTCGCTCATGGTGCCCCCTCTAGGTCTTTCCAAATGAATCTGATGTACACGTACTAGGTGCATCGTCGCGATGAACCACCAGTATTCCTAAAGCACTTAGCCTGAGTCTTCGCAACCCAGGATAAGTATCGAAGGTACCTGAAGTCAATCACATCATATTTCATTCGTGGTACAGTTTTCGTAAAGTCATCCAGACAAATCTTGTACAAACAAATCTGGTTTACTCCGAATTTCAGGTGGGCATTGATAACCCATATACTCAGTAGCAACACACACAACCTATTAAAATTCAGAACTTTTGACACCGAAATAATCAAATGGCTTATAACTCACAGGATAATAGGTATCTACATACGGGCAGTTGACGTCATATCCCTGGTTGCGCTTAAAAATGTCAAGCTTAACGCCCATCGCTTTGGCGATACTGGTGCAGGTATCTCCAGATTTGACGATATAGGTCTCGTCGCAATCTTGACCAACAACACCCAGACAAAGCACCTTTGTAGAGCCAACCGTTAGTCGAGAAGGCTGAGTCTGCTCTATAAACACTCTTACCTGACCCACACTGTCGCAGTCTTGATCAAACCCTAAGTCAGCCTTTAAGTCAACCCAGGGGTTCACCCAATAAAGTTGGAACCTATAGAGAGATATGATTCTCATTGAAAGAATGAAAGAGAGGAAAGACACCATACCGTGTAACACCCTGTGACTTCATGATACTCTCACAGGTGTCTCCAGCGACAATAGTGTAGTTGCGAGCGCACTTCTCTTGCGCTGCGCTGAAGTTGATGATGGCAGTGAGAAGGAGAGTAAAAGTGGAAGTGAAGAACATTTCTTGGGAGCGGAACGAAAGAAAATGGTGTGTCTACCCTTTTATATGTGAAAAGGAAGTTTCAGGCAACTAAAAATCTTCCCAGAAGCAGCTCATGGAGCGATGGAATTACTGTCAAGTTACGGTATGTAAGTATATTATGTGAAGAGTCCGTTGCACCTGCGGCCGGCAAGGCCAGACCGTGGTATCCAAAAGGTTCTGTGAGAGGATCACAGTGTATTTATTAACATGGGTGTACTTATTTACTGATCAACTTCTCTACGAGTCAAGAAAGTGGGAGAAGCAGGGGCGTCACCTGGAGATGTCGATGGAGGAATTATTCCACAGCCGGTGCCTTCATTAACATGGGTGTACTTATTTGCCGTACAACTTCTCTACGAGTTAAGAAACTGGGAGAAGCAGGGGCGTCACCTGTACGAGACCCGGAGATGTCGATGGAGGAATTATCTGGATCCGCAACCAGGACGCAACTAAAAGAGGTCCGGCCCGATTGTTCTTCCGAGGCATCTGACCAAGTGGGTTACGGATATGGCTACAAGACAAGCTACGCTCCAATTACAGTTGTATCCTGGCTGTGGAATAATTCCTCCATCGACATCTCCGGGTGTCGTACAGGTGACGCGGGGCCTGCTTCTCCAGAAGTTTCTTGACTCGTAGAGAAGTTGATCAGTAAATAAGTACACCCATGTTAATAAATACACTGTGATCCTCTCACAGAACCTTTTGGATACCACGGTCTGGCCTTGCCGGCCGCAGGTGCAACGGACTCTTCACATAATATACTTACATACCGTAACTTGACAGTAATTCCATCGCTCCATGAGCTGCTTCTGGGAAGATTTTTAGTTGCCTGAAACTTCCTTTCACATATATAAGGGCAGACACACCATTTTCTTTCGTTCCGCTCCCAAGAAATGTTCTTCACTTCCACTTTTACTCTCCTTCTCACTGCCATCCTCAACCTCCAAGTTAATGTAATGGGTGGCAGAGCTTGCAACAAGGATCGCAGCTACATCGTTATGCCTGGAGATACCTGTGATAGTATTTGTGCCTCACAGGGTGTTTCTAAGTACGTCGTATTCATCTCTTTCATTATTTCAATGAGCCTCATGTCGATCTATAGCTTTCAGCTTTTGTGGTTGAACCCCTTGATCGATGCAAACTGCGACAATTTACGACAGGGTCAGGTAAACGGGTTTATAAAGCCATACTCAAGCTTCTTGACTAATTGTTGGTTCTACGAAGATACTTTGTCTTGGGGTGCTTTGTCAAGACTGTACTGAGACCTATAATGTCACTGCTGTTGATACCTGCACTAGTATTGCCACTGCGAAAGGTATTCTCGCCCGCATTTTTATGGGGAACAATCCGAATCTCCTTAAGGATTGCTCGAACCTTGGTCCTGGCAACGTGAGTTTACAAGTGATTGAATTGTTTTGGTGTCGAGAATATTAAATTTCAATAGGTTGTGTGTGTTGCGACGCACGTTATGAATTATGAGTGTCCGGTCTTCGCAGAGTGGCCACAGTGCTAGTGGGGTGAATCGGGCTTGTTTGTGCAATACTTTTCCAAGAAACATAACCCGGCAGTGATTGACGTTGGGCACCATTATTAGTTATCCTGATGGAAGTATTTGTACTTTAGGGATACTTACTGGTAGTTCACTACAACATTACAGACACCGACGTTTGATGACGGCCAATCCTACGGATTCGCTCTCGGTTAAGACTCGCTGCTACGCTCAGCGGCTCATGCGTCATGTTGTTAGGCTACGTCTGTGAGGGATATAAAACTCGATGATGGACATTCATTCTTCTGAAAGAAAACTCAGACGTTATCATCGGTATAGCGATTTCTGATTATGGCACTTGGCGACAACTTCCAAATGACTTCGCAAGCTGTGCCATATCGACATTTGACTCCTTCGACAGCAGAAACTGACACTGCGGTTAAATTGACACGTGCATAGGTAGCCAATCAACTCGCCATCAGGAAATGAAAATATTTTGAGTAAAGGTTACAATATATACAGACCCCATACGGACCAACGACTCAGAACCCTTGAAACATTCCAAATTTAGACTTGACTAACTTCCAGCAAAGCTTTTATCTTCTCAGACCTAGGCTTAATATCGCAAGTCAGTCTATCTGGTACCCTGCCCAACCCATTCACATTAGTTGAAACCGAGACAACGAGACGAGCGTCCTACCTGAAGAAAGAATTACTATACTTGATTTTTACTTTATCTTCCCCCAGTTTCTTGATATCTAGAGACGCAATCATCGAAGCGAGAAGTAACCAAATGGATGACTCGACCAAATCTGCCCCAGGGCAGCGTCTAGTACGAAGCAATCAGAACAACGAATACCGACTTTTACCCATAAACAAACCTTCTTCCAAAGCCGAAGATATAGTTCCTCGGATCCTTTACGGTATCCTGACCTTCGCTCATGAAGCGGTCCGGATCAAACAGGTCAGGACGGGGGTACAGTTTTTCATCGCATAGAATGGCCCTCAAGTAAATATCTGCCGTGAGAATCGGTATAGTAGTATACAATCGGCATACCATATATTGGCAATAACCTTGCGTGGGGTATTAAATGCTCTTTACTGATAATCAACGATGTACTCGACTTACTATGGATCCTTTGGGAATATGCATTCCACGGTACTCATCGTCTTGCTTGAGACAATGAGGGATATCTGGAAATTATCTTAGCTCGTAAATGCGGGGATGCTGAAAGGACCAAACTGAGCGGTACGGGAACACCCCAACGCCATACCTCCGACATGACAGCATTCACTGGAAAGTCTCTAGGTAACATTGTTACGAGCATCGACAGAAGGCACTCACCATATGGCAAAGCGGGCTTATCACTCAGCTCTGGAAGACGGTCATAACCCACAACGCGGTCAATTTCGGCTTGCGCTTTCTTCAACACTCCTGGGTGGAGCATCATAGCAAGGATAAATTGAGAAGTAGTAGTCACCGTCTAGAAACAAACTTGAACCAAAAAAGTGCAATCTCAGGAATCCATTAAAACAAACCGTATCCGCACTTGCAGCAAACATTGAATTGGCGCAGTATTTGACTTCTTCTTCATCAGTAGCAGTGAGTGACTCGTCTCTTGAGAGCAAGTTTGAGCAAAAAGAGGGGAGTATCGTTCCATTTTTCTGCCAGACGCAAGATCAGTAAAGTAAACATGCCCAAACGAAAGAGTCGACTCACAACTGCGGTTTTTGCCTCCTCAAATGGATCTTCTGCGAATTCCTTCAGCATCCTATTCCATAGCGCCGCTTTCTTCTTGAAGCCGGCGCCAGGCATCCATGACGGGAGGTACTCCAAAAGCGGTATAAGATCCACGGGCCATATTCCACTGCCTGCGGTAATATCATTTGCGATGACCTCGAGGCAGACCTCAGCCTGCTTCAGGAACCTGTCATCTGTACTCCGTGCCTGATAACCGTATACGACGGATAGCGTAAGTCCTCCGGCGTATTTTCTCGCGTGCTCGAGGTAACGCGAAGGTGAATTGATGAACTCAGACAGGAATACATTAGTAGAGGCACGGATCATAGGATGGTAAGCGGGGATGCTACGCGGGCCTAGTGTCTTCTTAACAAAACGCTGCTGTCGTGTAAACCTTTCGGAGTCGTACTTGAGGAAAGGGAGCTGAATAGGAAAAAGAAAAATCAGACTCAGACTTTACTCCGAGTGATATCAAGGAGTTAATGGAGGCTAGAATCATTGTTGAAAGATGCAAAGATCAAAATCTTGCCGCATGTAAAATAGCCCGAAGAAACTAGGGGCTTAGTACGTCTTCTATGGAAATCGCGGACGGGGCACAGGCTACGATCAAACGTCAATAGGCTTACCAGTCTATTACACCCGCATCTAGTAAAATGTTCGGCAATGTGGAAAGCGTCTTAACGGTGAGAGGATGTATTTACAAGTCTCCCACCATTCTCAACTCCGGCCTATCCGAGTAAATCGTACCCCGTTTCTCGAAAAGATCAGAAGCGGCATCTGCGCTACTCAGAAAAACGATTCCTTGTCCAAGAACATGCAGGTAGCACACGTCGCCTGAGAAGTCAAGTATAAGATCTAACAAACTTGAGATGGGTGATGAAATTTTGACTCGCCGTATTTTTTCGCCCATTGTGTGACGGTCAGCCAAGGCTCACTAGACGTAAAGTCACACAGATTCCCGAACAAAGGAAGGGGTGTTGGGCCAGGGGGAAACTGCGCTGGGTATCTACACTTTCTCTGCTTCAACCACCGAACGAAAAGGAGAAAGGCAGTAAAAGCGAGAGCGACGACGAGCGAGGTCATAGTACGATGCAGAGAATAGTCCTCATTCAATCGAGGAAAGTTTCTCCCGCTGCCGAGTGCCTCTTGTGCTTGTGCTCCGAATATAATTCATTAGGTGTCGGTGTTGTTACTAGCACCAGTGGCCAATGAGGTCTTGATCAGGAGTCTTGGCAGTTCTTCTTGAGTTCTTATCTAGTCCTAAATAGGTAATCACCGTTGACGGTGCTACTTCGGCGATTCCCGATGGATCGCTTTTTGTGGATGTGAGGTGATGCCCGAAGCTACGAATCCTGGAACCCTTAATCGATGCCAAAGTGGATTAATAAGACGCTCTGTCAGCGGGATTCGGGACTGGGCGAATTCCCTTTCAGTACAGCTCAGATGTCTGTACTGCTGTTTGTAGTTCGAAGGGGTCAAGCACGAATGCTATGGTCAAATCAAATCTAGTTGCTAGGATAGTAGATTGAGATGTAGTGGTAGAAAATGGAGGGTATGTGTTGGGATTTACAACTTCAAGCTTATGCTGGAAGATTCCCGAACATTCGGCTTAGTAATTTGTCATGATACTTGGATAATTTTAGGTACTTTAGGTAGAATATTCTAGATACTTTTGTAGTATTTAAGGAGCTCGTTCCGAGCTCTAGTAGCTAACAATTTCAGTATTTACCTACTGCAAGCCTCCCACTGCTGTGGTTTACAACAGTATGGGTAGTAGGTAGTGTGTGTGGGTGTTATGTGAAAGGGGATAATTGTGTTCAGAATTGGTAATGTTGCCAATAGTCAGCAATGAGGATGTGGGTTTGGAGTCAAGGATAGCTATTTGTAGTGTACATGAATGCAGAATAGGTAACAATGCTGATAATTGAGAGGTGGTTGAGAATAGCTATTTTCTGTGTGAATGGCTGGGAATGGGGATATTGCTGATATCTGAGAATAGTAATTTCGTGGATGGGAGTAGTACTGATATTTGATCTGTGGTCAAGAATAGCTGTTTTGAGTGTGTGTGTATTCTGGGAAGGGTAATAGTGCTGGTGATTGAGAATAACAGATGGGTGTGTGTGTGTGTGTGTGTGTGTGTGTGTGTGGAAACAATGCTGGTAATAGTGCTGGTAGTCGAGAATGGTAATGGTGCTGGTGTTCCGAGAATGGTAATATCAAGATTGGAATAGTGTGGCTGTTTGGGAGATGGCTAAGAATAACTGTTTCAAGTGCATGTGGATCCGAGAATGGTAAATTGTAATAGAGCTGGTGTTTGAGAATGGTAATATCAAGAATGGAATGGTGTGGGTGTTTGGTAATGGTCAAGAATAGCTGTTTGGAGTGCTTGTGGATCCGAGAATGATAATAGTGTTGGAATTTGAGAGTGGTAATATCGAGAATGAGAATAAGGCTTGAGAGAGAAAGGTTAAGTTCTTGTCATCTTTGTAAGGCTTGAAATATTCAGGTCTTGAAATTTGGTGTGGTGTGTAATCTGTGGTGTAATCATCGTTATTCTTTCCTACTTCTACTTCACATATTTATACTATTCTGCTGTTTGTCCTATGATTTGTACAATCCAGTGTTCGGCTGTGTCAATCCAGTGCTGTTTACACTGGTTTCATCCTGCGCATGCTGGTTTCATCCCATGCAGACAGGTTTCCTCCTGCACAAACAAGTTTCATCCTGTGTTTTTACACTGCCTTCAGTCCAAGAATATGCTAGCCTAATCCTATGCACTATTTCTCCCCTATTTCCCTACTATGTCTGGTTCCAGCCTGACAGCTCCAAGATGGATCACGCTCACCGCTGGTACCGTCGCTTCACACAGAAACTGGAACTGCCCCTCTGTGAACATGTCACTTCGTGCTATACTCAAATTCCTGGCTCTAACTCGATAAGAAACCTAGAATGAAAACTAAATTGTTAGTCGCCTGACATTTAAGTTCGCCCGACGCCAACACTCTTTAATTCAGTATTTGCCAACAACTCTCAGGGATCGGGGCGGGGATGGTCGGAGTGGACCAGGTCCGTACTAATCGATTTAGAACAAGCCCTCCCGCAGGTCCAAATTTAATTTACATGCCTTGTATACTGATGGTACACGATGAAGTCAAAACGTATTAGATCAGATTGCTTTTCGCGAGGTTTTTTCTGATGATGCTATCATGCACTTTCAAGGCAGATGATCAGCCAGACAAATTGAAAACGTGCAAGCACGAACCTGCTAACACAACAGATTGAGTCCCGCGGGTGTCCTATTATTGCTGTAGGCCAACCCGGATCATCACAGTAGCAAAGAAGGAGGACGTACGATTGCAGATGTTTCATAGCATATAAAAGGTCGTGGATGCAAAGATAGCTTTCTCTGATACGAATCCATCGGAGTCAGCTGGAAGTATATCTGGCTGATGTATGGAACATACGTGATAACTCTTGAACCTATCCTTGAAGTCTACACCACAATCATGCCTGAGTATGATGAATAAGGAGATTCGGTAACAACGCAACCCACATTTGGTTACGTGGGGAGCATCATTCGGGTCGTTGTAACTTGTAACGTATCGCCTAACAGAAACTCCTGACGCTAATGTCTTCACAAGAATATCTTTCTTTAAAACACGTATCAGTGATAGGCTTCCACAAATTCGTAAACACACCTTATTAAGGAAAAGAATCAAAGTACAATTTGCTAAAAGCTTATTTTCGCATATCGCCCGCCATAGCTGCAAGCTATCCTCCTGTAAAGGCGGTGAGGTGTAGCAAAGAGATACAAGGATGAGGGGGTGTACTAGTCGATTAACCCGAGGATCCTCCTCCAAAGACAGATTAAAAGCCAGCGGTGCCAGAAACAGAATCGCGTCGACTGTAACCAAATTAAAGGGGCCCGTAAAATGCAGAGATAAACAGGGGTGCGTACCGTCATCAAAATATGGTATCCAGGATGCACGCTGGATAATCCCGTTTATTCGTTCAACGCAAAGATGAAGACCTGCCTACCGATGACCGACTTCCTCCGACATCCGCAATGAAGAACTCGGATCCTTTTTCCGTCCCTAGCGAGCGCCCTGTTGTCATACCAATTTACATACACCTGGAACCCACGGCCTACCTGATTCAGCGACGAAATGATGTTCCTCGACTCCAATAGTTCTGATTCTTGCTCGTACAATATCCGCTGAAATTGCAGTCAAGCCTTCCCTCATCAGCATTCATCATCTACTCACATTCCGTTGGCACATAATCCCTCATCGTAATCCTCGACACATCATCTAAAAAGCTGCTGAAATCGGTTTTGGTCCCACGATGCAATATCACAAGGACTTACAATCCAGAAGAATCTTGCAGGTGTATCTCACGCAAGCGTAAGACGTCCTGTACTGCAGGGTTGGCCCACAATAAGAGGATGTCGTCCGCGGATGCTTCCAACACCTGAGTAGGGTCGTTCTTGATGAGTAAATCGCGACTTCGGGGCCCGTCGACGGATGCTCTTGGAGGATCCCCGCTCAGCGTGGATTTCCACCCACTGCCGGCTCGCACGCAGATGTCTCGTGCTTCGGGGTTCAGAGAGAGGATATCATTGAAGGCAGTCTCGTATGCGAGCAAAGGTGACAGTCTCAAGTGCAGGAGGCGGTGTTCTTTGCGTAGAGATGTTGAAGCTTCATTGTCAGGGCTCCATTCACTCTGTATAGCGTCAAGGATGATCTTGATAGAGCTACGAACGATAAGAATGAATCAAGAGTACGAACATGGTATACGGACTTTATAAGGTTGAGCTGAACTATTCTCTTCCATACTCCACGCTCGTTCTGGAATTGAATCGGAGTAAACGCGAGTTGAAAGTCTAGAAACCGGTTAGAGAATAAGATGGTTTCAAAAGCGCGCTCACTCTTCAACAATGTGCTCTGATCGAAAGAGAAATGTCAGGCGAAGTTCATTGTCAAGGAACAACGGATAACCAACTTTTCCGGACTCGGCTTGACCTTGCGGAGGGATACAATAAGAACAACATGAGATGATAGTTACGACGCTGCTACGAGACTCACCCAACAACAGCATCTTTATCGCCCGTTTCCTTTTCTCTAGCGTCTTCCTTGTCTCCAGTAGGTGCTCGTCGATCTCGCGCGAAATCCTTTGAGCATCTTGGGATTCCTGCTCCCGCCGAGTCCGTTCCTCTTCAGTCTCATTAGGAGGTCCAGGAAGGTTCGTCGGTCCATGAAACGGGTTGTATACGGTGTCAAGAGAAGCATCCGTATTCGCCATGCCTCTCTTTGACATGGGGAGAGAAGAGAAAGTGCTTCCGATCGAAAAGGCATACGTATTGGGGACTGAATAACCAAATGGGACAATGCGACCCTGCATGTATTTCCTCTTCATGCGTCGGCGAATTCCCGTATGAAGGCATTTTCCGACGTCCATTTGTATATTTGTAATCCTGATTGTCGGAAAGAGGAGTTAACAAATTCTGAACGGAACTCTTTGGTAGAAACCCACGTAATGTTGTATCCATTGTCGGGACCGTAGTACATGTGTCATGTAAGTCCGCCATGATTAGACATTGTTCCTATGACCTATTGGTACGCTGATGATGCTATCCGGTATGATACACCACCATCATGAAGTCAAAGAGATTGTGGAGGATGAAACAGTCCGGTGGATGTCGGACCACGATATTCTAGGGAAACGCTAGTAGCGCTCTTGCCGACCCGTTCATTTTACTTTCACCGCAGATTCGCCGTCACCGTGATGGAGTTTCTCTAGCGACAAATGATTTTCCTGGGTTGGGACAACGACAGAAACTGGGATTACGTAGCGCCCGGTCCGATGAGATACCAGTCTGAGTGCACCGATGCCAATTAGATTCAATCCTTGCTGCTAAGCTGTTTCTTGAGAGAACCAGGACAAGGAGACCGTCATTCCACATTCAATTTCTCCAACATATCCCTATGAATCATTGTTCTCGAACACTATCAAAAACAAAGTGAGAAGCTTGTAAGCAATTACCGCCAGGAGCCGGGGCATAACTTCACATATTTCCTGAGTATTTGTGCGCTATACCATCCAGATTTAGCCGGTCCAGAGGAACACATTAGGAATAGGAATTCCCACCCTCTTAACGCACAAACAATCATTCTTGTCTTTCCATATCATACGGTTCTTTGGGCCGCGCGCACTTGTGGACCTCTTTCAAGCGATATCAGTTTCTGGCAATTGTTCCACTCTGGGCAAGATGTGGCTCGAGTTTAACAGCACGTCTCATTGCCCGACGAATTCCAGTGCGTAGAAATGAATGGTCCTGTTAGACCCGAACTTCACGTGACTACAGACGGGTCTGGACTTCGGCTGTCTCGTGTTCGGACAATCACCGGAGAGCGACCCGAGTGTCTGCAGCTCAGCGAAGAAGGACTAGGGGCTAGTCGAGTTCTTGTGAGAGTAAAGAATGGTATAGATAAAACTTTAGCTCGAAGCTGGGGATATACAGCGAGAGCTACACTACTTATATAGGAAAATGGTAGTCCTAAGAATAGCGCGACAATCGTGGTTCGCGCGCGGAAACAACAAGGGAACGATGCGGTAGTCAGGCGGTAGTTGCGAGCCGTAGTACCATCGTTGAGAGCGTCCGTTATGGTCGTGGTAACCGTGTTTAAGCGCTTTGGGATCAGATAAGATCGTGATAAGCGCTTGATAAGATAAGATGAAAGAGATAGGATAAGATAAGAGGAAAATCGTAACATTACCCCCTTGTTAAGACAATCGTCCCGATTG
Organism: Armillaria mellea; assembly: GCA_030407055.1. Taxonomy (NCBI): domain Eukaryota; kingdom Fungi; phylum Basidiomycota; class Agaricomycetes; order Agaricales; family Physalacriaceae; genus Armillaria; species Armillaria mellea. Next base: position 213,400 of record JAUDZF010000017.1, read on the forward strand.
TCATGGTTCGTCCTCGGGGGTGTCGAGCTGGCGTGAAAGTTCATTACTCCAATACTCGTCTATAAGGTTCTTCCAAGAGTCGTTGTTGGGGTTCTTGACCCATTTCTGGAATCTGTCTTGTCGTTGGGCTTTATAATAAGCTATGCCGTCGCGATATTCATGGTCGAGAATCATGGTGACGGTCGTGGTGGGATCCTTGGTTACGATTTTGGCTATGTGGACTCGTCCTATTCGTTGGATTTTATCCTCATAGTCTCGGATCGCTTTCTGGGCATTCCCCATTTCCGTGTCTCGTACCCACGAATTGTGTTCTCGGGTCCATCCTTTCCACTTTACGAGGTAGTCCACCGCGTTTTTTGCTTTTTGGCCTTTCTTCCCTCTGATTCTGCGGGCTCGGGAGTCTAGTACCTCTTCGATTTCGTATTGTTCTTCGTCATCGATGAGGTCGGGTGGAGGCGGTGGAGGGTTTTCCTGATTCGGGAAGGACGGTGGCATGTACGGGGTTAATAGCTTTTCGTTAAAGCGTGGATGTATTTTCCAGGGAGGTGGGAGCTTTAGCTTGTATGCTGATGCTCCGGATTTTTCGAGGATTTCAAAAGGGCCCACCCGTTTGTCATCGAGTTTCTTCTTGGGCCTTGGCAGGTGGAGGTTCGCGGCATCAAGCCAGACCTTGTCCCCGACCTTGTATTCGGTTGCGGGTCGTTTTCCTCTGTCGTATTGCACTTTCATCTGCTCCGCGGCCTTTTGCAATGTGGTCTGCGTTTGCTTGTGGACTTCTGCCATGGTTACAGTGAATTCCCCGGCCATTGGGTTTAGGAAGGGGGATGTTCGGATGGAATCGGGGACGAGTCGTGGATTTCGTCCATATAGGGTCATGAACGGGCTCTTCCCGGTGGCTGAGTGTACCCGGTTGTTGTGGGCAAACTCCGCCATGGGTAGCCAGTCGCTCCAGTCATCCTGTCGGTAGGAGATGAAGAGTCGGAGGTACCCTTCGAGCTCTTGATTTACTCGCTCCGTCTGTCCATCAGTCTGTGGGTGGAAGGCAGTGGAAGCGTTCGGCGTAATGTCGAGGAGTCGGTATAAGTCTTTCATGAAGTTTGAGACGAACTGGGGTCCTCGGTCGGAGATCACGACCGATGGCATGCCGTGTTTTGCGTAGACGTGGTCTCGGAGAATCCTTGCCCATCCTTCGGCGGAGAGTTCGACGTTGCAGGGGACCGGGATGATCGCTTTGGAGAAGCGGTCGACGATGACGAGAAGGGCGTCATATCCCTTGGATTCCGGTAGTCCGGTGACCATGTCTACTGATATATGCATCCAGGGCTCCGAGGGGATGGCGTTTGGATGGAGGGGAGCCGCCTTGGGTTGGGTGCTCGTTTTTGTCCGCTGACAAGTTTCGCAGCCTTTGACATATAACTCTATGTCCTTTTTGAGCTTCGGCCACCAGTATTCTCGTTGGACGAGTTCCTTGGTTTTCTCGATGCCCGGGTGTCCTGCGGTAATGTGGTCGTGACATTGGGCGATAATCTCTCCTCGGAGGGCGTGGTCCTTTGGGACGTAAACTCGTTCGTCGTAGATTAGTAGCCCGTCCTTTTGGGTGATTCCCCGTTCATGGTTAAGGGAATTTGCGATTCCCTGGTCCCAGTCCTCTTTTCGTCTCGTAGCCCTCTGCACTTTCGAGTGTACCTCGGTTACGGTGGGCATGATTAGGGCCCTGAAGTGTTCGGGTTGGAGGACAACGATATCGTCGTTGTCGTCCTTTCCTTGGTCGTGGTCGTCCCGTCGTGACAGGAGATCGGCTTTCTTATTTGCCACACCCGGTTGATGGTGAAGGGTGAAGTGGTATTCGGCGAGCTCGGTGACCCATCGCGCTTGGCGTCTGTTCAGCTTCTGGGGTTTTCGGAAATACTGGAGGTTTTGGTGATCCGTCCAGATTTCTATGTCTTCGGCCGCTCCCATAAGGTAGTGGCGCCATTCCGACAAGGCGAGCATAATGGCGAGTAGCTCCTTGTCATAGATCTCGTAGTTTCGTTCGGTTACGGTGAGGGCTTTGGACATGAACGCTACTGGTCGCCACTTTCCCTCCTGTTGTTGACTGAGGACGGCGCCAATGGCTCTGTCGCTAGAGTCGGCTTCTACCTTGAAGCGGTTGGTCTCGGTGGGGATGGCGAGGACAACGTCTTCTGCCATCTGCTTCTTCAGCTGTTGGAACGCCTGATTCTGGGCCGTTCCCCATGTCCATTCCGCCTTCCCGGTTAGCTGAGTGAGCGGTCGGACGATCTTGGAGTAGTCGCGGATAAACTTTCGGTAAAAGTTGGTGAATCCTAGGAACGACTGCAACTCCTTTTTCTTGGTAGGAGTTGGCCACTCGGTGATTCCGGTGACCTTGACCTGGTCCATTCGTACCAAGTTCTCGCTGATGATCACCCCCAAATACTCGGTTTCCAGAACTTCGAACTCGCACTTCTCTGCTTTGAGGAACAGCTTGTTTTCTCGAAGACGCTGAAGGACTCGTCGGATGACTCGTCGGTGTTCGTCGAGATTCTTCGTGAAGATAAGGATATCGTCGAGGTAGATGGTGACCTTGCCTTCAGCGATTAGGTCCTTGAATATGTCGTTCATCATCCATTGAAAGGTGGCGGGCGAATTAGTGAGCCCGAAGAACATGACGGTTGGTTCGAAGAGGCCTCGATTTGTTCGGAAGGCGGCTTTCTCCTCATCCCCTTCCCTGATTCTGACATTGTTGTACCCCCAGCGCACGTCGAGTTTGGTGAAGTACTTTGCCCCACGAAGTTTGTCGATGAGTTCGGAAATGAGGGGGAGCGGGTAGCGGTTCTTTATGGTCATCTCGTTCAACTTTCGGTAGTCTTGAACGGGTCGGAGGGAGCCATCCTTCTTTTTGACGAAAAAGAAGAGGGATGCGAACGGGGATTTGGATGGTCGGATCCGCCCTGACTCCAAGTTTTCGTCTAGGAACTTGTCGAGCTGCTCCTGTTCGTTCCTGTTCAAGGGGTAAACCTTGCAGTCGAGCGTTGACTTGGCGTTTGGGACGAGCTCAATAGCGTGGTCCCATTGCTTTCGCTCGGGGAGTTCGTCAAAGTTTTCTTTGGAGAACAAGTCGTGATAGGAGCGATAGTGTTCTGGTACCATCTCTTCAAAGGTTCTCTTTGGCTTGTCCATGTTGGCCTGGGCCGCCAGGTCATTTGCGTGGTGTACCGCACGGATGACCAGTTCTTCCTGCATGTTGACCGCCAGGATGGTCTCTCCTTCTTCGAGCTCCTCATCCCAGCGGTCGTCCGGGTCTGCATCGGGGAGTGGGAACGGGTTCTTGGTGCATTGGCAACGACCGAAGATGATCGAGCCCGTCTTCCAGTTGATGACCGGATTATGGTGTTTAAGCCAGTCGTGTCCGAGATATAGGTCTTTTGAACCGAGGTCGGTGACCGCTAGGTCGATGCATTCGCTGTGCCCTCCGATGGTGATGCGGAGTTCCACGAATTCGGTGATGTTTCCTGCTTTGTTGCGAGTTCCGTCGGCATTGTAGACGGGAATGGGGGCGGCGGCTTTTCGGGTATCGAGTTGGTGTTTCTGGACGTAGGAGCGGTTTATGGAGCTTCCCGTGCAGCCACTGTCTACAAGGGCACGGGCGGTCAGGAGTTCGGTGTTCATGGTGGTTTCAAGCTGGACGTCGAGCGTGAAGTCTCGTCCGGTCGTCTTTGTTCCCCTGATGTACCGGATGGGTTGCTGGAGCTCGTACAGCATTTCTAGGGCTGGCTCGTCTCTGAGCTTCAGTCCTTCGATTATGTCGCCGACGATCTCGCCGACTCTATCTCGATGCACCCAGCAGTGAAGTGCAGCAATGGCTTCGCTGTCGGTGCGTGCTTCCCGTATTGCGCGGAGGGTCCATTCGGCCCCGAAGGGTTTCAGCCATCGATCCGGTGGGGGTAGAGGCGGGGTGGTTCTCGGTAAGGGGGATATGAATTCGGGATAGTTTTCGGCGTCCCACTGTTCTTGGGCGGCACTCTCCTTTTGCTGTTTCGCCCACCATCTCTGATAGGCCATGTCGTCTTCTTCGTCGGGAACCTCCACCATGGTAACGGCAGGCCCCCTTTTTACTGCCTGGGCGCTAGCAGGTCCAAGCCCTACGGCTTTCTTGTCGTCCTTGACTGGTCGTGCGTCTTCATCGGGGTTGCGTCGGGTAGCGTCGTGGAGGTGCCCACTTCCGGTCTGTACGCCAGGGCTAACCCTTCGAGGGTCGGGGGGCTGGTCCGTGAACGTCGCGTTCTTGTCGCATGAACCGTGACTGCCATTACCTACTGGCACCAGCAGTCGGGTGGGGTTGTGCTCTGCTATTCCGCCGTTTCCGACTCGGTGGTTCATTTGTTTCTGTCCCGGTCCTGCTTGAGTCTTCCGGGAACACTTACCAAGGGTTCCTGCGGCTTCGTAGGGCCGCTTGCCAGAGCCTTTCCCCGTGAGGGTATTCAAGCTCTGATTAGCCAGTCCCACAGAGGCGTTCCCCCCGAGGGGTTCACATGCGGGCAGTTCCCGTATTAGGGGTTCTGGCGAGTTCGGTGGGAGGCTCTCTGCCAACTCCGAGGAGTCTTTTCCCTGTTCGGCGTCAGAGGATTCGACCTCATCAGCGCTTGAGTCCGGAGTGTCCATTTGTGCTAGGACGGCGTATCAGTTCGATTCTTGGTGTACTGGTTTGCTAGTCGTGTTGGGAACGTTAAGAGCGGTGAAAAGCGGTATATTCGGGTATGCGGTAGATAATACAGAAGATGTAGCTAAAGAAATATTGTGAGCCCCACCAGGAGGACGAGAACGCGCACCAGTACAAGAGGAAGAGGTCGTCGAAGGGGAATCGAGCCCTTGATGACCTAATCTTTTACTTCCTCTATCTTCGACTCCGTCTTCGGTTCGGTCTGCTCGACTATCACTAGCGAGCGAACGTCCTTGTACTCCTTTCTCTTTGGGCAGTCCTTCGACATGTGCCCCTTTTCTCTGCAGCGGTAGCACCTCCCCTCCCTTCGTAGGACGTCTATGTCCATGGCTTGTCCTTGTCCTCCGTATGTGGTCCACCTTCCGGACCCGGCGTCTCGGCTGACGGTCTTGCCCTGTCCCAACTGCTTGGCCGGCGTCGAACTTGTGGCCCCAGTTGGTTTACTGGGGCTTGGGTGTTGGTTCAACGGTCCGGGCTTACTGCTCTGTCGGTGGTCAGGTCGTCGCTCATCGGGGCGGCCGAGGGTCTGTTCAAAGATCGTTTGCTTGGTTTGGTCGATGTAGAGCTTGCTGACGCGCTCTTTCCATTCGGGATAGGTCTCGGGGGTGCGGATTCCTTGGTTCGCGATTGTCTTGGCGTAACTCTGCGGGATTCCCCATCGGACGGCTTGGACCATCTTCCCTCTCTCCCCTTCGTCGTGTCGGAGGCCTGCCAACTTGGCCTCGATCTCGATTGCCTGGAAGAAGTCGTTGGCATTCCCATTGCCCATTCGGATCTCATTCATCCTTTTCTCGTGTTGTTGCTCTATGGCGGGGTCCGAGAATTGGTGGCGTATGAGATCGCAATATCCGTCCCAGCTTGGGAATCGGACTCGTTGGGCGGCGGTGTCATAGAAATCTGGCCTCCTGTGTACCCACCAGTCTTTGGCAGGCCCTTTCAGGAGGGAGGATGCGAGTTGGATTTTAATCGAGGAATAAGGGAAGTAGACCTCGAAGGAGGCGAAATACGAGTCGCAGTCTCCGAGATAGCGTTCGATGTCGTCGTGGGCTCCGGCGAACTTGTCGGGGAGTTCATGCATTGTGGGTCGGACGTGGAGGAAGGGCTCTTTGACGGCGGCGATCCTGACCGGGGGTACCGCGACTGGTCGGCCTGGGACTCGGGGCGGTCTTGGTATGGACCACCTGTTGCTTTCTCCGCTGGACGAGGAGGAGGAAGGTGGCTTGTATTTAGCCAGCGTTCCGTCCATGTCGTTGAGTCGCCTGGCCAGGTCGAAGCAAGTGGTCCTCCAGTGTGTGACTTCGGCGGCGAGATTTTCCAAGGTTGGAGGGGTCGGGGGCGCCTGGGGTCCTGGTGGTTGCTGGGTGTCTCCGGGTTGGTCGGGCTCGAGGTCTACGTCTATATTTGATCCTGCCCCTGCAAAGAGGCGGCTCGGACCGGGTTCGTGATGGCCGTGATGCCGTCGTCGGCTTCTCGGCGGGGGAGTTCGTGGTGGCGGGGAGTCTGGTAGGGGTTCGGGGTATTCGTTCGTGTCTAGGGTGTACGGTCCGTAATGCGAAGAGGATATATTGGGGCCATACTGCTTGGCCCCGCCGAAAGTTTCTGTATCGTAGTTAAAATATTCGAAATTATTCCAGGGCATCCCTTGCCCTGGCATCTGCACGTTCCTGCTCATACCACCGAGCGAGTATGAGGAGGATGACCCCCATGTCTCTTTCTTCTTCTCTTGTCCTCTCTCGTATTCCATAAATCCGATGCCCGGCGGAGGTTGGGTATAACTGCCGATTCGCATTGGCGTGAATGCGGGCTCGGATTGTCTGGTCCCTTCCTCTCCGTGGGATGTCGTCACCTCGGTTGATGGCCAACCACTCATCCATGTCTGGGCGGATGGGCGAGTGCCAGCCCCCTCTGCTCTCCAGGTCGGCTCGCTGTAGGTCCCAGGCGGCAGATTGGGTGGGGCCCAGGATGTCGATGTCGGCCTGAGAAAGGGTGGGCCAGTCGTAGTCGGCGCTTCGGGGGTTGAAGGGATCGTCAGGATCGGTATGGTGGGCGAGCTCGTTGGGCTCGTCGACTTCTGGGGAAGGGGTGCGGGGAGGCGTGTCGGGCTCAGGCTCGAGAGGTCGCGCCTCTCGCTCGGGGGAGTGTAGAAGGACCGGGAGGACAGGCCGCTGGTCGGGGTGGGACTCCGCTTCGGCGGCGTGTACCGTTTCTTCGTTGTCCTCCTCGTCCTCCGGGAACTGCTCAAACTCTCCTCTGAGCTCCCACTCGTTTCCGACGACTCTGATTCGGAAGCCCTCGAGGCTGATGGGTCTCTCGGGGATAGCAGGTTCAACATAGGGGGGCGGGATACTCGCCTCGTACCTCCCGAGGAGGTACCTGCTGAGATCGTAGGCCTCCTGAGCGGTCGGGGGCCTGTCAGTAATGATTTCCGGGGCTGGAAAGGGTTCGTCCAGGGGGACGGATTCGAGGGTGTCACGGTCGGGGGAGGGGGTTCGGGGTGCTCCCCTGGGCCGGCTGGGTCCAGGGGTGGCGTTTCGGGGTGGTATCTGCCTTGGCGGGAACTCGTCGCTGGAGTTGGTGGTGAATCCGTGTCTCTGGATGGGGTGGTCGATGAGGTCCTGTTGCGAGGCAGGAACGGGTTGTTGGATCTGAAAAGGGGCGACATAGCTGGTGATTGTGTGGGTTGGGGGTCGAGGTTGGGGACGACGTTCTCCAAGTCTTCTGAAGAACTGTCGTATTTCTTCTTCGTACTCAAGGGTGAGTGCGATGATGGTGAAGATCACTAGGGATCCCAAGACGATGGAGAAGGCGATGAGGAGGGCTTGTTCGAAGTTTTGCATGGATATTGTTTCTTCGCGGTGAACGGTGAAGAAACAGAAAGGAAGCTTCGAGCTAACTGTTAGACCCGAACTTCACGTGACTACAGACGGGTCTGGACTTCGGCTGTCTCGTGTTCGGACAATCACCGGAGAGCGACCCGAGTGTCTGCAGCTCAGCGAAGAAGGACTAGGGGCTAGTCGAGTTCTTGTGAGAGTAAAGAATGGTATAGATAAAACTTTAGCTCGAAGCTGGGGATATACAGCGAGAGCTACACTACTTATATAGGAAAATGGTAGTCCTAAGAATAGCGCGACAATCGTGGTTCGCGCGCGGAAACAACAAGGGAACGATGCGGTAGTCAGGCGGTAGTTGCGAGCCGTAGTACCATCGTTGAGAGCGTCCGTTATGGTCGTGGTAACCGTGTTTAAGCGCTTTGGGATCAGATAAGATCGTGATAAGCGCTTGATAAGATAAGATGAAAGAGATAGGATAAGATAAGAGGAAAATCGTAACAGGTCCACGGTCGTGGCTCTAGTAAGTGTCAAGACAGACCCAAGATTATCACATGCAGTAACTGCGGTGTAGATGAAAGAGCAAAACGAAATCAAGGGATCACATAGCACCACCAAGTTAGCCGTCGAAGCACAAAGGCTCGCACTGCAATAAAATGTGGTCGATTTCACGGCATATCCACGGTGTTGCGCGTGCATTCATTATCCTATTAACATAGTTGGAGGCGTGGGATAGGCCTGCCAGCATATCAAGGCTATGCACGGGATATTCAAGGTTCATCCCAAAGGGCGACCGTTGGATTTCTACGAGTGACCGTTCAAGTTCAAGGGTCAATATGATTTGTACAGGGGAAATGGCTGCCAAGTCGTTGTGTGCCACAGAGAGGCCCAATGTTGAGTTCCGGGCCTGAAGGCCAGGTAAGCCTGATTTTGGTACGATCAGAAACATCCAGCATATTGCAGATGGTCTCGAGGAAAGGACTGTCCAATATAAAGAGACGACGAATATCTGGATAAGATGTCATGTAAGCGAGCAGCGCGGCAGCAGATGTGACACCCACCTTCGTAGAGCTAGCATTTCGTGAGACGATGCTGAATGACTGAAAGAATTACGGTGACCAAGAACGGACGAGTCCATATCGAAACGACGCCTTCCCATATATCTGGGTACCGTAAGGTTTCGTCGCATTCCATGCAGCATAGCTATACCCCTCGTGAGCGCTGCCATGCGGGGCCAAGTAGCGGATGGATTTGTGCCTTCATCGGGCAGGGAAAGGGAAGAAATCCTGTCGACGAATAAATGAAGCATCAAGATATCTGGCATTCTTCTATATCTTTCCGATATTGGTTCGTATGCAAGCTCGTTTATCCTAGAAATGGTACCAGTCAGATTATACATCTACGCCAGTCGATAGAAAGAAGAATTGAAGGAGAGAACAAAGACAAAAATGAGTCAGAAAATTCTGAAGAATCGGTTCAAAACCATTCCTCTTCTTTCTTGTAGCTTTGTATATCTCTGTCGACTCTTCGTCAGTGAAAGAGAAAAGGGGAGAAGGTTGCCGAAATACTTATCGTATCATCTCCCTTTTCGCTTTGTTTTCGGGAGGTTGATGGCTTCGGTTCGGGCCCCGGCCCGAGTGAAGAAAGCTGAGCGACGGGTCACGATCACGTGCCGTTACAGACGCGCCTGTTACTTATTTTTTTTTTCCACGGGCCTACTTACTCTTTCACCACCATCATGGATATTAAGATGCTCGACATTTCTTCGGATGCTCCGCAAATCTCCACCGGTACTCGATGCTGTGCCTCATGCAAAAAGCCAATGCCCGATGATGCGGTTTACAAATCGTGCTCACCCTGCCTAGCCAAGAAACGAGAATACCAGAGACGCGCCGTCCAGCGAAAGAAGGAAAGAATGGGCATTGCGGAAATTGTGGTACTGAAGAGGAAGGCGGAGGATGAGGTACTGGATGCAAAAATGAAGAAGAAAAAGGTCAGGCAGATCTTGCGGGAGGTACAAGTATCGGAATCACGGGAAACCACCCCTGTAAGTGGTTTTCTTGCTTCCCTCGGACCTACTTATTTAGAATTTATTTCAGAAAACATCAGACGGAGCCTTTGCTGTCCAGTCAGCGTCCGACCTCTACAAGCTTATCAAAGCTCAACCAAAGCTCGTAGACGCCTGCCATTCCATAATATCTGTCCCATCCATCAGCCATAAAAAACGCACCAAGCTGGTTTCTAAGGATCTCCTCGCCTTCGCGGGACTCAAATTTGAGTATGCCAATCATCTTGCTGTTGCAAACGTCGTCTGATAGAATCCTTTCTAGCCGCCTGGAGAATATTTTCAACGGGAAGCATCTTCCTGGCACCTATACCCGCATCTTTGAATGCAAGTGTCTGTCAAAGGAGCCGTCTCAAGAGCAGGAACCTTTGAAGCGAAGGACGAGCGACCTGAGCTCTTGGGTTGTTTCTTCAAAGTCGAAACCGTCGGAGGGCCCTTGCTCGGGTAGGATCACCATTGTCGCGGAAGATGATAACTCTCATACACTCGGTATCTCTGGACAAAAGATCACTATCACCGTTACGCACTAAGGCTTGAACTTGTCCTTTCTTGATGCTCCGATTTTTCTTATACTTGTAGATAGTTCATTAAATGATGCACCCTATCGATCTTGTACATCCTCATCACTGTATGTAATATACTAGCACTCTCAGTGGTCGTAAATTCGTATTACATTCCATAAAAGACATAGAATAGTACCGTACTCTAGATATCATTAAAGATAACGAACTCCTTTGTTAAAGGAAATGTCTAAACTCTGGGCTCGCAACGCCAACTGCAAGCGCAGCCGTCGGAACGTCTTTGCTTGACCAGTTCACGCCCTGAGCGCTGTTTCTCCGTCTGTTGTCAAGCATCATATACGTGCGCAAGCCGAGGATAAGGCTTATGCCTGCAGCGAGAAAACTAAAGTTGACTACGAGAGCAGTGTTGTAGTAAGGCGATTCTTTGGCCATGAAGATGTTAGAAGCAATGAGACCGGAAGCTGGGTACAAGGATTAGGCATGAACGAGGAACATTATGTAAAGGAGAGGAGACGCACAGTTCGCGAAGAATGTCATGAGCGCCGTGCGGAAACCACGTCCAACTTCAGAAGCGTCGCTGCAAAGGTAGTCTGGTCAGTTGACGCCTAAATTCCTAATAGCCGTCACTGACTTGCAATTATGCCACACGTGGAAGATAGTAGAAGGCGTGAAGGCGCCAAGACACAATAGGAAGGAACCAAAGTACTGGATGCCAGTCTTCGATACGTCCACAGCATCAACTAAATACCAATAAGGAGCCTGCAGAATATGAGAAGTGAAGATAGACGCACGAACGATGAATCCGATCATAGTAACGGTCATCGCACCCGCAATATGCAACGACCGTTCTCGGAAGTAATCCGATGAGGCAGCGGTGAGCAGTACGGCAAAACCACCAACAAAGTTAGGTGCAACCTAAATACACATGCTAAGCACATTTGCAAGGATAAAGAGGACTGTACATACCGTAAGCAGATTGGTTGTCAACTTGCTCTTTCCCATCCGGCCGATAATCTGAGGCAGGAACGTTCCAGCCGATGAAGCAGCTACACCGTAACAGATGGCAATCAAAGCCCAGACGTAGAGTTTCCAGTCTTTGAGGGGAGCGAAGAATGCACAGGTGGTGAGCTTTTCGTTGATAACTGCAGATGAGTCACGGAGGATACGCGTCCGTGCGATATGCTTTTCTTCTGGCGAGAAGAAGGGCGTTGAGTCAATATTCGAGGGCAGGATGAATCTACGAGCATGTCAAGTAGGGGCCTAAAGCAAGGAGGAAGCAACACACATCGCCAAAATTGAGAAGAAGATAGTTGCCGCGCCCTCGACGAGGAATAGTAGCTATTAAAAATACGTAGGAGGGTCGTCTAGATCAGGAAAAGAAACCCGCATACCTGCCAACCATGCAGGCGGATATTGGGCTGGAACACGCCATAAGCGATCAATCCAGAGAACCCGCCAGCAAAAGCAGAGGCCGAGTAGAACACAGCGACACGCTTTCCGAGCTCACCCCGACTAAGTAGATGATATATCAGATACGCACGAGAGAGACGACAAGAAAGGCATACGTGTAGAAAGTGGTCAGATACCAAATAATGGTTACAGCAAACCCGGCTTCTGCTGCGCCAATAAACATCCGCACCACCAGGCAGCCAGCAAAGTTCTTGACTCTAAACGATGAATGAGACACGGCGAATAAAAATTGTCAGAACTGACGTACGCAGCGTTGATCATACACATTCCGCCAAAGGTGAGCATATATAGCGGGAGCGCCAATTTGGCCCCGATTTTCTTGGACAGAGCGATCGCTGGGATGGTGAGAGTACAGAATGGAACATCTAAAACATCCGGTTAGCCAGAAGATTGAAAACAACCGGAGAAGAGGTACGTACAAAAAACAGAGAGCATTATCGAATAGTCATTCCCTCGGAAATGTAAGTCGGTCTCCAAGCCATCCGTCTTTGCATTACCTGGTGGACTCCATATATCAGAAAATTCAAGCGTTCCGTACTCATTGAATGCTCACCTAAATTTGACCGGTCGATGGCGTTGAAGATATAGAGACAAAAGATGAGCGGCATGAGTCTCGCATCAAGCTTCCCAACGAGCCTCCGCTCCGCCTTGGGGTTGAACTTGTAATAATCCTGGATGTTGTGACTCGGTTCGCCATCAGGTCCGTAAGCTACGTCGGGGGTGTTTGATTCGACGTCGTCTTTGTGGTCCAGCTTCGAGTCCAAGGACGGCGCCATTGTCGGTTCCGAATGGACAGATAGCAAAGAAGTTCCCTTCTTATCCGAAAGGCGTTAAAAGGGGGGAATAGACCCTTGGCGACTCTATTGCTGATGATAATGACACAATCAGGCAGGCAAGACGATAGGTACGCCTCAGATAGGACCGGAAAGGTTTAGGAAGCAGGAAAAACTACCAGCCGCAGCATACGGACAATTATTCGTCATTTTTGCCAGATTCGACGAGAATATTTAATGGAGGCCCGTATTTTGAAGCCAAGCAAGAAGCACAGTCTGGGTGAAAGCAGTCGCCGGGAAGATCCAAGATGGACATGCATCTCACAATGAGATAAGCGATAAACAAGGAACGAGATAGGAAGGACCAAGTACTTCTACCGGAGGATATGGTATCAATGAGTATACTAGAAGAGCGCAAAATGATGAAATTTTGCTAATCTCGCGACATGCCGAACATGCCGAAGGAGTTAGGATCGGCCGAGATAGGGCTTGTCGCTTGATAGCCGCGGCCCGTGATGTTGAACAAAGTCTTGCGCTTTCTGCCGTTCAAGTCATTCATCAAACGATGGCCTCGACCAAAAAGCTTGGTGTATTGCAGCTGAATACTCAGTTCTACAGGCCGCCCGGTGATTGCGGTAATCCCGAATCGTACTCGTATCCAGTGGTCATATCTATCGTCGAAGCAGCTACCCGCGAGAAGGTAGTATTGGGTGGAAGGGAAGGGCAAATGGCATTGGTGGACGCGTTCGTCAAAGAAGGAACAAGACTTATGAAGGAGGAGAACGTTACCTGTTTAATTACCAGCTGTGGTTTCATGGCTGCAACGCACAGGGAGCTTGCTGAGAGGATGCCTAGTGGGTTTCTCTTCCCACAATTTCCGGAGGCAAGAAGTTGATGGATCAATTAGTTCCCATAGGTACTAGCGCGCTATTACAGGTTCGATGGCTTCGGGAGCTATTCGGCGGCGCGTCCGACACCGTTGGAGTCATTACATTCTCCTCCGAGAACCTCACAGATGACCACTTCAAAGGTGTCGCGCTAGATGTTGCGCCACCAGTGAAGGGTATGCCAGTCGGGGGCGCCTTTTATAACTGGATGACCTGCACGACAGAATTTGACTTTGTAGCCTGTGAAGCAGAGGTCGTCCAGGCGGCGCAAGAAATTCAAAAAGAAAATCCAAGAATACGTGCAATATGCTTCGAGTGCGTCCTCTCAGTTTCTAATTCGTTGTATACTTATCAAGCAAAAAATAAGGTGTACGAACATGGTATGTTCCGTCACCTTGATCGCTCATAGTGATTGTGACGCTGAGGATGATCATCAGCCACCTTTCACAGCAGCAGTCAAGGAAGTTACGGGCTTACCTGTGTACTCCGTGTTGACATTAGCCGACTGGTTGTATTCTGCCTCAAATGTGGGTAGTTCTTTGAGCTGAGCTCTCGTAGGTACTGCTGGAGAAACGAGGCTTCTTGAGTCCCACGTTCGCTCATATCGCAAATTGTTTAAATGTACAGAAGAATATGTATATGTATAACATATCAGTCCTGAGCGTATCGTCCATTTACTAGCGTCCAAGTATCCCTTTCGCTGTCATTCCTTTCATGAGGGCCACGGATCAAGTCGAAACAACAGAAAACGAACCAGAGTCATCTCGACAAGAAGCTTTTACACCGGACATCCAAAATTCCACGCTGTTTCAATCTCTGCAGTTGACCCTCTACCACGTCTTTGAATTGCGCTGTCTCCGCCATCTGAAGCCCATATATCACAACCGACAGAGACTTAAACGACCCCGTCGCAGCGGAGAGAACCTCGTCTAATGAGGACCACACCCCCAATTCCTGTTCCTGATTCTCGACTACGGCGCCACTAGAGAGGCAGAGGTGAAACGAAATATCCCGGGGCACATGCCCTGCGGAGCACCTGAATATATCGATCCACGCGTCCAGTTGATCAAACTCGGGTGATCCCCCCCACACGTTGCAGTCCCACATTTCCACTTGGAGGCGGTGCAGGCCTTGAATCCGCAGATCCCGAGGGAATTCAGTCACCAAACCTGTGTCTAGCCAAGTTGAGATAAATTGCGATGAATCGTGAGAGGTCACTCTACCGATCACTCCGTATGTAGGCACTTGGTTAATGATCAGCTCTTCCAAATTCTGTCGAGTAGCAAGAAGAATGGACTTGAGACTCCGCAAGTCGTTCAGAACACTCCAGGTGAAGCTGAGCGAGCGAAGGTGCATTAATAATATAGGGCTGAAAGTCGAAGCGAGAGTGAAGCTCATCGTTCCGATGATAGATAGGCCAAACAGCGGTATGCTGCGGTGCTCATAGCCCATGTGATCGCCTGCTCTGAGCACATGAGCATCTGATAACGAGAGGTTCTGGAGCTCTGGAAAACCACTCATAAATCCGCAGACGGTTTGGTAGTCCCGAAAAATAGTATGGATGAGGGAGATACTCCGGAGGTGAGGGAAAGATGTACAAAGTGTCCTTTGCATGTCTGAAGTGAGGTTCCCCCAGTTCAGATGCTCAAGCGTAATGCGGTGGACCGTCAAGTTTGTCGTAACATCTAGAAGATGTCTAGAGGTAAGGACGCTCCGGCGGAAATTGATCGTAAGACTCCGGATATAGGCAGAGAGGTCATAGGGGGAGGAAGACCGCATGGCCATGAATTTTTGGCATTGCCTGTTGCTTGAAAGCTCAATCGACGTGAACAGATGGACACGGGTTTGGGGGACAAAGGACCGACACGTCAGTGAGCAGGACTTCAAGTCATATTTATAGTCTTTGAGTTCGTCGATAATGGCATCGATTATTTCTTGAGGAAGTGAATCGGACATGAACTGCGGACGCAGCGCCAAGTCAGAACTCGAGTGTGGAGATGGAAACAAAACGAAACCTACAAAAGTGATCCCAAGGTCGTGGTCAGAAGGAGAAATGTTGACGAGGGAGGGGCTCCACACTCCGAGGCAGATATAAAAGCGGATGTGCGAATGGCAGTGCACAGTAATAGACGGGAATCAAATCCCGGCCCAGGACCCTGATTGGAACGATGACGGTTTCCCGGGCCGACAGTCACCGGGACTTGCTATTGGAGTAAACAAAAACTACAATACATTCAAATGCAGGGACATGGTTTCGGGGTAAGTCAGATATAACCGCCGTATGCGCTACGTCAGAAATGCAGGGACGTCGTGGTAAGCCTACGCACCTGTAAACATCCCACAGTCCACTCATTCTTCGGGTCGCGGTCATGTTGAACTACCCCCAAGGCGCATTAGAGAACAATGAACGGTGGTAACGATGCTTACCATAGAGTTTGTACCGGCTGGCTACATCATTAATATCGGTCAATATTGACGCACGTCAATGTAGAAATGATATGGCGGGATACAGCAGATCCAACTCACACTCAGTCTGCGTAAAATTATGTCAGCCTAGTATCACTTATGAGAGTAAGGAACGCACCAATTCACTGTAGCCGATCACATTGCCCTAGCAGGAATGTCAAGATGAGAAATGATGGGCTCGGGGCATAGTGGGAGAGATTTTCTTCGCCGGAATGTCCTAAGTTATATATCGATTTCGAAGTCGTTTAACCAAATCATATGACGCCCCAGGAAACAAAGTCAAGTAAAGGCAAAGTAAAGGTGAAGGAAAGATACTGTCAAGAGGGCACCTAGTGCAACATGAAATGCGAGTTCATTGGATGCCCAATTGTCAGCTTTGAGGAAACGGCGCGTATACGGGTTGATATGGCAAAGCGCTCGAGGCCAATGGGAACTGATTGGTTGACGAGGCGAACAGGAGTAATGAATGAGCACAAGGTCCAAGCGGCAAGTGAACGACCTGATGCTGAGGTCGTTGCATCAAACAAAATAGAAAAAATCAGGGAAAAACAACACTTCACTAGCAGCAGCATCTGGGTCCGTGCAACGCTCTCCTGAAGAGACGAAGAAATCCGAGAATCCGAGTTGACATCTGGTTGGGCGATCCGGCCCTAAATAGTCGGCCCGTTCCTCCGTGGACAACATCCTATCCACAGCTTGGCTTCATTGTCTCGATATCCCTTTTCCTCTACGTCGTATAGATGGTTATACTACGTCCGCCACTTGGAGACCACATAAGGGGGCATCCACAGCGCTCAGCATTAAATTTCTAGTCGCCAACGTTATCATCCGTGCGTATGTCATTCTCTCGAAATGAAAAAGAGAAAAAATAGTAGTTTCCATTGAAATGTGACTCGCTAAATCACCCTTTCCACCACCCGACTCTTGCCGCTCGAAGAACTAGAATAAACCTGAAAGGAGGGGAAGGCTAGAGGGGGTGCCCGGTGTGTAAAGAAAATCAAAAGACCCGTCACGTTTCGTCGTTGATGCTCCTCCGGTGACTCGGATTCGAGAACAGGTGATATGGACAGACCGAGACGGGGTGTTCGAATTCGTGGCATCCGAAAATCGGACCGCCGTTACTATCTATAAACGTTCGTCCCACACAACGCTTTCCCATCAACCACGACGTGTTTTGCCCTACCTAGCATAATCTAACGTTGGAGGGCAAAACTCGAGTGCCGTACTTGGGGATCCTGTTACCAGTAGGACTTATTTCATTCTATTCTCCTTCTTGCGACCTTCGCGTGGAGTTGAGGGCAATCACATTAACGTTGTATAGTGTATCTGCGTTTCCCGCTCAACCCACGACAATCACAAGTCGTATAGCTACTACCTCGGGGATCGCGCGGCAAACTTCCACTGTCCAAGAAATGTCTGTAATGACCGACTCTGATTTCTGCAGCAGCCTGGACGACAGCGGCGTTGGACTCGCTGATCCTGGTTCCGAGTTATCACAAAGCCGTCGCCGACTCCTGGACCTCATAAATCGTCTCCATAGTACAGGGTGAACCTATCACCGATGTTTCTTCTTCCTGTATGGCTGATTCCCTTCATAGCGCTCAAGTCGACATCGATCTTCCCCAAATCGCCGTCATTGGTGCTCAAAGCGCTGGGAAATCTTCGCTTATCGAATCGATATCGGGAATCACCTTACCACGGGCCGCTGGTACTTGTACAAGGTAGCTTCTTTGATTTCATACCACGTGTACTGAAACTCTCTTCCCAGGTGTCCAACAGAATGCCGTCTTTCTAGTTCGCCTGATGCGTGGAAATGTGTCGTATCGTTGCGATTAACTAAGGATGCCAACGGACAGCTTCTTGGTACTGCTCGAAATGAGCAGTTTGGAGACGTCATTGTTGACAAGGCCAAAGTAGAGGAGCGCATGCGGCATGCACAGCGTGCGATCTTGAACCCCAGTAGGCCATCGCCAGACTTCCTGGACATGGACGACGAGGATATCTATGAAAATGAACTTTCATTCTCAACTAACTGTGTTTCGCTCGAGATCAGTGGTCCCGGCGTCGCTGACCTCTCATTCTGCGACTTGCCGGGCACGTCTATTCTATTCTTGGTAGTTGCAATGTGTTTATATCGGAACACCTAGGTCTCATCGCGAGCGTCGGCAGTTCTGGAAATGAACACGATATTAATCTGGTCAAGAGCTTGGTGGAGACGTATATATCCAAGCCAAGCTGCCTAATCCTTCTTACAGTTGCCTGCGAAAGTGAATGTCCGTGTTCGTATGATAAGGCCTACCTCTGATAACTTTCTTAGCCGATTTCGAAAATCAAGGCGCACATCACCTCGCCAAGATGCACGATGCGGAAGGAAAGAGGACCATCGGTATGTCCTACCGCTTGACACATCAAGCTTGCATCTGACTAAGGTTGAGGTGTACTCACCAAACCCGACCGGATCCCTCAGGGTGACGAGCAAGGCTGGCTGGATTTCATCCGCAACGAGAAAGACCATCTCGACAACAACTGGTACTGCGTCAAGCAGCCTTCATCCACAGACATTAAGCGTAATATTACCTGGGCCGAAGCGCGCAAGAGGGAAAGCGAGTTCTTCTCCCTAACAGCGCCATGGGTTGACCTCCAGCCTATATATTACCAGTACCTTGGAACAAACCATCTCATTGAGCGCCTGAGCACCACGCTCTCTGACCTTATTTCAAAACGGTTCGTGTATCCAGGTGTACCTACGAGCCAGGCTTAACATTGGCCACAGACTACCGGAAATACAGCTCGAGATCGAACGCGCAATGCACCGGACCATGCAACAACTAGCAAAATTACCGAAGGACTTATCAAGCAACCCGCTACAGGAGATCACCACGGTACTTTCAGAATTTTCGAAGGACGTATCGAGGCACATAAAGGGTGTTCCTCAGGAAGGAGGGCTATTGCAGCGGATTCATTTAGCTCAGGAGAAGTTCAAACGTGATATCAGAGATACAGGCCCAGATTTCAGGCCTTACGAGCGGAAGCATGATGGGCAAGGATATTCACGCCCTTCCTTCTTAGTCAATGAAGAGAAAGACGAATCTAGAAATGAAGCTGAACCTCGTGGTACTCGACCCGGGTCTACTCCCAGTCCCATCTATGTGGATGATGTGCGCACTCGTGCTTTACAGTACGTGATTTCTTTTCCTAAGGAGTTCATCGTAATAGAACTGTTACAGCTCACGAACTCGCGAACTACCAGGTCATTATCCATTTGACGTGCCAGAGTCGTACATCACCGAGTTCACCGAAACATGGCACATTTCTGCGCAAATCCTTTGCAAGGCAGTTTACACTACACTTATCGACCATGTCGACAAGTTGATTGTGCGGCATTTCGGGTCTTTCGGGCAGAAAGTGCTGGAACAACGTGTTCGGTAAGCATAGTCACTCTTTCGGAGAACATCATTCGCTGGAGATGACTTATTGTCTAGTGTCATTCTTCAAGAGCACTTTAATAAACAGCTTGAACAAACGAAGGGCAAGATCGAATGGCTAGTTGAACTCGAAAGCCTTCCGTTTACGCTTAACACCCACTACTTGTCCGACTACACTCACAAATTTCTTGGGCATTACAAAGGCGCTAGGCAACGGCAAGATCATAAGCCAGTGTCGAGTGCACTGACAGAATATACCCCTCTAAGTCCCCTACCGGCTGGGACATCTCGCAAGCGTTCTGCGTCGACCAATCCATCAATACCTATTAGTGAAGTCCTAGCGGGATTATCCAGCATTGGCATACACGGTGTTAAAGCATCAGACCTTGCGAAACTGCTTCCCCCAGATGAAATGGAGCACGCGCTGAAGATCATGGCAGACGTTCGGGGGTATTTCCAAGGTATACTTCGTATATTGTTTTCTGAGGCATTACTCATGCATGAACTAGTCGCGTATAAACGATTCGCCGATAACATCCCTTTGGCGGTAGATCATGACCTTGTTCGAGGGTTCGACAAAGGTTTGCTGGGAATATTATACGAAAGGTTGGGCATCCTTGGGGAGAATGGGAAAAGGATATGTTCAGAGCTCGCGCAGGAGAATCCACTGGTTGCCAGCCGTCGGGAAGAATTAGTGAAGAAATTGGAACGTTTGCAGGGTGCCAGCGAGGAGTTGACGAGCTCGTGACGGTCAATGGTGGTCGACGATATCTATGGAGGAGTCGTATTTGAATTCGCACTTATACAATCCTCTATGTTTCTACATCCTCCATCAGGATGTGCACGAGTTAGCAAATTCCAAGTGAGACTGAGAGCATCCCAGATATCCTTGCGACGCATACCTAGACTGGACGCAGTCTTGCAAAACGGGACAATCCCGATGCCCACATCATCTCCCTGGGACCCAGCATAATCTTGATGCGACGCGAATGGACTTCCGAAGAGCTCTGACGGCGATGTTTCCTGGCGGCATCTCGGTAACTGGAAGAACAATAGAGCTTTAGGTGATGACTTATCGACAAAGTACTTGCGAGGGTAAAATGCCCCGGACATTCATAGATGGCCCTCTTTTGAGAAGAAAGGTGGCCGAAATTTGTCACCGGCACTGTCCGGCATTTGCGGGCCGACTTAAGCGTTGCCCAAGTTAGCTTATTTTAGGGCCAAATGTTTTTCATATTTGAGGCCCAAAATCAGGGATTTTGCCGGACAAACCTTACCGGGAGCTTCCCGGTTTGTCAGGTAAGTCCGTACGGCCGCTCGTTGTCGAATAGTATTTCTCGCCCATCCTTCTTCCATTTATGTAGCCTCATATCACATGATACGTTATCCCCCATCGCGATGGCACAATGGCTCAAGAATTGACATTCTGCCCAACTTTTAAGCTCTGCTCCGTAGAGTGGTCCCCATTCTGTTATGTACCACTTATACAGGACTCCTGGACGGTATTCTCAAAATTTCTTGCCCCATGGGTATCAGGTGCATCACGCAATTTTATATACTGTATTTCATCTAACGAACCTTTGTCCCCGCAATCGTACGACCCTGTTACACGTTGAACAGACGGCACGTCTCCTTCCTTTGTCTAGCTTTCTCTTGATCGAGATTCCCATATGGTCATCAACAGGAATACAAAGGTATCTGACTACTTCGGGTATCCCTTCTGGCAGTCGGAGTATGATGCCTGCTGTTGATTTGCTATCTCAAGTTTGTTGTCTCAATATGTCCCAATTTAGCGAACAATAGTTGCCACTACGGATGCGCTTCTCCAATACCTATAAAAGCAGACTTTCCAGGATGATAACGGCTTCATACCCTCATCCTTCTCATCTTCTCAGTTCGTCTCTGCACAGATGGACGACAACGGCCCTGTCCTTCCACCCGAGCTCCTGCACGAAATCGTCGATACTGTCGCAGAGGATGACGATAGTGACGATGCCATCTCTACCCTCACCGCCATCGCACAAGCATCCCATACTATGCGATCGCGAGCCCACAAGCATCTTTATGATACAATCAATCTCGAGATTCATCAGGAAGACTACATCGATGAGTTGGCCCAGATTCACGCTACAGATCCCACGGTGCTAGCAGAGCATCCTCGAACGTTGGAGCTTTCCAATAGCTGGGACGCTAACCTGGCTGACGTCACCATCCTCGAAACAATCATTCCTCAGATGCGGAATCTTCGCGTCGTATCTTTCGTAGACTTGGATGTAGTGGGACGGCACTTCCCCGATTCATTTGCCTCCCCTTTAAAGGCGCAGATCACCAGTCTTGAACTCAGGCACGTTACATTGACCTTCCGTGCATTCAACAGCCTCATCAGCTCCCCTTGCTTAACCGAGTTATATCTGGACGGGCTCAACGTTGTGGAATACGACGCTGCACCAGATGCTGAAGAAGGGACAGACTTTTCTGCCCCGGACTGCAGGCTTCCTCAGCCGCAATCGGCTTTGAGATGCCCGCTAAAGGAGCTCCGTTTGGATCTAACCACAACGTCCGATCTCGTGATTATGGACTTGATCGCGACCTCTCGATTTCCTATCATTGCTGAAAACTCTTTGGTCAAAGTCAGCTTCAGCAGCGAATACTCCTTGGAAGACCAAGTACACCTGTTCCAGCGGTTCCTCGACTGCAAAGCTATTAAATCGGCGAAAACGCTCCACCTTGGCGACCACGAACGATCTTGTTTTACTGAACAAGGTAAGCTGTTCTGCCCCTTTTGAGAGGAGGTCTCCATGCTCATATAATATTCACCCAGACAGCACCAACTATACTCCGCTGAGATTCAATACGTTCGAAACCGTCGAGTTACGCGTCGGTATCGGCAGGGACTGGGACCAACCCCCACCCGAGTTCCAGTGGTGGGCGAACTCCTTGAGTGGCGTTCCTGCAGGCTCTTCGCTCAAGAAGTTGCGCTTGATTATCACCTTTCATAGAATCGACGTTCAAGACCTCCCGGACGTGACCATGCCCGTCTGGGTCGCTTTGGATCAGGCCCTCTGCAGCGATAACCTGGACCTAGAACATCTGACTATTGATATCGCCACTTCCGAGGAGACCCTGGGTAGGCAGGAGGAATCAGTCGTGAAACATTGGTTCTTCGATTGTCTTCCGGGGATATACGAGAAGTATTTCGCCGAGGGAAGGAGGTGGAAAAATAGTTTCCTGAATTTTACGGATACTTTCGATAGTGAATATTGTATGTAGGTTGTATATCATTCAATCTTGTGATATATACCGTCGGATTTTATCAAGTCTGCTGCCCTCTCCGCAATGGCATGCACAGCCACTTGCTGGCGCGAATGAATGTAAATGAAAAGTGACAAGTCAGCTCGCGAGAAGGGCGCAAAAGACACCGAGGCATCGACGATCCTCACGCCCCCGCATCTTTCGTCTTCAGATCTGGGTCCGTAACTCCCCAATCTGCACCGGTGGGAGACATACACGCTGTAACCCCCATTCCTAATGTCGTCCACCGTAGTGATAGTCCTGTTGTCGAGAATAAAGCCATTCCATACCGGGGCAGTGACGAAGTTTTGTGCTCTGGCCACAGCGCACTGCATGATAGCCATGTCTTGCGGATGCAAGAGATAATTCGGGTTGATTGATGGCGGGTCCTGGGGGTTCGTGCTATTGACGGTAATGGTTCCGCCTATCTATTATTTAAATATGGGAAAATACGAGACAGAGCGCATACAACGATCGTCGAAATTCGAAAGCAGTTCCCTGTTGCAGGAATACGTTCCCAGAAATCACCATTCTGCGGTGGAAAAGTTAGGTTATCTGAACTTGTGTTGTTGCACTACGCACTATTATAAAGACCAACTCGTAGAGCACCGTATCAGTCCCTACACACTCAACCATTGTATTTGATTACAGCGAGAAACCAGTAATGACGTATTAAAACGCTACCTCCGCCTAATGAAAAGAACGTTCTTTCAATCCTGGTTGCTCTGTCGTGGTGAATTCCAGTCCAAGGGTGTTGCGGCGCTCACCCAATGCATAGATCTTGAGCGAAGGAAGTTCCTGTTGCATGGATGGTACATATATTAACAGTAAGGCGTCCCGCCTGATCAAGGCCATTAGTCAAAGGAGAATACTTATGAGGGAAAAGCCCCTTACCTTCGCTGAGCCGCTCTGTCCTTGATTGCATTATTAACAAAACGATGGGATCCCAGGTACCCGTCGACAATCTATTCTCACTTTTGTTGTGTATACATCCTGTTTCGACATTGCGTTGGGCGAAGAAACCGCTTCGACATCTCTGCGTTGTTCAACGAAGATTCTCGGAGGCCCGTACGGTAATTCATGATGTTGGGATACAGTATTACGTGCGGCTAAAACGAGGTACAAACAGCTAATCTACGTGAAGCAAAACATCTACAAACGTCAGTTTCTTTTCGGGAGTACGACAAAGGAGAGCGTACATTGAATCTTTCAGGATGTGAAGATGGACATCACGACGAAAGAAGAGGAGAGATATTTTTCCCCATGTCTCATCACAAATAGGGTCCGCCAAGAAAAGGAAGGATTCGGAATCGCAGAGTACAACGAGAGGATGAGGACCAGTATATCTTCTGTTGGTAGTTGAGCTGGCTCTCATCTTTGCTGCCTCGCTCGCGCGCGCCGCTTGTCAACAGGGGACCTCTGTGGTAGTGTTGCCGAGCCAAACGAACACGTCAGACAGCCCAAAAGTGACATCTTGAGATGCTATATTGGTCTTATCAGGGCCTGTAGCGATACGAAATCTTTCTGTGGAAAGGTGAAAAGATGTAGCGAAATTTATCGCGACAAGACGTACTCGGGCTGCGGACAAAGATTCGTGCGTTCCCCAGGACTTATTTCCTCCGGAATAAGATACTGAATAGCTTGGGCACAGATTCGGCTACAAATTTCGAGCAGCGTTGTTACCAGGTGTTTTCAAGGGTGGGAGGGACATTCAATGGGGATAAGATCGCATTCGAATCCATTGGTGGGCTCTTGCTGGCCGCCTCTTGTCTTGGCTGCCTCGCCTCCATCGCCTCGTGGTCTTGTTCGTGTCTCCGCCCGGAAAAATAAGGAACTGAGCTGCGAATGACGGTCGTCGAGCAGCATATGCGTCTCATTGTGTGTCGTATTGCGTGACCGACTTCCAGCTGTAAGGAATAGCTTTGAGCACTAGAATACGCTAATACGACACTATAGCGCACCTTCAAAGTTAAAAATCATGCATTCTTTCCCAGTTTTTATTGTTGCCGCCTCCCATTATGGGGACAGAAATACCGTATTGACAGAATTCTGATTCTGGCACAGAAGGACCATGTCGCGACCGGCTGCAGTTCTGCACGGTTGTGGTGGGCGTACTCCTATTTTCTGGGACTTCAGTATCGAATAAATTGGACACCGTGCGGGCTAACGAGTGATGGTGATGGTAGCAGTGTAAGCCTGCAACGCGCTCAACTTCCTTGACCTAACCATAGAAAGGGTACGTAAGCTGACGGACTTCCGGTCCGAGTCTGCCGACTCCTCCATGACGATTCAATTCGTTCGTCTTCACGTTCAGCATTCCTGCGGTCGAGACGACACTACAGCTTCTGAAGACTGATTCCATTACCTCGAAATTCCTATTAACAGTTGCCCGAGTTCTCACTAAAGCCGTACAGATGGTTATGCTACGCCAGCTACTTGCGTGCTGAAGGCGACCTGTTGTTTGCCCCGGATTTTAGCAATGCGGACTTCTACTATCAGGGGCCTTTCCATTCTTGCTACCTGTATTACAATACCCACAATCCGATTTATCTACTAACCCCGACGTCGAAAATGCCAGTAAAAACCGACCATTCTGATGTAGATCCTCTTTTAGGATATCGACCATGAAAAAACTCGCGTTACCACTAGTATGAAACCCTCATCT
The DNA here is from genome assembly GCA_030407055.1 of Armillaria mellea. Taxonomy (NCBI): domain Eukaryota; kingdom Fungi; phylum Basidiomycota; class Agaricomycetes; order Agaricales; family Physalacriaceae; genus Armillaria; species Armillaria mellea. The sequence continues at coordinate 238,511 of JAUDZF010000017.1, forward strand.
AGTTGCCGAGCCGCCTATCTAATTCCGCAGAGCTAAGGCAGTCAGGTATTTCTCGGCGACTGACTAACCTTCAACTTTCTCTGTGCTGAACCGCCTCTTAAACGAAGGAACGAGGCGATGATATCACCCATGATAGTTGACCCACGAAACGGACTACTCGACCAGTCAGTCTGATGTTACATAGATCCATCGGCCGAGATGCTGCCATTCTTCAGATATGGATTACTTGTCATCACTTATTGTCACCTGTCGCTCACTGAAACGAAGACGTCAAAAGCTATCATGAAGACAGCGAAGGAACGGCCCCAAATGACGCTCCATGGACTTGTGTATGTTTTCGGTGAGCTTACCGCTGAGGATCCAGAATAAAATCTCGTTCCAGCTGACCAAGCCACCCGCGTACCTGGAGAATCCAACGCCTGGCCACCGCACTGTATCTCTGCTGCTCGTCGTCTACGCTTTGACAATGCTCACGTCATGGCCTGTACAATATCTCTTGACGCAGGTGAGATCACATCGGTCAGACTCATTCTATCTGGAAGCGCAACAGAGCCATGATGAAGGCCAAGTGCAAAACAAGGATATATTTGATAACAGAGTCTGACAAGTCGACATGTTTGATGTCCTTCTGACTGTTGCGATAGATGGCCGCTCACAACGTGGCCCATATCGTCCCAGACGGGAGATGAACTGTCGCTGCTGGCTGAGCCTAAAATTCCCATATGTGTGATTATGTGGAATCAGGCAACGTAGCGACCGTTATATCTGCTGTTCCAATTATCGACATAATTACCTATCTTTTCCACGATGACAATCCGACGTAATTACACCGCTTCAAACCTACATTTCTGTTCAATGAGCATCACTTCATCATCGCCGTCCACACGAGTTGGACAACCTTCTGTTTTCGATTTCGACATGCGCTGTGACGGCCGTGAATGCATATCATCATTCGATGGACCCTGATCCGATATGTTCGACACAACACGAAGGAGTATCAATGACGGTGCGATTCCCTGCCCAAAATCCCAGTAAGAGTTTTTTTGTCAGCGAAAAGAAGTTTAAACTCACAGTAACCGAATCAAGAACTGCTTGTGGATACATATTATACGGACTATTCATCGCGTCGAACACGATAAAAATCGCCAGTACAACAACATACAGTGCGGACGATTCTACCAAGATCTCTATGACGCGGAAGCATAGGTTCCGTATGAGTCGTAGAGATTTCCCAGTCGCAGCGCGCCTAACCAGGCGGTACACAATGAGCATGGTACATATGACCGTTGTGGGGAGTGCCATAATGTAATATGCCATTCCCCAGTTGATGGAAGTTGCCTGTGAATCCTTCCATAGGTCCAGCTCCTGAAGTATAAGGAAAACACCAAAGGCTTAGGTCATTAGATGACTCGAGTTCATTCAAGCTAGAGTTCCAGCAACTCACTGATTCCGCATAGGGTGCATATACAAGGAAGGACGATAACCCTTCCAGTTCCTTTCCCAGATAATCCAGCACCTCCAAATCTAGTATGAACGTCATTTCACCGCTCGGTTATCTAGAGGTTCTGGTAGGAAGACGTACGGTAACACAGTCTGTGGTAAATATGTTGATGCCTACAGCAATACCGGTGATCGCCATGACCCACGAGGGACCACCAGGGGTCGCCCGGTCTATGAGGGCGAGGAGCCGTGTCTCTTGAGTCTCTCCATAGGTTATAAATGCCCGCCTCGTATAGAACCATCTCATAGCGAAGTGCATCGGTCGCCATGATGTACATGAACGCCGAGATTCCAGCAAGGACCTTCACCTGCGCTCTATGGATAGCCGAAGCCGACACTAGGAGAAAGGTCATTTCAAGTTCAGCCTGCATGCTAGAGTCAACGGAAACACACGAATTTTCCACAGTACGATGGAAAGCAATGCCGGTATATATGCCTAGATCATGGTAAGCTCCTGGGCGACTAGTTCAAACTAAAGATCTCACCGTGTGTCATGGACTCGATTATCACTTCATTGAACCAGGAATCAGAATATTGAGTTGCGATCTTTTGAACAGATGCAATGTCGTGGTTGGGCTGAGACATTGTAGTACACTGGCACAAGACCAGTAGCTAGGAGGATTCAGGAAGTTGTTTACTTGCGACCCGTGGAGATCTCGACATTTAAAGGGTGGAACGTGGTAGCTTTAAGGCATCGCTTCGCCATCCCAGTTATTTTAGGTGTATTCAATTCTGAAGGACAGAAGTATCGTTACAGGTCTAGCCATCAATACATGATGAGCAGATGCTGATTTTGGTGGTCCGCGTTGTTCATTGGAGCATCACAGGAACCCTAGATGTTAGCAAAGTATTGAAACAGTAGTAACTCTTTGGGTATGCACCTGAGACGTTTCGAGTGGAGCTACTATATATAAAGGCCTTTTTCCCTAGCAAAATTCGTTCCTCTAATATCTATATTGTAGTTTCGGGATCATCTCAAATCATAAGGAGCCTTGAATAGAACCCAAGAAGTATGGAAGATCTATCCCGTTGCCTGATGTTATTAAAAAGATATCTTGACTATCCAGGTAGGGCTCGGATTGCGGAAGAACGGATTCTCCTGAATCTAAGCAGCAGCAGAATTTGTTTGTATGCATTCATAAGAAGATGGCGGGACTCACAAATCGATAACAATCCCCAAAGTTGGCAATTTGAAGACAAGACATACGTCAGATCTCAACAGGTACACGTCTCTTGGACTAATTAGCTACGATATCTGCAAAATCAGACGATATAGCGACCTGCAAAACGTAAAGTTAACCCACAGTGGATCCCGTTGAAATATGATCCCCGGAAGCTCGAAGCATAGACTCCAGTCGCCATAGAATGAGCTAATTTTCCGCCAGTCACGGTGGTCATCTACAGACATCCGCAGACGTTTCTAGCATGGCAAAGAAATAATTGAGCTCATCAATGGAAGCCGGCAGTAGACAAGATGATAACTACATGAAAGCATTTTGAAGTAGCAAGTGTGATACTGGCAAGTGACAAAATCGCATCGTTTCCTTTCATCACCATCTTGATGACCACCCGCTGCTCCGTCCTTATCGCTTCGTTTCTCTTCTCTGCATCTTGAGTCCTTCCTTCATTGAATATAGTTGTGTTTGAAAGGAGACTATGCTTAGCTGTGATTGATGGAGCTTCCACTTGCCGATTTTTATACATGTTTCGGGCCTCGGCATCACAGACCTTGATTCGGGCACTCGTACTGACAAATCTTCGGTGACCACTGCATAGCTTGTTTGCCTCAGTATACTCTTCGGCATTAATCGTGACGTGACACGCACCGGAGCTCTTGACCCAGGTAAGACGACATTGGTCGAACTCATTCTATCTGGGAGCACAGCAAAGTCGTGATGAGGAAAAACAAAACGAGGATTAGCCGACACGAAGCGGCCGACGATATCGATGCATTTGACATTCTTCTGATGTTGCGGGAGATGGCTGCTTATAGCGCAGTTCACGGCGCCACATCTGAGCCACAGTCTGCTCAATAGGCTAATGCCAGCCCACGGGAAAAGGTTCTTCTACAGCTTCACGGTGTTCAGTAATAGTTGAATAATTTATAGTCACCTTACTTGTATACCGCAAGGTTGTATTTAATTCCACAGAGCTTGAGCCGATCCCCGTTGTTCTCCTTCCCCCTCAGAGTACGCCAGAGATACTGCAGGCAACTTTATTAGGGGGACATTGTGTGTGGCCAGTGTGATATGGAATTTCTTGTCACTGAACCTATCGATATATCCTATTCCGCCAACATATATCAGCTTTCTGGGATGAAACTGCCCAGGTATTTCCGAGTCGTCTGAGGTACAAGTTCCAAAGTTGCCTTAGTATTCCATGAGACTCGACAATGAAAAGCAAAGGAGAAAGGGTGGCTTAACGTCGTCGGTGCGACTGAAACAGGCGGAAAGAACAGTCTCGATTCTTCCCTCGCTTTCGTAGTACGTGCATAGCGAGTCAGATTTCTGCCTTACCATTCATTGTTCTCCATTTTCTGCGAGTTTAGTCCTTCTTGGTCAACGAGAGCCTCAGATAAGTATGTGGAGGTCAAGAGCTAGCATGACCCTGGCCATCATGCATCAATACTCATCAACAACGCGTCTGATTTAGGCAACTCTGTTCCCATTCGTGGATGTGAAGCGTCTTTTTCATTGACAAGCATCGTCCCGCTGAGATGGACGTTCTTCCCTGCGTTGATTGTACATCGGAGGCTCTTTTAAGGACCAACCGCCATTTTCCGACATGATGCATGATGAGTCATGACTGTACGTTAAAACATCGCCGCTAGCACGTCGTGGACCTTCGTTTTCTCCTCTTTCCTTCCATCGACTGCCTCGATAGTGGACTCGCACTCTAATGCCAGCCATCGCGCATGCAGATTCTACAGTTTACCCCTCCTGGATCCCAAAGATGATTACGACAAGGCTCACCATTCACAGTCGCCCGGTCTTCCTGCATCGTCTCTTCGAATCAAAGGAAAGGATCTAGTGATTCAGTTGTGTTACCTCTCATATTTCTACGTTCTCTATTCTCTCAAAAAAAGAGGTGGGGAGACTGCACAGTGCACTGGGCCCGACGAGACGTACAGAGAGGAGCGGCCTGGAATTACCGTATTGAGACGAAAGGGACGGTCGGCCAGATCGCGACATCTTTTCTCCAGCTCTTCTCTATTTCTTCCTGGAATCTAGGTGCTGCGGAAGTGATCGGTGCACCGACAGATCTTCGTGGTTCGGATATTCTTAGGGGACAAGTCATCTCATCTGCGAAGGTCCTTGGCGCTCTGCATATCCTCTCTTTCGCATGCTATCTTATGCTTACAGCAGTCTCGCCTAAAGATGCCAGGGAAGATACAGACCGGGTATAATCATTCGACCTCGTGATATCCAATCCCTTATCGTCATTGATGCCGGGTCCCTAACTTCGAGTGCCTATACACGCAGTACACTTAACGTGCCTGTACCCTTCTCCCTATCTCTCATTATACCCCCACCATCATGGACGTCGACGAGAAAGGTGAATCCAGAGTCGACGTTCGGATTCAGACCGTCACGGCGCGTCCCTCCTTCCGTCATGCATTTCGAACATGGTCGACCTTCAACCGCTACATAAAGACAGACGCAGGGAGGAACATCCCAGGGAACGGGTACATATTGGAGAATGAAGGTTGGTGTGGATCTCTTCCTCTTCTTGGCTCCTGCGGGCTTATCAAGCGCAAGAGACCTTCTCCCCTCCCCCGAAGAGCACCAGACCTGGGGGACAGGTTCCTTCTTCGCTTTCTGGTTCTCAGAGTCGATGAATGCGACTACTTGGGCTGTTGCGTCCTCGATGATTACCCTCGGTATGCACGCGTAATGGTTTCCACCGGCAGGCTTGGGTGCTGATCAATAGGATAGGTATGACATGGTGGCACGCCATTCTCGTAGTACTCTCAGCGAACATGCTATCTTCAGTTATTCTCGTCCTCAACGGATACGCGTCGAGTGGATGGCATATAGGGTATCCCGTACGTTGTTAACCACCGTTCCACTTTTCCTACCTTCCTGACGCCTCCTGTTCCCAGGTACTCGCACGGACGCCGTTTGGCGTTGTGGGAAGCCTTTTCGCTGTCATCATTCGAAGCATGCTAGGGATCGTGTGGTTCGGTATACAATGTACCTTTGGAGGATATTTTGTCTCCATATGTTTGCGGTGTATATGGCCGTCGTGGTACACCATGGACAACCACATCCCGGAGAGTATAGGCATCACTTCGAAGGACTTGGCAGGCTTTGGTATCTTCTGGATTCTAAATGTGGGGTTCTTAATTATACCCCCTTACAAGACGAGGTGGCTTTTCATCGTCAAGGTAAGCACTGATCTGAATGATGAGTCTAGGCTGAGATAACATGTTCAGAGTTTCTTATTACCGCCGACGGGATTAGGTTTATTGATCTGGGCATTGAAGAAGAACCACGGGTTTACAGGTATGAGCTTCGGTGCTACTCAGTCGAGTGGATCAACTTTGGCTTGGGCTGTTATTGCGTATGTGCCTCCGCATTCACACAGTGTATGCCTGCTGACATCTTATATGATCTCAGTCAATTCAATGCAGTGATGGGAACCAAGTAGGATCTTCGTAATCTATTGAGACCGCCTTCTAATTAGCTCCAGCTCTGCGCTCCTCGTCACTGTGCCAGATATAACAAGGTATGCACGCCGCCGTAGCGCACAGACCCGAGGACAGCTGTTCTCTCTCCCTATTGGACAGACCTTGTGGGCGACGTGTGGGATCATGGTGACGGCGGCGATGAACCGCCAATGGGATACGGCGTATTGGAATGTGAGTACAGGTCCATATACGAGTCGATTCTTGGCTAAATACACGCAGCCGTACGATCTCTTGAACGCGATACTTGACCGTGATATGTCCTCGCCCGCCAGAGCAGGGTGCTTCTTCGCGTCTGCTGCGTTTATTTTAGCGACCCTAGGAACCTCTATCGCTAATGTATGGGCCAATTTCGTCTATTCGAGCACTACTCTGATCTTCCCAGAATACTATCCCGTTCGGAGCCGACATTACTGCTCTATTGCCGAGATATCTCACCAATGTCCGGGGACAGGTATGTGCAACTTTGAGCATTTCATCTGTGGGTTTCTAAACACGTCTCGGTTCAGCTGCTTTGCGCCCTGATAGGGTTTCTCATATTTCCTTGGCGAATACTATCTGGTGCCTCAGGATTCCTTACCTTCCTTAACGGATACTTGATATTCATGGGGCCTCTCGTTGGCATAATGTGCGTGAGCCCTCCTTCCTTGCCTCGTGTACTCCAAAGCTGACCCTTGCTTAGGATCGTCGACTACTTTTTAGTGCGCAAGGGAAACCTCCAGCTTGCGGGGCTATTCACTGGCGCTCGGGACGGCCCGTATTATTATACCTGGGGGATCAACTGGCGAGCCATCATAGCGTTCATTGCGGGAACAGGCATACCCTTTCCTGGGTTCGTACAGAGTTTTGGGAGCGTGGTGATAAGCGAGGTGGCTGAGGATATGTTTGACTTTGGATGGCTTGCGAGTTTTGGGATTGGGGCGATTATGTATTGGATTCTTTGTAGGGTGTTCCCGGTAGGGAGTGTAGATAGGTGTTTGGCATTTGAGGCTGAGTTGGAGAGGATAGAGAGGGAGGAAGTGGAGAGACGGATAAAGGAAGAGTATCCGGATGGTGTACCGTATATTTACTAGTATCATGATAATAAAGGGTTCTTGCGTCGCGACATTTTTTTTGTCTTGACACACGCGGATTATATGGTGGTGCCCATGTATCCAACAGACCTCACGATCATACAAAGAGGCAAGTCACAGTCAATGGATCGACTTGTTATCAATTATAAATTCTGGTTTCCTTGAATAATGTAAGCACAGTAGTTCCGGTGGAAACACTCTGACTCGAACAATATCGGAGTTTAAATCCCGTATCTGTGATTAGGATACCATATTTCAGTTTATGCTTTGTAGTTGGGGTGCTCTACCGTTTTTCCTACACAACGATTTATGATATATGCGAACAGGTACCTGGTAGAATTTCGATACGATTCTCTTCTCGTAGATGACGTATCGGAAGCCACTCCCTCTTTGATGGCAGTTGGTCTGAATATGCCTTAGTGTAATTAAAATATCACAGTTGATACAACAGAGGGATTCGCCAATCGTTCATCGTGAGCAGCTGCACCGCTCATACGCATGTCTCTCACGATGGCCCTATGTATGGCACAGCTTAATACGGGGTCTTCCGCCACGTCAAACTTTTTTCTTGACCTGCGTCAAAACCATGCGGTCGTTACGCTCAACCGTGGGAGAGCGGGCGTCAAGTTGGAGGAACTAGTGCTGCTGGGGAAAGTAATACTGAACCTATTGTTGTTGCTATCGACGAGGGCATAGAGCTTTCCATTTTCATATTTCGTCGTTAACGTTCAGCCCCAAGAATTCAGCTGTACCGATTGCTGACTTGGTATTCGAGGCAAAGAGGAACAGTGATTCATTTTCTGTAAGGGATGCGGATTATTCACGAACCGCTTAGATATGCCATCATTTCTTTTCGCTTACTTATCCCTTGCGGCAGGCTACTTATACTCCGATTTCGGACTCTCCTCTCTTAACTTTTGATTTTTACCTCAATGTCGTCTCTTTGAATCTACGTACTCTGGCTAATATACGCCGATCGTGCTCTGTTCTCGGGTTGAAGACCCACTCTGAGGTAGATCTCTTACATATTTCGCACTTCCGAAGAATGTACTTTAAGACAGTGTCCATTGTCTACTTGTCTTTGACTACAGAGCTCCGCTTTGTCCTACCGTAACATCGAGTAATTGATCAATACGACTTAGAGTACTGTAGTGGGGAAATCCTGACTTGGTTCATACACAGCCACCCTAGAGCCATGCGTCGGGATTTCCTCTAGCGGTAAAGCCGACGTCCCATGTAACTTTAAACAAGTATCTGATTGTTTCTCGACAATTCTCGAGGCTGGGATCATTATTTGCCTTCTTGAGGATTTTGGGCCGCTGTCCCTTCAGAATGAGTGTACTTGCTATGGTGCCGCAGTCAATACTGCCATTCTCAAGAAGTAATGAACTCAAATCTGGGATCCAATGGTAGTCGGCGCAATGGTCCGACGAATCCTTTTTCGATGACAGTCGATCGGGCGCTTTTGTTAATCCTTGGTAACACTGTCAACCTGCCTTCAAATCTGCATAACGCGATGGAGAAGTTACTACTGCTCTTAATTCAGAGCGCGAGATAATCCTGCATTCCGACATTAACGCTTGACGTGGGAGAAAAGGTAGATCCCGATATTGATTCCGTACAAAAAGGAAGAAAGCTGTCGTTATATGAAGAAAAAGCGAAGACAGTCAATGAAAAGAGAAAAAAAAAGCGCCACGAATGTGTACGATAAGAAGGGAGGATGATGGAGAGAATTGCTGTTGTGTCGTAAGTAGAATGTCCGATGAGAAGTTTCTAGAGAAGCAAAGGATGATATAGTGTTACATAAATGCAGTTTCTTGGTAGATCCGTCTACTTAGGAGGGGGAGTGGGGGGCCCTGAATTTGTAGACACATTAGAATGAGAATATGGCTCTGACATTAAAGACGAACCGAAAAGGCCTGAGCGAGTAGGCGGCGGGGGAGAGGTAGGCGGCGGCGCAGCTAGTGGTGCCATGACGGGTGCCGCTGAGAGAAGAGGATTCGCTAATTCGAGTCATTAATGAGAGAGAAAAAGCAACCAGTCAGGACGTACGTCTCCATTGCGCCCATGCCGGTATCATTGGCCGGGGAGGCTCAGGAGCAGGCATAGCAGGCGGCGCTGGCGGCATGAGCTTCGCAATCGCTTTCTCTCTCCTTTCTGCACGTTTATGCACCGTGCGCCACGCCGGACGTGCTGGACCCGGAGGTCCTTCATCCATTGGAGGGGGCGGAGGCGGAGGCGGGGCAACGAACTCTTGCGGCTCGGGGGGCTGGGAGCCATCAAGGACTGCATCGAAAAAAAAGAAGAAAAAGCCAGCGCACCGGGCGCCACTCTGGCGTGTACTCTCCTCCCGCGCCGTGCTTTGACTTGACACTCATGAGCTCTGCTATTTCACTGATAAATACTGATCAACGGCGGTGTCAGCTGCAGCAGAATGGACAGACGTACTACTGCAGCGCCCGTCGTTCGTCCCTCAGTTTCCCCACCTCTTCCAACAGAATCCGAACTTCACTGGCAAGCGCCTTGCTGAAGTCATTGATATACCTGAGAAGTATATGTCAGATGACGATCGTATAACGATGAGTCCGATTTGACTTGGGTGTATTTCCGTTGAAATTCTTGCTCGACATAGGTAGAAAATAGAAAAAGCACCAATAAGGAGGGTATCACTGATACACCCACGATGTGGCGATTATGTACAGCATCGATGTAAAGAATCAGATTTTCCAGTCGCGTGTAGGAAAGCACGAGGTAGCCGTTCGTACGGATCCTAAAGAAAAGCAGAAGATTAGGAAAGTAGCATCAAGGGAACAGCCATCCAGCCTACCCCCAGCCACGCCAGCAGTCGCCGTTGACTGCTATCCCTTGCTTCCGTGGAAGTCGAGGAAAAGAACGTCAGGCGGCCCTCACGTGGACGCTAAGCATTACAAATTAAATTTCAAATTATAAGTCTGGACTTCATGTGGCTGTGTAAAAGTATCTTACGTCTGAACAACGATACTTGTATTCGGATTTCGTTCACGCTGTAGCACCTCGATAGTACGGTACGACGAAACAAGATACAGCTAAATATGTAGAGGTAAAATCGCCAGAGAATTACTCCTATTTGCCTCAAGACATGATTTCCCCTTACAACGCTCTCTTCCAAATGTCGGATTTCGATGGGATGAATTATGAAGGACCTTGGCCAAAACCTCAAGGAATACAAATGACACACCATGCACTCAGTCTTCTCACACTTGCCGAAGGGACCGATCCATTTCGCAAGGCGTCTGGCAGCCGCTCGGCGAAATCCGATGCTATCTTTCTTGACTTGTTGAGTTGCGCCATCCAGGAATATCTAGACCGCTTTGGCTGCTAGGGAATAGCCCAGGCTTTCTGGAAGAGAATTAGCGAGTGTCACCCCGACGCACCAAAACTGGGTACGCGAACGGTATATTGAATCTTCGTTCTTTTATACACCGCCGCTTTTCAGTTGCACGACTGTACAACGATGATTGCGGCCCAGAAACTTATTTCACAGATACAGTTGTTGGAAATGACACCTCTGATATGTCCCCCATTTTGCATCTGGCGACCGAGGTCTTCACGCATCTGTGCTTCCACTGTAAGTACACCATTTTGCATATTTCTCACTACGACCAATCTTTCATCAAGTTATGACGGTATTTTAGCAGAGTATGCTGCTACTGAGCCTTGGGGACAGCGTCAGCAACAGATCCTGAAAAGGCTTGTAGGCAAATGAGGTATATTCCACTCGGTTGTCATCGATTTGATTCTTCATGGATAGGTTTGTCTTCGTGATGGTGGGCGCTGTCCCTTGACACGCTTGGCTTTCAAACGGTTCGGTATCCCATATCATAGTAAAGCTAAGCTGTGCCACTTCATCCCTAACTGTATTGCCTCGCCCAACTAGATGGGTTCCTACATCTACTATCCATTTTGTCGTGGATCATTATGTTCTTCTAGCCGGACGCGTTTAGAATGGTATCTCTATTTGCAGGAACCGATGTTGCTGAGAGCGTGCGCGCAGAGCTCAACTCGCTAGGGAATATATATGCTTCAAGAGCCTGAGTCCTCTTGGCAGCACCATGTCATCTCACCGGCAGCAAGCACTCGTCTTCGGCGCATCAGGAATGTGCGGATAAAGAATCATTGACAGCATCTTTGAGGACTATCCTGAACGTGGGATGCTTGAGAAAGCGACCCTCATCACTAAGAGCCACTCGATCTTGCCGCCACCCGACTCCGTCTGCTTCCTTCTTCGCATATCGAAAAAAAGACAGTAAATTCAACGTTATAGCTTTAACCCGTTAATGACATTAATCTTTGCCTATGGGTGATGTATGCCTTCAGGGCTCGCTGATTCAAAAAAAAACGATGTCGACACCGTCACACATATCTTCTACTGCGGCAAATGATGCTCCTGCTCGGGTCGCTTATGTCTTGCCCATTTAGACAGTAAGTATATGCATTCTCACCGGACCTGATCAAGAGAACGAAGCATAACGGCACAACGGCGATGGAGGCTTTAAATAAGCTCGCGCAGCATCCTTTGTGGCTGTACCAAGGCGAGCGTCGCGGTAGTGGAATGGAAGCCTTTTAACCCAGGTATACGAGTACGGCAATGATATAGAGAAAAATGCCGTATGACCCACTCTCACCCTGGGATTCGATTCTAGAGCTTATCCAATGGAATGCGACCGTGACCGCTGAAGAAAAGGGAAAGAATTGATTGGTTTAGAGAGCTTTTAGTATGAACGAGTCATGGTACGAGGTTCGGCCTGACGTGGTAGCTTAGGTTCGTGCCCAACGATAAGGTCTACGGCTTTGGTAACGACTTGGCATGTACATATGTCTTTATGCTTGATTTGAGGGCAAGGATAGCCGAGTGCAGAAATTCGAACAGGATGGGGATTTGGAGCTCGCTTAACCCATCCAAGACGCATGGTAAAAGGGCTTTCGATCAAGCGAAGCCGATGGGCGAGTATTTGGTCTCGTGGGTCTCCTCCCCGGACCTGGGGCGCCTATGGATTACATGAAGAAGCACGCTCATCAGATGGAGGAGCTTGGGTCGGCCGGTTATGGATCCTATGAGCTGTGGAGTGGATGGCTTGGTATTGGTCTGGAACGGGCGCACGAGGCTGGGTTCACCGGAGAGACAGGCCAGAAGGGACGTGGTATACGGTTTCTGACCGATTTAAGGCAGGGAACTACAGCATTAGCGGCACTCAGTGCATCCGAGCGCTTGGATAGTAGGTAGTGACTTGTTCATTCGGGACATTGGACATTGCGTTAAAATGCTGTATACGGTGAACTGGCGTCCTTGTACATTAAACTCTAGATAGCCATCAGGGACGTGTTGTGAACTGCCCTGGCTTCGATAGACTCGCAATGTGGGAAGGATTAGCATGATTGGAACGGCAGGAACACCTGCGAACGCTGCATCACGGTGACTGGCCCTTCTTCTCACTGATGTCACGATCATAGTGGGACCGGCCATCGGATTTAAGAGCATCGCTATATAGCGAGCGAGGGGCCCCGTTTTCATTTCCCCAGGTCTCCAGCAGCCAAGGTGCTGTAAACGAGGACGCGGCGCCTACACCAAACTCTGCTGTGTTGACCCTTCAAATGAAGGTTTGATGAGGGTGTGGCCGGACCTTGACGCAAGGACGTCGCGACACAGCTAAGATTGGCTGATAATCACACTTCCTAGCACGAGGCGTTCGCGAGGCTATAGCTATATGACTATTGCTGTATGCCCTTTCACTCTCTCACCATCGTCTCCCAGAGCCATGTCGTCTGAACTACAGCGCGAGCCCTCCGATGCCTGGAAGGCCCAGCTTCGAAATCGAATCGCCGAGGCTCTCCGCCCCTCGTACCACTTTACCCCATCTGGGGAGATCAAATTCACCGTTCCGTGGTCTACGACGTTTGGGGGGATCGGGACGCATGTCATCAAGGAGTATGTAGAGGTTATGGGGAAGCTGTATAGGCTGCAGAAGTCAACGGAGGAGATGGAGTTGGAGCGTGTGAGGCGGCAGGCGGGGGATGAGGAGGATTATGGGGAGCGTGTGGTGTGCCCGTCTCCGGCTAGGTTGCGGGCGGTGGCGGGGGACGAGAAGAGGAAGGAGGAGGTGAGGGCTATGAGGAAGGAGGTGCAGGAGGAGGGGGATAGGGAGTTGGCATTGCTGTTGAGGGCGGAGGAGCTGATTCGGTGGGAGAAGAGGTTGCAGGCGAAGGAGAGGGCACTGGAACGGTTGGCCCAGGAGCATGCTGTGAAGGAGAGGGGGTACCATGAGAGGTTGAAGTTGATGGAGCAGCGAGAGCGGGATGTCCAGGAAAGGGAGAAGGCGTTGGAGGCGAAGGATAATAGCCGGACCGCTTCCGGGGGAAGTGGAGACCGCGAGAATCTGAGAGTAAAGTTCGAGGAAGGGAACTGCCGAGCTCGTGGCTGAACCGGCGACCAACAGTGCCGCCGTTGGTGAACGTTAACGTCGGTTCGAGGATACAGGAGTGGGAGAATATAAGTGTAAGTGTCGTTATTGATCTTCTTCTTGTTGGATATTAACGACAGCTGCAGCCTCCCGGACGGTTCTGAGTAGGAAGCTATGAGTCTGGCACTGTAGTTATGCATCACCATTGTTTGTTTATTTTCACAGAGGCTCAATACATACAGTAGATGTCCTTTTATTCGCTTTCTGAAATTTCTGGCAATTGACGTTGAGTTAGATTGGCCCCAGCGACAATGAAAGAGTCTACCTGGAGCCTTGAGATATCGCTATGTTCATCTGAGAAAGCGTACAGACAAATAGGTTCATGTGCCGGTTAAAGCCATTGTCTTCGAAGGACCCCTTGATCGAAGAAGTTGATAGGCAGGATTGTGAAGACTCGCTGTTAAACACGTAGAAATAAATAGTATGCGAATCCTACCGGAACAAACGTCGCTCTTTCTTTCACTATCATTTGTCCCATTAATTCCATATCCCAGCGATCGACGATAAGACGGAGCACGAAAAAAGGCTCAAGAGTCGGAAAGTGAAGTGCTTTCGGGATCGGTTGGTTGCTCGAATGAACAGAACCCCCCTTCGTATCTTCCCTACCATCACAGTGCATGTCCGGGAAGTTTCGACCGTGGCCGGAGAGGAGACGCCTGGAGCGATCGATACCAGTTGTTCTCCAGGATCCTGCATAAGAGTAAATCAATTTGAAGGATTTGCATGATAAAAATCTACATACTTTTCGTATCCCGCGAACCACGCTATATTTTTTTCAAAAGTGATTCCGTCGTCTGACATATTGCCGATATGTTGTGAGAGTTCGCCGGCAATCGATCGTGTACAAAATAGTTGTGCACCGCATGGAGGTCGTGAGGCAACCTTTCCACGTTCTGATCCTTGCTTGAGTAAAAAGTTCCTGGGGGTAGACAAAAATTAGGAGACAAGAAGAAACATATTTACAGAGTACATACCCATCATTTATATCGCTCGTCCTAAGTCTGAAAGCAACTCGTGCTGAACCACTTTAGTCATGCTTTGGTGTCAATTTGACCAATTTGACACACATTTTATCCGATACTTTCCATAAACGGAGCAAACGGGCAGTACCCTGCCACGTGAGGTCGTCATTCATCACGGCGACGGCGTTTTTCATCCTCCCACCGTCAACGACGACGACGAGCCCTCTTGCTGTCGCTTTCCTGTGCTCTGTTGCCAGGCTGCAGCATCTCCAACGACCCACTGACGCTTGACTGGTCGTCGCCTTGTCATCATGTCGACGATGAATCGCCAGTCCACCATCCACCAACGCCTGGAGGCGGTGACAGACCTCTCCAAGCTGTCGCCCATTTCCGACGACATTATCGTTGCATGCCTTAGAGAACGGTTCATGAATGATAATGTGTACACAGCCGTCGGTACCTCTGCCCTCGTCGCCCTCAACCCCCACAAATATATCCCATCCAACTCCGACTCTGTCATGCAGAAATATGCAGCAGAGTACCGCGATACCTCTCAAAACCAGGAACCGATGCCGCCTCATATCTTTCAGATGGCGAACAACGCGTACTACCATATGCGACGGACGACGCAGGACCAGTGCTTGCTGTTCAGGTGCGTTGCTGCATATGTCTCTCTTTTTCCCATACTCACAGAGCCGTAGTGGCGAGACGGCGAGCGGAAAATCAGAAAATCGACGATTGGCTATCAAGAGCATTCTGGAGCTCAGCGTGAGCAACCCAGGGAAGAAGGGCGCCAAACTCGGTAGTCAAGTCCCAGCCTCAGAATTCGTTCTTGAGACTTTTGGCAATGCTCGCACTCTCTTCAATCCAAACGCTTCTCGCTTTGGAAAATACACAGAGTTGCAGTTCAGTGACCGGGGCCGTATTTGCGGTATCAAGACCCTCGATTACTACCTCGAGAGGAATCGAGTCGCAGGTGCACCGTCGGGCGAGCGCAACTTTCACATCTTCTACTATCTCGTCGCCGGTGCCTCCGACGAGGAACGGCTGCATCTCCATATTCTAGACAAGACTACATATCGCTACCTCGGCCAAAGGACAGCGGCCGTGAGACCCACCGCCGGCGCTAGAGATAACGATGCCGTCAGATTTGACCAGCTCAAGGTGGCGCTCAAGACAATCGGTTTCTCAAAGCGTCATGTCGCCCAGACTTGTCAGCTCATTGCAGCCATTCTTCACCTCGGTAACCTCGAGTTCACTATCGACCGGCATCGCAACGAGGATGCAGCAGTCGTCCGGAACATGGATATCCTCGCAATCGTGGCCGACTTTTTGGGCGTGCAAGCCTCTGACTTGGAGTCTGCACTGTCGTACAAGACAAAGTTGTTGAAGAAGGAGCTTTGTACGGTTTTCCTTGACCCCGATGGTGCATCTGACAACCGGGATGACCTCGCTAAAACGCTCTACTCCCTCCTCTTCGCCTGGCTGAATGAACATATCAACCAGCGCCTCTGCAAAGACGACTTCTCTACCTTCATCGGTCTCTTCGACCTTCCCGGTCCTCAGAACATGACTAGTCGCCCCAACTCCCTCGATCAGTTTTGTATCAACTTCGCAAACGAACGCTTACATCACTGGGTGCAGAAACGTTTGTTTGAGAGCCACGTCGATGAGTACGCTACCGAGGGTATCTCCCGCTTTATTCCCCAGGTCCCTTACTTCGACAATTCTGAGTGTGTACGTGTTTTACAGAACCGGCCGGGCGGTCTCATCCATATTATGGATGACCAAGCCCGACGCACACCGAAGAAAACTAACCACACCATGGTGGAGTCTTTCCAGAAACGCTGGGGTAACCATTCGTCATTCAAGACCGGTGGCGCAGACCGGTCCGGGTTCCCAACTTTTACTGTGAATCACTACAATGGTCCAGTCACGTATTCGTCGGAGGGCTTCCTGGAGCGGAACTTGGACGCAGTGAATCCCGATTTCGTGTCATTGCTCCGAGGAACTGCCGATGTGGTGGAGAGGTCGGGATCCATCAACCCTTTCGTGAAAGGCCTGTTTTCCACCAAGGCTATTGCGACACAGGCCCATCCTAGGAACGAGGATACCATCGTCTCGGCGCAGCAGGTTGTTAAGCCCATGCGTGCGCCATCGACGCGTCGCAAGAGCGGTGTCCGAAGGATGCCGACAGTCAGGGAGTCGTTGGCTGATATAGAGGAGACTGTGCGGGATGAGGAGGAGGCTCTCGTGCCATCCGGTGGGAACCCTTGTATCGCCGGAGAGTTCAAATCGGCGCTCGATACCCTGTTCGATACCCTTGACGACACACAACCCTGGTATGTCTTCTGCGTCAATCCTAATGACTCGCAACTGCCCAACCAGCTCGAGGGGCGGAGCGTTAAAGGCCAGGTCCGGAGCATCGGTCTGACTGAAGTTGCGCGGAGAAATGTCAATGTCTTCGAGGTTGGTATGTCACCGGAAGAGTTCTGCGATAGGTACAAGGAGGCATTGGAGGGTGCGAGCGTGGAGGAGGGTGATCCTAATGACCGGGTGGAGAGCGCTGCCATGGCCTTCGGTTTAGGAGAAGCTGACGTTGTTCTCGGACAGCACAAGGTATGCTTTTACTTTCATCTGTCGCGCCAACGGTCACTGACTAGTATTCAAATTCTCTAGGTGTTTCTGTCACAGTCGGCGTTCCACAAGTTCGAGGATCAGCTTCTTACCCGCGACGTCGATGAGCAGAAGCGCAATCGGCTTCGGGATGCAGAGGCTGAAGCTGGGCTCAACCCCAGATCTCTTGTCGATCCTTATGGTCCTTATCCTCAGTCACCCGATCCTGAAGGGCCTTACCAATCAGGATATAATGATGCGTACAATGCATCTAGTCAACAACTCCCACTCGTTGCCAACGCCTCCCCCTTCCAACGCGCTGACGCCTACGGTGACGAATTTGACGAGAATCGTTCAGTTCGTAGCGACGACTACGATGCTCGCAGCAGGTTTACGAGCCAGCAAGCCGACTCTGTGTCAAACCTTGGCTCGGAGTCGTATGCTCCCTCTCGGAATATGTTCCAGAACGCTGACAAGAACGCGCTCCTAGACAAAGACGCACTTCCTGGTGAGATCCAAGAGGGCGAGACTACGGAAATCTTGAAGGAGACTTCTACTCGTCGACGTTGGGTTGCCATATGCTGGATGCTCACATTCTGGATGCCAAACCTGTTGTTAAGATGGGTCGGTCGAATGAAGCGTATGGATATCCGGCAGGCATGGCGAGAGAAGCTAGCGCTTAACATGCTTATTTGGTTCATTTGTGGTTGCACAGTTTTCGTCATCGTTTTCCTTGGAAACTTGATCTGTCCGACAGAGCATGTCTACAACTCGGCGGAGCTGGCGTCATACAACAAGAATGCCAATATGGTGTATACTTCCATTCGAGGAGAGGTGTTCGACCTTTCCATCATCGAGGCTACGCATTTACGGGTGGTCAGCGTCGTTCCGAGCAAGCAAATTTTGAACTACGGTGGGACCTCGTCGGATGCTATCTTCCCGATTCAGGTATGTGGTCGCTGCAGTTACTTCATATCAACTGCCGTAACAACGCGGTTTTAGGTTAGCGCCTTGTGCAGCGGAATAAATGGATACGTCAGCCCATACGTTACGTTGGACTCATCGAACAACACCGACGAAAATTCGGTGTACCATGACTTCCGAGTATTCTCCAATGACTCTCGGCCTGATTGGTACTTTGAGAACATGATCCAGATGCGCTATACTTCTCGCGTCGGTTTCGTGGGTTACACTCCCAAGGAAATCAGCAACAAGGCTAAAACTGGAAGCTCTGTCGCCACCTACAATGGGATGGTATACGATTTATCGGATTACATCAATTATCCTCCTGCTGTCAAGGCTCCCGCAGGTCTTCAAGCGCCGGCCGACACCGATACTAATTTCATGCATAGTAGCATTTTGGACGTGTTCAAGTTCAATGCCGGCGGTGACGTGACGAAGAAGATCGACAGTTTGAATATCGATAGTGATGTTTTGGCACGTCAAAAGGTCTGCCTCCGAAACCTGTTCCTCATTGGCAAGGTCGACAATCGAAACTCAGCGCAATGTCAATTCGCGACTTACCTACTCCTCGCCATCTCTGTCGTCATGGTTTCCGTCATCGGATTCAAGTTCTTGGCCTCGGTCAACTTTGGTTCAGCTCGCGCGCCAGAGGACCACGATAAATTTGTCATTTGTCAGGTGCCTTGTTATACTGAAGGTGATGCTTCGCTCCGCAGGACTATCGATTCGCTAGCCCAGATGAAATATGACGACAAGCGGAAGCTGTTGGTTGTCATCTGCGATGGTATGATTGTCGGTTCCGGTAACGATCGTCCAACCCCCCGGATCGTGCTCGACATTCTTGGCGCCGATCCCAATCTTGACCCGGAGCCTCTGAGCTTCCAGTCGTTGGGTGAAGGTGCGAAACAGCACAATATGGGCAAGGTGTACTCTGGTCTGTATGAGTGTTCGGGACACGTCGTGCCTTATCTGGTGCTGGTGAAGATTGGCAAGCCTACGGAACGGTCAAGACCGGGTAATCGTGGAAAACGTGACTCTCAGTTGCTTCTTATGCACTTCTTGAATAAGGTGAGCGCGACGTTATATGTCTAAATTCTCTTTGGTTCTTATTACGGCTTGTTAGGTACACTTCAACTCGCCCATGAACCCTATGGAGCTGGAGATGTATCATCAAATCAAGAACGTTATCGGTGTTAACCCGACATTCTATGAATATGTGTTCATGGTGGATGCCGATACGACAGTCGATCCTTACTCGGTCAATCGGCTTATTTCTGCGTATGTCATTTTTTGCCTCAGTTCCGAGATGGCCGTTCTGATGGTATTTTTTTCGTTTAGTATGATTCACGACAAGAAGGTGTTAGGCGTTTGTGGCGAAACAGAGTTGGCGAATGCTAAGCAATCCATCATCACCATGATGCAGGTGCGCGGTTGTCTCCGTTCTTTGCTCACCCCATTTCTAATTATTCCCCTATAGGTCTACGAATACTTCATTTCCCATCATATGGCCAAAGCGTTTGAAAGTCTGTTCGGTTCCGTCACTTGTTTGCCCGGTTGTTTCACCCTGTACCGCTTGCGCACGCCGGATACCCATAAGCCTCTGCTAATCTCCAACCAGATGCTCGAAGATTACTCAGAAAATCGCGTGGACACCCTCCACATGAAGAACCTGTTGCATTTGGGAGAGGATCGTTATCTGACGACGCTGCTTCTCAAGCACTTCCCGCTGTTCAAGACCCAGTTTTGTCGAGATGCACATGCGTACACAGTGGCGCCGGACGATTGGAAGGTGCTGTTATCTCAACGTCGGCGTTGGATTAACTCCACGGTTCACAATTTGGGCGAACTCGTCTTCTTGGACCAGCTTTGCGGTTTCTGTTGTTTCTCCATGCGGTTTATCGTCCTGATTGATTTGGTCTCGACACTGATTCAGCCTGTTACGGTGGCTTACGTGAGTACATGATGCTTTCTTCATTCGTGCTCCAAGCTTATTATCCATGAACAGATTGTCTACTTGATTGTTCTCGTCGCTGCTGAAGGCAAGACAATTCCGACACTATCACTGGTCATGATTGCCGCTGTCTACGGTCTGCAAGCGTTAGTATTCATACTACGACGGAAGTGGGACATGATCGGCTGGATGCTGTTCTACATCCTTGCTATCCCCGTATTCTCGTTCATGCTGCCGTTGTATTCGTTCTGGAAAATGGACGACTTCTCGTGGGGTGCTACTCGTGTCGTTATGGGTGAGTCTGGCAAGAAGATGATTGTCCATGTATGTGCCGTCTATTTTCGATGTTAACATCCTCCTGACGTGCTGTTCTTTAGGACGAAGGCAAGTTCGATCCACGTTCTATCCCCCTCAAATCATGGAACGACTACGTGAGTGCTGGGCGTCTTCAATACAATTGATGACTGACGTTTTGGTGCTAGGAAAACGAATTATGGGACAAAGAATCCAATCACAGCATTGGTTCCTGGGTTCCGCCCTCGAAGTTCAAAAATGAAGGAGGCTACGCCGAGTCCCACACAGCTTCCTTGTATGGTCGCGAGACATACTACGAGCCAGGACCCCGCACATATTCTCCTGCGCCATCGGTCGGGATGTACCCTCCTCCCGGATACCAATCGGGTCGTAATACCCCGCAGATGTACATGCCTCAGCCTCAATCAGGACTGGCGAATGACACGCTATACCAGCCAGCACCGTCGCGACCAGCCACAAACTACCTCGATATTCCTATCCCTACGAGTCGCAGTCCTGATGCCTCTCCGGGTCCGAGCGACGCCGAACTAGAGGGCGCGCTCCAAGATATTCTGCGCACTGCAGACCTGAACCTAGTGACCAAGAAGGATTTACGGAGACAGCTGGAGGATCACTTTGGTGTTGACCTGACAGCGAGGAAGTCGTCCATCAACGCGATGGTTGATCGGTTATTGAATTTCTGATTCTACTGCACCTTGCTTTCCTGTTTTTCTGTTGTCGGACTTTCTTGGATCTTTATTATGACTCGTTTATGACTGTGTATACTTTGCCACTGTCTTTTCTTTAGTATAATCAAGGACCCCACGGTACATGGACTTTGCATTTCTTCTCATACCTACCTAACCTATACGTATAACATTGCACTTGGCGTTTGGTCCCAGTTTTAGTTATAATTACCAAGACATTCATTGCTTGTTTCATTATAGGTCAAAATCGAACGGTCTCTATCATCATGCAAAGCGTATTGTGATCTCGGGTGGAGAAGCGCGTGACGCAGACTTTTTCGTAGCCATCGTGACTATTCCTCAAGCGCTCATCGCTATGGTCATCTAGAACGCCGGAGATTCTCTATGCACGCTCGTTTCTCGTAAATTTCTTCGGATCGCCGACTGCGAGGTCATCTTGATTCCGAGGCCTAGTTTATAATCTCTGCGAGGCAGCTTCTGTGACAGAGAACTTTGCATCTTTACAACGCGAACTTTGTTTGCATCCTGGTGATATACGGAGAATTGTTGACCGTACTATCTGTCCTGAAAGATGCCACGTCCCCCCCCCCTTGGCCTTTTAAAACGTGCATTGCCTTCAACAGACGCATGGCTTTCAATCGAATGAGGCGGTTCCCCATGTTCGACGGGACCATAGTATGTTTGCCGACCCCGCGCTGGACTGGAGCCTCGTCGTGTTCGCATCGTCTTCTTCATTTTACCTCTCTTCCGGCTTAGGGGCTTGATAAACCAGCTTTACGCTGACCCGACTAACAGGGTGTACAAGAACCCAACTCCCTCAAAATAGACACGGCTATAGACGCCCATACCAAGCCATGTCCTTCCTCGATGTCTATTGTTCATGTAAGCTCGAGTTACTTATACTTTCCCCCGTCTCATCGGAACTCCAGTCTGATAGAGTCCCTCGTCATGGACATGAACCGAAGGACGCTGCTGTTGGTGAGTTCCAAGTCAGGGTTCACTTTAACTCAGACTCCAACTGCGGAGACGGGGTAGTTGAGCTTACTGGACCCAAAAAAATATATACTTAGATCACTGTTCGTTGTAATGAATGACCCTCGTATCAGTCTGGATGCATTGACAGAGACGTTCAAGATGATCACGATTGATTTCGTTCAGCGTAACGATGGTGATATTTTGGGACGCAGTAGATTCGTACGTCGGGGGATGTGTGTCGCCGAAGCTGAATGTCACTTTTATAGACTCTGCAATTTTAATGTTTATTGCGAAGGCGAGAAGCCCGTCACCGAGGCTGTCGCTGAGAAGATGCCGAAGCGTGCAGAAAGAGAACCCTTGAGGTCAAGTAACAGCGATGCGAGTTCCGCTCACTCAGTCCAGACTCCATTAATATATGTTGATTGTTGAGCGCTAGTTTCACGGCAATCATAAAGAAAATGTGAACGGGCCACTTGAGTGTGCATTATTATATTATCATGAAACTAAGTATTATAAGACGACAGACCCTGATAAGCAAAAGAAGAATGTAGTAAATCGTACGAATCGCCTGGACTCTAAAAACCTAGAAATTACGAGAAATATATAGATGTCTATTCAATACGTAGCAGATGAAAATACCTGTAGCATATGGTTTTTCATGTCCTTGGACCCCTTCATCGCGACCGTGACGCGCACTCTCCGATGATGGAGGTGCGAAAAATGACTCTCGATCTTGGCTCTAGCATTATCGACATTCATCGACGCCAGCAGTCCCTCATGTAGGAACGCATATATCGAAAGGGCGCGAATCTGCGTAAGCGATAATATAGCAGCCAATTTCGACCAGACCGAATCGTACACATCGGTCTCGTGTCCGAGCCTCACACGCAAGTTGACGTTCTCGAGGACACTCCCTGCCTGGCGGAGGTGCTCAATCCACGTCCCCATCTGCCCAAAGTTGGTCGTTCCATATTCAAGGATGAACGGAGTAATGTCAAGTTGTCGTAATCGCGGCAGGTTTAGGTACTGTGAGAGATCGGGGATGTCGTCAACTGTACGGTGCCTGGTTTCAGATACCCGAGAAATGTAATTAAGAGGCGACGGGTACTCACTGAAGCTTCCGAACATGAGATGCAGATGCTCAAGGGTTTCTGCCCCTTGGCTGATGATTTGCTGGGCAGAATCGCGGTCTCCGCCGCTGTGGAGACAGAGTGCGAGTCGCCGAACGCGTGATACGGTCATGATATTCGACTTGAGGACGAGACTTTCGTATATGGATGGAAAGCGCTGAGACACGGACAGGCCCTCGAGCCGTAGAGGACACGAGACAGGCGGAAAACACCGCTCCAGCTCCACGAAGAAAGACTTGCGCACTTCTACGTTTAGTAACGTGAGATGCCGAAGAGTGGGGAAGGCCTTGATGAACGCGATCACATCGCAGAAAGCGTGGAATGTGACACACTGGAGGGCGAGGGAGGTAAACGGATAATTGGTGAAGGCGTGGATGCAATCTGAGGGGGTAATCGGGAACGACCAGCCTTGGATGGTGAGATGGCGCAAGTTGTGCAGGTAAGTCGTGAGGATTTCGACGAGCGCCCGGTTCGTTTCCATGCGACAGGGATCGCGCTGCGAGGGCGTGAGGTGCAGAGCCACGATAACGGGGGGAACAGGAACTGCATTCATCGACGACAATCGACACATATCGAGAAACCTCTCGCAGTCCCGACACGTCCGAAGTTCGACACTACGAAACATGTACCCACGCGTACGGGGCACAAAAGCTCGCGAGACGAGTGAGCAGGATTTCAGATCTGCTGTAGTTGTAGATTTGGAGGAGCGCAACTCATCGATGATTTCATCAATGATTTCCTGTGGGAGTTCAGGCATTTTGGCTGTGGGAAAAAGCAGACTTAGTGCTTTGTTTCTGGGCGAGAAAATGCAGGGAATACCTCTGGGATGGGGATGCAGGACCGAGCCCTTTAACGAATGAGGCTCGTTGTGAAAAACGGTGTGCTGGTGGTGGAGGAGGAGGTGGTCCCGTACGCCGCACAAGGTCCCCTTTGAAGAAGCCATGTGCCCGCAGCCCTGGCTCGGACTTCCAGACCAGTGTAGGCACACGCCGCATTGATAGAGGTCGACAAGAAGAATCCAACAGAATTCGTTATTATCATTCCGAGTACGTAAAATGACGTCGTGGCAATCTTCAATAGTTCGCACAAGGCTTAAAATCCGCCTCGAATACCATAAGCACCCACATTTATCAGGCCCTCAGTGCTTGCAGAGCAGAGAATATAAATGGCATGCTATCCAGAATCGCTTACCCTTGCGTGGCGCAAGTCGAGACCCAAGGGCTGTGGCGCTAAAGAGGCTTCTGAGCTCGCTTTCCTATCGATAGAATGACGAATAATCAAGGACACAGGCTTTATTCATGGGGATCCACTATGCAGAGCGTCTAGGCCCGACTTGCGGTTTACACAAGAAATAGAAGATGATGGTCAACAAGAAAAGAGGGTTCTCTGACCTTGCCCTAAAGTACACGTGACCCGAGTCGCGCTCTAAGCGCGATCCGAAGCACGACTGTCGGCTATCTCTTCGTAAACCCATGCCGTCAACCTGCACAATTAATTTTTTTCATTTCTCACGTAGAACGGTATGGATCTCGGAGGAACGTTTGTTATTGGCGTTTTGATTTTTCCATCGAAGCCTCGCAAGAAAGAGAGAGGCTACGTTATTGCAGAAATGCATTTCGAGGGGCGGCTGAGAAGAAGTGTGGCGTACTTCCTGTCTGCTAATGGACATGAACATCGGGTGTAATCTCCGAGACGACGTGATGTCATGCCCTGCCCAAGGTCAAGCGGCTGCATTTCGATGATAACAAACTTTCTTTGGGTCCTGCTCCATGGTCTTATCATTGACAAATCATTACCTCGGTCTCCTAACGTTGCAGGTGCTTGTTCTTTGCTACCTCTAGCTCAATTTGCCGCCGGCCTTGGCAGAAAAACGTCCTGGCAGTTCCCGATCAACACCGTCGACAAGATCATGATCGATCGCCAAGGAGATAGATAGCAATAGCGTCCGTGAATCGCCACTGTACCGGGACAATAAATTACCCTGTCAGATCCCGTTCTTGAAGGAAGACGCAGTGCCTTCGGCACTTGGTACTTACATACAGTCAACCCTTCTGTAGAAAATGCATACTCCACTCCGAGACCTGTGTCTCCCCCTCAATTTGATCCGCGCGAGAATGATCTGAGGTCGGGCGGCCGTATCCCAAGGCTTGGAAAAGAGATGGCGCACCCTCGGTTGGATCTCATCCACAGTACACGTGTTCCAGCACCTAAATGCTGCGCCGCGAATTGATTGTCGAGAAAAACGCCGCCGAAATTTTAAGATATTCATGCGCCTGATCTGGAGCAACGAGCTGTGCCCACCGGCGCTTTGTCGGCAAGTCGAGTTTCGGTTCCAAGGGACTGAATAAATTGTCGAGAGATCCACGCATTAAGTCTGGATCAAATCTCCGCGACCTTGCCGAGTCCGCTTTTCCAATCAGAATTGACCCTGCACCCTTGCAGTGCGGTGCAACTTAACACAATGGACTAGGTGCTCGAGTCGAAGAACCGGCAGAACACGCATGTCCGAGCAGGTCCAGGGCTTCTCCGTAGGAAAAAATGCAGACGTGGTTCCTAGCACCTCGAGGGGGTTGTGGTGTCCAAGTCAGCAGCCCATCAGCACGAGTGTAGAAAGATGAACAGGGTTGGAGTTAATGCAAGTCAGGGGACAGTCGAGATAAGAGAACATTGGGTATCACGAGGGGATGGCACGTCGGTCCGTCCTATATACTATCATCGTAGAACAGGTACAAGGAACGCTAGGCACCTTCAAAGCTGCCACTACACCGGAGGGGTACAATCCTGCTGCTGTTCCTTTCATCCATCCACCATGTCAAGTGCGATTCCAGGATCGATGGCGTATATACGTTATGCGGTTCTGACAGGAAGGCGGCTACACTGTATCAGTTAAGAAGGACATCGCTGAACAGAGCTCCAGTCGCACCGAGCCCTATCTCCTCACATAAAGTCCGTAAAATCAGCCGAGATATCAGAAACCGAGTCCTCGTTGAGTGGTGCAGCACGCGGAGAGGTATTGGTGGGAGGAAAAGAACTCATGGGAATGTTTTCCGGTTATGGCCGTCTCTCGAGCGGTGTAGAATGATGATAATGACGCCGCTTACGATTATCTCGCTATATTACCCGCAAGCAACTTGAACACATGTGCTGTCCTAAAATCAGCTAATTGCGTGCTCGCCCAGGTGGGCGTTTGCCCAATTGTGGTGTTGCCACTGAGAGGCTACGTGGTATTACAGCTAAATGAAAGAGGTTGATCGCAAAACTTGTGTAGTTTAGTCATATGGTTAGAGTGTACGCTGATTACGCGAAGCTTTGGGTTCGATTCCCAATCTGGTCGTTTATAGTGTTATATTAGTTTTTTTTTTTTCGTAGCCATACCTGAGTACTTGAGCATACAACAATGCACTGTGTAGCACGCGTCGGGCGCAATGTGGCAGAGTGGATCTCGGTGCTATGGCACAAATTCTTCTTGATTGACTTTGCCATTAAGCGACATCAGCTGTAAGTACCTACTACTTGGCATGATGTTTAGGTATCACTGCGACTCAAAGCTCTTCGCAAACACGCGAATAATCTCGCACACAGCAGTACATTGCAGCGACGCACTCCCTACTCATCAGATGTTTAGGCTTAAATTTAGACTCTCAATCATGTAGTTTCTACTGAGGGATGGAACTGGTCGCCTTTTCGGTGGCAGGTAGGCAAAAAGGACCTCAGGTAAGACTGGGCGAGTAAATATCAATCCCTACATGGCGCCTGTGTGCACGGACAGACATAATCGTAGTGCTGTCTGGGTTGTACAAGAGTGGTCTAGCACCGAGCACGAGCATGCAAACACATGATTAGAGCAGTGGGATCCGAATCTCACAAATGTTCCCTTTTCGTATTGTTCGGCAGTCGCTAGAGCTTTTCGTTCTCGTTCAGCTAGACGCTCAAAGTAGAAACCCTAGGCTCGCCTATGACTATCGGCTTGCATGGGTAGGCAGGTAACCAGTTTTTCGTGCGCAAAAGCCCTGTCCCAGGTGTTACCAGGGCTTCTCCTATCTGAACGGTTTGTTTGTCTTTCTTGAATTATCTAGAGCATTCTGGTACTATCATAGGACCGGATCAAGCACTTGTAAAACGAAAGGACTTGGATGGAATAAGAAATACCTATGAATACAAGGAATGCGACTAGAAACCAGTTTTACCTAATTACTGAAGCATCAGTGAAGCCAGGGAAGTGCCTTTCCCTGTACGTGGTCGTTGTCCTTTTGAGAAGACCGTGATTCCGACAGTGGGTCTTTATGGACCGCTTTCTGAGCAGGTATCTTTTGCAATATAAAAAAGACATCAGGCGCGTCGGCTTGTCTGACTCTGTCATCAGCGGCTCTGGATAGAACGAGTTAGACCAATGAGATCTTACCTGGGTCAGAAAATCCTGTGTAGGCGATGATGTGAGCAGGGCCGACGCATAGCAGCAAAGATACAGTGGTGGCTGCAGGCGTTACGCCCTCCAGGAACTTCACTGACAGGTTGACCAGCTGAAACGTGATTGTATTCGGGATCCTTAGCGGTTAGCTCATCGGAAACATGAAAAGTCCACGGAGCGTCGTCTGGGGGGTTCCTCCGTTGTCTTCATGATGAAGTTTGGCGTCTTCGTTTCAGTGAGCCACAGGTGACAATAGTGATGACAAGTAATCCATACCTGAGCATCTCGGCCAGTGGATCTATGCAATATCAGATTGACGAGTAGTCCCTTTCGTGTTGTTTATGATATCGCCGCCTTGTCCCTTTGTGAAGGCTTCGATGCACTAAGAGCCGTTTCAGCACAGAGAAAGGGTATTCGACCGCCGAGACATATACCTTAGCTTTGCGGAATTAGACAGGCAGCTCGGCAAGATGAGGGTTTCGTACTAGGGGCAACGCGAGTTTTTTCACGGTCAGTATTCTGAAAGAGGATGCATCTACATCAGAATGGTCGGTTTCAATACGAGCATTTTCGACGTCGGGGTCGGCAGGTAAGATCAGGCCGTGGGCGTGGTAATAGAGGTACCAAGAATGGCAAGGCCACGCATAGTCGAAGTCCGCACTACTAAAATCCGGGGTAAGAAAACAGGTCGCCCTTAGTACCCAAGTAGCCGGCGTAGCATAACCATCTGTACGGCTTTAGTGAGAACTCGGGCAGCGATGAATGGCAATTTCGGGGCAAGGGAGCCAAACTGCGAAAGATGGAGTGTCGTCTCTACCGCAGAAAAGCTGAACACGAAATCGAATGAATTGAGTCACCATGGAGGTACGAGAAATGGAGGAGTCGGCAGACTCGGACCGGAAGCCCGCCAGCTTACATACCCTTTCTAAGGAACAGTTGCAGGCTTATCCTGTTACCATCACCATCACTCGCTAGCTCACATAGTGGCCAATCCATTCGATAGCGTGTGCCTAGAGAATGGAATACGCTCACCGCGACCACGTAGAACTGCAGCCGGTCGCGACAGTCTCTGTGACAGATTCCTGGTATCTCGGTGCCCAAGGTGGGAGGCAGCGATGACAGGCGCTGCAGAAGGATAGACAAATCGCAACTTTGAAGGTGCGCTACGGTGTCGTATTAGTCTATTCGAGTGCTCATGGCCATTCCTTATAGCTGGAAGTCGGTCGTGTAGCATGCAATACGACACACATATGCTGCTCGACGACCGGCTCAGTTCCTTATTTTGTCAAGTGGAGACGCGGCCGAGACCATGACCGCCATGTAGGCGAGGCAGCCAAGCCAGCAAAATCTCACCGAGACGAAAGAATATTTGCCCGAGTACGTCTTGTCGCATTAGATTTCGCGATATCTTTTCACCTTTCCACAGAAAGATTCCGTATCGCCGCAGGCCCTGATAATACCGATATGGCCTCTCAAGATGCCATCTTTGGCACATTCATTTCGCCCGATAAAGCTACCACAGAGGTCCCTGCTGACAAGCGGCGCTCGTGAGCGAGGCAGTAAAGATGAGAGCCAGTCCAACTATCAAGAGAAAACATACTGGTCTTCGTCCTCGTCATTGTACTCGCATTTCCGTTGCGATTCCGAAGGAGCTCTGCGAAGGATCAGTTCGTTTAGAACTGCCAAGGTCATCCTTTTTTTGGCGGACCCTATTTGGGATCACATGAGACATGAGGAAATTGTCTCTCCTTGACGTCCATCTCTACATCCTGGAGAATTCAATGTACGCTCTCCTTGATCGTACTCGAGCAAAGAAACTGACGTTCGTAGATGTTTTCCATCACTAGGTTACCCCAAGAGCTAGTCGATTCCATCCTCGATTTCTTAATCGACGATTCTCAATCTCTCAAAGCCTCCTCTCTTGTCTGTCGATCTTTCCTGCGTCAAACTAAGTTCACCTTTTCCGCCAATTATACTTCGATAACTTCCGGCACTTTCACAAGTTTCGCAACATGTGCATGGCATCTCCTCATATACCTCCCCGAGTCAAGACTTTGGCCCTTCACAGCGGTTGGGACGATAGAAAAATGCGAGGTACTAAGCACTTCGTTGCCGTGATGTCGTTGTTCTCCCAGCTCCGAGCAATAAAGTTCATCCACATCAATTGGCAGCTGCTGCCCCAGGACGTGCGGGTGGCCCTTTCTTCGCATGCCTTCCAGTCCATCAGTTTTCACTGTGTAACAGGCATCACAGCATCCGACTTGTCCTCCCTCATTTCCGGGTCTCATGCCACCCTTCACACCCTCGAGCTACACCACACAGATATAGCTGGAAGTCTCGACCAGGGAGAACAGTCTGCGCCGTATGTAACGAATCTGACTCTCCATGACTCGGCCCTTTCTATTGAAATATTTTGGAACGACACATCCTTCCTGTCACCGAGACACGTCCATACGCTCGACGTACTGCTGCACAATCTGACCGATATACATCGCCTGCAAGACTTACTCAGTGACGGCCATTGTCCCCTGCAAAACCTTACCGTCTCGCATATGCCGCGGAGCACTAACTGTACGTGTATTGGCCGTCTGTTGTCGAATGCTTCAACTCATGACATTATTTATGTAGTATTGAACCAGCTCCACCTATTTGATCAGCTCCGGCTCTCAGGGTTACGAACCATCACCGTACGCATGTGGGACTATCACTCTGATGTCGGTAGCGCCGTCGACCAGCGCCTGCTCGAGTGGTGGATCGAGAATTTCAGACAGTGCGACGAGATTGAGCGTATCACCTTTTGCATAACGCTTGGTGTTAACACTGGTGACTACGGTGTGTGGAAGGGCTTGGACAGCCTTTTGTCTGAGCGTAGGTTCCCTACTTTGACGGCGCTGATCGTAGAGGTCAATGCGACGTGGGCGGCGACAGACGTTGCCTCAGTGAAGAGGGCCATAGAAAGCCAGTTTACTGATCCTTACTGATCCTCGGGTTGATGTAATTTTGGGTCGAGAACGTTAATCGAGCCACTGTTTCTTTTCAGTCTGCACATGTTGTATCCTACTTTTCTCTCTCATCGCCATCACGAAATACCACGGGGGCCTGCAAGAATCTCCCATGGACGATCCGGAGATATCGAAGCGATTTCTTCCCAGAGATGTGAGCGCCGCAAGGGAACGTACTAAGGAGAGGATTAGGTACAGATTGGTGGGATTCAACTTTCCCTATCTGAGCTCTTCGCGGTATTCAGGGCGTATGTACGTTCTGCAGCTGACAGGAAGCTCCGTGTTGACACACAACTGTTAGCCTCTATCCTCCTCGTCAGCATCTCTCCACGAAGTACGTGCTGGGTCAGTACAGAGTGCTGACCTCGGACATCACTTTGCGCAGTCGTTTCATTTCTCTCTTGGCCCCACTCGTCTCTAACTTCCAACTTCACAATTTCGTCTTTGCTCTCGTGAACTGTCACGGGAGCCTCCCTTGGCCGGCTCGGAGATGTGGGGCGGTTTCCTCTTAGAAAGGGACGGCCCGATGGGAAACTTGGCTATACCGGCGATGTAGTATTCACGCTGGCCAGATTATAGATATCTGAGTTTCTACCGACAAGATATCCAGGGACCTTCACGATGACATCAATATATTTGTCCACTCGCATCAACTAGTATCGCAAGGCATGGCACCACTTCTAGCTGTGTTTCAAAATTGGCGCGCAAGCAAAGTACGGCAGACATTTGGTCGCGTTTTTTTGATATCCCTGACGCGGGGCAGGCGAAAAGATCGTCATTTGTTCCTAGCTGAATTCAAGAGCATCGTTAAAAGGAGCAGTAAACGGTCAGAGGTCAAGCAGCGCTTGTTGCAAAAACTCTTCCAGTCCCGCTGCATCTAGTTTTACTGATTTCAGGTCGAGTTACTTGCTGACATGTAAGTATCTTCAAGTTTTCAAGGTGTAGTAATCATTCACATGGGCGCTCGCTTTCGTAATATGTGATGCTGTAAAAGGCGGATGCAGAGTATTAATAGCACGATGGACTAAATGTTTTATAAAGGACGCGTACTCCCCATTCCCTTCTCACACATATGCTCTCTACCACCGCACTTTTGCTGGGTCTGACGGGAACCGCGTTCGGATTCCACGCGTGTCGACGAATTGCGGATGATGTTTCCTCTGCCACAGGTGTCTACTATCCTGGTAAGTATCAGGCTACCTCGCGTGGCGTTTTGACTCACGTCCTGTAGGATCCTTGTCATATGTAGAGGACAACGAGCATTACGCGACGTCAAGCTCGCAAACCTCAAAATGCAGTGTGGAACCCGGGACTGCTGAAGATGTCGGCATCATCGTTCGTGCTACATATCACCTTTTTGCTTGTGCCTGGCGCTCATTCGTGTCACCCTAGCTGGGTATTTTGGGCGAGACGAAGACGGCATTTGGTGTACGTGCCATTTAAGGGGTCCTGTCTTTTGGATATACGTGAATGCTGCCTTTTACTAGGTCAAAGGCGGTGGACACGCGACGAACCAAGGCTTCTCTTCGACAACGGGTGTTCAGATTGCCATGACGCGATTCAATGAAGTCACGTATGACCCTACGACACAGACGGCGGTGATTGGCGCTGGTAATATTTGGGACGATGTCTATGAGATATTGAATGCTCAGGGTGTCAATGTTCTCGGGGGAGGGTAACGGGGATCGGTGTGGCGGGTTTCACTCTCGGTGGCAGTATGTGTTGTAATTACACTTCAACGAATTGCTTCCTGAATGGATCATTATCTGAAGGGTATTCGTGGCTGAGCAACCAATATGGTCTGGCTGTTGATAATGTGGTCGCATATGAGCTAGTGGTGCCTAATGGTACTGTGGTGAACGTAACGGAAGGGAGCGATCCAGAGCTTTTCTTTTCACTCAAGGTACGAGCTCTTTTCTTAGATATTTATTCATGTAATGAATTCAATGTAACAGGGTGGCGGCAACAACTATGGTATTGTTACTCGGTTTACGTTGAAGACATACCTGCAGGGTGATGTTTGGGTATGCACGCCCTTGAAATTTGGGTAATGATGACTGACCAGTATCTGTAGGGTGGAGTAGCTGCATACAATGGAAGTTATATATCCGCGTTCACTGCAGCCTCCGTCAAATTCTGCTCAGAGGTCACCGACCCCAAAGCTGCAATACTGATAGTATACGGATATACCAGTGGTCAGGTACTTCACATCGTCTCGCACTGTCCAAATTTGCAAGTCCTAAATCACGCTATGAGTAGGTAATACTTTCCACGCAGATGTTCTACGACGGCCCTACCCTCCTAGATGGTATCTTTGATGATTTCCTCGCCATACCCGCCTTGGCCCAGGACATTACAACTCGTTCCTTCTCTGACCTCATCAACGGCACCGTTGCAATCATGAATGCTTCGACCGGATATCGGTGCGGCTTGCTTACCTCCAGATATCTGCTAACACCACTAACGGCTTACACTGACTAGCACTGTATACAACGATATCCCCCTGCTCAATTACTCCCAGTCTAGTATCGATAGCATCATTGATGAAGTCACCGTCAGACCGCGTCCCTCTTCTTACCTGAAAATGCTCTGATTCCAGCTCCTTTCTTTAGTTCTGGGGCCCCATGCTATCCGTACACGGAGCGAACATCGTCAGCTACGCTCTCGAACCCTTCCTTCCAAGCCTTCTAACACACGCTCCCGCGGGATCCTCTGCGTACCCGGGTTCGCGGGATCATGCTGCCTTTCCTACTAACCTCAACATGCAGTGGGTATCGGAGAGCGAGGATAGTGTGTTTCATGATGCTGCGATGGAGACGGCGGAGAGGCTTGGCGCGGAGGGTGAAATGATGTACCCGAATTATGCGATTTATGGTACTCCTGTTGTAGATATGTTCGGTGAGGAGGGGGTGAAGAGGATGGAGGCTACGAGGGAGAGGGTGGATCCTCACGGTGTCATGCTGTTGACAGAGGGGTTTAAAGTCTAGTAGATATGATCTCGTTAATAATAGTAGGTCCAAGCACCAAAGACTGGCAGAACTTTATGAGTGTACATATACTAGGGGACCGGCAAACTGGCACGCGTCCTTCTCCTTCTCCTCGTGAGGGTGGAAGGCGTTTGACCTTGAGTACGACTAGGAAGCTGGTATTAAAGAACCGAAGAATTCCGAAACCAACACTTAGAGGCAGCTTGTCGAGTAGCACACTTCATGGATATACGGTTGTTGGAAAGTAGCTGCACCTTCATGTAGACGGAATATATATGTGTCTCTGCATATCGTATATCTGAACCAATTCCAGCCGACTTTCAAATTTAGTAGATGATCGACGAAGTGTCGAGAGCTTGGGCCGAAGAACGAAAAACGCACCCAAAATGTATGAGACTGTTGCCAATATTGATGCTGATCTGAACACCGTTTCTCCTTCAACAAATGACTAGATAATTTGGCAGACTTAGGGCCTAATGCATAGGAACGCGCCGGAAAGATCGTGGGAAAATTTGATGCGTTGATGCTACAAGCTACTGATGTACCTTTCCTTCTCCCATATCCTCATTCTTTCGACCACATCTTACTCTGGCCTCTCAGTTAACGAATTCCCCTCTGATTATCGGCAACCATCCTATACTGAAGTGCTCTACTGTATGCATGTGCCGATGGAATTTAGCTCGGTCCGAGTCGACTGCCATGAGCAAGGGCCCGAGTACATATTATAATTTACTTTTAGCATCTTTGGAAACGATTGCAGTCGCACCCCTTTCCTCTTATGAACTATCGCTGGAGCTTCCCCTGGACGGTTCGGAGATGCGGGAGCGGCATCCTCTCAACATGGAAGCTGGTCCTCAGACGGATTAGCAGGACACTCGGCCGTTAGATGTTGGTGTGCCTTCTTATTATTAGTATCCTTGTCCTTGTTGAAAACCGCTGTTTTGCATTTCCAGTCCAATTGAAGAGCATCGTTAAAACTTAAAGGAGAAGCAAAGTGATCAGGGTGGAGCTGTACTTGTTTCACCGACGTTCCTCGTTCCCCTTGCAGCATTATTCATTCCAGTACCCGCCCTTTGAGGTTCACGCCTGGTCACTTGTTGATATGAAACTTTTTAGAGGGCAACTATCCATACATGTGCAAGCTTCTGTCGTTATGCGATGCTGCGAATGGGCCGGAAACGAAATATTTCATTGGGGATGGAGATGCTTTATAAACGACGCGTTTGTTTAGTGCTCCCCACTTCGTTCTTTCACATATGCTTCCTACAGCCACACTTTTGCTTGTTCTAGTGGGAACTGCCCTAGGTTCTAACACTTGTCAGAGTATTGCGGATGCGGTTTCGTCTGCGACAGATGTTTATTATCCTGGTAAATATCAAGTCATTTCATCACGCAGTGTTTGTCTGACCTCCAGTAGGATCTTCCTCATATGTAGCGGACAATGAACATTACGCGACATCAAGTTCGCAAGCCTCAAAGTGTAGTGTGGAACCTGGGTCTGCTGAAGACCTCGGCGTCATTGTTCGTACTATCACCTGTTTGCTCGTTCGTGCCTGGTACCCACTGTGATTCCAGCTAGCCATTTTAAGCAAGGCGAAGATGCCATTTGGCGTACGTGCTATCTAAGCTGTCCTTTTCCACTGTACCTGAAGCCGCCCTTTAGGTCAAAGGCGGCGGACATTCTGCGAACCAAGGCTTCTCTTCAACAACCGGTGTCCAGATTGCCATGACTCGCTTCAATGAGGTCACGTACGACTCTGCGACACAGACGGCGGTGATTGGTGCTGGTAACATTTGGGACGATGTGTACGAGGTATTGAATGCTCAGGGTGTCAACGTTGTTGGTGGAAGGGTAACGGGGATTGGTGTGGCGGGCTTCACTCTCGGTGGTGGTAAGTATGATGATCATACTTCAATAATATATTTCCTGAATAGATGTCCATCTGAAGGATATTCATGGCTGGGTAATCAGTACGGTCTGGCTCTTGATAATGTCGTCACATTTGGGCTGGTGGTGCCTAATGGTGCTGTGGTGACCGTAACGGAAGAGAACGATCCAGACCTTTTCTTCTCGCTCAAGGTAGGTGCTCTGCTCTCGGGTATTCATTATTGTTATGGAATTATTACAACAGGGTGGCTTTAACAACTATGGTATTGTTACTCAGTTTACCTTGAAGACGCACCCGCAGGGTGCTGTTTGGGTATGTGCACTCTTGAATTTTTGATCGCCAAAAATGACTAGTCTTCCTATTTCTAGGGCGGAGCAGCTTCATATAATGCGAGCTATGTATCTGCGTTCAATGCAGCGACTGTCAAATTCTGTTCCGAGGTCACTGATCCTAAAGCTGCGATGGCCATGTTATATTCATATGTCAATGGTCAGGTACTCCCCATTGTCTCCCACCGTCTAAATCTGTGTTTCTTATGTTGCATTATCTATAGGTGTTACTTACCGCTGAGATATTCTACGACGGCCCTACTCCCCCAGATGGCATCTTTGACGATTTCCTCGCCATCCCCGCTTTGGCCCAGGACTTGACGACTCGCTCCTACTTTGACCTCATCAATTCTACACTTGCATCCACAAATTCTGAGGCTGGATATCGGTGCGATTTGTTTATTTGATATCCACCAGCACTGTCGCTAACAACTTATGCTGACCAGGACTGTATTCAACCATATCCCCACGCTCGAGTACTCTGAGTCGTTTATTGAAGGTGTCGTTGGAGAACTAGATGTCAGATGGTGTCTCTCTTCTGGCCTGCAAAAGCTCTAATTCTCTTTCCTTAGTTCTGGGGCCCCACGTTATCTGCACATGGAGCTTTCTCCGTCACCTACGGTGTCGAACCCCTCCTTTCGAGCCTTCTAACCCACGCTCCCGCTGGTTCCTCTGCGTACCCGAGCACGCGTGACCATGTTGTCTTTCCTACTGGAATATTCTTGCAGTGGGTGTCGGAGAGCGAGGACGAGATCTTCCATGATGCTGCGAAGAGGACGGCAGAGAAACTTGGGGTAGAGGGTGAATCGATATACCCAAATTATGCGATTTATGATACTCCTGTGGTGGATATGTATGGCGAGGAGGGAGTGAAGAGGATGGAGGCTACGAGGGAGAGGGTAGATCCTTCCGGTGTCATGCTCTTGACAGGCGGGTTTAAAGTATAGTAGTGGAGGCGGGCGTCTTCCTTCGTCGTAGCTTTGGACCGCAGATATTGAGCTTTCACGTTCATCATCATCTTATTTGGGTACACAAGTAGCCGGTGTAGCATAACCATCTGTATGAATTTAGTGAGAACTCGGCTAGCAGTTAACGGGAGTTTCGAGGCAATGGAGCCGGGCAAGTCATTCCGTCTCGACCACAGAAAACGTGAAGACTGTTGGGATATTCCGGTGACACGGCATGTCTCGGCATGCTTAGTAAGGAACAGTCCGGAGGAAATGGGGAGAAAGTACTAGATTTAGGAGTAAATAGTATAAATATAGAGCACAGGCAGGGGAAGCTCTTTGTGAGTTTGTCTACCTAGTGACTAACATCCTAACAGCTGGAGTGCAAGAGCATTCAAATCACAATAAAGACGAATGAAATTCGAATTGAGTACGAGAAATAGATGAATCGGCAGACTCGGACCGAAGGTCCGTGCGCTTACGTATGGTTTAGTATGCTACACCGAATCTGAGGCTTACACTGTTACCACCGCGATCGCTA
Source organism: Armillaria mellea (assembly GCA_030407055.1). Lineage (NCBI taxonomy): Eukaryota > Fungi > Basidiomycota > Agaricomycetes > Agaricales > Physalacriaceae > Armillaria > Armillaria mellea. Next base: position 275,969 of record JAUDZF010000017.1, read on the forward strand.
CATGGCATTGACCTCGATACCGAAGATCTAGAAAACAGAACGCGCTTTCCACGACAAACAGAGCAGTCGCGAGTCGCGACTGTCTCTCTGTGCCAGTCCACAGTATTTCTGTGTACACAATTGAGTGCGGCAATGACAGGCCCTGATAAAGGACCCACGAGTTATATGTTTGAGGTGTAATATGGTGTTGTATCAGTGTATTTGTCTGCTCATGCCTATCCCTTACAGCTGAGAAGCCGGTCGCGGTCCTGGATTAATAGTATGCAATACGACCTGACAACTGTTATTCGCTGCACATTTCCTTATCTCGCCTAGCAGCAACATGACTGGAGACGACGACGAAGATCAGAGAGCAGTGGTCGTCGAAATCGTTGTATCTTAGTCTGACACTGACAGACGAACAGGTTCCTGTTGAGGTACGTCTCATGATATTTTTGGTTACGGCTCTTTATCACCTTTGTACAGACAATTTATGATTATCGGAACATCATAAACCATTCTCAATGCACCTACTACATAGCCCTCTCTGTGGCCAAGGGCTGAATACCCGGTCATCGTCGCCAGGCTACACGGCAACGACCATTTTTGGAACCATACGACGGGAGCGTACGGTCTGACCACCTCACGGCGATCTACTACTGCCTTTGTTCGAAAGCGAACACCCGAATTTTCATTGCATGCATACCGTCATTTATTGTGGGGGGCGTTTGGGACGAGGGCAATTCGGGGCTTCCATTATAAGTAGGAAGGTGCACTACAATGTCGCGTCGGCGTGTCTCGAATGCTCACGATTATCCCTGAATACAGTCTTGGCTCAATACTCAATACCGTGCATGATACCCATAACTGACAATCGCTTGGCCAGGGTAAAAGCAGCGCCAACAAATACCGGAATGACCTGAGTGGCTACTCTCACTCTGAGGATGGTGTCAACGATGGACCAGATAGCAAGCAACAACGACACTGTTCCGATACCTACCCTTTCACAACGACGTCCTTCGTCCTCGCAATGTGCCATGTACCTCGGTACCTTTTGTGTCGCCTTTCTCGAGGCAGAAACTGGTTTTTGTAAATTGTTGCTTCGCTAGATTACCTGGTCGAATCCAACCCAAATCTCTTAATCAACGGCCCTCAATTCTTCATAGTATCTTGACTGAAGACCCCAGTGTCCGACGCCAGCCTCATTTCCGGATTTCACGACAACCTTAGCTCGCCTGCCAGTGAGCCATATCGCACGGATGTCGCCGGAATTATGGAGCGCAACGAAGAGTCTGTACTGCGTATTACGAATCTAACTCTCCAATCCTGAGCTCTCCCGCACGGACTCTTTGAATGACACGTCTTCCTTTCCTTTCCCTGAAGAATGTCCATACTCTCGACTTGCTGCTATACAACATAGCAGAAATACCGTCTGCGAAACGTGCTCAGTGAAGGACTGTCCTCTCTGGAAGCCCATTGTAGTGCATATGCGGGGAAACGTCGGTTGTAAGTATATGACCATCCCTTCTGTCATCATTCCTCATGACATAGTTTCTTTAGTGTCGACCGCCCTCGATTCCTCTCGTTACCTCCCAGCCGTCGGGGTTACGAACCGTCACTATTCATATATGGGACTACTACGCTAGTGCCGATGGCGCTGTTGGCCGATGCCCACTCGATTGATGGATCGGGCGTTTCAGACCGTGTGATGAACTTGAGCGTATCACCTTTAATATCACGTCGGGGGTGGGTTGGTCTTCTCTATATCAGGCATTCGTGGTATCCTAATGGTGATCTTTCAAGGTCCAGAGTCTGCATAGAGTTCCTCTAACACTAGAGTGAATAGGTATAGGCAGCACTCGTAATCCATATTAGCTTTCGGCGTCCTTGAAAACGGTTTCAGTTGCACGCCTTTCCTCTTATGAACTGTCTCGGGAGCCTCCTTTGGGTGGCTCGGAGCTGTGGGGGCGGTTTCCTCCTAGAAAGTTGCGGCACGATGGAACACCTGCCTATACATGGACCGACGATATACTGGCAGTCGCGTTGCTCAGATACCCGAATTTCTACCTCCGGACCTCCAGGATGTCATCAATATATTTATCCGCTAATTAGCATGGCATCACTGTTAGCTGTGTTTCAAAGTCGGCACTATGCAAAGCGGCGTAACAAGACACTTGCCTATGAACTTTGATACCCCTGGCGCGCGAGCAAGCCCTCCTTTTACTGGCAATGTTCTTTGAAGTCCACTATCTCTTGTTTCCAGGCCAAATCAAGAGCATCGTTAATGAACGTCAGATACGCGAGGCCAAGCTGCGCTTGTTCCGGAAACACTTCCCTTTCCCGCTGCATCTACTTTTACTTTCATTTCTCGAGGCCGCATCTTGCTGATATGTACCTTCAACATTTCAAGACGCAATTATTCATATGACGGGCATCAGCATGTGATGCCGTGAACCGGGGGCGGGATACTTTCATAGTACGATGGACTGGAATACATTATAATGGACGCCCTTTTTTGAGTACATATTCCCCACTCTCCTCCCACACATATGCTTCCTACCATCGCACTTTTGCTGGGTCTAGCGGGAACGACGCTAGGTTTCAACGCGTGTCAGCTTATTGCGGATAAAGTCTCCTCTGCGACAGGTGTCTACTATCCTGGTGAGTATCAGGCCATTTTCTCGTGAGGTGGTTGGCTAACCTCCGATAGGATCCTCATCATACATAGCGGACAACGAGCATTGGGCGACGTCAAGCTCTCAAGCCTCAAAATGTAGTGTGGAACCCGGGACTGCTGAAGATGTCGGCATCATTGTTTGTACTATCACTGTTTTCCTCGTGCTTGGTGCTCATTCGTGTCATTCTAGCTGGGTGTTTTGGGCGAGACGAAGACGCCATTTGGTGTACGTGCCATCTAAGCAATCCGTTTTTAACCATGCCTGAATGCCATCGTTTAGGTCAAAGGCGGTGGACATGCCTCGAACCCAGGATTCTCTTCAACAACGGGTGTCCAAATCGCCATGACGCGTTTCAACGAAGTTACGTATGACTCTGCAACACAGACGGCGGTGATTGGTGCTGGTAATATTTGGGACGATGTCTACGATATATTGAATGCTCAGAGTGTTAACGTCGTCGGCGGGAGAGTAACGGAGATTGGTGTGGCAGGGTCTCACTCTTGGTGGTGGTACGTATCATGACTATACTTCAACGATCTACATCCTGACTGGATCTTTACTTGAAGGGTATTCGTGGCTAAGCAACCAGTACGGTCTGGCTGCTTGATAATGTGGTTGCATATGAGCTGGTGGTGCCTAACTGGTACTGTGGTAACCGTAACGGAAGGGAGCGATCCAGACCTTTTCTTCTCGCTCAAGGTGCGAGCTCTTCTCTCCGGTATTCATTCTTGTAATGAATTTAATGTAACAGGGTGGCGGCAACAACTATGGTATCATTACTCGGTTTACCTTGAAGACATACCCGCAGGGTGCTGTTTGGGTATGTGCGAGCTTGGAATTTGGGTCCACCATATCTGACTGGTATCTGTAGGGCGGAGGAGCCACATATAATGCGAGCTATATATCCACGTTCACTGCAGCCTCCGTCAAATTCTGCTCAGAGGTCACTGACCCCAAAGCTCAGATGCTCATATTATATGGATACAACAGTGGTCAGGTACTTCATTCACGTCGTTCCTCACTGTATGAATGTGCGAGTACTCAACTACATCATCAATAGGTGTCACTTTCCACTCAGATGTTCTACGACGGCCCTACCCCTCCGGATGGTATCTTTGATGATTTCCTCGCTATACCCGCCTTGACTCGGGACCTTACGACTCGCTCCTTCTCTGACCTTATCCACTCTACATTTGCGGTCATAAATGCCTCGACTGGATATCGGTGCGATATAGTTGCTTCTGGATGCCCACTGACGGCTTACGCTGACTAGCACTGTATACAATCATATCCCCATGCTCGACTATTCTGAGTCTAGTATCAAGTGGCGTCATTGACGAGGTCAACGTCAGACTGCATCCCTCTTCTGCCCTTGAAACGCCCTGATTTCCTTTCCTTTCTCTAGTTCTGGGGTCCCACACTATCCGCACATGGAGGGACCATCGCCTACGCTATTGAGCCTTTCCTTCCGAGCCTTCTAAGTCACGCTCCCGCAGGATCCTCTGCATATCCGAGCACACGAGATCATGTCGCATTTCCTACCAATGTCGACTTGCAGTGGGTATCGGAGGGCGAGGATAGTGTGTTTCATGATGCTGCGAGGCAGACGGCGGAGAGGCTTGGCGCGAAGGGTGAATCGATATACCCGAATTATGCGATATATGGTACTCCTGTTGTGGATATGTATGGCGAGGATGGGGTGAAGAGGATGGAGGCTACGAGGGAGAGGGTGGATCCCTATGGTGTTATGTTGTTGACCGGAGGGTTTAAAGTATAGTAATGGAAGAATTTTTTTGTGTTCAGGCTGACCTGAGCGCCCTTATTCGTCTAGCATTGTACCGCAGATACTGGGCTTTCTCTATGTGGCTGATGTTTCGCCATGTATCTCTGCTATAACAGGATTCATTCGCCTTACAATTCCTGCTTAATCGAACTTCTGTTCCCAGAAATCAGAGGTAGCGCATGATAAATCCTCAGAACGTTCGCCTTAACAATGGCTTCAATCTACACCTAAGGTCAGCTCCACAAATACTAATTTACGAGAGCCACGAGTCCCACTCCGCGTTATGAGGGGTGTCACTGACAGTATAAACCGGAACGACTGGAACCCTGTTCCCACCGGTAAGCATTGAGCGGTCTATGCCGGCGAATGTTCTCACCCTCGCATTGATTGTCTCTTCAACGGAGCTCGTACTTAGGCGAACATTCACCAACGGATAGTGTTGGGACGTACAATTTTGCGGAGGGCAAATACTCAGGCGGCTGTATATGTCATCGCGGAGAGGGCAGCAGATTTGATAAAATCCTGACGGTATATAACACAAGATTGAATGATATACAACCTACATACAAGTTTCAGCATCGAAACTATTCCGTAAAATTCAGGAATCCATTTTTCCACCTCCTTCCCTCGGCGAAATACTTCTCATATGTCCTCGGAAGACAGTCGAAGAACCAATGTTTCACGACTGATTCCTCCTGCCTACCCAGGGTCTCCGAAGTGGCAATATCAATAGTCAGATGTTTTAGGTCCAGGTTATAGCCGCAGAAGGCCTGATCCAAAGCGACCCAGACGGGCATGGTCACGTCAGGGAGGATCTTGAACGTCGATTTCCCTAAAAGTTGATGATCAAGCGCAACTTCTTGAGCGGGGAGCCGGCAGGAACGACACTCAAGGAGTTCGCCCACCACTGGAACTCGGGTGGGATTTCCCAGTCCCTATCGACACCGACGCGCAGCTCGACGTTTTCGAACTTATGGAATATCAGCGGAGTATAGTTGGTGCTGTCTGGGTGAATGCGGTATAAGCGTGGTGACCTCCTCTCAGAAGGGACAGCACGACGTACCTTGTTCAGTAAAATTATAGTTTGTGGTCACCAAGATGTATGGTTTTCACCGATTTGATAGCGTTGCAGTCGAGGAAGCGCTGGAACAAGTGTACATGGTCATTGTGGGTGTACATGCTACTGAAAGCGACTTTGACCAAAGAGTCCTCAGCGATGATAGGATGTCGAGCGGTTGCGATCAAGTCCATGATCACCAAATCGGATGATTTGTATATATTCAAACAGAGCTCCTTCAGCAGGCACCTCAGGGCATATAGCGGCTGAGGAAGACTGCAGCCAGGGGCAGAAAAGTCTATTCCATGTTCAACATCCGGTGCAATGTCCTCAGACTCGTACTCCACAACTTCGAGCCCGGCTAGAAAGAGTTTGGTCAAGCAAGGGGAGCTGATGAAGCTGATGAATGCACGGAGGGTCAATGTAACGTGGTTGAGTTCAAGGATGGTGATCTGGGCCATTGAAGGGGAGGCAAACGAATCGGTGAAGGGCCGTCCCACTACATCCAAGTCTGAGAAATATACGGCGCGGAGATTCCGCATCTGAGAAATGATTGTTTCGAGGATGGGGACGTCGGCCGTTTCTCCCTCGAAAACCCTCAACGTTCGAGGATACTCTGCCAGCAGTGTGGGATCTGTAGCGTGAGTCTGGGCCAACTTATCGATTCCGTCCTCGTCCGTAACCCAGATTGAGATTGTCTCATACATATGCTTCTGGGCTCGCGGTCGCATCACATCAGATGCTTGTGAGATGGCGGTGAGGGTAGGAATGGCATTGTCACTGTCAGCGACATTATCGACGATTTCGTGCAGAAGCTCGGGTGGAAGAACAGGGCCGTTGTCATCCATCTGTGGAGAGACGAACTGAGAAGGCGAGAAGGATGAGGGTATGAGGCTGTTATCATCCTGGAAAGTCTGCTTTTATAGGTATTGGAGAAGCGTATCCGTAGTGGCAACTATTGTTCGCCAAATTGGGACGTATTGAGACAAACTTGAGATAGCGGATCAACAGCAGGCATCATACTTCGACTGCCAGAAGGGATACCTGAAGTAATCAGATACCTTTGTATTCCTGTTGACGACCATATGGGAATCTCGATCAAGAGAAAGCTAGACAAAGGAAGGAGACGTGCCGTCTGTTCAACGTGTAACAGGGTCGTCCAATTGTGGGGACAAAGGTTCATTAGACGAGATACAGTATATAAAATTGCGTGATGCACCTGACACCTATGGGGCAAGAACTTTTGAGAATAACGTCCGGGAGTCCTGTATTGGAGTACATGATAGAACGGAGGAGGGGGGAATTTTATTCTGATCACTGTCCCTAAGAAGGAAACAAACCTAGCTACGCCAACGAATTCTAGTCGATTCAAGGGCCTGGAGCAGAGCTTAAAAGTTGGGCAGAATGTCAATTCTTCAGCCTTTCTGCCGTCAGGATGGATGATAACGTGATTCGAGTGTCATGCCATATGAGGCTACCGAAATGGAAGAATGAGAGGAAATACGATTCGACAACGAGTGGCCGATCGACTGGCCGTAGTGACTTAACCTGGCAAAGGCCCCTATGCTTTGTTCGATTTGTCACAGCTGTCAGCTTCGGGCTTTGCCGCGTCTTACCTTTTCTGTTTTACTCTGGAGTCTGAGTCTAAGGTCGCTTGTATTTCCTGGTGCGTAGGTCCCATGTGCGGCGTGTTCACAGTGCTGAACTGTAGTCCAGAATCTATTGCTTCTCGTCTACACTGTATTCCCTTGCAGAGATCCTAGCTTTGACTCGACTGTACAACGTGTTGCGATACCGATGCAAGACTGAGACTAAGGTCTCGTTGTCTATTATATGGTCCAGCACGATTCAGACATTTGCGGCGAAATATATCGAACCCACAGTGGACGATTTACGTTGACTTGATGATAGTCATGACAGAATGTTACGTATTCATACCATTCGCGTCACCTCAAGGTTATGTTGGGTACCAGTATCTGGCTCGGATCCGATGCATGTAAAAGCGTTGTAACGTGAGCTTAACGATCCAGTGTCGACCCCATAGGTTCTTCCCCTTGTGACGGACTTGAAAGGAAGCTCCGGGATGTCGATAGTCAGAGGTCAATGCTTCAAGTTGTTTGTCTGGAAGTGAGTTGAGAGAAGAGAAGAGACGGGAACGACGTGACGCGTCACTAGACCGCTTACTCGTACGTGAACTTCGTTCTTTGACTTCAGTCGTGCCTCATACATTCTCAGAAAGTCAAAATTTTCTCAAGTTGTTTGAACATCTTTCGCTTCTTCGTGCCGTTGGCTCTACTGCTTGAACATACACCTACCTTCTGAACCTCAATCCGGCCGAACATGAGACCTATCAGCTGGATATTGTTACTAGCGCACTTGCATGTCAACTAATATGGTATCAGATTCCGGCTTCTGACACTCCACAAGAACTTTCCTCCATCATGTGAATTGTGGTTACCGCAATTCACCACGAAGCTCCGAATGATTCAAAAGGGCACCATGTCTATGGACTCTCGGTGGGCCGCTCAGTAACTATGTACCTCAGACTCTCCTTTTTGCTCTATGCGCTATCCTCCGTAGCGCTCGGTGCAATATACGAAAATCTCCAGGAGCTTCCGACTCGTGATTTTGATTTTATTATTGTCGGAGGTACCCTATTGTTCGAGCCATTATGCCGCACGCTCATCCATGTCAAGGTGGAACGGCCGGAAACGTCATCGCTAACCGTCTAACAGAGGACCCGGGGCTTTCCGTTCTTGTTCTCGAAGCGGGCAGTTCGTGAGTACACCCTCTTCTTGTCTTTTCAATATTTTATCTTTTCTGTAGTACGGCCGACGTTCTCCTCTCTCAAGTACCTTTCTTCTTTCCTCGTATAGTTCCAGGAACGGTTTGGGATTGGAACTTCACTACAACTGAGCAACCAGGGTTAAACGGACGTTCTGTCCCGCTTCCTAGAGGATTCGGACTGGGGGGAAGTAGTGCTGTCAGTACGTCCTGCAAAACTTTTGATCGCCCAAATTGATAGCTGATTACAATTCCAGATGCTATGTTCTATACCCGCGGTTCGTCCCAAGATTACGACCGTTATGCTCGTATCAGCGGTGATCCAGGATGGGGATGGAATGCTTTGCAACCATACTTCCGGAAGGTCAGCCGAAAATATACTATCTTTCCACAAACATCGTTGATATTCCATAAAAGAACGAACATTTCGTCGCTTCGGCTGACCACCACAATGCGACTGGACAGTTCAACCCTGCAGCTCACGGCTTCCGTGGAATTACAGACGTTTCCCTTCCTGGATACCCCCGCGCTACAGACAGCCGTATCATCCAGGCGACGACAGAGTTGCCGGAAGATTTCCCATTCAACTTGGATTACAATTCCGGTAACCAGCTGGGCATTGGTGAGAGTTTATACCCGACTAACCCGGAGACCTTTCTCAGTATCATCAGGATGGACACCGATGACGGTTGGAAACGGCACTCGAAGCAGTTCACAAACATCGTACCTTGGGCCTGCATACATTGACCGACCGAATCTACATGTCTTGGTTCACGTTCATGTTACTCGAATTCTCCGGTCAGGTAACAAGAATATCAGCACGCTACCAACATTCAATGCCGTCGAGTTCACCCAGGATGCTGGAGGTGAATAAAATTTTTGGTTCTAATGACTGTCGGCTTATATCTCTCATCTGCTAGTAACCAAGCACATTCTTGCACCCACAGGGCTCAAGGAAATCGTTCTTTCCGCTGGGTCGATTGGCACGCCGCACATACTTCTTCACTCTGGCATTGGCGACGCGAGGGAACTTGCGGATTTACATATTACACCGACTCTCCATCTTCCCGACGTTCGGCAAGAACTTTACAGACCACCCTATTTGGAGCATGTTTTTCACTGTTAGCGACACTGACACTATAGAGAATATCTATTTCAGAAACGCGACATTCCAAGAAGATGCCTTGGCGGAGTGGCAAGCGACTCAGACAGGCTTTTTGACGGCCGGAGCAGCAAATCAACTGGGATTCCTTCGAATCCCTGATGACGCGGGAGTCGTTGAAGGAGAAACTTGTGCTGGAAACGAGACAGCGCATTATGAACTCATTTTAACAGTATGTACAACTAGAACCTCCTCAAAACCTTGCGTTACTGATTCACTTGCAGAATGGTATTATCCGGGATCCTATCCCAGAAACAGGGAACTTCTTTTCCGTACGGCCAGCAGTTATGTGTCCTCTCTCACGTACGCTAGGCTGCATCTTCTAGCCTCTGCCAATATTCATCATGTTTGCATGTAGGCGGGAATATCACCATCAACAGTATGAATCCCCTTGGACCCGCCGCTGATCAATCCCAATTTCCTCTCACATCCGCAAGACCTTGCTATCTTGCAATACGCTATTGCCAGCGCACAGAGATTAGTCACTGCGCCGGTGTGGGATGGATACATCCTCGGGCTCGCAACAAACACCACCGAAGACGATATCAGGAATGGAGTGGCCAGCCTATTTCATCCGGTGGGTTCGGCAAGCATGTCCCCAGTGAACGCAGATTGGGGAGTTGTTGACCCAGATCTGAAGTTGAAGGGCGCAAAGGGCGTTAGGATCGTCGATGCATCAGTCTTGGTAGGTACTCCAACGTAACTCAGGACGTCGCAACAAGCTGACTCTTCCTCGCTTGTAGCCGTTTTTGCCAGCAGCGCATACCCAGGTGCCGGTATATGTGTTCGCGGAGAGAGCCGCAGATTTAATCAAAGCAGACAGATAATAAATAGTTGTTGAAAGGGGAAAGTTTGGTGAATGATTTGATCTATGAAACAACCTGGATATACTCGGAGAAAGAACAAGATGGATTCAAACAAGATCGTTCAAAGCTAACGGGGACCTCACCCTTTACAGCGATGGTAGTGGAGATTATCCATCACTTCGCGAACGGACGTGTCCAAGTCCCACTAGGGCAGGTAAAGAATGTCATAGTCTGCGTGGAGCCTCTTAAGGCTCGCCTTGACCATGAGGTATAAGAATTTCGAGCTGTTCCCTATATAATTATTCACCATACCTGAATTTCGAAGGCAACGATTTCTTGTTACCGCTAACCCCATCCAAGGCTCTCGTCAAAAAGAGAAGTAAACGTTCAGATATGCGAGGCCAGGCCGTGCTTGTCCAAAAATATTCCCGTTCCCACTGCATCCACTCGCCGCCGATATATCTTTGAAATTTCAAGCCGCCGATATATACCTTCAGCGTCAGCACGTGATGCCGTGAGAGCCGTCATCTTACGGGCGGCGGCTGTATTATTCCTTAACCACTTATGATGGACTGAATGCTTGATAATGGACGCACTTCTTCGAGTACACGCTTCCCACTCCGCTCTTACCATATGCTTCCTACCATCGCATGTTTACTAGGTCTAACAGGAACAGCACTAAGTTTTCACACATGTCAGAGTATTGCAGATAAAGTTTCTTCTGCGACAGATGTTTATTATCCCGGTTAGTATCAAACCATCTCCTCGCGCTATGGTTGACTGACATCTTGTAGGATCCTCGTCATACATAGCGGATAACAAGCATTACGCGACATCAAGCTTGCAAGTCTCGAAGTGTAGTGTGGAACCCGGATCCGCTGAAGATGTCGGCATCATTGTTCGTACTACTATCCCTTTGTTCGTGAAAGTTCTTGCTCATTTGTGTCTTTCTAGCTAGGTATTTTGGGCAAGACAAAGATGGCATTCGGTGTACGTGCCAGTTGACCGGTCCTCTTTTGGTGATGCCTGAATGCGGCCTTCAGATCAAAGGCGGTGGATATGCAACGAACCCAGCCTTCTCTTCAACGATCGGTGTCCAGATTGCTATGACGCGCTTTAACGAAGTCGCCTACGACCCTGCGACACAGATAGCGGTGATTGGCGCTGGTAACATTTGGGACGACGTCTATGAGATACTGAATGCTCAGGGTGTCAATGTTGTTGGGGGAGGGGGGGGGGGGGGGGGGTAACAGGGATTGGTGTGGCAGGTTTTACTCTCGGAGGTGGTATGTATGATGATCACACTCCAACGATCTATTCCTGAATGTATGTCAATTTGAAGGGTATTCATGGCTGAGCAACCAATATGGTCTGGCTCTTGATAATGTGGTCGCCTATGAGCTAGTAGTGCCTAATGGTACTGTGGTAACCGTAATGGAGGGGAGCGATCCAGATCTCTTCTTTTCACTCAAGGTGGTGTGGTGTGGTGTACCGGCACAAGGTCCCAATCATGAACGGCCGGGTCCACAGCCCTAACGGTATGTGCTCTTCTCTCGGGTATACTTGTCATCAAATGATTACAATAGGGAGGCGGTAATAACTACGGTATTGTTACTCAGTTTACCTTGAAGACACACCCACAGGGTGCTGTTTGGGTATGTACGTTGTTGAAATTTGGGTACCGTTGAATGACAAGTATCTGTAGGGTGGAATAGCTGCATACAATGCAAGCTATATATCCGCGTTCACTGCAGCGTCTGTGAAATTCTGCTCAGAGGTCACTGACCCCAAAGCTGGGATGATCATAGTATATGGATACACCGATGGCCAGGTACTTCTCATTGTCTCCCGCTATCCAAATCCACGAGTCTTCAACAACATTATCAATAGGTCATCCTTTCCACCCAGATGTTCTACGACGGTCCTATCCCTCCAAATGGGATCTTTGACGATTTCCTCGCCATACCGGCCCTGACCCAGGACGTTACGACTCGTTCCAAGTTCTCTGACCTCATCAATGCTACGGTTCCAACCATAAACGCTTCGACCGGATTTCGGTGCGGTTTGTTTACTTCCGGATGCCCACTGACGGCTTACGCTAATTAGAACTGTATACAACCATATCCCCATGCTCGACTACTCCAAGTCCAGAATTGATAGCATTATTGATGAAGTCAACGTCAGAGTGCATCCTTTCTCTGACCTGGAAATACTCTAATCCTTTTCTCTTAGTTCTGGGGCCCCATGTTATCCGCACACGGACCGAACATCTTCGCCTACGTTCTCGAACCCTTCGTTCCGAAGCCTTCTAAGTCACGCACCCGCGGGATCCTCTGCGTATCCGAGCTCGCGGGATCATGTCGCCTTTCCTACCAATCTTAACTTGCAGTGGTTGTCGGAGAGCGAGGATAGTGTGTTTCATGATGCTGCGAGGCAGACGGCGGAGAGGCTTAGGTGACGGAGGGATGAATCGATATACCCGAATTATGCGATATTATGGTACGCCTGTTGTGGATATGTTCGGTGAGGAGGGGTTGAAGAAGATGGAGGCTACGAGGGAGAGGGTAGATCCTCACGGTATCATGCTGTTGACGGGAGGGTTTAAAGTATAGTAATGGAGACAAGTCCGTATTCAGGCTGACCTGTTTTCATCGTCGCATTGAACGTCAGATATTGATCTTTCGTGTTCTCACTCGGGCAATGTTTATCCCTGCTGTCAAAGGAAATAATTCGCCTTACAGCTCTGAGCTTTCCCTGCTTGTGTTGACTTGCTATTCCCACAGGAGCGCACGACAACCCGTTAAAATGTACACTTTGGCGACATCAAGGTTAAGGCTTAGGGGACATCGGGAACTTAACGGGTGGTGGAGGGACAAAGATCTCTGCGAGGAACCGGTCACTGCAGAGGCTGGTGTGTATTTAGAAGCTTATAAAGGGTTCGATTTCCGTCTATTACAAAGGTAAATTAAAGGGCCGCCCCGGTATATGACTGATGTACACAACATGTCGAACAGGTAAGAAGTCACACTAAACGAGCGATAACATACTCGAAACGAGACGTCCGCGTCTGATGCTCACGCTCAGCCGTAGTCGGGGGCCCTAAACGACCCACTGCAGACGTCTCCATCAGAGAAGTGCTGTACAGCAGAAGTGAAGCACACCTCTAACGTTAGGCGTCGACGCTGGTGTGATTCTTCTTGAGATCATAAGTGCCGCGCCCAGAGTGCTTTGACTCATAGCGAGACGTAGCGGGGGTTGCCATCGCCGGCGACTACTTCGGGGCCATTCTGAGTTCTCTGGAGTGACGCTGCAGGCAGATTAGTAAGCCCATGTTCTGGATAATAGAGTCGAACAGGCGCAGAATCAAGTAACGCATCCCAGTTCGGATTGAGCTTGAACCCGGATGGCCCTCCCCGTTTGCTGCATCACAGTCACGAGAAGCCTCTTTGGCCTCCTAGTCCTATACCTGTTCGCATCGTCTGGAAATGGGAAGATGAGCCTGAGAGGGCTGGGTGTACGTTGGAACGCTGCCGTCCTCGCAAGGGAGTGTAGTTCTACTAGTAATTTCGCGAGCGCCCAGAAGTCAGGATGGAAATAGAAGACACCCGTGGAGACTGGAAACCAGGCCCTTAACGTTCGGAACGTCGGGGTTCAATAGCCAGTAGTTGTTTAGAGTTGCCGCATCCTGGTTGATTGACAATTGGCGTCGTCGTCGAGAATATGAACCATGCAGACAAGGGGCGAACAGAGATGCTGAAAGGGCCCAAGTCCGAAATCCTTTAGTTGACGCTTAGCACTAGAACCTGCCAGGTGACAGTAAAAACCGTTAGGGTCACAAGTGTGACTCTAAACAGTCATACGAAATTACGAGACGGATAATTACCGGCTACACCGCCACCATGATCGTCAATCATGATTACCTGAACCGGATAATTGCCGGCACCTGCATCGCCACCAGGTTTGAAATTTCGAAGCGTGGCCTGTGTCTCAGAATTCTGTGGCTGAAGATCATTTTGAAGAATGCGGGACCTATATTTTTACTGATCTTGACGGACAACTTTATGTGTCAAGCGTCAAGCGCCCGGAAGCACTGACACGGATAGGACGTGATGGCGGTGGGTGAAAGTGATATTCATCAATTTTCTCCGGTTCTGGTCACTGGAAAGCCTACTCAGATTCAAGGCAGAAGCTATAGCTCAGTCTATTCTAATCTATTTCGATCATTTGGCCGATCGCACCTATTGTGAACCCCTTTACGGGGACAAATTCTGCGGGCTTTATGTTTTTTCTTCAGTCGTAGGAAGGATCCCTAGTAACCCGCATAGCCTCAAAGATGAAGCGGAGAAAAGGACTATGACTACTATCTGGATAGGATATATCCAAGTTTTAATCGTTTTACGCATCACATCGACCATCTAAACGGAGGTGTGATGGTTGCGGTTGTATGGTTTGTTCCTTCGAAAATTGACTCTTGGACGAACAGCCATGCTGCTGATCCAGGTAATTTCCGGGTGAGCGACAATGAAAGGGACAGGTAAACTTTGATGAGCCCGAGATCGCCTTGGACAACCGGCGTGTCACCGCACAGCCGTTGCCACGAAGGAAGGTCTGCCCATGGAAAACGTAAGGAAACGTCGAAATTGCGGTGTTGCCATAATATTGACCAGTGGAAGCAACAGTAATGAAGGAAGGAAAGGAAGCTGAATGACCCTCGGACCGGAGACGTGCCGCGGGATTCAGTGAATTGAGTGTAAAAATTGACGAATGGCTTGGCGTTAGGTTGCAAATAAGCTTTCGGCTGTGTGATGAGGGCCCGCTCTGAGTCAGAACGTTCAAGGGGTTGACCATCCTCAAGGTACTATACTAAGAGAGCTGCGATACCATTGAAGACCTAGTGGAATGGAGAATAGCATTGGGCGGTCTATCTACAGACTCTACAGAGGTGAGTATTCCGACTGTATCTGATGAGAATAAAAATTCGTGCAGCGAAATTCTGGATGCCGGCAGCGCCGTGCACGCTTGCGGATCAGTTCTGGACTGCCACATACAGCTGTGATCTTCAGCGTTGAACGTTGACTATTCAACTGATCGGTGTCCGGGGCCGGGTCCCTGAGAAGACATGAGCCTTCGTGTAGGCCGCTTTTTGCCAAGTCCATGCAGAATCCCTGCTTCATGCACAGGACCGTTGTCTCTGCATGTCTTCCGCAAGGCCGTGTCCTCTGGATAATACTATAAAGCCGTCAATACGAACCTCTGAAGAACAAACCGGTTAGTGGTTGTACGTTCGTTCAAAATGCCTCGTTGGTCGCAGCACGCAGACGT
This sequence comes from Armillaria mellea, assembly GCA_030407055.1. Lineage (NCBI taxonomy): Eukaryota > Fungi > Basidiomycota > Agaricomycetes > Agaricales > Physalacriaceae > Armillaria > Armillaria mellea. The sequence continues at coordinate 291,540 of JAUDZF010000017.1, forward strand.
ATGTATGCAGTGGTAGACCGTGGGGTTACTGAAGACATTTGTTGATCAGGATTCGTTTCGCCTTCCGGAAGGCTTTCGAAGGATAGGGTACGACGCGGATACGATGCGGTATACCTTTACGGACAGAAATGGGAAGCTGTATCGGGGCGAGCCAGGTGAAAAGTTCGGGACATTGACGCCGGTAGCTGCCACTACCTCGTCTGACAGGCCCGGAGCCTTTTCAGGTTCGTCCACTTTCTGTTTGGTCCTCCGAGGTTAATTACGTGTGTCCCCCGCAGATGGAAACAATTCAAAGGTCCGAGAATCTAGCGGGAAGCTGACGTTCAGCGACTTCCTGCCTCCGGCTGCTATAGCATCGCATTTGGAGCAGAATTTGCCAGTGCTTCCGCCTAGTGCGCATTTTAATGGTGCGGTGCGAACTGCGATTCCGAAAATGCAGGGTGTGGTGCAGAGCCTTCGTCGATCTATCACGTCCGCGTATGCTAAAGGATCGGCGAAGCACGCGTCTCCTCCTCCTCCTCCTCATGAGGACGTCAAGAATACGGCTGGCGCTGTTGGCGCTAGCGTTGGTAAAGCGAAGAGGTCTAAACACAAGGCTTAGGGGGGCAGTTCACTTCGCGGATAGATGGTTCTTGGGAAGTAGTTGGGCATCGACGGAGACGGAGACGGAGAATAGATACATGCTACTGTGTATCGAGCGTTGCCGATGCAATGTCAAGTTTCAGGTTGGTAAAGGACGTGTTGCTGGGAAGGGGTCTCGGGTGGAAGACTGGTGGACACGCTGCCAAAGAACAAGACTGGTGACAAGGTGTTCAGGTTGATACCTTAGAAAAGAATAAGATAATTTTTGAAGACACAAGGACTAATGCAATGGAACGCGCCGCCAAAGTCGATGGTTGAAACTGAGAGGCCGTGGGAAGATTTGACGCGTTGTTGACGGCTGTTGACATCGATCTTGCTGGCACCGACGAACTTTTCGTGACCCCCCACTGCAGTCACTTTCCACCGTAGTCGAGCTCCAATGTCGTCGTTCCACGAGCAGAAAGTGGACCTATTTCCTACAAGGGTGTTCTGGCTGGTGAGTCAGTGCGAAGTGTTGGTTTGTTCTAAATAACAGGAAAGCTCGTGGCAGGTACCACAGTAAAAGTCCGGCGATCACCAACATGGACGAGCTCAATCGGCACTCTAGCATGCGTTTCCTTGCGAACATTGACAACGACCACCAAGGAAGTAAGAACAATGAAAGCACGGGACTACGCGAGTTGGGTAATCTCGCGTTGACGCGCGTGTAATGCATTCCGTCATCGTTGCACGAATGACGTCGCCTGTGGCTGGGATTTCTCGGGGTATATAAGGGCGCGAGGAATCCACAATCCCCATCGCCTAACTCTTCCTTCTACTCCCATCATCTCCACACTCCCTAGTACCATCACTATGCTCTTCAACGTCAACGTTGCCGCCATTTTTGCGCTCGCTCTCGCTATGTCTGCATATGCGACACCATTTGAACCTTCCAAGCCCGAGGTACCCGCTGTGAGTTGACTTTGTTGTGCGCCGTTCTTTTCTGACGACAAGAACAGGTCTCCCCACCGGTCCCCCGTGACGTCGGCGCTCCCGCCGGACAGGGCCCCACGGCGAGAGTCAATAAGCCCACTGACAGCGACCCCACCGTTTTCGAAGGCAAAAGCTTTGGCCACTCGAAGCGTAAAAAAGTCGAGGAGCTGGTAGAGGAGGCTTGTCGTTAGAGGTATGTTTACTTCTGGACAGCATAGCGACTCTCTGATCAATAATGGCCGCAGGAACTCGTCTTATCGACGCTCTGAATGCGAACGGTAGAGGTGGACGTCTCGTTTCAACTCTGTTTGGTGCTCGCCTGGGTGGCTTGTTACTGGTTCCACGAGTTTTGTTGTAATTCAGTCTTTATACATATTATATATTGCAGCATGTATTAGAGTGGCCTTGAACGGACAACGCTTGTGTAATCATCGTAAGTATCTAGTCTGAAAGATCAACGAAATGATAAGTACAGACCATCCCTGGGGGCGTGACACTAACTGGCTCGTAAGCAGTTCTAAAAGAGTGTGTCGACCTTTTACGGAACCTAGGGTTGGCTTGTACTTCATACTGGCTTGCTTTACGCGGCCTAAGGCCTTTTCGCAACTCTCGAAATGATGTTTCACGAAAACGACGCGATTGAGGTATGCAGGAAACAAGAACCCGACCACTCGAGAGTGAATCTCGTCCTTGTCGCGAACAACTATCTGCTCCAGAGCGGGATACTCCATCTTCGAATATCACAAGCTCACTGGAAAGCTCGTATTCTATCATTTCAGGGAAAGCCACGAGCATCGAAAGGACCTGGACGGGAAAGTAGCTCATTCAAAGGACAACAGCCCCTCCTCTGCTGAAATCCACCACTCCCGGTCTGAGAAGCCCGCCAACATCCACTCCCGGGAGAACGACGCCAGTGGTGGCGCTCTTGATATATGCATGCTTATGTCTACACAGCACAGCAGTTTTCTGATTAATCTTTGCGCAGCATTTCTTTTCGAGGAGCGGGCAGCATGAGGTGAACGTCTTGTTTTGAGTTTGTTTGGTGCTCGTTTCCTGTTCTACGCGTTTTGGTCTTTGTCGGATGATCGTCATTTATGCCATGTATCGTAACATCCTTTTATCCCAATGACCACGAACGGACAATGCTCGCGCCATCGCCGTAAGAATCTAGTTTGGAAGTTCAACGAACGGATAACTTCCTAGTCTATCCTTGAGCTGTTACATCCCCGGCCAACCTCTTTTCATATCTGCCCCTCGCCGGATGAAGTGCGCACTGGGTAAGCGAGGGAGGACCAGGACTGGAAGAGAGTCTAGGGCTAAGCAATAGAACATTAGCCACAGAGAAACCGAGTACAGGAAGCCATGGAACTCGCCTCTATTTACCGCGCCCTCCTGCGTATATTGACAACCCCATCGCAGTCCAGCACGTACGTGTTCTTTGTCGCTGTTCGACGGATGTAGCTGACAGATCTTGGAGGGAGTGCCAACCGTTTGCGGGAGATAGAATCTACGCAAAACTAAATTAGTCCACGACAATCAAAGAAAGAATAGAGAACACCTTACCTCAGTCGGTGCTCAGTGCGTGAATCGAAGGGAGAACTAATGCTTCGATGTTTAGGCTGCTCGTGCACGTAGCAGAGCTACAGTACATAACCGGGATTCGGTCCGAGACGGCAACTTCGGCTTCTACCACCGGGTGATGTGTCAGATGACCAGCAAATCCCGGTTTCCTGCCCGCCAGTGTCTATCATCTCCACCAGCTCATCTACACTAGTACTTCTAGGACCGACCATGTGAAAGGAACTTGCACTATGGAGTAGCTCAATGCTGCTGCTGTTGATTATATCAAGCTAGATGCGGCGGGGAATCGGGAACAGTTCAGTGGTCCATCGCGTTAGTACATTTTTCGTTGTTTTTGTGGCACCCTTCATCACGTTCCTCATACAGTCGATCCGGCGGTGCCCTTGGAGGAACCCAAAGACAACGCGAGAGCCAAGACGGTGTGCCCATACCCGAATGCCAGCGGTGCCGTCTTTGTACCTGCCCCCATCGACATGCCTCCCCAGTATCAACCGAGTGCCGATGCCCCTGCTACCCCTGATGTTTACGCATTACTCGAAAGCCTTCGAAGAATACCAGAAGAACCAAGACTCGAAGTACGAAGCTTTGCAAAAGGCGGATCTTAGGAAATGGGATGAGAGTCTGGAGAAGATGGGCCGGAAGATTGCGGCACAGGAGAGTAGGTTTGCGGTACTGAAGGGTGAGATTGCGGTACTGAAGAGTGAGAACGGCCCCATAATGGAACGGATCGCTAAACTTGAGCGTGGATACGAAACCATGCATGGCTTGCTGTCCGAGGTGAGGATACTCCATCTTACCTTGCGCGGACTATCTTGCCCCCATTCTCAGATGGACCCGGAATACACGGACTACATCCGCCTGCGATATATCCTCGACTGTGGCCATGTGAGTATCGACAATGTCCCCGTTTCAGCTGATTTTCCTCCCCAGTCTGCGTGCTGACAATGCTGAGCGGCTAGCCACCGCTCCTCGAAAATTCGTTCCGTAGTAAACTCGAACTAGTCCCTTTTGTGACTTGATGATAAGTAGTCCGCTTGGGACGCTGCATCGACTACATATCATCAAGTGTCGGGTGGGACTGGTTTGAGTCTATGTTGTTCTTTTGCTGTTTACCGCTTTTTTCTCGTGTCGCATCACGGTTTCATCTAGTTTCTCTGCCATGCAATCTACTTCGCAGTCTATCCTTGGGGACGTGACACTTCGCGCTCGCTCATTGGCAACTCTAAACGAGCATGGGTATGCTTCTTATGGATTTCTCGTGTAAGCTTTCCTACTGGCTCCTTACTTTATATATAACCTTCATCCATCACCACTTCGAACATTATAAGAGTGCTATATTCTACAATTCTCGGGAAAGCTGCTACATAGGCTGTCTACGAACACTAAGCGGATAGACGGGCAGGCTGATCTCATGAACAAGTGTCCGTCCTAGCGTCCTACCATCGGTTTTGTCTAGGCGTTGCATTAGAGTCACCTTCAGTGTCCATCACAAATCTCTCGTCTTTTTGAAAATATCATTGACAGTCCCCTACTTTTCTGGTCTGTTATCCGTTCTCGGCCCTTCTTAACGGCACTGCTTTTACCAAGAAGTCGACTTGGATTAGATTAGCATTACTCGATATTTAGTACCATATATCCATTTTCAGTCACCGTCAACGCCTAACCACTTCCCAACAGCTATATATCTCTGAAGTGAATTGCTCCTCTAATCCTTGGGTACACTAGCAGAACTCTTCGATTTGTCAACACTAGCGTCAACTGGACTGGCCGTGTATGAGGGAGGGCCCGCACCATCCTCTTGTGGAGGTGGAGGATTAAGAATAAAAGGCGACACATGAGGAGTGGGAGGTGACGCATGGTTTGCCGATCCCTTGGTATACCTGGATGTGATGGTCCTATGGATGCTCTGCACGACGCCCTGCATTTTCGGAAGTGCAGTACGCACTGCCCCGGTCAAGTATGCGCTAGGCGGCGGTGCTGGCGCATACTGGTCCGAGGACGACGTGGCGGATGTCATAGCAGACGGAGGCAGGAAATCGCTGAACGTCAACCTCGGAGCAGGACTAGTCTTCGGACTTCGCTTTCCCCCGTCTGTGAGAATGCACATAAGGATGCGGAGGGGGAAATCAAGAGGCGACGAACCTGAAAAGCCGCAGGCCTATCCATCGAGGCAGAGAAAACGACTGGCATCAGCGTACCGTACTCCTCACCAGGCGCACTCCGGTACAGCTTCCCGTGTGTGTCCATAAAGGTATAGCGCATCGTATCTGCATCGTACCCTATCCGTTTAAAGCCTTCCGGAAGGCGAAATGAATCCTGACAAAAACGAAAGGCTTTAGCAATGCCACGGTCTCCTACTTACAGCATACATACCTCGGCGTGCTGCGACCAACGAGGCATTTTCGATCAACGACAGACTGGGGTTGTTCTTCAGAGGTCCATTTCAACGGCTTTATAGGATTCTCCGGAGGGCACGGCCACACGAAGATATGCAGAGGCAACCACGGTCCTGTGCCATAGGCTTGGCAACAAGTCGACGGTCGGCTTACATGAAGGCTCATGTTTCCTTCTCAGGGACCCGGCCCCGGACACCGATCACTCGTTCAATAATCAAAGCTGCAGACCTACCGCTGTATGGCAGTCCAGAGCTGATCCACAAGTGTCCGCCGCACCGCCGGCATCCAGAAACTCGCTGGGCGAATTTTTATTATACTCATGATATACAGCAGGAAAACTCATGCTTGCATTTACCTGTGGATAAGCCGTCTAATCCTATTTAGCTCCAGCCCACAGATTCTCTGGAAGTACCTTCAAGAGTCTCTCTAACACCTTGAGGACCATCAACCCCTCGAGGGTGCTGACTCAGAGCGGGCCCTCATTACACAGCCAGGGTGTTTATTTGCAACACCACGCCAAGCTATTGGTCAATTTTTACACTCAATTCGCCTTGTTCCGCGGCACGTCTCCTGGTAATAATGCCTCTTTTCATTCCTGCTGTTCTTCTCGTTTCCACCCGTCCGTTGTAGGACAGCACCGGAATTTTTACATCTTTGTTGAGATGATGGCCTGGGTTCGATCGAAACTTGGATTATGGATACGTTTTCCTATTCAGATAAACACATTCTCCCCGGTTTATCCTTGAGGCCGAATCTGTCAAGAAGGAACCTTCCGCCGACTCTATGGAAAATGCATGAGGTCTTTTGCAGAATTTGACGCCATCGAGGGGATTTCAGGCGCGCGATCGACGAATCGATCGAAATAGATTGGAAATTCCACCTTGAAACCAAGTACACGGTAATTCTAGGCAAAACTTGGATATAGAGAGAAAGGTGATGGCCTAGTAAATACCGATATCACATCCTGTCGTCGAGTCCTGTTTACGCTCGTGCCGTCAAGGCGATTGACTCTCGGGTCTCATGTACGGTGTTGTATTTACGAGGCAGGAATACACAGTAGAAGAATTCACATGGTTCAAACCGATCTTCTATCTACCCAGCTACGAATTGAGCACGTCCATCCTGATGATCGGGGTGGCGATGCAGGTGCCGGCAATTATCCGGCTCAGGTAATCGTGATTGCAGATCTTGGTGGCGGTGTAGATGCCGGTAATTATCCGTTTCCGTTTCGTAAACTGGGATGACCGGCGAGGTCACACTTGTGACGCAGTTTTTTTTGCTGTCACCATGTTACTACTCTTAGGTTTCTATCTCTCTGCTTGCTTCTTGCCTTTTGTCCGGCTTATACTGTCAATGGTGATGCGTCGAATGAAACATTTTCTTATGATATGGTGTTGAAGAAGTCAACACTCACTCAACACTACCGAATTCGTTAAAGCCTACCGTGGAACGGTACCCAGCGTGTCAGCTTTCGTCGTCCATGTATGCATTTCTTTCATGCGATGCTGATATCTACTAGGGCGAGGGTTCAGTGTTGCCTGTACAAGGAGTATCTTCCATTGAAGCGGCACTATGCGGGATCGAGCGTCGTTCCGTGATACGCATTCACCCTCCTCTTCTTGGCTTCTTACAATCGCTCACTGACTCGCTGTATATGTCAGCCAGTCTAATCTAGTCTCAAGGGAGGTGGCACACACATCTTCCTGTGCGTGAGGAGGCCCGACCCAATTCGGAGCGCAGTGGATCTCAGGGTGGAAAGAGGACTGTCGGGAAGTATTGTCTTGGATTTGGAGCCGACCGGCGATACACTTTGTGGGGTTGCTAAAGCAGGACTTCCAGAACAAAGATTGCGAACGTTTGATTGCAGATGTGGACGGAACAGTTGTTCTCTCGCAGATCGTGAGACTAGCCTGCTCTGCGTGTTGTACGCTCTCCCATCTTAGAGCATTCTTGCCAATGTTTTGGCAATTTTCCCGGGAGCTGTGGGACATGAGCCTCCACGGAAGCCAGCGCTGTTCAACGATACGGTGGAACAGGCAAAAATTATATGGCCCATTCTGAAACGGAGTCTTTCATGACGAGATTCATTCTCTAGGGTCTGGGTTCTAGAGTAGCTGGTTTTCTTGACGTGTAATGTGCATGCAAATTTCGAATGTGTTGTTTCGTTCGAGATGCCGTATTATCTTCTCGAAATGCCAGAATTTCAAGGGACTGTCACCGTTGTTGCCGATCGCAAGCTCAACAAATATGGTCGTGGTCTACCGACTCCTCCGTATCGTGGTTAATGGCAGGAGTATTGCATGTCTTTCTTCAACAATGACATCGGTTGTTCTCGTTGTTCTGTTAGTCGATGAAGTAGAGTCCTTGAAAACGAGTTTACAACAACCGTAACAGTAGTTGCGAGGCGAAACCTTTCCACCTTCACAAAGAGGAGGAGGAGAGGATGTGTGCTTTGCGGATCTCTAAGTATACATATGCACATGAAGTCCTGCCGGGTTTTAGAACTCGTCAGTAAAGTCCACCGTTCATTAGATACACACACGGGCCCAATATCCACTAGACTTTAAACCCTCCTGTCAACAGCATAACACCGTGGGGATCCACCCTCTCCCTCGTAGCCTCCATCCTCTTCACCCCCTCCTCGCCATACATATCCACCACAGGAGTATCATAAATCGCATAATTCGGGTATATCGATTCACCCGTTACACCAAGTTTCTCCGCCGTCTGCCTCGCAGCATCATGACATACATTGTCCTCGCTCTCTGATACCCACTGCAAACCAACGACAGTAGGAAAGACGACATGATCACGCGAGCTCGGGTACGCGGAGGATCCCGCAGGAGCGTGAGTTAGAAGGCTCGGAAGGAAGGGTTCGACAGCATAGGTGATCGAAGAGAGCCCTCCTTGCGCAGACAGCGTGGGACCCCAGAACTAAGGAAAGAGAATCAGAGCTTTTACTAGGGCGGAAGAAAGATGCAATCTAACATTGAGTTCATCAACAATGCGTTCGATGAAAGACTCGGAGTATTCGAGCGTGGGGATGTGGTTGTATACAGTCCTGGACAGCATAAGTCTTAGTGGATATCTGGAACTAAACAAACCGCACCGATATCCAGCCCCAGAATTTGTAGAATTGATGAGGTCAAAGAAGGAGCGAGTTGTAACGACCTGGGCCGAGGCGGGTATCGCAAGGAAATCGTCAAAGATACCATCTGGAGGGGTAGGGCCTGTCGTAGAATATCTGAGCGGAAAGAGACATCCTATTCATAACGTGATTTAAGCATCTGAAGATTCGGGCAGTGGGAGACAATATAAGAAGTACCTGACCACCGGTGTATGCATACACTATGATCATCGCAGCTTTGGGGTCGGTAACCTCCGAAGAGAATTTCACAGCCGCTGCATTGAAAGCGGATGTATAGCTTGCATTGTATGAGGCTGCTCCACCCTAGAAGTAGAGATAATAGTCGAATTTGGCAACCAGGATTTCAAGGGCGCACATACCCAAATAGCGCCCTGTGGGTAGGCCTTCAAGGTAAACCGAGTTACGATACCATAGTTGTTACCGCCACCCTATTGTAATAATTTTATGAGAAGCGTGCCAGAGAGAAGAAGCACGTACCTTGAGTGAAAAGAAAAGATCTGGATCGTTCTCTTCCTGTTACAGGTCACCACAGTAGCATTAGGGGTGACCAGTTCATATGCGACTACATTGTCAATGGCCAGACCATATTGGTTGCTCAGAAATGAATACCCTTCACAGATAAGCAACAATTCAGGAAGCTGAAGGTGACGTATGATCGCCATACATACCTCCACCGAGAGTTAGTCCCGCCACACCGATTCCCGTTAACCTCCCACCAACAACATTAACACCTTGAGCGTTCAATACCTCGTAGACATCATCCCAAATGTTACCAGCACCAATCACCGCCGTCTGCGTCGTAGAGTCGTAGGTGATTTCGTTGAATCGCGTCATGGCGATCTCGACACCGGTCGTCGAAGAGAATCCCTGGTTCGTAGCATGCCCCCCGCCTTTGACCTAAAACCGGCATTCAGCCATAATTAAAAGCGGACCGCTTAGATCCCACGTACACCAAATGGTGTCTTCGCCTTGCCTAAAATAGCTAGCTGGAATCACAGTGGATACCTTACACGAAGGAGCAAAAGGGGATAGTACGAACGATAATGCCGACATCTTCAGCAGACCCGGGTTCCACACTACATTTTGAGGCTTGCGAGCTTGATGTCGCGTAATGTTCATTGTCCGCTGCGTATGACGAGGATCCTAAAGGATATGAGCCAAACCCTGGACGAGAAGGTGAGATGATACTCACCAGGATAGTAAACATCTGTCGCAGACGAGACTTTATCCTCAATAAGCTGACACGCGTTGAAACCTAGCGCGGTTCCCGCTAGACCAAGCAAAAGTGTGGTTGTAGCAGGAAGCATATGTGAGGGAACCTGTGATTGGGGAGCACTCAAGCTAGAGCATCCTTTATAAAGTATCTCCACGAAGAGGCATTTCACTTCGGCCCTGTTCACGGCATCACATATTACAAAAACAAGCGACCGGATGAATAGTTGCATGCTGAAAGTGACCAGGCCGAGCCTAGAAGGACGGGGCAAAACGGACGCAGTGGGAACTGGAAGAGTTGTTGAAAGAGGCAGGCTTGCCTCGCGTATATGAACGTTTACGTGTTGACGATGCTCCTCAATCGGGCTGGAAACGAGAAACAGCGGTCGTCAACACGGACACCAGTAACAAGAATGCTTGTTTGGTACATACCACGAATTTACGACCAAGAGTGTCCTGCTACTCCGTCTGCGGCCCAACTTCGAAACCAAGCTAGGACTCGTAGTATCCTGCAAATCGACGCGAATGCTTCAATTCGTAGACAGATGCCACGGTAAAGCCCCTGATATCCCGTCAGAAGAAACTTGCATATCCAGCCAGCGCGACTTCCCATGTCTCGTCACTATAACTAATGTTCCCCTCACATAGCAACCTTCCGAGAGGAAGCCGCTCTCGCATCTCCGAGTCGCTCTCACGATAGTTCCTTATAGAAAGGCGTCCAACTGAAACCGTATTCAATGAAGCCAAAAGCAAGTATGGATTGAGCGCTGCTTGTACCCGTCAATCCTTTTGTAGTGTCTAGGCATGTGACAGGACAAAATTCGATCCCGTAACCAACAAAATCCAGGATTGTGTCGGGCCGGTTCTTGGACCATGAGGAAAACGCGGTGACATGAATAATAGTTGGGGAAATAAAGAGGGAGCTCTCAGCTGGAAAGGACGCACGGCAGGAGCAATGCCAAGCCAAGCCACAAGTCACTATGCACGGCTTGAGACACGTAAGCTTCCAATCATGACGCGCCCTGGAAATTCCAACGCATATACCCAGGTGCCGGCGACGCGTAAGCCTCGGAGGACTTATAAATAGAATGGCCAACTAGTATAATATGGTCAGTTTCTGTCTCAAGAAAGTCGACACGCGAGAAAGGACCTTGATTCCTCTAACACTGCGAGGATTAGAGGAGAGCGGTCACTGAGGGGCCCAATGAGCTCTCCACGGGCATTGCTTTAGCATAGATCTCCACCACACAGTGCTCCCTTGCCTGCCAAGCAGAATTCCATCGATTTATGCGTTACAATAGAGCACTCTCAAAGTACTTCAGCATACAATGAGAGGTTCCCCAATATTCAGAGAGGTATTTGATGATTGAGAAGGCCGGGAAAGAGGTAGCAGGAAGAAAGGGGGATGGGAGAAAGAAACTAATGACATCAAAACGGCTGACAACGCGTCAAAGTCGTCAAAGTTTCCCACGACCCTTTAATATCATCCAAGATCATCCAACGTGATCCATTGCATTAGACCCTATATCTGTCAAAATTCTCCGGTCCTTTTTGAAAGTAGGAATGACATTCACATCACTACCAATACTGTACATTTCAGACATGGAAGTTCTTCGAGATTGTCTGATACATAAGTATTGAATTTTCAAGAGCCGGCGGTTAGATTTCGGGTATGGTTTGGAAAATACTGGCGGCAAGTTAGGCAGCGGTTTGGGTATAGTCTCAACTGCTTTAGTTCTCGGCTGTAGGCCTATCCCTTGCTTTAGAGTGTGATATCTCGCGCTTTTGCGGGCATCACAAACTGTACTGTTTTTGCCTGTTGCTGTAATTGAAGCAAATATTTATTGACAGTAGTATTTCGTCCTCTTTCTTAGAGTTTGCTTATGACGGCTGGGTGGAATATAAATCTGTCCAGGAAAGAACAAAGATGTAACTGCGTCTATACAAGAATACTGACGGCAACTGAAGTACTGAACTGCCAGCTACATGAGGAGATAGAAACCCGCAGATTGTTGAACGAGACAGCAATGACCCCTTTGCGTTATATATTTAGGAGCGAAACAATCTCTTCGATGGTACATGTGTTATTCAAAAATCTCTAACTCAATATTCACAATATATAGCATAATAGAATTGAAGATAACAAATTTTCATTACCGTACTATCTAAAATCTGAACATATGTTGACGGGAGTGTATGTGTGTCTTAATTCTTGATACCTACGGAAACGAGACTCGCTGCTGCGCATGATAGAAAACATAAATATGATGATCAACTAACTGATAACTCCTTTAAAGCTTTAAGTGTGAGCCGAGTTGATGATAATATAGCAGTTGGTATGATAATAGATATCGAATATGACAATCGGTTGGAGTAGGACATAAAACTCGACAGCGCTGAACTGAACGCTCAGACAATTCGGCGCTGACGACGTTGAACTGGAATGGGATATAGCGAAGCTGAAGATATCGGCTTATTATCGGATACGAAACTCGACGATGCTGAGGACAATGGACTCGGGACGGACAGACGCGAGGCAGAAGATGCTCGGCTAGAGCTAGATAACAGACTCGATGACTCCGAGGATACTGACACGCCAGAGTCTTGTCTCCTTCCACGTTTCCCCTGCAGTGGGAACGACTCGGAGGGATATCGCGAGTATTCCGAGAGCGGGTGGCGACACATGACGTCGTCAAGCTGTTTGACGGTCATGGCTGGGTGTCGGATATCATCTCTTGGTTTCTTTCCCCTCAATATCGAGCGTGCCGAACTTTTGACTGGGATGGTGGGAGGAGAAATCGTTTCCGTGTGAATGGCAGACGCGGTCTGGCGCTTTGAGCGGAGGGCGAAGGTGAGGAAAGACATAGAGATAATGTTGACTAGAGTGAATTGATATCGATATTGGTACCGGTGGGATGCTGAGATGAGAACAGATTTGCTTCCGATATATAGAACTTACATAGGGGTGTCGATCACGATCGGATCTTCCGGGCGGTGAATTGGCTGTGAAAAGCAATGAAAAGCTGTGGAGATCGTGGAGGCAATGAAGTTCTATTTCTGCGACACGGGGGGGAGGGTGGAAAGTTATGAAACCCGCTTTCTGTTGTGAAAAGAGTACTTCACAGCCGAGGTCGGCACATTTTAGCTAGTAAAAAACGAAACCTTGAATGGTTTTGATTTAGTAATGCCTTTCTCGGTCCTGAAAATACCCTCAGTAAAACGATATGAAAAATTTGTCTCCCTATTAAAAACGCACCAATCTCTGTAGTGCTTTCCGATCGAGCGATTTCATTTGCCAGAATTGACTCAGAATCCGAACTTGAATCCTTTGACGTCAAATCCACAACTGATAGAGATGTGCTTTATGAAGGACGACGTGGTCGCTTATCGAGCTGCTCTTGCTAGTTGTTACTGTTAACAATTCACCAAGGCGGCAATTAGTAGTTTGTAGATCATGGTTCGGACTCAAACACTGGCATCGTGTTATAGGGTCTCCGCTTTAGTGCTAGGTCGCTCTGCACCGCCTCAACACCGCCAGCACAAGTTTTCGTGGAACAATAAGTGAGTACGATTGTTAATTTTGTCGAATTTTTAAACCTTTCGGTTTCAATGCGTCATTTGATCCAGCGAATCCATAAAGCGTGCTGTTTTCGTGCCGCCCATTCTCAGTTTTCGTCTTCCAAGATGTGCATCTCGAATATTATGAAATTCCCGAAGAAAATTTTCTACGAATACTAGGGGGGATGCCTTTGGGACGCCCGTCCCTAACTTAAAGTTAAGTTAAAGTCTGTGTCGTCAGTTTGCCTTGATTAGATCTGCCGCCCTCTCAGCAATAATATATACGGCCGCTTGAGTATGTGCTGAAGGTATAAATGGCTAAACAGTCAAAGAATCAACGCCAACGACCAGGCAAGCAAAAAAGAAGGACCCACCAAAACAGACGCATCGACGATTCTCACGCCGTTGGCGCCCTTCAACTTCAAATCCGGATCTACTACTCCCCAATCCGCACCTTCCGGAGACATGCTTGCCGTACCAACTGGATGGTAAATACTACCTACTGAATTCCTGATATCATCGTCTTCGGTGATATCCTCCGTGATCTCAAGGATATAGTCTTTCCATACCGAAGCAGCGGCAAATTTCTTCGCACTTGCCAAAGCGTATTCCATGACAGCGAGATCTTGCTCTTGTGAGAGGTAATTTGGGTCTATCAGTGGTGAGTCCAAAGGATTCGTGCTGTTGATAGTGACCTCCCCGCCTATGTGAAAGAGATCAGAAGCGCAACAGAAGCCGACACAGATGAACATACGCGATAATGGACATACTACGATAGCCGAGATAGAGAAATAATTTCCTGTTTCGGGTACAGGTTCTGAAAAAATTCCGTTCTATAACAGACCCAGTCAGCCCTGCATGTTTTGACTCAGTGAAATACTACACACCGTAAACGCCAACTCGTAATGTGCTGTTTCATTTCCTGCACTTGGCTCTCCGTCCACAATATCCGCGTCGTCGGGAATACGAAAGAATCCTAACTGGTTTGCTATTCCTCCTGTCAAGAAGCCAGTCCGATGCGCCCTCCACTCCGCTAAAGCCTCTGCTTGAAAAGTAGCGTTTCTGAAATAGATATTTTCCATAGTTTTCGTACTGGTAACGAAGAAGCTGACGAATGACCTGGGGTGGTCTGTCAGGTTCTTGCCAACATCGGGCAGATGGAGGGTCGATTTGATCCCCAGAGCCTTTAATTCGGTTTTGTCGCCGATGCCAGAGTGGAGGAGGATATGTGGAGTACCAATAGAACCGGCGGAGAAAATGATTTCTTGGAGACTTGAAGGTGCGAGCGTGTGTGTAGTTTCTGGGAATTGGAGCCATGTCAGTCTCAGACCTTTACATTTAGCACATGGAGATGAGCCTATTTACCTCCTGCGTTCTGAGTAAACTCAACAGTATCAAATGTTGGTAGTCCATTGGACTTCTTTGATTGTAAGACTCGGGTGACATGCGCGTGGATTAGGACATGTAAATTTTGCCTGCCGATGTAAGCAGTTCCAAGATAGGACGTCTGCGAGCTACTTCGAGTCCCGTTTCCTATGGTATACTGGGCCCATCCTGTCGATCTTCAGCGTCACTTGAGCCGATTAAAATATAACACGGCGAATTATTACCGATGCCTAATTGGTATCCTGAGTTATGATCCTGATTGAAGGGGAACTGTTGAGGAAAATCCGTTGTCGCTTGGATGACACTATCGTCTGTAGCGCGCGGATATCCAGGAAGAGAAACGGCGTTGATACCATCGAAGCCATGCGCCGTAGGATCAAACTGCCCTGAAGTGTTGTGGTTATCAGACGGGGCGACGAAACGTTCGTTCTGTTGATGAACACAAGCTCAAATCGAATTCATTAGTAAACGGAAATGAAGGACTGGCCTCTCGGATGTACGGCTGCAATGCTTCCCATCCCCAACCAGGGTCCCCGCTGATCTGGGCATAACGGTCGTAATCTTGAGATGATCCACGTGTATACAGCATATAATCTAGGGATGCCTCAGCTTCCAGATCTATCAGGTCGGCATTCCAAACGGACTTACTGGTGGCGCTGCTTCCTCCTAGTCCAAAACCTCTCGGGTATGAAATGGAACGTCCGAGTAATCCCGTTTGGTCAGTTGTGGTGAAATTCCAATCCCAGGCAGTTCCGGAGGATATGTTAGGGGAAAAGAAAGGGACCTGAGTGAGGAGTGCGTCCACTGTTCTGCAGAAGATGTAAGATGTTGGATAAATCCAAAACTAGTGCGCTTACGATCCGCCTGCTTCGAGAACAAGAACGGAGATATTAGAGTCCTCTGTCAAACGATTGGCCAGGACGTTTCCAGCTGTTCCGCCTTTCACGCAAAGTGAATAAATTGCCATGCGTCAAGCGAACGAAAACCAACCTCCGATGATAATGAAATCGAAATTAAGAGTTGGCAGGTCATCAAACCGTTCATATATCGCGCCGAGCGCGCTTGAGCATAATGCAAAGAGAAAAATAAGGGAAAAGACCATATCAATGAATGGTGAGATGTCGAGGATTATCGACGGTCTTTTGAATGCATTCTGAGCCTAAAACTCCCGATTGATCGTGGTATAGCTTGACGGAGAAACATGGTAAAATCCTTAGCGGGAGTGCGGGATTTTGAAAAAGGCCGAAAGGATCGAGCTAGCATCATCACCAGCGGCGTCAGCAGGCACTATGCCACTTGGCCCGATGCGAATGATTAAAGAGATACCGGCTAACCATAGAATCCAGCTCGGAGGAAAAAAATGTAGAATGATCTGGCAGAAATTTTCTCTCTGCATGAACAGCATCTGGAGAGCCATCGCTAAGCGCAATGTATCATGCTACGCCTTTACTCAACCCACATGTGCCAGTCAGGGACAACACAGGGACTCGGTTCCGATCACACGTTTTACAGTATGATTACCGTGATACTTGGCAAATGTAACGGGCGAATGAGAAGGACTGGAACAGCCTCAAGCAGTACGTTGAAGAGACCGAGGGTAAAGGACGCATAGTTTAAATTTCAAATGAAATTTTCGGCAAATCACCACGTGGTCCAGACCTGCGACGGATGCTTACTATTAGTCCAAGGTTTCGGCCCCGATACGATGATATGAATTGTTGGGCCACACCATACGTCGTAATAGGCGAATATGCCGGGATATAGTACTCCTCTGCTATACATGTCTACACCCCCATTCGTGGTTCAACTACGATACTGTTTAACTCTATAGAATCTGCGTAACTCTCTCAGGTAAAATTCTAAGTATCTTCTGTCATCTCGCTTGGCTGCTCCGCAGCGAGGTAGGTTAGATGAAGATAACTAGTGGCTTATTGTTATCACGGGCCAAAGGAAGGCCAATGAGTGTCGAGTCAACGGCCACCCCACTATGTGTTGTTCAGTACTTGTTCTGCGTACGTCTACAATGACATCCGAACATGGCCCGTCGGCCCAGTGTCATTCTTTGTTGCGAGTTGCGATGATTAAAATAGTTCTTAACCCGATGTTGCAAGTATTCTGTGTCATTAGCTTTACAGGAAGGGAAGCAGGTTCCGGATTCATAGAATATATCCTTGACATGCCATTCTGCACCAGTGACTATGCCTTCCGAATCAGGTCCGCCGCTCTCTCAGCTACTGCGTACACCGGTACCTGAGTATGCCCTGCCGGAAGAAGTGGCTAAGGAAAAAAAAACACCTCAGTTCAACTTAGTCCTAGAAAAAGTCCACCCAAAGAACTCACCAAAACCGACGCATCAACAACCCTCACACCATTCGCACCTTTCAACCTCAAATCCGGGTCTACTACCCCCCAATCAGCATCGGCAGGCGACATGCTCGCGGTACCTATTGGATGGAAGATGCTCCCTACGCCATCCCTGATGTCATCCTCGGTGGTGTTCGTTGCGATGCCGAGGATATAACCTTCCCACACCGGGGCGGTAACAAATTTCTGTGCGCTAGTAACAGCATATTGCATAGTCGCTACGTCTTGCTGATGAGAAAAGTAGTTCGGGTTGATCAGAGGCGGTTCCAGGGGGTCCGTGCTGTTGATGGTAATGTTCCCACCTGTAATCATGAATATGAAATACGTGCACAAGGACAGGACAAGAGAACATACGCGATAGTGGACATAGAACGACAGTTGTGACCGTGAAATAGTTTCCTGTGTCAGGAATGGGACCTCGAATTAGACCATTCTGCGGAAGGAGAGATAGTAAGCTCAGCGGTGGTCGACTCGAAGATCCCACGCACCGAAAAGATAAACTCATAGTGTGCCGACTGGTTCCCTGCACACGGTTCTCCATCCACAACAGCCGCATCATCAGGAATACGGAGGAACCCCGCCTGATTACCAACTCCCCCCGACAAAAATCCTGTTCGATTTGCCTGCCACTCCTCCAAGGCCTCCGCCTGGAAAGTTGCGTTTCGGAAATAGATATTCTCCATAGTGTCCGTGCTGTTGACGAAGAAATTGACGGCTAGGCGCGGGTGGTCAGTCAGGTTTTTCCCCACGTCGGGAAGGTGGAGGACTGATTGGATTCCCAGGGCAGCGAGTTCGGTGCTGTCGCCGATCCCTGAGTTGAGGAGGATATGTGGGGAACCGATGGATCCTGCAGAGAGAATGATCTCTGTGAGGTTTGACGGTGCGAGAATTTGCATTGTTGCTAGACAATGTACCTCTTATCAGCTGCTCGTGCTAGGTCTGTTAGGGAACTAAATTACCTCCATCGTCCTGCGTAAATTCGACGGAATCAAACGTTGGCTTTACACTTGTGGTATTTGACGCGAAAATCCGGGTCACATGTGCGTGAACCAGGACATGAAGGTTCGGTCGGCCGACGTACGCAGGTCCGAGATAGGACGTCTCAGAGCTGCTCCGAGTTCCGTTTCCAACAGTTAATGGTGCCCAACCTATGAACGTTTCAGTACATTGTACAAGGAGATTCATTTGTAAAGTAGTCCTTACCAATACCGAGTTGGTATCCAGAATTATAATCCAGATTAAATGGAAACTCGTCGGCTAACTCTTCTGTCGCCTGAATAACGAGACCGTCCGTTCCGCGTGGGTACCCCGGAAGAGAAACAGAGTTGATACCGTCGAAGCCAGGAACTGCGGGATCATATTCTCCGGATGTATTGTGGTTATCCGCAGGGGCGACGAAGCGCTCGTTCTGTCGTAGAGGATGTCAGTATGAAATTCAATCGACAAAAACAATGTGTCACTGACCTTTTTAAAGTACGGCTGCAATGCCTCCCATCCCCAACCAGGGTCCCCGCTGATCTGGGCATAGCGGTCGTAATCTTGTGATGAACCGCGCGTGTATAACAAATAGTCTAGTTATGCATCAGAGACCGGGCATCTCGCACAAAAGGGACAGGGACGTACTGATGACACTACTGCCCCCCAATCCATATCCTCGAGGGTATGATATGGAGCGCCCGTTCAACCCAGGCTGCTCGGTTGTGGTGTAATTCCAGTCCAATGGCGTGTCGGGGGACGCTTCGGGACAAAAGAAAGGTACTTGGGCGAGGAGCACGTCTTGCGTACTGGAAAGAAAGTTCACATCGATTGGTTTCGAAGAGGTTGCACCTACGATCCACCCGCTTCGAGGACGAGCACAGAAATATCAGAGTCCTCTGTCAAGCGATTGGCGACGACGTTTCCAGCCGTTCCACCTAGTGCTTAGAGTTAATGAAAGAGTATCTGAAGAAGAAGAGTAACACAAGCCTCCGATAATGATAAAGTCAAAATCGAGAGTCGGTAGCTCATCGAGTGTTTCGTATACTGCGCCGAATGTGCTTGTTGAGTACAATATGAGGAGGGAAAAGAGAAAGAGGCCCATGAGCCGCTAGTTGAGTATTGTTTGTGTCCAAAGGTTTTAAAGGGCCTTGAGACTTATCAAAGTCCCGCTTGATCGTGGTACCGAGTATTCCACCACGAAAAAAACAGAACTATGACTCATCAAATGAGTAGATACGGCGCAAACCTACCCCCGCCAGAGTACTGATTCTGATGAAAGCACGTCAGCCGGTGGGTCTGGAGTTCAGCGGCGAGGAGTCCCTTCGAGGTACAAAGGCGTATTACACATCGCCAGGAACTGCAACGATGGGCGAAAGAGAAACTGCCTTGGTCGTCGTGAAAATGATGAGGATCTAGCTTTGGATACTTCGTCTTGTGAGTGAACGGAATAGAAATACGAGAATTGATACTCGCAGTGACCTTCCTCGTATTGGAGAAGTAAGACCATTATGGAGATACATATGTCCAGCAGCGGACTCGGTCGAGGTACTTAGTAATTCGTTGACAAAAAGGAAACCAATAGCAGTGGTATTCATGTGGATTGGACTTGATGATCGCCTAGCCAAAGGACGCCTTGTTCGCACACATGGTGGTTAAAAGCAAAATCAGGATTGCGACCAAAGTCTAGAACAAAAGCGGGAACGCCATTTCCCTTTACGATTCAGATTTCACACGATACGGCGGGGTCCGCAGGCTGTCTCCTGCCACCGGCAACGACAGCGACGAACGGAACGCATGGCAGGCCCTCTCCGAGTTTACCACGGCCGAGCGAACTGAGACGTTACGCCCATCAACATGACACGAGCGCATCTTGGGCTTTCCTCCCTTCCGCGCAAGCGCGGGAAGAAACATCAGCTCTTACGTCCTGGGGCAGCAATGCTCAATTAATGTGAATGAGCTTTATCGGACGCCAGACACATGTTGTGAAACTTGTGAAAGTGCCGGAAGTTGTCGCGGTGTGGTTGATGGAGAAGGTTCGACGGAGGAAAGAGCGCCAGACAGACGAGGAGGCCGTGAGGGATTCAGAGTCGTCGATTGAGAAATCGAGGATGGAATCGATGAAATCTTGGGATGACCGGTTAAGCAAAACATCTAAGAACGTCATGCTCGGGTACGGCAAAGGGGAGAGTACCTTCAATCCTCCAAAATGCCGCCACAATGAATGTCGGTGTAAGATGGAATGCATGTGACGGGAATTCTGGACAAGGATAGCGGTGAAAGTAGTGGTGGATTGTCGCGAGGTCGTTAGCCCGTAAGCTATTGTTGAATGAGTGCAAGGATGGTCGTTGTTTTGTAGGCTGGCGACGATGATCACATATCCAGCCCTTATCCATAGAGGTACAGCGACAATCAGATATTTCTGTGCAAAGGCGATGAAAAAATGTAACCAGAATGTCATGAGCAGAATACGCACTTGACTCTCAACGATTTCGGCCCGAAGCAAAGTTGAAGCTGAAAACGTTACCTTGGACGCGCTTCCGTCTGGTGGAAATCAGATTTGGGCAGGGAGAATTCTGTTTCTGACCAGAGGGAAACTATAGAAGGAAATTCTTTCAGTGCCACTACACATTTCCTGTGTGCCGAAACTCAGGGATGTCAGGAGTGAAACCTGTTCGCATCATGTCAGCACCGGTCTGAGATACGAATACGACATTCTCCAGACTTCTGCAGACCACCTCTCGCTAGTCTTCATTATTGTCTTGTTCATGACATCGCCTGGCAAAGAACTGTGCGGCGAATAGCGGTTGTCGAGTCGCATTACATGCTATTGAGCTGGGACCGCACCGACTTCTCAGCTGTGAGAAATAGGCATGAGATACACCGGTACGATACTGTAACGCACCTCAAACTTTTAGCCCGTATCTTCCCCAGTACCTATTGTTGCGACCTTCCGCAATAGGCACAGAAATAGCGTGATATTGAGGGGATAAGAATTCTGGGACGTTATTATTGAGAGAATCTGTCGCGGTTGCTCTGCATATGGTGATGAGCATATTCCATTTTCTGGGCATTCCGTATCGAACGAATTAGCCGCTGCGTAGGCTAGTGAGTCGTGATGGTGACAATGTAAGCCTCGGATTCAACGTCCTTGACCCTAACCCTAGGAAGGGCTCAAGATTACGCTCTTCCGGTCCGAATCTGCCGAGACCTACTTTCCTCGTACCTCCATGATTCGATTCACGCTCTAAAAGAGCAAGAGCAAGTAATGTTCGCAAAGAGACGACCAGACGTTATACTCACAGGATTAAGCAGCTCCGTGGCACATCGAGACATTTCTCAAGGAAACAGGCAAAATCTTAGTAATCCCAAGAATCAGCACGCCCAGGGACGACCTCATTCCAACCTCATTTCCCCGCTCTTGCACACGCTTCCTTGCGAGCAGGAAACATGTTGTTTCGACGGCAATTAATTTTCCCATAGCTTCTGATGCAGGTTTTCGGCACATAGCTCTTCTAGCGTTGATCCAAGCACAATAACATTCACATTCGACTTGGCAACTTTGGCGTCTATGCGTGTGTAATGCATTCCGTCATCCTCGTGCCAACGATGTCGACTGTGGCTGGGATCTGTGCTACCATGGGGGTATAAAAGGCGAGAGGATTCGACGACTCACATCGCCCAACTCTTCCCTCTACTCCCATCATCTATACTGCTTTCCACGCTTTCTATCTTCCAACTTCACACTACCACTATGCACGTTACTGTTAACGCTGCTGCCGTCGCTGTTCATACGCACAACCATCACTTGCCAATGCTGGAGCAGTCGATGTATGCTTTACTCTGCCTTGTCCCACGATATAGCTAAAATCGAGGACAGGTCAACGTACCGGTCCCCTTCGACCTCTCTACAGAGGAAGTACCGACGACGGAAGCGTCCAAGCGCAATGATAGCGGCCCCTTCCATGTCCACGGCAAAGGCTATGGGAAATGTTCGAGGTGATGTTGAAGGTATGCTCTCCTCTGCACGGCACGGCACTTATCTAATCAATATATGTGCAGGAACTCGTAATCATGTTGAAGCATTGAGAGCGAGCATTATGAGGTGGACGTTTCATTTTGGCTATATTTGGCGCTCGTCTAGGTGGCTTGTCGCTTGTTTCACGCGTCGTTGTCAAGGATTCGATGAACGCTAGTGTTATTACGTCAGTTATATGTTCACGCCCGTCGTTCAACTAATATGCTGTAACCTCGTTGTTAAGGACTCTTCACTTCACTGCATCGAGTTGCTGGCAAACTGCAAACTTTTCGTTCCCTAAAATTCATTTTTTCTCTTCATCCTCGCCTAGACCCACGACCCGTCGTCTTCTTACCTGGGAGCAAGATCACGATGAGGACGAATCGCGTATTGCACTATTGATAGTAGCGTGCGCCTCCGCAGTACGCAAGGAAATGGCCACATGGTCCTTCGGGCTTGAAACCATACAAAGCACAAATCCCCATGGATATTCAACTCTCGACCGATTCCAAAGCGGCGTTTCCTACGCAGGAGCATCATTAACAGAACGCTACTGGCGCGCTCGAGATACCCGCGTATGGCACATCGGATCTCAGAGTAAGTATTGGACCAGATTTAGCAGGTGCCATTATCGCTGATGCGACGGCAGTTCACTCAATGGTTCAATCATACTGCCAATGGGCAAGAGAGCTAAGTACGAGGTACCTTGTCGACAAGAGCCTCCCTAGGAGACAAAGGAAGGTGCGATGCGCATTGCAATATTGACAGGGTGGGGATAGGTTTCCCTGGGAAGCCTTCATTCGTAAGGTCCTTGGTCTCTGTATGCCAGCATATATGCGATAAGCGTGACTGATACGGTTCGCCGGCAAGCAAGGGCACGACATCGTCGAGGGAGCACTGCGAGGTGGATCCTAAAGGCAGGGCTGCGCTCGTCTAGTCCGAGGAATCAAGGTGCTTTACATCTATATCGCCTCGAGACAGAAACTAATTTTATAGATGTATTGCTTCACTAGGGTTACCTCAAGAGAATTTCAGTCCTGTTGTTCGGCGCATTGACGGACGTTGTCCAGTCTTTCACTGCTGTCATTCTCTACTGCAAACATGAGAACCCCTCATGCAGCGGACGCTCCTGCTATCCATATTATTCTAGTTGGCAATTCTATTTACAGCCACTCTGAAGCTTACCCGTCGCCAGTATCTGGGTATACGCGTCGGATTTGGGGATTTGCCAGGACGCGCGTCGTGATCGGATGCTTACGCATCTCGATCCGTGCTTCACCCCGTGGCTTGGCATTGCCCCTGCCACGCGTTCTTTCCAGCTTCTCTTTACTTTGAAGGGTTGACAGGTACAAGCAGTGCTCAATCCAAGCTACCTCCCGCGTCTTTGGAAACAGTTTCAGTCGCACGCCTTTTCCATTAGGAACTATCGCGAGAACGACTCGGAGATGCCGGAGCGGTTTCATCGCGGGAAGTTGCTATGTGAAGGGAACAATGGTTACGTCGAGGAGACACTGAAGGTCGTGCTACCAGATATTTAAGTTTCTTCGGACAGGATGTTCCGGGGGCTTCACAGTGGCGTTTGTCTACGAAATGAAGCATTCACGTCGATTATCAGACTCAGCTCTCTTTCGCTGTTGGCACGTGGACAGACGCTCTTGACCATCTATTTCTGGTGCGTGCCTTCATATTTTTAGTGTTCCTGTTGATGGGATCGCTAAAGTTCCCAGTCTAGTTGAAGAGCTGTTTGCATACGGTCAGTCGGTCTGTTTGTGAACGATGAACAAAGCTTCGGGCTTCGATCAAAACCGTGTTTTGCGGACTTCAACTGCGCGAGAGTGCTCCGATATTGCCTAAATAGCTATAAATCAGCCACAAACGCGAAGTCTCAGGTCCACAAACTATAGTTCATGACGAAGTTTGATACATTCTCTACTATCACCACAACTCTCTCGCTATTTTACCTCATCCTTTCAGGCTCGACCTGTTCCCTTGTTGATATGTGTCCTTTCAGGGTGGATTTATTCATCGGGTGCCAGCTTTTGGACTAATACGTGATGCCGTGAATGTCGCAGAAGCGAAACACTTCATCTGGGACTGCTATGCTTTATAAAGGACCCACTTTTCAAGTACTCCTTACTCCCGACTTTCTTCGCATATGCTTCCTACAGCCACGTTTTTACTCGGTCTAGCGGGAACCGCGCTAGGTTTCAACGCGTGTCAGCTTATTGAGGATAAAGTCTCGTCTGCGACAGATGTTTACTATCCTGGTGAGTATTATGTCACCTTCTCGTCCAGTGTGTGGCTCATATCCTTTAGGATCCTCGTCGTACGTAGCGGACAATGAACATTACGCGACATCAAGCTCGCAAGCCTCAAAATGTAGTGTGGAACCCGGGTCTGCTGAAGATGTCGGTATTATCGTTCGTACTATCCCCTTTTGCTCCTTCATCCAAGGTACCCACTGTGATTCCAGCTAGCTATTTTAGGCAAGGCGAAAACTCCGTTTGGTGTACGTGGGATCTAAGCGGTCCGCTTTTAATTATGGCTGAATGCCGGTTTTAGGTCAAAGGCGGGGGGCATGCTACGAACCAGGGATTCTCTTCGACGACCGGTGTCGAGATCGCCATGACGCGATTCAACGAAGCCACGTATGACTCTGCAACGCAGACGGCGGTGGTTGGTGCTGGTCAGATTTGGGATGATGTCTACGAGATATTGAATGCTCAGGGTGTCAACGTTCTCGGCGGAAGGGTAACCGGGGTCGGTGTGGCGGGTTTCACTCTTGGGGGAGGTATGTGTGATTATTATACCTCAAACGATGTACGTCCTGAATGGACGCCTGTTTGAAGGGTATTCATATCTGAGCAACCAATATGGTCTGGCTATCGACAATGTGGTTGCATACGAGCTGGTGGCGCCCAATGCTAGTGTGGTGACCGTAACAGAAGGGAATGATCCGGACCTTTTCTTCTCACTCAAGGTTCGTGCTCTCGTCTCGGGTATTTATTATTGTTATTAAATTATTACAACAGGGTGGCTTCAACAATTATGGTGTTGTTACAAGGTTTACCTTGAAGGCCTACCCACAGGGCCCTGTTTGGGTACGTGCACCCTTACAATCTTAGTAGCCAAAACTGATTAGTATCTCAACATCTAGGGAGGAGTGAGCACATATAATGCAAGCTATATATCTGCGTTCAACGCAGCAGCTGTCAAATTCTGTTCAGAGGTGACTGACCCTAAAGCTGCGATGGTCATGAATTATATATATGCCAGCGGTCAGGTACTTCCGATCGTCTCCCATTGTCCGAATCGGCGAGCATTAAGCTGCATTGTTTATAGGTGACGCTTTCTGCTCAGACGTTCTACGACGGCCCCACACCTCCAGATGGCATCTTTGATGATTTCCTCGCCATACCCGCCTCAACCCAGAATGTTACAACACGTTCCTTCTTTGATTTCATTACATCCACAACATTTCCGACTGGATTGCGGTACTATATTTTTTTTACTTCCCGATATCCACTAGCATTACTAACAACTTACGCCAACTAGGACTGTATACAATCATATCCCCACGCTCGAGTACTCCGAGTCTACCATTGAAAACATGGTTAATGAGCTCAATGTCAGACGGCGTTTTGCTTTCACTCTGGAAACCTTTCTGAAAATTCTCTTTGCTTAGTTCTGGGGGCCGACCCTGGCCGCGCACGGAGCGACCTCCGTCACCTACGCCGCCGAGCCCTTCCTTCCAAGCCTGCTAACCCATGCTCCCGCGGGGTCATCTGCGTACCCGGGCTCGCGGGATCATGCGGTCTTTCCAAGCATCGTCGGTCTGCAGTGGGAGTCGGAGAGCGAGGACGCTGTGTTCCATGATGCTGCGAGGGAGACGGCGGCGCGGCTTGGGGTGGCGGGCGAATGGGTATACCCAAATTATGCGATTTACGATGTTCCTGTGGTGGATATGTATGGTGAGGAAGGAGTGAAGCGGATGGAGGCTACGAGGGAGAGGGTGGATCCTCATGGTGTTATGCTCTTGACTGGAGGATTTAAAGTGTAGTAGATATGGTGTCGCCAATAAATTAATGACCATTACTCGTGAGGGTAGCAAGGGCTCGCCCTCAAATCTGACTAGCCCAGTTGACGCTAGTGTTGACGAATCGAAGGTTCTGAAATCAAGGCTTGGAGGCTCGTCCACTTTACGGACATATGATTTATGGAAAGTAGGCATTCATGGAGGCAGAGATAGATTCGTGTCTCTGAATATCAAATATTGCTGAACTAATTCTGACCTTTTACTCTATGCTGTGTTTGGAACTTGCCAGTGGAACGGGGTGAATATTCGATAGAGGACCCTGGGTCAAGCTAAGAGCGGCTTGAGAAAGGGTCTGACACTCGGGATGCCGACAATACTGTTAGCTACTTTGAGCACAGTCCTTACTGCAAACACAACAGTACCAGGGAATGTTCGCAGACATAAGCTCACGCGTCGGTGAAACCAGAGCATCAGATCGTGGGAAACTTTGACGCGCTGTTGACGTCACGCGCTCCTGGCACTCATTTCCTTCTAAATCCCATATCCTCTTTTTTTCTGCCACCTCTTCCCCTAGCATCTCCGTTAACGGGTTCTCTTTGAGTCTCCGGAAGCTTCCCATTACACGCTGAAGCTATTGTATGCATATATCGATGGACTTTGCTTAATGAGCAAGGCATGCCAGCATCGCAGGGCCCTTCAATACTAACCGTGTACATTGCCATTCTCCGCTGTTTCTGGTGCTGCGCAAGAACGCGACATGAGATCCCCCACACAACGGGAAGCTAACTTCGCTCGCTTCTGTGAGTCCCCCACTATCAATACTATATTAGTTGACTATCATATTTATTGGAACTTTGAGGCTTACTACCCATCACTGGCATCTAGGTACTGACGTCACTACAATTCGCATTTCATGTGAAAAAATAATCATTCAAATCATCACCGGCATCACCACCCTGATTGCCCTTAATTTTAGGGAGCGCCGGATCGTTTTCTTGACGCCATTCAATTATGCGCTCGGTGTATACGCGTCGGATCCACTAGGATGCGCGCTGTGATCGGAATCTTACGCACCTCGATCCGAGCTTCACCTACCGTGGCTTGGCGCTGTCCTTGCCATGCGTCCCTTTTCTCTACTTTTCTACTATTATTAAGGTCGCCATGTTTTCCTCACTGTCCGGGAACCTGCCTGACACCATTCTGGATTTTGTCCTGTTCCAGTTAATGTTGTGGGTTGAGGGTCAAATTGTAGCATGCGACAGCATTACATTCAACGGTGTTATTGTGGATGATGAACGAAGGTTCGGACCATCATCAAAAACCGTGTCTTGCGGACTTCAAGCACACGAGGAGGCCTCCGGCATCGCCGAAATATCCACAAATCCCTCGTCAAGTCTATAAATCATGATCTATGACGAATTTCGAACCATCGATTTCTAGCACAACAGCTCTTCTCGTTTCATTGTAAGTGAAATGCTTATAAAGGACGTACTTGCAGTGTACTCCCCAGTTCTCTCACATATGCTTCCTACAGGCGCACTTTTGCTCGGTCTAGCGGGAAACGCCCTAGCTTCTAACGCTTGTCAGAGTATTGCAGATGGAGTTTCGTCTGCAACAGATGTTCACTACCCTGGTGAGTATAAGACCTCCTTGCGCTGTGCTTGCCTAACTTCTAGCAGGATCCTTGTCGTACGTAGCGGACAATGAGCACTACACGGTGTCCGGCTCGCAAATCTCAAGATGCAGTGTGGAACCCGGGTCTGCAGAAGATGTCGGCGTCATCGTTCGTCCTGTTGCCTTTTTCTCTGTACCTCACTTCAAAGAGTCATTTTAGCTGACAATTTTGGGTAAGACAAAGACGCCATTCGGTGTACGTAGCATCTAAGCTGGCCCTTTTTGACTAAGCCTGAATGTCGCTTTTTAGGTCAAAGGCGGCGGACATTCTGCAAATCGAGGCTTCTCCTCAACGTCCGGTGTCCAGATTGCCATGACGCGATTCAACGAAGTCACGTATGACCCTACAACGCAGACAGCGGTTATTGGTGCTGGTAACCTTTGGGAGAATGTATACGAGGTATTGAATGCTCAAGGTGTCAATGTTCTCGGGGGTAGGGTAACCGGGGTCGGTGTGGCCGGTTTCACTCTTGGTGGAGGTATGTGTGGTTATTATACTTCAAACGATGTACGTCCTGAATGGACGTCTGTTTGAAGGATATTCGTATCTAAGCAACCAATATGGTCTGGCTATTGACAATGTGGTTACATACGAGCTGGTGGCGCCTAATGCTACTGTGGTGACCGTAACGGAAGAGAGTGATCCAGACCTTTTCTTCTCACTCAAGGTACATGCTCTTCTCTCGGGTATTCCCTCTTGGTATAAACTATTACAACAGGGTGGATTCAATAACTATGGTATTGTTACAAGGTTTACCTTGAAGGCCTATCCACAGGGTCCTGTTTGGGTTCGTGCACCCTTAAAATCCTGGTAGCCATAACTGATTAATACTTATAGGGCGGAGTAGTGTCATATAATTCAACCTATATATCCGCGTTCAACGCTGCAGCTGTCAAATTCTGTTCAGAGGTGACTGACCCTAAAGCTGCGATGGTCATGACATATATATATGCCGGTGGTCAGGTACTCCTCACTGTCTCCCACTGTCGAATCCATGAGTCTTAACCCACATTATCTATAGGTATCGCTTTCCGGTATAATGTTCTACGACGGCCCTACCCCCCCAGATGGGATCTTTGACAATTTCTTGGCGATACCTGCTTCAACCCAGGACTGTACGACTCGATCCTTCTTAGACCTCGTCGCATCTGCAACGTTTCCGAGTGGATCGAGGTACAGGTTGCTTACTTTCAGATGACCGCTAATACTACTAACGACTTACGCCAACTAGGACTATATACAATCATATCCCCATGCTCGAATATTCAGAGTCTACCATTGAAAACATGGTCAACGAGCTCACTGTCAGACATCGTCCTTCTTCTACCCTAGAAATTTTCTAACTACTCCCTTCCTTAGTTCTGGGGTCCAACACTATCTGCACACGGAGCAACCTCTGCAATCTACACTATAGAACCCTTCCTTCCAAGCCTTCTAACTCACGCCCCTGCAGGATCCTCTGCATACCCAGCATCATGAGATCGTGTCGTCTATCCTAGTATGGTCAGTTTGCAGTGGGCCTCTGAGAGCGAGGACGGTGTATTTCACAATGCTGCGAGGAAGGCGGCGGAGAGGCTTGGGGTGGCGGGCGAGTCGGTATATCCGAATTATGCGATTTATGATGTTCCGGTGGTGGATATGTATGGTGAGGAAGGGGTGGAGCGGATGGAGGCTACGAGGGAGAGGGTGGATCCTCACGGTGTCATGCTGTTGACAGGAGGGTTTAAAGTCTAGTAGATATGGTGTCACTGATAACGGTGGGATCCAATGACAAGCATTGAAGACCAGCAGGGCTTCATGAGTTTACACATACCATCACTGGTATGCACCCACTCTTCCCCCTCCTGTTTGTGAGGGCGGAAAGGTTTGATCTCGCTTCACCGCGAAGCCTACTGCTGCAGGTCAGCGTGGATATGCAGTGAGGAATGTGGAAGCTTACCCAGTAGCCGAGCATCAAGAACTTGTGTACTATCGAGGCAATGTCTAGGCACTAACAACCATAAACAACATAACGGTACAACAAAACAGTAATCATTGGTTGACTATATGGAAGGTCTAACGGTCGTGCTATGTACCTATATCATTCTGACCCTTAATCATACCTTATATAGTAACTGGACCCAGAGGAGTGCACTGTTCCAGGAACTGCTTGTCAGTGTCAAGTAAAACCACCATATTAGGGCTATTTGAATCAGAGAATCAGACTCAAAGTTTTTGCCCATACATACAATGACATAATGATATGTACAAAAATGTGAATCAGTGGAGATTTGATTTTACCATATTCTGCAGTCTGGACTTGAAGACTCCCAATTGTGTATTTTCATGGCAAGGTTTCAAACTATGCAACTCTGAAAAGCACAGTTCAGGAGAGGATTTGATGATGTTGAAAAAAAGCTGATGAATGCCATTCCCTTGAAAGAGGCAGGAATACTGTTTGATTTTGACCATATTCATAGGATGTTACACATTATCCTTCATGGGTAAATTGTCATAGCTTCAGTCACCAAGATATGATGCAAATTCCTCATATATGCTATCTCTGGTCTCAGCCCAGCTGCCAAAAGTTACCAAATTAGGCTGATGCTACTTTTCTGAAGGGCATGTTACATGCTACAAATTACTGGGAGCTTCACTTCACAGGGTTCCATTATGTCTTATGTGAATCAACAGTCAGAGTTGAATAGTAGTTGAGGCCACTAATCTGGGAGATAGAAAGTGGTGACACTGTCACAGGTCATGTGATGTGTTACTGTGATTTTCTTTTGGTCAGTAGTATGATGGGTCTGCATTAATATAATAGAATCTGAGTCAGTCACATTTATTGAGTACTATAGACACTGGCTGTAAGCCAGAAGGGATCTTAATAAACAAGATGAAATGGAATCTGGTATGATGTGAATACCAAGAAACTGTACTAGATGCTTTGAACTTGTCACTGATGCATAGCAAGGTGCTTTGATGCAGATGTGGCATTACTATATATGATTGAGAGACAATCAAAATTGGTATTAATGTGTCTGTAATGCTGTGATAAGTCAGATTTCAAGATGGGATGGATAGATATCCATGTGAGGAGTTATTGCTGTGATATGGGTGGATAGCAATGTTAATTAGCTGTGTAAATCCACAAATTCTGAGCATACAGAGCCTGGAGGCTCATCAACATCAGATACTATACAAGTATTGATGTAAGTGAAGCATCACCTACATCTAGCTCATATCACTGTCAATGAACTCTTAAATAGTTCCATGAAACTGTAGAGTATGTTTTGTACAACTAATCTAGATTTCCACTACCATACAGCCATATTGACAACTGGCATGGCCATCAACATGCCCATACCATACCGTACAGGCTCTTAGAGCTAGGTTGACAGTACAGTATATGGACCAACCATTGCCCATCACTGTACCATGGCTATATAGCTGTATACTGTATACAGTACAGTGCGAAGCCCTAATTGAGAAATGCACTGCATGCAATCAAGGTTTACTCAGAAATGTGCCATAATTGAAAATGAATATTACAAGTAGAAAGCTACTCAATAAAATCCCTTGAATGCCAGCTGAAGAACTAGAGTACATGTTGTCATGATTATCAAGGATGACAGTCTGGGATTTGGAAATAAAGTCAGAAACCAAATTTGGTAATACAAAACTGGATAAAATGATGTACTTGTCAGTGGCATATATTACAATTTGAAAATAAACAGAAGGAAATGATTCATTAATGTCTAAACCTGTTAGACCTGAACTCTGGGTAAACCAAACAAGAGTAAGCCAAGGGCTGTTTTGCATTCGAACAGTCACCCAAGGAGTCTCTGTTGCTGAGTGGCTACTAAGAGCATTGGACTAAGGTCTTAGTCTGAGGCTGAGTTGACTAGCTAAGTTCGGTGTGATTAAACTTTAGCTTGAAGCTGGGGAATATACAGCAAGAGCTATGCTACTTATATACAAAAAGCCTTGTGCTAAGAATAGAGTCTTTGTCTGTGGTTGTCATGCATGAAACAAGGCAAACCATGAGAAGGGCAAGCTGTAGTAGTCTGTGGTACCAATGCTGATGTGGTCTGTTATGGTCATGGTCATGATGATAGGTGCTTGAGATAAGATAAGATAGTGATAAGTGCTGGCCGATAAGATAAGATATGAGAGAAAATCATAACAAAACCTCTTATCAAATGCTCCAGTGTCCCAGGGGTACTCAGGCACAGATGCTCCCATATAAGGCAGGTACATAGCACAACCATTAGACCTTTCATACGACTATGCTTTTACAAGCTCAGGCAAACAATAGTAAACTACTGTGGACCTCACCGACTTGTCAAGTCAATAAGATATGGCATGAAAGAAAGGACATAGGTAGAAGGTAGATAGACATTTCAATCAAGGGACTTTTATAATATCAGTAAGAAATGGAGGCACAATTATCGGTGACCTGTTGGATTCTCGAGGTTTTGATGGTTGCCCTTGAGGAAGTGTCATGCATCTCAATCTCTGGTGGGTGCTCCAAATCCTAACCATGAGGCAGATAGCTGCAGAATGCCAAGTATGTCTTAGCTGTGTCTGTATATGTGTACTCTGCAAGGGGGATGGTTTTGCAGTCAGAGCAGAGGGCAGAGGTGGTAAGATTCCAAGGTAATATTGGAAGAAACATCATGGCCAATGAGTGCCATCTGAAAACATGTTTCGTATGAAATGCAGCATAGGAATGCAGATGGATAAGGGTATGTCTGCATTATGCAGTATTTTAGCTGTTTGCATGTGGATGTCATTGGCTGCATTGTTGTGAAGATGGTGATATGATGGGCACAGGACAAAGATGTGATGAACCATTTCAAGATCATCACAGCCTGTGAGGCACAAGGGGGACACATCTCCAAATCACAGGAATCTTGTATAGGCACAATCAAGTTGGCCAGACCGAGCATACAGCTGGATGATGGCAGAGTAAGCAGAGGAAGCCTGAGTGTAAGGGTGCTCTGGGGGGGGTATACTTGTCATACAATA
The DNA here is from genome assembly GCA_030407055.1 of Armillaria mellea. NCBI lineage: Eukaryota > Fungi > Basidiomycota > Agaricomycetes > Agaricales > Physalacriaceae > Armillaria > Armillaria mellea. Next base: position 324,453 of record JAUDZF010000017.1, read on the forward strand.
GCAGCATCATTGTTGTGGCTGGTTGGAAGTCCTGGAGAGAGACAGTGTTAGTGTTAGACCTGAACTTCACGTGACTATAGACGGGTCTGGACTTCGGCTGTCTCGCATTCGGACAATCACTGGAAGAACGACTTTAGTGTCTATAGCTCAGCAAAGAAGGACTAAGTTCTTAGTCAAGTTCTGTGGTGAGAGTAAAGTGTGGTATAGATAAACTTTAGCTCGAAGCTGGGGATATACAGCAAGAGCTACACTACTTATATATGAAAACTTGAGTACTAAGAATAGAACGATAGCCGTGGCTGTCATTTGGAGAACAATAGAAAGCAACGAGGTAGTCAGGCGATAGTCGTGAGCCATAGTACCATCGTTGAGGACGTCCGTTATGGTCATGTGAATAAGCGCTTGAGATAAGATGAGATAGTGATAAGCGCTTTGATAAGATAAGATAAGCAGAAAAATCGTAACATTACCCCCTTGTTAAGACAATCATCCCGATTGTCATGGCTCGTCCTGGGGGGCGTCGAGTTGGCGTGAAAGTTCATTATTCCAATATTCATCTATAAGGTCCTTCCACAGGTCGTTGTCGGGATCTTTGATCCATCTTTGGAGTCTGTCCTGTCATTGGGCTTTATAATATACAATACTGTTGCGATATTCATGGTCAAGGATCATGGTGACGGCTTTCGCTGGGTCTTTGGTTATGATTTTGGCTATGTCGACTCGTCCTGTTTGTTGGATCTTGTCTTCATAGTCCTGGATCGCTTCCTGAGCATTTTCCATCTCTGTGTCTCATACCCACGAGTTGTGTTCCCGGGTCCATCCCTTCCATTTGACGAGGTAGTCTACGGCATCCTGTGCTTTTCGTCCCTTCTTTCCTCTGATCTTGCGGGTTCTGGAGTCAAGTACCTCCTCTACTTCGTATTGCTCCTCATCATCGATGAGATCGGGAGGAGGCAGTGGTGGTTTCTCCTGGTTCGGGAAGGAAGGTGGGGTGTATGGGGATAGTAGCTTCTCGTTGAAACGTGGATGAATTTTCCAGTGAGGCGGAAGCTTTAGTTTGTATGCTGATGCCCTGGCCTTTTGGAGGATTGTGAAGGGTCCAACTCGTTTGTCGTCCAGTTTTTTCTTGGGTCGCAGTAAGTGGAGGTTCACGGCGTCAAGCCAGACCTGATCTCCGACCTTATACTCGGCTGCGGGACGTTTCTTTTTGTTGTATTGGATCTTCATTTGTTCCGCTGCCTTCTGCAGGGCCATTTGTGTTTGCTTGTGGACTTCTGCCATGGTCATGGTGAATGTCCCAGCAGCCAGGTTGAGGAAGGGGGAGGTTCGAACGGAATCGGGCACGAGTTGTGGGTTGCAACCATAGAGTACCATGAACGGGCTCTTTCCAGTGGCCGAGTGGATCCGGTTGTTGTGGGCGAACTCTGCCATGGGCAACCAGTCACTCCAGTCGTCCTGTCGGTAGGAAACGAAGAGGCGAGGGTAGCCTTCGAGCTCTTGGTTGACTCGCTCGGTCTGTCCATTGGTCTGAGGGTGGAAGGCAGTGGAGGCATTTGGCGTGATGTCCAGGATTTGGTAGAGGTCTTTCATGAATGTTGAAACAAATTGGGGACCTCGATCAGAAATGACAACCGAGGGCATGCCATGCTTTGCATAGACATGATCTCGGAGTATTTTGGCCCATCCTTCTGCTGAGAGTTCGATGTTACAGGGGACCAGGATAATGGCTTTGGAGAATCGGTCCACAATGACAAGAAGGGCGTTGTAGCCTTTGGACTCGGGTAGCCCGGTGACCATGTCGACTGATATATGGGTCCATGGTTCCGACGGGATTGTGTTTGGGTGAAGGGGTGCAGCCTTTGCTTGCATGCTGGCCTTGGCTCGTTGGCAAGCTTCGCAGCCTTTGACGTATAATTCTACATCCTTTTTGAGCTTCGGCCACCAGTACTCTCGTTGGACAAGTTCTTTGGTCTTTTCGATGCCTGGGTGTCCGGCGGTGATGTGGTCATGGCTCTGGGCAATGATTTCCCCTCGAAGGACGTGGTCTTTTGGGACAGATTCGTCCATCATAGAATAGGAGTCCATCTTCTTGGGTGATCCCTCGTTCGTGGTTGAGGGAGTTCACAATCCCTTGATCCCAGTCTTCCTTTTGTCGGAGTGCCCTTTGGACTTTCGAGTGTACTTCCGCAGTGGTGGGCATGATGAGGGCTCTAAAGTGTTCTGGTTGGAGGACAACAACATCGTCGTTGTCGTCCTTGCCTTGGTCGTGGTCATCTCGTCGGGAGAGGAGGTCGGCTTTCTTGTTGGTGACACCGGGCTGATGGTGGAGGATGAAGTGGTATTCCGCGAGTTCGGTGACCCAGCGTGCTTGGTGTCTGTTCAATTTCTGGGGTTTCCGGAAATACTGGAGGTTTTGATGATCCGTCCAGATTTCAACGTCCTCAGCGGCACCCATGAGGTAGTGCCACCATTCGGATAAGGCAAGCATGATGGTGAGTAGCTCTTTGTCGTAGATCTCGTAGTTTCGTTCTGTCACAGTTAGGGCTTTGGACATGAACACTACCGGTCACCATTTCCCTTCTTGTTGCTGGCTGAGGACTGTACCAATGGCTCCGTTGCTTGAGTCAGCTTCAACCTTGAAACTGCCTGTCTCTGTTGGGATGGCGAGGACAACATCCTCTGCCATCTGCCTCTTTAGCTGTTGGAATGCCTGATTCTGGGCAGTTCCCCACGTCCACTCCGCCTTTCTGGTAAGCTGGGTGAGCGGTCGGACAATCTTTGAGTAGTCGCGGATGAATTTTCGATAGAAATTGGTGAACCCAAGGAATGACTGCAGCTCCTTCTTTTTGGTAGGCGTCGGCCATTCAGTGATTCCGGCAACTTTAACCTGGTCCATTTGGACCGAGTTTTCACTGATGATTACTCCCAAGTACTTGGTTTCTAGTACTTCAAACTCGCACTTCTCTGCCTTGAGGAATAGTTTATTCTCTCAAAGACGTTGGAGTACGCAGTGTACGATTCGGCGATGTTTGTCGAGACCTTTGGTGAAGATGAGAATATCATCGAGGTAGATGGTGACCTTGCCCTTGGTGATTAGGTCCTTGAATATGTCGTTCATCATCCACTGAAAGGTGGCTGGCAAGTTGGTGAGGCCAAAGAACATTACTGTGGGTTTGAAGAGTCCTCGGTTCGTTCTGAAAGCAGCCTTCTCCTCATCTCCCTCCTTGATCCGGACGTTGTTGTATCCCCAATGAACGTTGAGCTTGGTGAAATACTTGGTGCCTTGGAGTTTGTCTATGAGTTCTGAAATGAGCGGGAGCAGGTATCGGTTCTTGATTGTCATTTCGTTCAGTTTTCGGTAGTCTTGGACAGGGCGGAGTGAACCATCTTTCTTTTTTACAAAGAAGAATGGGGACTTGGATGGGTGAATTCGTCCTGACTCCAAGTTCTCGTCCAGGAATTTGTCCAATTGCTCCTGCTCGTTCCGGTTCAAGGGGTAAACCTTGCAGTCAAGCGTGGACTTGGCATTTGGGACGAGCTCGATGGCGTGGTCCCACTGTTTTCATTCGGGAAGGTCGTCAAAGTTTTCTTTCGAAAACAAGTCGCGGTACGAGTGGTAGTGCTCGGGTACCATTTCTTCAAAGGTTTTCTTTGGCTTGTCCATATTGGCCTGGGCCACTAGGTCATTTGCATGATGTACAGCACGGATGACGAGTTCTTCCTGCATGTTAACGGCAAGGATGGTCTCTCCTTCCTCAAGCTCTTCATCCCATCGGTCATCAGGGTCTGTGTCGGGGAGGGGGAATGGGTTCTTCGTGCATTGGCAGCGACTGAAGATGATTGTGCCCGTTTTCCAATTGATAATGAGGTTATGGCACTTGAGCCAGTCATGGCCGAGGTAGAGATCCTTTGAGCCGAGGTCAGTAACGGCTAAGTCAATACGTTCGCTGTGGGCCCCGATGGTAAGGCGGAGTTCCACGAATTCAGTGATGTTCCCTGCCTTGTTGCGGGTTCCATCGGTGTTGTAAACTGGGATGGGGGCAGTGGCTTTCCTTGTGTCGAGCTGGTGACTCTGAACGAAGGAGCGATTTATGGAGCTGCCTGTGCAGCCGCTGTCTATGAGGGCATGGGCGGTTAAGGTCTGGTTGTTTGTGGTTGTTTCAAGTTGGACGCCGAGCGTAAAGTCTCAGCTGGTCGATTTGGTGCCCCTGATATAACGAATCGGCTGTTGGAGTTCATATAGCTCTTCTAATGTGGGTTCGCCTCCTTGCTTTAGTCCATTGATCAGGTCGCTGATGATCTCGCCGACGTGGTCTCAGTGTACCCAACAGTGGAGGGCGGCTTTTGCTTCGCTGTCGGTGCGGGCGTTGCAAATGGCCCGGAGGGTCCATTCCGCGCCAAAGGGTTTGAGCCAGCGGTCAGGTGGAGGAGTCGGGGGTGTTTGGTATGGAAGGGGGGACTCTCCGATAGGGTAGTACTTGGTGTCGGACTTTTCCTGGGCAGCACTTTCTTTCTGCTGTTTTGCCCACCACCTTTGGTAGGCCATGTCATCTTCTTCGTCTGGGACTTCCACTATAGTGATGGCTTGCCCCCTTTTTACTGCCTGGGCGCTAGCGGGTCCTGGTCCTGCGGCTTTCTTGACGTCCTTGGCCGGTCGTGCATCTTCATCGGGGTTGGGTGAAGGAACGGTGGTAAGATGCCTACTTCCGGTCTGAATGCCAGGGCTAACCCTTCAAGGGTCGGGGGGCTGGTCCGTGAATGTCACGTTCTTGTCGCATGAACCATGACTGCCATTACCTACTGGCACCAGCAGTCGGGTAGGGTTGTGCTTTGTCCCTTTGTTGCCTCCGACTCAGGGATTCATTTGTTTCTGTTCTGCTCCTGCTTGAGTCTTCTGGGAACCTGTACCCATGGTTCCTGCAGCTTCATGAGGCCGCTCTCCAGAGCCTTTCCCCGTTAGGGTATTCACGCTCTGTTTAGCCAGTCCTGTAGAGGCATTCCCCCCGAGGGGTTCACATTCAGGCAATTCCCGTATTAGGGGTTCTGGCAAGTTTGGTGGGAGGCTCTCTGCCAACTCCGAAGAGTCTTTTCCCTGTTCGGCATCTGAGGATTCGACCTCGTCAGCACTTGAGTCCAGGTTGTCCAGTTGTGCTAGGATGGCATATCGGTTCGATTTTTTTGGTACTGGTTTGCTAGTCATGCGGGGAACATTAAAAGTGGTTGAAACAGGTATATTTGAATGTGCAATAGGTAAAACACGAGATGTAACTACAGAAATATCATAAGCCCCACCAGGAGGATGAGAAAGCGCACCAGTACATGAGGAGGAGGTCGTCGAAGGGGAATCGAGCCCTTGATGACCTAATCTTTTACCTCCTCTATCTTCGACTCTGTCTTCGGCTCGGGTTTCTGCTCCTGCTCAACTACTACGAGTGAGCGAATGTCCTTGAACTCTCTCCTCTTTGGGCAATCCTTCGACATGTGCCCCTTCTCCTTGCAGCGGTAGCATCTTCCCTCCCTTCGTAGGATGTCTATGTCCATGGCTTGACCTTGTCCTCCATACGTGGTCCATCTCCTGGTCCCTGCATCTCTGGTGGTGGTTTTGACCTGTCCCGATGGCTTGGCCAGTGTTGAACCTGTGGCCCCAGCGGTTTTGCTGGGGCTGGTATGTTGGTTTGATGTTCTGGGCTTATTGCCTTGTCAGTTGTCAGGGCGTCACTCGTCTGGGTGTCCGAGGGTTTGTTCAAAGATGGTCTGTTTAGTGCGGTTGATGTAGAGCTGACTGACACGCTCCTTCCACTTGGGATAGGTTTCGGGGGTGCAGACGCCTTGATTGGCAATGGTCTTGGCATAGCTCTGTGGGATTCCCCATTGGATGGCTTGGACCATTTTCCCTCTTTCTCCTTCATCATGTCGGAGTCCCTGCCAACTTGGCTTGGATTTCTATAGCTTGGAAGAAGTCATTGGCGTTCCCACTTCCCATCCGTATTTCGTTCATCCTCTTCTCGTGCTGCTGCTCGATGGCGGGGTCAGAGAACTGTCAGTGGATGAGGTCACAGTATCCATTCCAACTTGGATACCAGACTCGTTGGGCGTTTGCGTCATAGAAGTCGGGTCTTTGATACACCCACCAGTCTTTAGTGGGGCCTTTCAGGAGGGAGGACGCGAGTTGGATTTTGATTGAGGAGTATGGGAAGTAGGCCTTGAAGGAGGCGAAATATGAGTCGCAGTCTCCTAGGTAGCGTTCAATGTCATCATGGGCCCCCGCAAACTTATCCAGGAGTTCATGCATCGTTGGCCGTACCTGGAGGAACAGTTCTTGGGTTGCTGCGACTCCAACAGGTGGTGGGTGAGGTGGTCAGCCTGGTATTTGGGGTGGTCTTGGCAGCGACCACCTATTGCTCCCGCTGCTGGATGGCGGGGACGAGGGCGGCTTGTACTTTGCTAGTTTGCCGTCCACTGTCGTTGATCCAGTTTTGCTAGGTCGAAAGCAAGCAGTCCTCCAATGTACGACTTCAGGCTGTGAGGGATTAGAGGGTTGGAGGCGTCTGGGGCGGTGGGGGTCCAGGCGGCTGCTGGGCAGTCTCCGGGCTGGTTGGGTTCGAGGTCTACAGTCAATATTTGACCCTGCACCGGCCAGCAGGCGGCTTGTGCTTGGTTCAGTGATAGCCATGATGCCAGTCGTCAGCTTCTTCGGCGGGGGGTCTCGTGGGGGGCGGGGAGTCTGGTAGTGGTTCAGGGGTATGGGGCATAGTCTAGCGTGTAGGGGCCAGTACTGGGAAGAGAGTGTATTGGGGTCATACTGCTCAGCCCCCCCAAACGTTTCTGTATCATATGTAAAAGTGTCAAAATTATTCCAGGGTGTCCTTAGCCCTGGATTCAGCACGTTCCTGCTCATGTCAGTCGGGCGAGAATGAGTAGGATGACTCCCATCTCTCTTTCCTCTTCCCTTGTCCTCTCCCGTATCCCATAGATTCGATGGCCGGTGGAGGTTGGGTATATTTGCCAGTTGAGATTGGCGTGTATTCAGGCTCGAATGGTGTCAGTTTCTTCCCCTTCAAGGAATGTCGTCTCCCCTGTTGATGGCCAACCACTCATCCATGTCTGGGCGGATGGGCGAGTGCCAACCTCCTCGGGATTCGAGGTCATCACATTGTAACTCCCAGGCTGCAGACTGAGCAGGGGCCGAGTATGTCTCTGTCTGCCTGTGAGAGGGCAGGCCAATTGTAGTCTGCGCTACGCAGGGTTGAAGGGATCGTCGGGGTCGCTGTGGTGGAGGAGCTCATTAGGCTCTTCGCTTTCGGAATCAGGGGAGGGAGTGCGAGGGGGGGTGGTGGGCTGGGGTTCGAGGGGGATTGCTTCCCGCTCGGGGGAGTGTAGAATGATTGGGAGGATGGGCCTTTGCTCGTTGGGGTGGGGTTCTTCCTTGGTGGTGGGGCATACTGTTTCTTCGTCTTCCTCTTCATCCTCTGGGAACTGCTCGAAGGCGCCTCAGAGCTCCCACTCATTTCCGACTGACTCAGATTCTGAATCCTTGAAGGCTGATGGGTCTTTCAGGGAGAGCAGGCTCAACTGTAGGTGGGTAGGGATGCTCGCCTTGTATCTCCTGAGAAGGTACCGGCTGAGGTCGTAGGCTTCCTGAGCAGTCGGGGGCCTGTCTGTGATGATTTGCGATGCTGGAAAGGGTTCATCCAGGGGGATAGATTCGAGGGTGGTGGTGTCTGGGGACTGGGGTTCGAGGGGCTCCTCTTGGTCGGCTGGGCCCAGGGGTTGCATTCCTGGGGGGATCCTGCCGAGGCTGGGAACTCGTCACTGGAGTTGGTGGTGAAGCTGGATCGTTGGGTGATGTGGTGGACGAGGTCTTGCTGCGAGGTCGGAACAGGTTGTTCGACTTGAAAGGGGGGAACATAGCTGGTAGGCAATTGGGGTTGGGGGCGACTGTTCTCCTAGATGACGGAAGAACTGTCAGTATCTCTTCCTCAGTATTCGAGGGTAAGAGCGATGATGGAGAAGATCACCAGGGATCCCAGGACAATGGAGACGGCAATTACGATGGCTTGTTCGAAGTTCTGCATGGGTTGGTTTCTTCACTGGTGAACAGTGAAGAAACCAGAAGGAAGCTTCGAGCTAATTGTTAGACCTGAACTTCACGTGACTATAGACGGGTCTGGACTTCGGCTGTCTCACGTTCAGGACAATCACCGGAAGAACGACTTTAGTGTCTATAGCTCAGCAAAGATGGACTAAGTTCTTAGTCGAGTTCTGTGGTGAGAGTAAAGTGTGGTATAGATAAACTTTAGCTCGAAGCTGGGGATATACAGCAAGAGCTACACTACTTATATATGAAAACTTGAGTACTAAGAATAGAACAATAGCCGTGGCTGTCATTTGGAGAACAATAGAAAGCAACGAGGTAGTCAGGTGATAGTCGTGAGCTGTAGTACCATCAGTTGAGGACGTCTGTTATGGTCGTGTGAATAAGCACTTGAGATAAGATGAGATAGCGATAAGCGCTTTGATAAGATGAGATAAGCGGAAAAATTGTAACAGTTAGCTCTGGAGATGGAGGACACATATGAAGGGATGTTGGACTCAATATAACCATCCATAGAAGTGTGAAGCATGAAATGATCCATAAAAAATGTAGGTATGGTGATGAGCTTCCAGGCTCTGTACACTCAGAATTTTGTGAAATTACCCTTAATTCCTACACCCAGTCCACCTGACGGACTTTCACCAAACCAGTCATTGCCAACACGGCAATACCACTTTTGTATCACAGGCAATATGTCTTTCGCACATTGGATAGCCATCCCATCTTGAAATCCTGACACTTCATGGCATTATGGACACGTTAACACCAATTTTGATGGGTCTTCGATCGTATATGGTAATACCACATCTGCATCAAAGTGTGTCGCTACACATCATTGATCGCTAGACCCTATTGATGTCACCTATCACTGCACTCATCCATCAAAGATATCAACCTATCACAGATACTCCAGAACTATGGTGACTCAAGCTGTTACTTCACCAAGCTGGCACATCATTAGAAATGCATTGGGCAACCTCAGTGACACTAGCACATCTTTACAATCCGCAGTACATGCAGTCAAAACAGTAAGACCTGGCCTGATAGCCGGACTCCACTATAGGACATTTTCTAACCAAGCATGGCAATTCGAACAATGCTGTATACTTCAGCTGATGGATATAGATCATGTTTATTCAGGATTTTACTCAGCTAAGGCCTTACAGCCTTAGTAAAAAGTTGCTTGGAATTCTATTAATATATGTAGGCCTTTAGTATAAAAACATAGATTACAGTAGTGTTCAGTACTTTCCGACCCCAGTGGGTACACTCTTGTTCATCCAGACTATGCTTGTATTGATTCTCATACACATCAATCCATTGTACATCAGTATTCACTGCATGCACCAACAATAAATCAACTAGTCAGACCTAGCAACTCTCTATGAATCCATCCCTTGTTTCTATAGGATCACTATATGTTTATTCGTCGTTTCACAGCAATATTCGTCTTGCATTGCATATAGTCAATTGCACATCAACTTGCAGTACTGCTTGAGTTATTCCATGGTTCTTTAACTGTGAAGAAGACGTTTCCATCCCTCTTTACTCTTAACACTATTGGTACATGTCAATATCATGCCAATATGTGATCAACCATGCCATACCTCACCCCCCATTTACTTTATAGGCAGCACCAGTTTCAACTTCACCAAATAGGACCATTTTACCAGTTTTCACCTTCGCCATCATCATTGTCACCCACTTGGGTAGTCTCAGAGCAAACTTATGATCAGTATCAGTATAGGACCAGTTCAGCAATCATTTCAGTATAGGAAATCCCAGTGTGGATTATAGGATAAGTTTTTGACATCAGATAGGATCGTTTTCAGCCCAGCACTGTTCACCCCCAGTTTCCATATCACCCATCCAGTTTAGGATCAGTTTCAACCAGTTTCAGCACATCGTTCACGTTTATTCAATTAACCAGCACATTTATTCCCAGCATCACCAGTCCCTTGATCTATTGCCGTATCGTTCAGGCTTTTCCCTCTTGTTTCCCCACTCGTATTAATGTCTTGAGCACATTTTCTTCGAGTCTCATTCTCTGTTTCCATTTCAGAATACAGTTTCTTGATATTCACATCATATCAGGTGCCGTTCCCTCTCGTTCTATGAGACTCTCATGGCTTACAGTCATTCTTTCAATTCTTTGACTCTCACATTGTATTATCTGCTTGACTGCATAGTCCAAGCATATCTTCGCACCCTTAAAGCTTTGATTTACTGCACAGAGGTGCCCTGAACCCACTCGCACACACAATCATCCTAGTATTGCTGTGTTCACATGTTTTCTCCATACTCTGCTAGAGTTTCGTTTTGCCTGTTGCCACAGAAGTCTAGGCTCATCAATGGGAGCTGGAGGAGGGCATAAATAGGTTGTTTGTGAATATGTAGCAAGTCGGTCAGCAGGTGTTGTTGATTTGGGAAGGGAGAGATGATGAATTTGTGTGAGCAGGTGGATAGATGATGTTAGAAGCCATTGGGTGATCAGAGTGGGAAGATGGTAGATAGCAGCCAGCAGTAAAGAGAATGGGCAGGAAGCGATGACCATTGTTGATGTTGAAAGAAGGTAGTAACACGGAAGAAATGATTCAGTCGGAGTTAAGGTGATCTGTGTAGGTTGTCGGAGAGCCCGTTTGGTGGTGTTTAGTATATATACCCACAGTGGCGAGTGCATATACCTCTCCCTGACCAATATGTGCAGATTGACCAAAGTTGTCCAGAGAGAAGGTGGTGGAAGCATGAGAGGAGCATGCAGCAAAGGTTACTGATTGTTGCTGCTGGAATTGGGGTGTAGGAGGCAGCATGGAACCATCTGTTCCCCACACATCAGGAGGGGCTGAGACCATCAGAGGGTCATGGGGAGCCTGGGGAGCAACAGAGAAGCATGCACAGAGATAGCTCTCTGCTATGCTCTTTCAGGAGGGAATGGGGCACAGCCAAAGACCACAAGTCATCCACCATTGCACTAGGACCACCATTGATCCCACCAACACTCTGGTATACTACTTCCATCATATCTCGTCCACTGTTTCCTTTTTCTCCTGACTTTTACCTCACTGCTGTTGATACCCATGAATCCTTCAACGAGGTCTTGGAGTGAAAGGTGTGAGATCCAATCAAGAATTAATGGCCATTGTTCTTCAGCACAACTTGTTCTGTGATTGAAAACAGGTTCTGTTATCACTTGAAAAGGGAGAGGAGGTTGGCAAGAGGAGGAAGGTGATAAGGAGGCAATCTGATGGAGTGTTGAGATTCCTGGCATTACAGAGGTTTAAGATGATATGGTAGGATATAGTCTTTGAAGATAGTAGGAACCAGTTAATGTGTTCAAAGGACATGTCCCCATGATAAAGATAAGACAAATCTGTGTCACAAACAGACACATTTGCTGCCTGAAGGGCTGCATAGGCAACTGATCCATGGAAAGGGAAGTGCATGTGCATGGTGAGCAAAAGAGAGAGATATGGAATTGGCATGTAGGGGAAACTGGCAATGGTTTATGGTGCATGTCCAATCGGCAAGAGTAATGAGAGCCATGTTGTGGAAGATTGGCAGGTGATGGTTGAGGTCACAGAGGAGACCAGTCATAGCAGCACTGTCATTGATGTGAGATACTGAAGGGAACTGAAAGCCATAATCATGGAGGGGAAGCATGAGGAGTGTAGAATTAAAGGCAAAGGGGAAACCCAAGTAGTTATGGATTTTCTTTGCTATTAGGTGGTCAAGTCAGAGAGCATCCTCCCTTGAGATGGGAAGGAAGTCCAGTTTAGGATGAATCTTTGAGATCAGGCACTGCATTAAGATTCAGTGAAGAGCAGTGATGGGCAAGTGACCAGAGACAGGAGGAAATTGGAAGTTGGTGATGAGATCATGTATAGCATGGAAGTGACAGTGAGGGTCATTGATAGGGACCTTGAGAAATTGAGCATGGGACATATGGACAGCGACAGAGTGTCAGACAATAGCAACTGGGTTTAGAGGGTCAATGGATGGGACTGAAAGAGTATGGGGAGGATTAGTAACATTCTGAACATAGATCACCGACTTGTCCCAGTTCGTTTCACCTCCATATGCTGTCTAGATAGTTTCCAGCAACAATGTTGAGTGCTCAAAGGTGGAGGGGGTCACAGCAATTGATGCAGAGTCATCCATCACCTCAACCATCATCACTGGCAATGCAATATCATCATATGGGGTGTGTCATTTACCGGTTAAGGCCAGGGCTGTGCATAGAACTAGAGTTCCGTCCCCACGAGCTGCTATAGAATCAGCCAACCAATAATTACCCATGCTGCTAATGATGGTGCATTTGATGGGAGACAAAGGACCACCCTATTTTGTGATGCCATTGAGGACAAAGGTCTGCATAAATCCAAAGAATGTTTTAGCACGATAAGGAACATCAGTCTGGGCAGAAACATTGAAATCAATAATTGTAGAAGGCAAACCATAAGCATGAATGGCATTATAAAATCCCTCTGGTTCAAGCCTATCAAATCCCTTGCATTGATCATGTCAGAGGAGATACAGTGGTGTATGGGTGCGATCAGACTAAGATTCCAACTGAGCTAGAAACGAGGTGAGATCACATCCCTGGACACCGGGCTGTGTCGCAATCTGGCTGTTGGAAATTATTCCATGCTTCAACAGGTATGGCATCAGGAGCATGTTTAGCCAGGAAAAGGGCATATTGACATTGAGGTTGCTGGTATAGATACCATGGAAGTTGGCCAAATTTGTGATGTCCCCCCTTTTGTGAATTGTGGTTAGGGAGGTGGGCTTAATGCACTGTGGAAAGTGAGAATGAAGTATGGAATAGTTCCAAAGAGAAAGAATAAATTGAAAGGCAAAATCATTGAGAGATTTTACCATCCACTTCTCCTAGCCATCAGGGCCAGGAGCAGGACAAGGATTACCTTTCTGGAGAAGTGCATGTCCATCAGAAATTGCCAATGTCTGAGGCCAGGTGAAGGGTTCCCTTGCAGTGTGATCACAGATAGCAGCTACAGATGGAGAATCCATCTAGGGTTTTGCCATAGGTGGTCTGCATAGTCTGGAGTACAGGTCAGTAAAATATTGAACAGTATAGGCTTTGACATTTTCTGCCCCACTGATGTATTGGCTAGAGGCTGGGTGAGCACCAGGCCCGAACATTGATGACAGAACAGGTGGAGGACCCTCCCCTTGTTGGGGATAGTATAGATGTTTGAAGGAGCCTCCAAGAAGGCATGCATTTAACTTCACCCTAGCAGAAAGACCTCGGCGTCGCTCACATTCATCACATTCAGCATGATACTGGAGTCTGGACAAAGTGCGGTGCAAGTCCTGGCAAAAGGACAAAGCAGCATCATGCTCAGCCAGCATCAAAGACAAGTAACGGTAAACCCAAGGATTGCAGTTACACAGATCAGGCAAAGTTTGCCTTTTCAGTGCAGAGATTAGTCTATTGACCCAAGAATATTCACGAAGGATGACAGAAATCAGAGCATTCCTGGGCTTAGTGAGTGCGACCTGTGGCATTTGTGGAAGGTCAAAGGACTCCTGAGCAGCAGTCTGCAAAATCTGGGAAAGTGTTGTGTACAATAGTTCATACTGGGTGTTGTCCATGATGTCAGAAAGAAGCAAGTCTTGGTTGTTAATTAACTGATCCACTCTATCAGCAAAGTCTCTGAAGCGATGAGCTTCTTGGCATTTTGGAAAGAGGAATCAGGGTCGGTAAAGAGATGGCAGAGAAGGTTCAGGATCAGGAAGGCTGGTGATGCCTTCATCTGCAGTGGGAGGAACACAATGCAGGATGGAACTGATCAAAGTCTAAATGGCTACCCAATAACTGGTTTGTCCAAGTCAAAAAACAGCAGAATGTGGCACAGGGAAAGTGAACTTGGTTCAATTTCCAGCTCCATGCTTGTGTGGCCATTGAGAACCTCTTGGGCTTCCCCTCCTACCTGGCAGACGATGACATGCGAATGCATCTTGAAGAGCGGATGTCCGAGGACCTTGGCAAAGTGTACCTCCATGCTAACTATGCGAAAGAAATGGAAAATATCACGGACTTTGATAAATGGGTTGAAGAAGTCCACGTGCTCAATGAAAACCTCCGCAATGAGGTGTTGCATGGGAAGAAATTGTTCCAGGCCTTGTTGGCCCAATCCTCCTCTTCCTCTGCCACGTCATCCACTTCCAAATCCTCCTGCCCTCCCTGTGGCATAACCGACACTACGACCACTGTTGAAAAGACTGCTGAGGCCTCCACTGGTAGTGGACTGCTGAAAGGCAGCAAGACTAGACCCCCTCATCTCACTAAGTCTGAAAGGGAGCTCCTCATGAAACACCTTGGGTGTTTTGTTTGCTGCCAGTTCTACACTGACCATATTGGCATTGACTGTAAAGAAGGCTCCCTGGACCCTGCTACTTATTGTACCCTCACAGAAGCTGATGGTATCACAGCCAAGAAGGCTTACAAGGATCGCAAGAAGACCATCATTGCTGGACTCACCCTTCACACCACATCGTTGTCTGCTCTCTCTGACAATGAAGATATGATTGGGGAATCTTCTGACTCTGCTCTGACTGACGACATTGATTTTGATTAGCGCCAATTTTGCTACTTGCCTCACATTACGTCCTCACAAACTGCATCACCCGATTCCTCTCTCTTCCATTATAGATTCCACCCTCACTCAGAAGCTCGATAAATGTGTTAGATTCTGGCTTTCCAAAGACTCATGGACTTCAACTAGAATTTTCGCCATAATATGTCCTTCCCTCCACTATAACCTTCTCTTAGGCTCTCCCTTCTTATACCACAATAAAGTTATCATTGATCATGGTCAACATACTGCCTTTGTCCCCGGCTGCAACTTTAACTTGCTAGGCCCTTCATTGTCCCACATCAACACTGTCAAACCCCCCTCATACCCTAAGGATTCTTCCTCCCATGCGAGTCACCTTGTGGCCATGGCAGAGTGCAAGAAACTGGCCCTGGAGCTTATGTGCATTCGGAAGACACTTCAGGTTGTTCATGCTCCCCTGCTCTGTGAACTGGCCGAGTACTTCAAAGCAACGGGGTTGAGGAATAAGTTACTTCCATTTACTGCTGAATGTGATCAACCGTGTATGGTTGCTGCTCTTCATGCTCGAGTGGCCTCTCTAGTGGAAGTGGAATGACTCGCAGAACTTGACAGGAAAGTTAAGTCAAAATTCAATGATAGATTCCTGTCCAAACTTCCTCATGTCACCAAGTTACCCACTACTGTCTACCACTGCATCCTTATGTGCCCACATGCAAAAATCACTGTGTCAAGACTGTATTTGTGTCCCCACAAATACCATGAAGCCTGGAAGACTCTCATTGATCAACATGAATGTGCCAGATGAATCTGTCCCTCCTCCTCAGAATATGCATCTCCATCCTTTATCATACTGAAGGCTGACCCTACTGTATTGCCTCAATGGGTGAATGATTTCAGATTAATCAACACAGCCATGGTCCCTGATAATTATCCTATGTCCTTGATCAGTGACATCCTAGCAGACTGCACCAAAGGAAGCTTCTGGGGGAAGATTGATATGACCAACTCATTCTTCCAAACACTGGTCCACCCTGACAACATCAAATATACTGTGACTCTTACTCTGTTTGGACTCTGGGAATGGGTGGTAATGCCTATGGGTCTCAGAAACTCCCCAGCTACACATCAACATTGAGTTACTCTGGCTCTCTGGCCTCTGATCAGGAAAATCTGCCATGTCTATCTGGATGACATCATTATCTGGTCTACAACTCTGGAGGAACATGCACATAATGTTGAAACTGTCTGTTATGATTTTCTCACTTATCTTATCTTATTGGCCAGCGCTTATCTATATCTTATCTCAAGCGCCTATCATCGTAACCATGACTATAACGGACCACATCAGCAATTATACTACGGACAACTACGGCTTGCGACCAATGCTCGCCCTTCTCATGTTTTCCCTTGTATTCCACACGACAACCACGGACAAAGGTTCTATTCATAGCACAGGACTTTTCATATATAAGTAGCATAGCTCTCGCTGTATATTCCCCAGCTTCGAGCTAAAGTTTAATCACACCGAACTTAGCTAGTCGACTCAGCCTCAGACTAAGACCTTAGTCCGACGCTCTTAGTAGCCATTCAGTACAGAGACTCCTTGGGTGACTGTTCGAACGTGAAACAGCCCTCAGTTTACTCTTGTTTGGTTTACCCAGAGTTCAGGTCTAACAATTAGCTCGAAGCTTTCTATTCCCTTTCTCTAAAGCAGCCACCATTGCTTTTTGAAACTGAATGCCCGCATCATTCACCAGCACCGGAATCATCTCCGCCTTCTTCCTGACACTCTTTGTCGGGATCCCCGCCCTTTCATACCTCCTCTATCGGTCCAGGTGGCCGATCGTTTTCTGGTACAACACCCAATGCAACCGTCTTCAGCGTTGGACGGACCGCACTTTCCGTGCCCCCTGTCTCCCAGCTGTCCCATTCTATCCTTCCCCCTACGGTCTTCAACGCTATGGCACCACCCAGCCCAACAGATCCATCACGTCCTTCCCCTCATCGCTCGCATCCATACAGCATCCCAAAAGTCGGGAAACTCCTGCGGTCACTCTGGTCCAAGAAATCAAAATCGACATTGGTGAGCAAGGACACAGTGTCCTTGTACACAACTCCCCCGTCACTGGCACCCTCGACCTCCCTGTCCCTACCGTACTCGCTGCCTCCTCTACCGCCGACACCACCTCTACCGCACCACTCCCTACCAGAGGAATGGCTAGAACCCAAGACTCCCTCAATCTATACGAGGTCGCAGCCTCGAGCGGCACCAAACTCCCCGACGACCCCTCCTCGGACAGCGAAAGCAAGCCCTACATCCCTCAGAGCCTCACTCAGTCCAAGTTCGAGACCTACATCCGTAACCGCCAGACGCGCCCTGATTCCCCTACCATCCCTGTGTCGCCATCCTCAACCAAGCACGGCCGATTGTCCTCCACCCCGACACCAACATCTGGGCAGAGGCCAGCAGAGAAAGAGAGAGGCTCGCCGAAGACGAGCTCCTCCGACTCTGGGGCGTCCAGGTCGATGTCCAAACCGGCCCCACTCCCCATCCATGGCACCTCGAACCTCTTTGGCCACACGAGCGAGCCATTACCATCCAGCACCTCCATAACCTCGGTGTCCACAATCAGCAGCAGTACAACCAGTGGCAGTACCAGCAACGAGTCGAGCACGATGCCCGCCAAGCTACTAGCGCGTGCCTACCGGGAGAAGATGACGAGGACCACAGAAGGCGCCTCCACTGGAACCGCCTCAGAAATATCAGTCGGGAGGATGAGGACTGGTACGCAGAGGACGAGCGGAGGAGGTGGAGGGAGCGCTGGCAGAGGGGCCAGTGGATCGATACCCGACTCGGCGCGAACTACGCACCTCCCCCCCTCGATCAGGACGAGCAGCTTATCTACGGTAACCGCTTCAGTTCACAATTTGAGTCCCGACGACAGGAGCACATCTGAGAAGGCGCCCGGGATATCACCCACGAGCAGCATAGCGCCATCAGTCAGCACGCTATCTCTTGAGGTCCAGCAGATCCGCGATCCGTGGGAACACGAATACATGCAGATCTTCATAGGTCACTTATCGGTCCTTACGGAGGACCCGACCTTCCTTTCCTCGAAGATGGGGAGGTTGATGAACAGCCTGAAGCCAGCAGATCCGGAGCGGGAGGATATTATTGAGTATTGTGCTACCGAGCGGGCCGTCTATGATTTTAATAAAAAGCATCCCAATCGTCCCTACGCAGAGCCAGAAGATTACCGCCCCCGAAACCCTCCAAAGCCGCTTCCCCTATCCCCGCCGCCATGATCCCATGTGCCGAGAAGCCGTAAAGGCAAAGGCCGAATGCTCGCAGGAGCCGGACCAGAGGACGCGGAAACCTCGAACGCCGGCGGCAATCAGCCGCCCATTGTCCCAACCTGGACTGGCTATGATGGAGCCATCAAAGGCTCCCCGCCTCCAGGACGGCATACTAGTCCTCTCGCTCGAGACCCCGACAGCTGGTCCCTCCCTCGAGGGCCAGGAAAGTACCATGACCCTGACAACCCGCTCCCCAATCCTGTCGGCCAAATGGCTGAAGACGCGCCTTGGATGGGATGCAAGCCAGATCTGATGCGAAAGCCTGCTGTCTTCAAAGGTGAGGCCGACAACATCGACCGCTTCCTCACCCACTGCGAAATGTACTTCCAAATGCACGACCCCTACATGTACGCCAGCCCCTTTCGAGTCGGCTTTGCTGCCTCATACTTCACCGGGAAAGCAGAAGAATGGTGGATCATGATCCTTGCAGAACGACGAAGCCACTCCCGCAACAAGTTCCGTCTTCCTAGCTGGGACGACTTCTGCCAAATGATCCACGACAAGTTCCACGACCATGCAGTAGAAGAGATCCACCAGCAGAAGATGTACGACCTCCACCTCGGCAAAGGCCTTGCTGATGACTACTTCCAGTCCGTCGAAAAAGAGGCCAAGAAGGCGGGTCTCCGAGGTGACACCGGTGCCCGTGGACACATGGTCGCCGCCGTCAAGAAGGGAATCCCCGACTCCTATACCAAAATCATTTATGATATCGGAGTCGGCATGCCCGAAACCTACAACGAGTGGAAGGCCTGAGTTACCGTCATGAATGAGGCCCGCCAACAAAAGGCCATTGAAGACAGTCTCGGACGCCCCGGTCCCTTCATCCCCAAGAACAACAACCCCGCCACGAATGCTAACAAAGCAAGTAGTGGCACGACAAGTTCCTCTTCGGACAAGAAGACTGGTACCAGCACCACCTATGGCGGTCGGGGACAGGCTATGGACATAGACGCGCTCAGGTCCGAGGGGAAGTGTTTCAGATGCAAGCAGAAAGGCCATATTAGCAAGAATTGCCCATTACAAAGCTGGAACAAGGACAAGAAGAAAGAGGAGAATCGGGCCGTAACAACGGAACCCACCACGGAGTCGAAAATTGAGGAGGTAAAAGACGGCACCGAGAAGTAACAGGTTCTACTTGCTTGGCGAAGGACTTATCTGGTACGAGGAACAATATCGCTGGTCGGACTCATAGTACTTCTGTAGCTACCCCATATGTTGATACGAAAACCACGCATTCAAATATACCCGCTTTAATCGTTCCAAGTCCAGATAACCAAGAACCTAAGAAAAAATCGACATCTGAGCCCGCTGTAGGGGAGGGGACTTGCCAGGTGGCGCTGGAGCCCTCCACACGAGTATTAGGACTCGGGTCAGAGTTGAGTAGGTGGGACGCCCTCAGGCCTCTGAAGCCGAAAGACTCAGTGCCTTCTCTGAAGGCCAAGACATCCCCTGCAAGGACCAATGCGGAGGATCTCAAGCGCCTGCCCAGGGCCAAGTCCACAGAGTCCGACTCTCTGGGGCACGGGGCAGAGGGCCCCAACAAGGTAACCATGGTCGAAGTCCCGGACAAAGAAGACGATACCGTCTTCAGAATCCATCAAGCAAAGAAAGCCAAGACTCGTTTGTCCCCGCCACCAGAGGAGACCCAGCCCTTGGCTGAGAAGGTCCCACCGGGATGGATGAAACCATTCAAAACAGAATGGACATGGAGGGCCATCCGAGAGGCCAAAGATGAATCTGCCACCAGGTCAGTGCTCCTTAATTGGATACACTGGACCAGGGCCAAAGAGGTAGTCGATAATCTCTTGGAAGGGCTCTGCCACGCCCAGCGAGCAAATGCGCTTGAATGGCTAGACGAACTCAGGAAGCCTAAACGCTACCTAATTCGTTCACAGACCACCTCCAAGCGAGATCTTAAAATCCCACTTAAAGTCGAAACTGCCGACAACCAAATCCTCGACGCCACCGCCCTCCTGGACAGTGGATGCACAGGCAGCTCAATTCACAGCGAGTTTGTCAAAACCTACAACATCCCTGTCTACAAGGCTGCTAGTCCCATCCCAATCTACAACGCCGACGGCTCCCGCAACAAGGCCGGGGAAATCACCGAGTTTGCAGAACTGAGGCTCACCATTGGCGACCACAGAGAGAGGATCGATCTCGCAGTCATCAACCTTGGATCTAAGGAGATCTTCCTCGGTCATGATTGGCTCGTTCGACATAACCCGCTGTTGAACCTAGACTTCCGTGGCAACGGCAACACCCAAAACTCCGAGAGAGCTAAGGAAATATGCGTGCAATCACAGTAATCAAGGCTATGTGTTTGTGCAAGTGGTTCGGTGCACCTCCGTGTGGTCAATTCCTCTAGACGCAGGTATACACTTCGACTATACAGTCTGGAAGTAGTACCCTTTAGCAGTCGAGTACTAAGAGGCTCAGGCTGTAAGCCGAGGGGATCTCAATAAACGAGATTAAATGGAATCTGGTATGATACAGATACCAAGAAACCGTGCTAGATGCTCGGAACTGATCTAGAAAACGTAAAACCGGTCTGGTAAATGTGAGACTGGCCTAATAAACGTTTGGGCAATCAAATAAACGTGAGGAGAATCGAATAGACGTTTATACAATCAAATAAACGTTTGGAGAGTCGAATAAACGTGTGGAGAACTGAATAAACGTGTGGAGAACTGAATAAACGTGTGCGGGCTTGAAACGGAGAGGTACTAGACGGAAATATGATAACTGAGTGTCACGGCAATACTGCACAGCAACTGGGGACAATGACAATGACGTGGGTGAAAAATGCGGAGCTGGGCCTTCATGGAGGCAATAATACCCTATACTGGTGTGGGCAATGGATACGACGACGATGTAGAAGGTGAAGACGATAAAACGATCCTATCTGGTGAAATTGAAATGATGTTGTGGCATTAAAAGACAAAAGCAAGTTATCGGAGCAAGAATTCGTGTATTGGTGGTAATTAACACATCCAATAACGTTGAGACTATAGCAAGCAATGGGGGATAACCTGGAGCGAAAGAACTCCTTTCTCCTCTGTAGAATACGAGTTTTTATACTAAAAGTTCGGTTTTATAAATAGAAAAGATATCTAAGCATTGGTAAAGCTGTAAGTCATTGGATTAGTAAATCCGTAGTAAATAGAAGAAGTTTTCGTCAGCTGAGACATAACAGCTTGTCTGTATTGCCGTGTCTGGATGGGAAACCATGTGGAAGTGGAGAATAATGAGTAAACAGCTAGGTGCTGTTTAACTGCGGACTGTGAGGGTATGGTACATGTTCTGAGGTTGATAAATGGATATAAGCTGCTGTGAAGACTTGGCAAAGTAACAGCCTGAGTAACCACAGTCTGGAGTATCCGTATTGGGTCAATATCTTTGTTGGAGGAGTGCAGGGTCTAAATGATGTCACTATGATCGAGGAATCAAGGGGCGCATCAATTGGGTGCCTAGGACTGATGCGGCAACTCCATTTTCAGTACGATCATCAATGAAAGGTGTATTGCCATGATCGGTCACGGAAATATGGAGAATAAACGTGAACGGAAGGGTATTAACATGGTTTGCTGAGTTATAACCATGGTATATCACGGTTATTGAAGGATATCAAAGGGTGTAGCATATAATCGAAGGTTGGGGCATTAAATCGAGTACGGCAATGTAGGATAAGGAAGATGGGAGTCGAATCTGTTATTATTGGGTAATTGATGGATAAATCCGCAAATTCTGAGTGTACAGAGCCTGGAGGCTCATCACCGCTTATTGACTGGAGCGCCGGCAAGATCACCTTTGCCCGATGCCAATGTGCCAAAAACCCCTTCCCCCTACCGGACTCAGATCCTGACGACCGGTGGGATGAAGAGCTCAAAGAAGGCGACCGCATTCTCACCGTCGACTTTGAGGAAGCCATTGAAATCCGTGCAGTCCATAAGGCAAATGAACTTGCCGCCAAAGCCAACGAGGGAAAGGAGAAGAAAACCTTTGAAGAGATGGTCCCAGCCACGTATCGCGACTTTGCAGACCTCTTCGAAAAAGAGAACTTTGATGAACTCCCTATGCGCAAACCCTGGGACCATGCAATAGAACTTGTCCCCAACGCCAAGAACACTCTCAACTGTAAGGTGTATCCCCTAAACCGCACCGAGCAAGAGGAGCTTGACAAGTTCCTTGACGAAAACCTCGCCACCGGTCAAATCCGACCTTCCAAGTCCCCCATGGCTTCCCCCTTCTTTTTCGTCAAAAAAAAGGATGGAAAGCTACGTCCCGTTCAGGACTACCGCAAGCTTAACGAAATGACCATCAAGAATCATTACCCTCTGCCCCTCATCGCCGAGCTTATGGACAAGCTAGGAAGTGCCAAATACTTCACCAAGCTCGACGTACGATGGGGGTACAACAACATTCGCATCAAGGAAGACGACGAGTGGAAGGCTGCATTCAGGACGAACCGTGGCCTGTTCGAACCCACCGTCATGTTCTTCGGTCTTACCAACTCTCCCGCCATGTTCCAATGGATGATGAACAACATCTTCAAGGACCTTATCGCCTCCGGCAAGGTTACCGTATACCTTGACGACATCCTGATCTTTTTGAAGACTCTAGAAGAGCATCAACAGATCACTCGCACAGTTCTCGCACTCCTTAGGAAACACAAGCTATTCCTGAAGGCCGAGAAATGTGAGTTCGAGGTACTGGAAACAGAGTACCTCGGGGTAATAATTAGCGAAGGATCCATCCGCATGGACCAAGTCAAGATCGCTGGAATCACCGAGTGGCCCGTCCCCAACAAAAAGAAAGAACTTCAGTCTTTCTTAGGGTTCACCAACTTCTACCGATGTTTCATCAAGGGCTACAGCGAAATAGTACGCCCAATGACGCGTCTCACCGGGAATGAAGCCTGGACCTGGGGAACCGCGCAGCAGGAGGCCTTCGACAAGCTTAAGGCCTGTCTTGCCCAAGACATTGTGTTAGCAATCCCAACCAAAACCGGGAAGTTCAGAGTGGAAGCAGACGCTAGCGAAGGCGCCATTGGCGCCGTCCTATCCCAGGAGCAGGAAGGAAAATGGAGACCAGTCGCGTTCTTGTCAAAAGCCTTAACAGCCACAGAGCGCAACTACGAGATTTATGACAAGGAACTACTTGCCATAATGCTCACCCTCAAGGAATGGAGACACTACCTCATGGGCGCAGCAGTCGACATCGAAATCTGGACGGACCACCAGAACCTCCAGTATTTCCGAAAACCTCAGAAACTCAATCGCAGACAAGCACGATGGGTAACTGAACTTGCCGAGTATCATTTCACCCTCCATCACAAGCCAGGGATGGCAAACAAGAAAGCAGATCTCTTGTCACGATGCGCAGACCATGACCAAGGACACGACAATAACAACGAAGTCGTCGTCCTCAAAGCTGAGCATTTCTGGGCACTAATCATGCCCACTATCGACGAATCCTACGAGCGCATCAAGAGCACGACCCGTGACCACCAGAAATGGGATCAAGGGATCGCCAAGTCGCTCAACCACGAAAAAGGCATACAGGAAAAGGATGGACTTCTATACTACGACGAAAGGATATACGTGCCCTGCGACCATGCAGTGCGAGGAGAAATCATCTCGCGCTGCCACGATCATATTACCGCAGGACACCCCGGAGTAGAAAAGACTAAAGAACTCATCCTTAGGGACTACTGGTGGCCAAAGATCAGGAAGGACATCCAAACTTACGTCCAAGCCTGTGAGACTTGTGCCTGCACCAAGTCCAGCACTCAAGCCAAGCGAGCGCCACTGCATCCAAATGAAGTTCCATCCGAACCCTGGACTCATATCTCAGTCGACATGATCACTGGTCTCCCAGAATCCAACGGCCACGACGCGATCCTCGTCATTGTCGACCAATTTTCCAAAGACATCATCCCAGTCGCCTGTAACATCGAACTTTCATCAGAGGGATGGGCAAAAATTCTCCGTGACGAAGTATATGCCAAACATGGCATGCCCATCACCATCATCTCCAACCGAGGACCTCAATTTGTTTCAAAATTCCTAGAAGACCTCTATGGCATGCTCAACATCAAAAGCAATGCCTCCACCGCTTTCCACCCCCAGACTGACAGACAAACTGAACACGTCAATCAAGAAATCAAAAAATACCTCCGCCTCATCATTAATCATCATCAAAATGACTGGGCAGAATGGCTATCAATCTGTGCTTTCCAGCACAACAATCGCATACACTCTGCCACGGGCAAAAGCCCATTCCAAGTCCTATACGGACGACATCCCCGAGTCGCTCCCGACTCCAGATCCCATGCCACCCTCCGCACTCCCACGTCAGAAACCTTCCACGACCAAATGAAGAACATCCACGCCGAAACCGAGGCCGCTCTTATTAAAGCAGCTGAACAAATGAAGACACAATATGACAAAAAGAAGAGAGCCGCCGTCGAATATCAGATCGGAAACAAGGTCTGGCTCGATACGACAAATCTTCACCTCCCCAGACCAAAGAAAAAGCTAGATGACAAACGAGTTGGCCCTTTCCAAATTATAGAAAAACACGGTGCTTCTTCCTACAAACTGAAGCTTCCCCCTGCGTGGAGAATATACCCTGTCTTCAATGAAACCCTCCTCACGCCGTACACACCCCCAGCATTCCCGAATCAACAGCAACCACCACCTCCTCCGCCTGATATCATCATGGGCAAAGAAGAATACGAAGTCGAAGAAATCCTCGACGACAAAACCCGCAAAGTACGAGGAAAGAAGGGGGAAAGGTCCAAAACAGTGACAGACTACCTCGTTAAATGGAAAGGCTACAGTCCCGAAGACAACAAGTGGACCGCAGAAAGGTACCTCGGCAACGCAAAAGAAGCGATTGCTGAATACTGGGAGAGAAGAGGAGGAATGGTGGTAGATGCTATCGTAATCAACCCCGGCAACGACACGATCATCATCAATGCCCACTATCAGCAGGAGGACGACAACGACAAAATAGGACCAGAGGACAACACATGGTACTACCTTATCAAGGTCGCTAGTGCCCAGGTGGAAAAAGGGGGCCAAGAACATGAATGGCTAGATGAAGAATGGAGGCCAGAACCCAAACTCGGGCATCTGGAGGAGCTCATTAAAGATTATTGGTGGGCTAACAAGCAGGACAGCGAAGTGGACCCCCCCGACGGAGACGAGTCTTAGGGCAGTCGAGACGCCTGCCTTAACGAGGGGGTAATGTTACGATTTTCTCACTTATCTTATCTTATTGGCCAGCGCTTATCTATATCTTATCTCAAGCGCCTATCATCGTAACCACGACTATAACGGACCGCATCAGCAATTATACTACGGACAACTACGGCTTGCGACCAATGCTCGCCCTTCTCATGTTTTCCCTTGTATTCCACACGACAACCACGGACAAAGGTTCTATTCATAGCACAGGACTTTTCATATATAAGTAGCATAGCTCTCGCTGTATATTCCCCAGCTTCGAGCTAAAGTTTAATCACACCGAACTTAGCTAGTCGACTCAGCCTCAGACTAAGACCTTAGTCCGACGCTCTTAGTAGCCATTCAGTACAGAGACTCCTTGGGTGACTGTTCGAACATGAAACAGCCCTCGGTTTACTCTTGTTTGGTTTACCTGGAGTTCAGGTCTAACACTGTCCTTGAGGCCCTGAAAGCCGCAAACCTCTACTGCTCTCCTAAGAAAACTTCCTTGTTTCTCACAGAGGTTGACTTCCTTGGGCACCATATCTCAAGACGAGGCATCAAACCTGACCAATCGAAGATTGTTAAAATTGAGAACTGGCCTCGCCTTAAATCTGCAAAGCATGTCTGCCAATTCCTAGGGCTAGTCCGCTATATTGCTGACTTTCTCCCAAAACTCATGGAGTACACGTCCATCCTCACCCTGCTGACAGAGAAACACTATGACTGGCTCTTCCCCACCTGGACCCTGTCCCACCAGACCACTTTCAAAATGATCAAAAAGCTTGTCATTGGTGTAGACTGCCTTATGGTCATTGACTATGAAAATCCAGGTGACAACAAATTTTTCGTGACTTGCAATGCTAGCAAAAGACACACAGGGGCAATGCTTAGCTTCGGAAAATCTTGGGAATCCACATGACCAGTCACTTTCAAGGGGGCTCAACTGAATTATCCTACTCATGAACAAGAACTCCTCTCTATTATCCATGCATTAAAACACTGGCGGGTTGACCTGTTGGGAACACATATCCATATCTTTATGGATCACAAGACCCTCCAAAACTTTGACATGCAAGCCGACCTCTCCAGAAGACAGGCCCACTGGATGGAGTTTCTTCAACAGTATGAGTACATGCTCCATTATGTGAGGGGCAAGGACAATACAGTGGCTGATGCACTGTCTCGCATGCCTGTCAATGATGAACCCTCTGATTTCCCCTCCGACTTCGCTGGCTTATTCACAATCCAATCAGATCCAATGATCCTACACAAGATCAAGCTGGGATACATTGTTGATCCCTTTTGCTCACACCTCCTCGAGGACCTTGAAAACAAGATGGCCCCATTAAATGCCACCCTCTCCAATGGACTGTTGTTCCTTGGGGACCGTCTCATTGTACCACATACTGACAGCATTCTGGAACAGCTCTTCACACTTGCACACAACTCTCTCAGTCACTTTGGTGGAGACAAGTCATATGCCATGCTCCAAGAGTCTTATTATTGGCCCAATATGAGAAAGGACCTCCTCGAATCATATGTACCCTCCTGCTCCTCCTGTCAGCGAAACAAGTCCAGGACATCAAAGTCGCCTGGACCTCTCCACTCCCTTCCTGTCCCTGATGCATGTTTTCGCTCTGTCACCATCCACTTTGTGGGTCCCCTACCTGCCGAAAATGGGTTCGATGCCATCATCATGATGACAGACCAGCTCGGTGCTGACATCCAGATTGTCCCTTGGAAGACTAATGGTACAGCTGAAGATTTCGCCCAAGTCTTTTTCGACTATTGGTACTGTGAGAATGGGATGCCTACCAAAATCATCAGTGATTGCGACAAACTCTTTGTGTCCAAATTTTGGAGGGCTTTCGCCCGACTCGCTGGCGTTAAACACAACATGTCCACTGCTTGGCACCCTCAATCCGATGGCGCCTTGGAACGAACGAATAAAACTGTTGTCCAGGCTCTCCGTTTCTATGTTGATCGCAATCAGAAGGGTTGGTCATCAAAGATCAGACTCGTACGTTTCACGATCATGAACACCCTTAATGCATCCACCGGATTCTCCCCCTTCGAACTCAAATCTGGTCATTCTCCACGTCTCATGCCCCCTCTCGCGGCGATTACCCCTCCTGAAATTTCGGTGGATGCAAAGACATTTATGCAACACCTTGAACTCGATGTGAAGGAGGCCACAGATAGCCTCATCACTGCGAAAATCACTCAGTCTCATTTCGCAAACCATCACTGTGCACCAGACATTGTCTTCAAGATCGGCGACCGTGTCATGCTTTCCACTAAGAATCGGAGACAAGAATATGTTCATGGCCTTTCCAAACGCTGCACAAAATTCATGCCTCGATTCGATGGCCCTTTTACTGTCGTTGATGCTAATCCCCAGAAGTCAGTCTACACACTCGACATACCTTCTTCTTCCATCCATCCCACCTTCCATGCATCTCTCTTAAAACCACACCTTGCGAACAACACAGCATTGTTCCCACTCCGCGAACCCGCTCACCCCGGACCTATTATCACCGCTGAAGGCGCCGAAGAATATGCCGTCGAAAAGATTGTCGACGCGCGACGTTGGGGTCGGGGTTGGCGTTACCTCGTGCGTTACGTTGGCTACGGTCCGGACCACGACGAGTGGCTACCCGGCAGGGAGCTCGAAGACAACGAAGCCTTGGATCACGTACAACGCCGAAAGTAATGTCCCTTACGTCAGATGGAACGTCCGCTCCGACGGAAACAGGCCTGCTATTTTGTCCCTGTTCCACGCCTCGCGTGTCGCAGGCTAACTTGGGTGTATCACCCTGTACTCGCCTCCGACCCATACCGTCGCAAGAGCCTCATCCCTACGCTGCTGATAATGCAAATACGCACAATACTCTTCTCGTCCATGCATAATTTCTGCAGCCATCAATTGAAATGGACACTCGGCGGGACCGCTGAACCTTCTATGGTAGAAGATCATTCTTTATACATCTCAAAAACGAGATGACGCAAGCATAACACCGCAGCGCAGCATCGGGTAATAACCTCAGCAGATCAAGAGGTTGTACACGCGGTTGCAAATCACATCGGAACATTTCGTAGCAGAATGTTTGCCATCCATCTGTTCTGGGTGCATAAGACATGAAATAGCCGCTGCGCCTTGCAACGAGGAAGGGATATACTAGTTCCGGCTCCGATGGGGTCAGGTAGGGCACCATCGAGATCAGTGGTGCAGGAGTCGACGCAGCTCGGGAAGGCTATGCGGTTGTGACCAGCTCAGGAATGAGTTGAAGACAGGGCCAAAGAGGCGCGCTCACAACCTGAGCTCAACGAGGGTGAAATTGGTGCAGCTCGTGCTTCATGTCGACTTGTCACAGACACCTTAGTCGTATTCCATAGTGGCGACTTCCCCGGTTGTGAACATGTGGGCATTCCTCACTAGAGGGCTGTGCGCAAGGAATCTTTTGCGATCGCTTCGTTGTCGAATCCTAGGAGGAAAACTAGGCATAGATGGACGGAGGACGTTAGGCGGGACTTTCGATCTAAACGCAGCGCTGTGCGTTAACGTCCGATGAGGCAATACTTTGAAGAACCGATATTCAAATGTACATGTCAACGACTTCGTTCTATATGCGAGAATGAAAAGCGGGCTGAAAAAGAAAGTGGGAGAAACGTACGAAACGCGTTGTTTCATAGCAACTCGTCCCTGTAATTCAAACAGCTCGAAAATGTGCATGCGACTGTGTATATTCGTTCAGAACAACACTTCAAAAGGGCATGGGTATAGATAACAGGACAAGAAGGGCGAGACACGGTAGCTGAGAATAGAAATTAGACCGAGATCGATCGTTGTCCACTGCCACATTACCGTTTTCACCTTGATTATGACCAAGAAAGTTTTCATCCGGACGACGCTCATCATCTCCTTTCGACAACACTCTCGATGCAGCCCACCGCGCAGTACTTGGACGACCTCCCCCCGTAAGTCATATCTTTCACTCTTCAAATCTGCCATTTTAATCATTCAGGGATTTGTATGAGACCCCTGAATGGGAAACCGATCTCATGATGGAGTACCCAAGTCTCTTTGCCAGCTCCGTAATGCGGGAACAGGGGTTGCTATGTGAAAGAGGTTGGGAAGGACTCATCCGCGAGATATGCGAGAAGCTGAAAGGAACGGACGTCGTGTTCAGCCAAATTAAGGAGAAATTTGGCCAGCTGAGGATATACGTAGAACACGGAGACGAGGAGACGTGGAGGTATCTGCATGAGATGGAAGAGAAGTCGACAAAGGTATGTGAGGAATGTGGTGAAGCGGGTGATTTGGCCGATTCAGATGGCCGGTTGTTTGCCACGTGTGAGGAATGTGCGAACGAGGATGGACAGGAATACAAGTGGGTAAAAGATATGCAGGAGCAGAGCTGGGAAGTTGAACCCTGTTAATTTGCAGGCAAGTCCTGAAGGCTGGCGCTGAGAGACGGTGTCAAATTCGTGGGTAATGGAATTACCCCGTAGCGCATCTATGATATAGACCTTTATATACCGTTTCCAATATCGACCTCATTGGGTCACAAAAGTAGAGACATTTTTCTGCTGTTTTCATTATGAGAAGGATGAGTGAGCTGTTTAAAGTTGGCTATGGACTCAGAACTCGTTGAACACCGTTGAAGAAATGCTTACTCTTTTCTTCTCGATGCAAGCCGTGTTGGTGGGCTGTCTGGACCCCAGCGGATGAACGGCAATACACCGCCTCCGAATGAATTGCTGTGTGCCGGTGCAGGACGGTGGGATGAAGAGAGATGGTGCCCTCGCTATCTGTAGCTGTGAACATGCGTCTCGCGTAATACTTCAGAGGAAGAGACGGCTGGGTGGAAGAGTGGACGATTATAAAATATCCGAAGGAAATTAGAATCTGTTTGATGGCCGGCCACGTTGCCCCTTTTGCGGTCCTCAGCGTCTCCGCCCATCATTCCTTCCGTCAACGAGAACTCCGTACCCTCTGCTTTTCTACCTTCAATGCAATCTGATCCAGGCGCCATGCGAGGTTTGGTCCAGACCGACATCAGCCAGTGAGTCACATTTCTCACTCCTCAAAGCTATTCTGATCATCCAGGGTCCAGGGATTTCTTCAAGCGGAAAATCCCCGAATGGCAAACCGAACTCATGACGGAGTATCCAAGCCTCTTCACTAGCTCTGAGATGCAGAAATGGGGGTTGGAGTGCAGTAGAGGATGGGAAGGACTCATCCGCCAGATCTGCAACCAGCTGAAAGGAAAGGACGTCGCATTCATCCAAATCAAGGAAAAATTTGGAAAGTTGAGAATCTACGTGGAGGACGGGGATCCAGAAACCCAGAGATATCTGCAAGAAATGGAAGAGAAATCGGCAAAAGTATGCGAGAAATGTGGTAAACCGGGCAATTTGGCTGTTTCAAATGGATGGTTGTTTGCGACGTGCGAGGAATGCGCGAAGGAACGAGGTCGAGATTTCAGTTGGCTGGAAGACGTGCAGAAGGAACAGAGCTTTGAAGAAGATTGAGCTTGACAGTTTTTGAGCACTGGACAAAGATATTATCTGTACAAATCCATGGGTACCGAAGCGGTAGAGGACACACCTATACTGACGACACCTCTCCCCATTGTTGCCTCATCTGTATTACGAGCTGTATAGGCTGCTTGTATGCGGTTAGAAATATTCAAGACGGCGCATAGAAGCTTGCTTCTCTCTGTTCGTGCAGGTCATGTCGTAGATGCAGCAGTCAGGGTATGTAACCTGGAGTCGCAGCAAGTGGAGTTCACTGCATCGCCTGCAAATAATTCGCGTTTGCGATACGCCGGTGAGGAGAAGAAGATGGTGGTGTGATGAAGAGAGTCATCGGGATTAGCCGAACCCAACTTTCGTCTCACCATCACAACTATCGATCGACGGACCAGAGAGCTTCGACTCTTTTTTACTTGCTAACAGTCCCAATTGTCTTCCCTTTTACCTCCTTTTTCTGAGCTGCTCATTAATGGTTCCATTTATTCGTCTTGGGTCTCTCGTTTCCGAAAAATGATCAGGAGGTTTTGCCGATATTGACTACGTCCAAGTCGGTACCTCACTTGCACCCCGGTACCATTCTGCAGCAGGCATAATAATGCCGAGATTAGGCACCTTAAACATTAACTTCAATGCTCGAAGTAAGACATCCACTATTTGTCGAAAATTACAATCGGAAATTAGTTTCTCGCTGCAGTTATATATGGCCACAAAGTTCGCGTGGCTTAAAACGGCGAGATTATACGCCTCATTTACCTTGTCTCTCCCTCTACCTTCAAGACAGGCAGATTGCAAACTTGCGGTGCGTAACATGACATCCGAATGTCAGTAACCTTCAGCTTACAGGGTTAGTTTTGTAGATCTTACCTTGTCGGAGATCACAACTTTCTTCGGTGGCAGTGATTCCCAGTCGAAGAATTCTTCCCTTGGTGTGCTACGGTTCCTCCCGAGTGTCCTGTTTCTCTGACAGTCTGATACATAGGCTTTCAACAATGACGTCGGTTCCTACAGTAATTGTCGAACAAGTTATTGATCATGTGGCCGAAGATGATCGCAATTCCCGAATGCCTAGCCTTGCGAACTGTGCTCTTGTTGCCGAATTATGGCTGCCGCGAGCGCGATATCATATGTTTCACGTCATAAAGCTCAGAAACAAGACCGATTTGTGTCGATTCGCTAAACTGTCTCGCAACAGTTCCATCGACACACGCAATGTAGAGCATCTCACGATAAACCTATTCCGACGTTTGTCCACGATCCACGATCTGAGCTTCATCTTCATGGTGACCATCAATTCAAGCACTGTTGAGCTGAAGAACTTAAATCTCTCTTCACTCCCCCCCCCCCCCCCCATATCATTCGCCTACTTGCTAAATGCCCAATTACCTCGGTCGCCCTTAGCTCCCTCTCCCTCAAAAAGTATTCCAAACTCGCTACCATGCTTCAAATCCTAGGCCGGAAGCTCTTGCATGTCCGTTTCCCATACTTAATGCTCTCCCAGTAGTTAAACAAGGCGATCTCATTGCCAGAGATCAGACCATACTCGATCCAGAGAGAAAGCCGATAATTCAGTCAATTGATCTGCAGGACTGCGACGTGGAGCACTGACCCGCTCTCTTCGACATGCTAGATTTACGTGGTTGGCGTGAATCTATCATCACTGTAGCCCCAGAAGGAGAGACCGATATGATCCCAAGGCTGGGGAATCTTGATAAGCTGAAAATTACGCATGCAGGCGATGTTCCGCCCTTGAGCGTCGCGATGTCGCTGATCTGCAGCATGGAGGCTGATCTCATCGATATTGATGTTGACGTGGGGAATTAGTATATTGATAACCTGTAGTTTGGCGAAAGCCGTACAGAGGAAATCCGCTGTCCATCTTCTTATGTGATGGCGGTAAGCTGTTGGCGGAAGATGCGATACACATTTGGGAGCGATGCGAGGGTGTCTTTGGAACTATGAAGCACCTAATTGTGTTTCGTATCGAGCTTTCAACAACACACGAATTTTTGGGACACAGGGAGGAAGGCTGCGACAAGATCAATGTGGTGAAGCTAAGAGAAGATTTGGAGAAGTTGGTGCCGGTTCTGAAACAGCGTGGTGTGCTGATCGTCCACGAGAAGATCTGCTACTGATATTGGTTCACGACAATTTGGACCTTGTTTGACGCTACTTACTATGACCGGTATTACTGTTCGCCTCTATATTGTTCCATTTATCCTCTGCTAACTGCCTCGACTCCCTTCGCATCACAATGACTGTGCCCCCCAGTTTGTAAGTTCACAATCTAGCTTTGATCGAGGGCCTTCTCTTATTTACTTTCCCTAGACGTCTCATACCAGTCCTTGAGACCGCGCCCGCGGCCCGAGTCTGAGCACAAAGCACTTGGCAAAGGCCTATTTATGTTGGTGTAAAGGGTATCGCGGGCATGGGCACTGCGGACACTAAGGTCAAGGCGAGTACTCTTGCTCCAATCTGGATTTCATTCGAAGGTAAAAAAAAATCAGGCTAAGAGTCACCTTCTCTTCCCGCTGTATCATCAGTTGATGTATGACGCTCATATCAATTAATGGCGTTCCGTAGCCTCAGCATTACAAGCGCCGCAACTGAATGGAAACCACGTCATTGGGGGTGCTTCAACATCGTCTGGAACAGAAGGCCATGGGTTATCTCACCCCTCCGCGACTATATCTAACTGCTGCGGATAAAGAATCGTAAGATGTGGCGCCGAGCAATGGTAATCAAGTGGTGGTCGGTCCTAACACATTTTTAGGATCAGGTATTCATCATGTGCAGTCATTCCCCAGGTATGACGGAGGATTTACATAGTACAATACATATATAAAGCCAATATTGTTCCAGTACGTCGATTTCCTATGGCTACCATTTTCTTCACCCTCCTCATATTATATTCAAGCGCACTTGGCGCCATATACGAGAAGTTTGAAGATCTCCCCACATCGAGTTTTGATTTCATTATAGTTGGAGGTTAGTTCTCTTGCATCCAGTACTACACTTTCTCTGACCTCGCACGACATATTTAAGGCGGAACTGCGGGGAATGTTCTCGCAAACCGTTTGACAGAGAATGACCACATCTCTGTACTCGTCCTTGAAGCTGGCACATCGTCAGTTCTCTTCTAAATACACTCGTCTACTTTTTGATATTAACCTATCTCTAGGACGGCTGATATCTTCCTCTCCGACGTTCCATTCTTCTGCATTAGCGCAACCCCCGGAACCTCCTTGGACTGGAACTTTACCACAACTGAGCAACCAGGATTGAACGGACGTTCTATTCCATTTTCTAGAGGGTTTGGGCTAGGAGGAAGTAGCGCAGTCAGTGCGTTCTATCATGGTGTCGCTTAGCTCTTCAGCTGACGAGTTCCCAGATTACATGTTATACACACGTGGATCGTCTCAAGATTATGACCGGTATGCCCAGATCAGTGGCGATCCTGGTTGGGGATGGGAGGCCTTGCAACCATACATTCGAAAGGTCCATCTTCAGTTTACATTGCCTTCTGTGTCGATTTAACCTTGATGCAATGATAGAATGAACGGATCGTCCCCCCCTCTGATCATCACAACACTACAGGGGAGTTTGATCCTGCGATTCACAGTTTCAGCGGCATCAACTCGGTATCTCTCCCTGGAGTCTCACGCGCTACGGATGGTCGCATCATCCAAACTACATCAGAGCTCCCTGACGAATTTCCATTCAATTTGGACTACAATTCTGGGCACCATCTAGGAATCGGTAGGGACTCGGATCTATTGCGAATTATCATACTAATATTCGAAATTTTGATCATCGACAGGATGGTCTCCATACACAATTGGAAACGGGACTCGAAGTAGCTCGCAGACGTCCTATCTTGGAGCCAGGTATATCGGACGGCAAAATCTGCACGTCTTGACCCATACCCACGTCACCCGGATTCTACAGTCAACCAACGACACTAACGTCCCGCCGACATTCGACGCTGTCGAGTTTACCCAAGATGCAGGAGGTGATAACGTCTTCGAAGTACCATCCTGAGGATTTTTAATCTGATTTGACCTCGTCTAGCAACTCTACACGCACTGGCGCCTGTCGGTCTCAAGGAAATCATTCTCTCTGCCGGATCCATTGGCACCCCAAATATTCTCCTTCACTCAGGCGTCGGTGACGACACCGAGCTGACCGCTCTGGGAATCACTCCAAGGCTCCATCTACCCGACGTCGGCAAGAACTTGACAGACCACACCTTATACACCGGTCTTAGGTTCTTCGTTAATGACACATCCACTATCGAGAACATCTATTTCAGAAACATGACTTTTCAAGCAGAAACCCTGGTAGAATGGCAAGCAAATCGAACAGGCTTTTTATCGTCGGGAGTAGCCAATCAGGCAGCGTTCCTTCGTGTTCCTGAAGTGGCCAGTATATTGGATGGAGATCCATGCGCGGGAAATCAGACTGCACACTACGAGTTTATCTTCACTGTATGTAGGACCAACGCACTTGACTCGGCTCATGGTAAAGCTGACCCTCTTCTAGAACGGTATCCTATCCCAATCTCCTCCTCCCGGAAGCTTCTTTTCTATAACTATAGCAGGCATCTGTCCTTTGTCGCGTATGATTGCTCCTTGCCTCACTTTCAAACACTGATAAATGATTGGCAATAGGTGGGGATGTCACTATCAATAGTACGAACTCTCTGGACCCGCCCCTGATCAATCCAAACTATTTCTCGCATCCGCAGGACATTGCCATTATGCAATATGCTATTGAGAGTGCAAAGAAGTTTGTCACCTCTGCGGCTTGGGATGGATACATACTCGGTGTCACCGCGAACAACACCGAAAGTGATCTCCGGAATGGGGTTGGCAGTGCATTCCATCCTGTGGGTACCGCAAGCATGTCGCCTGCTGATGCGAGTTGGGGTGTGGTAAACCCAGATTTGAAGTTGAAGGGCGCAAAGGGAGTTAGAATTGTGGATGCTTCAGTTCTGGTAAGCCATTCTCTATGGATAAAATTCCTTCGAGCTCAATTCCTCTTCTTCATCCCATATCTAGCCACTTGTACCTGCAGGACATACTCAGGTTCCAGTTTATATCATCGCAGAGAGAGCCGCCGATTTGATCAAAGCAGATATATCGTAGTCTTTGTCAGAAAGGAAAGAACTTGAACTTGGTTTTATAAGGGGAAATATCGTGAACTTTGCAATATACGAAGTTTTGTTTGATCGCAACGTTGAGCAATAGGACCGTCAAGGAACGTCCGTGGGAACTTCTAGGTGCCGTGACTAGAACGACAACTGTGTTGCCGCTTTTATCGATCTGCTTACTTGAGTCTTTCTTTCAACCAGCAGCGATCGTCGTTGCCTCTGTCCAATGCATGGGCGTGGGAATCAAGTAACTTTCGGGAGGCGATGCGTTCTAGAACTGGTTGGGTCGGGAAGGTATTTCTGCATTCATTTCTCAGTCTTTTATATATACCAACTGAGCTATAAATAGGTCTTTTAGGGCATAAGTAAACGTCGCCGGCATCTGGATGTACGCGTCACATTTGCCAGGAGACGCGTCGTGATCCGGGGCTTACGCGTCGCCTGCAATGGCTTGATAATGCCCCTGCCACGCGTCCTCTGCTCCTCTTCGTCACATTGTGTTGCCGCTTTTATTGATCTGCTCGCTCCGAGTCTTACTTTCGACCAGAAATGATCGCCGTTGCCTGGCTCAGCCTACGCTGAAAATCTCTACTCTGATAATGCTGAGCAAGTAGGTGTGTTACTTTTTATTATGAAAAGCTCAGAATTTGTGTTCGACGTCTACTTTTCCAAATAAGCTTGAGCTGTTCTCAATCCTTGTCATTTAACAGGTCGATACAAAACTTGAGTTTGATATATTGGATTGGGCCTGGGAAAGAACCTTCGACTAATCCAGTCCATCCATCGATAAAGATGGGGCACGAGCACTAGCTGGCGCCTAAGAGCTGACTGCGGCATGCTTAAGCCTTCATAAAACCTCGAGAACAGCTGGTCTCGCAGCGTCCACCTCTTCCTTCTTACATCCATCATGTCCACCCCTGATCATTTCTCCGTCCCTTCGTCGCCGTCTAGCATGTCATCTGATGACGACGACGACGACTACGTTAATGGCATAGGCCTTGCCGACAGAAAGCTTTCCCAGACACGGAGAAAGCTTCTCGATTTAATGAATCGTATGAGTAACACAGGGTCAGACATCCTCGCCGCTTAGTGCAGTCAATACGCTTATCATATTTTTTAGGGCACAGAAAGATATCGACCTGCCTCAGATCGCTGTCATCGGCCAACAGAGTGCTGGGAAATCGTCACTGATTGAATCTATTTCCGGAATCACCCTGCCTAGAGCTAGTGGCACATGCACGAGGTGACTCTCTTTGATTCGTCAACTTCATTGCTTCTCAAGCTGTTCGATAGGTGTCCGACGGAGTGTCGACTGCTCTATTCCTCCGCTCCTTGGAAATGTGTTGTCTCCCTTCGTATGGGGGACGCTCACGGCAAGCTCGACATGAAACAATTTGGTGAAGCCATCTACGACAAGAGCCAGGTGGAGGAGCGACTTAGGAGAGCCCAGAGAGCGATCTTAAATCCTAAAGAGTCAATGAGGGATTTTTTGGTCGGGGAAGATAAAGATCTCGCTAAAAATCAGCTCACCTTCTCCATTGATTGCGTGTCTCTCCAAATCAGCGGGCCTGATGTGGCGGACTTATCATTCTGCGATTTGCCAGGTGGGTGCACTCCTCAAATAATTTATAAAATATGTCTAATTCAAAGCTAGGGCTCATCGCAAGCGTAAGCACCGGCGGAAACCAGAACGATATCAAACTGGTTGAGAGCCTAGTCGAGTCCTATATCACGAAGCCAAGCTGTGTGATCTTGTTGACGGTGGCTTGTGAAAGTAGGCTATCTTCCCAGGCTCACATGTGACTTTCTCGATACTTATATCCATTGTAGCCGACTTTGAGAACCAGGGAGCGTATTCATTAGCGAAGAAGCATGACCCTAAGGGGAAGAGGACGATAGGTATGAGTGCCAGACATTGTATACAACAACTGTAGACCTACTAACATCGGTTTAAAGGTGTCCTCACCAAGCCCGATCGTATTGCTGGCGGGGACGAGGATCGATGGATTGCATTCATACGGAATGAAAGGGAACCTCTCGAGAACAATTGGTACTGCGTGAAGCAGCCGTCTTCCGTTGAACTCGGGCAACGAATTACTTGGCAGCAAGCTCGGGAGAAGGAGAAAAACTGGTTCCGCACGACTGCTCCTTGGAAGGACCTCGATACCTTCTACAAAGGATACCTCCAAACCACGAATTTGGTCGCGCGACTTAGTTCTATCCTATCTGATCTCATTGCCAAGAGGTGGGTGTGTATGTGTCTTTCTTCCGTCCCGTCTGATTGCTCTTCATAGGCTACCGGATATCCAAAAGGAGGTGGACGCTGCTATCCAAGATACGGCCCAGAAGATCGCTACCCTTCCCAAGGCCCCGTCCTCGAATCCTCTGCATGAGATCTCGGCTCTGCTTCATTCTTTCACCGTTGATTTGGCGACGCATATTCAGGGAATCCCGAACGAGGATGGGATTATCCAGACTATTCGACCGGAGCAAGAGAAATTTCAGCGGGAGATTCGATCGACGGCCCCGGATTTCCGACCTTTTGAGCGTAAGAATGCTGGAAAGCGTAACCTTGAAAGGCCCGACTTCCTTTCGAACGATGACGGGGAAGGGGATAAACCAGACGGGCCTGTTGAGGATGGTGGATTCCTGCCCGATGATAGTAACACCGTTTACATCGACGAGCTGTGGACTAGGGCCCTTCAGTGAGTCTGTGGTCACTACAGCGACCTACCTCATACTCACGTATACATCAATGTAGCGCTCGAACAAGAGAGCTTCCCGGAAACTTCCCTTTCATCGTCAAGGCGTCTTTCATCTACACGTTCATCGAAAAGTGGCAAAAGCCTGCAAAAGCTTTATGCCATGCTGTACATCGGATTCTCTCCCGGCATGTAGACGGACTCATAACCCGCCACTTTGGTACCTATGGGCAAGGTGCCCTGGAGCAACGTATTCAGTGCGCATCTCATCTGTTTTATTTTTAGCGTGTTAATTGGTATTTCAGGGTGTATGTTCAGGATTACCTGAAGAAGCAACTCGAGCGCGCCGAGGAAAAGGTGGATTGGCTGTTTTCTCTCGAGGATCTCCCGTTTACCCTCAATACTCACTATCTTGCGGATTACAACGCCAAGTTCTTCGCGTACTATAAAGGTGCCAGGCAGAGGGCATCTAACGGTGATGTTATCTCGAAGCTTCAGGGGTTTCAGAATGGCGCTCGGACGACCTCGATACAGTATACGACCGCCAATATTACCAACGCAATCAGCGCGCTCAGCGCCATTGGGATTGAGGGCATCAAAGCGAATGATTTAGCAAGACTGCTTCCCCCTGATCAGATGGAGCCTGCGCTGAGTATTATGGCAGAAGTTCGAGCGTATTTCCAAGGTATGCAGCTGTATCATCTAGCGGCGCGTTACATTCTGACTGAGGACCAGTGGCGTACAAACGATTCTCGGATATCGTTCCCCTCGCTATTGACCACGATCTCGTCCGGGGTCTCAATCGTGACTTGTTGGGGACGTTGTCGGATAGACTAGGGATTTACAGGCCTGAAGGACAGGAATTGTGTGAGAGGCTGGCGCAAGAGAACCCACAAGTCTCGGAAAAGAGAAAGGAGTTGGAGAAGAAGATGGAGAGGCTGCGGAGTGCGAGTAGTGAATTGTTGAACGTGAGATTCTGAGGACCAGGACAATGCTTTGATAGTAGATTTTCTGGTGGTTCTTCGGATCAGTGATAGGTCTTGGACAGGTTTCTGATGCATACACTTTCCCATGCAGGCATTTTGGCAGTTAATTATATTTCTTTTCGACTGAGAATGTAGAGGCCTGAGGATAGACTGGTTACAAGGAGATGCCATAGGATATGGTTAAGTTCACGACGCTCACGAATCGTGATGGCTGGATTGTCCCATTCCGCCGCGGTGTCCCGCCTAGGAATTTTATTTCAGGATTAAATTTACTCGAATATTCCAAAATAATGCTCAGAAAGGGTCTGGATGGCCACGTGCGCAAAAATCGTGGGAAAGTGAAATCCCTGGACGGTGGTTGGTCCGTTGTTCGTCATTGTCCACAACGACGGGTAGGCCCCATTGCTCCTGCTATTCCTTCCTCGTGGGCCGTGCGCCCCATCTACACATTATTTTCTCGCACTGATTAACTGCTACGCTCGCCATGTGGCGCATTGTTTCAACAGCGTCGCGACCAACGTCGGCGGGTCGACTCGGAATGGTCGTGGGGTCGTCATCTTCACCTTCCAGCAGTGCGCCCCTTTGCTGTCGCCTTGGGGTATTTTCTAACCTTTGTACTTCAGGCCGTAGGAATATCTCGTCGACATCTGCACGACATGCAGATATAACTCTGACCGTGGACGGGAAGGAAGTGACGGTACCACAGGGTATGAGCGTAACGACGATATCAGCTTAGGATGGCCACTGAGGACAAGATTTTGGCAGGCTCCGCTCTTATTCAAGCATGTGAGGCCGCTGGTGCCGCTATACCTCGGTGCGTTCAGCAGTAGCAACAACGACCACTAGCTCATTTTTCTTTTCTCCAGATTCTGCTACCATGACCGGTACGTTTCCTTCCCATTTCACGACTTTTCGTCCCTCATATCTCTTCTAGGCTCGCCATTGCCGGGAACTGTCGGTAAGACACGTCAATCACGCCTGCTATTGGACACAAGCTTAATGCCCTTGATAGAATGTGTTTAGTGGAGGTCGAGCGGTCACCAAAGGCTGTTGCATCATGGTGTGTCACAGATATTCGCTCCGAATGATCGTTGTCCTCATCTTCGTCTGCAGCGCGATGCCGGCCATGCCAGGTGCCAAGGTGCATACCAATACGCCCATGGTCCATGCCGCCCGGTCAGTCACCGAGAAATTTACTGGACCTTTGCCATTGCCTAATACTTTTACAGGGAAGGTGTCATGGAATTCCTCCTCTCCAATCATCCTCTCGATTGCCCAATTTGTGACCAAGGTGGTGAATGCGATCTCCAAGACCAATCTATGCGCTATGGTTCCGACCGTACACGTTTCCATGAGATAGCGGGCAAGCGTGCAGTGGAGAACAAAGACCTTGGACCTCTTGTCAAGACATCCATGAATCGCTGTATCCAATGTACGCGTTGTGTCCGCTTCGCTAACGAAGTAGCGGGTGTCGAAGAGCTGGGTACAACGGGCCGGGGCAATGACTTGCAGATTGGCATGTATGTGGAGAAGATGATGAATTCGGAGTTGTCTGGGAACATCATCGACTTGTGTCCCGTTGGAGCGCTGACAAGCAAGCCGTATGCCTTTAATGCGCGACCCTGGGAGCTCAAGAACACCGAATCGATTGATGTCATGGATGCCGTAGGGTCTAACATTCGCGTTGACTCTAGAGGCGTCCAGGTCATGCGGATTCAACCGAAAACTAACGATGATGTTAACGAAGAGTGGATCAGTGACAAGACACGCTATTCTTACGATGGACTCAAGTATCAGCGGTTGACAGTCCCTCTTGTTAAAAATGGAGATCGGTTCGTACAAACGTCATGGGAGGATGCTCTTACTTCCATCGCGAATGGTCTTTCGGCTTCTGGCGCCACGGAGAACGAGATACAAGCTGTTGTGGGTCACCTTGCTGATACGGAGTCCATGGTAGCCTTGAAGGACTTGGCCAACCGGTTAGGATCGGATAACCTTGTCCTTGATCAACAAGGTGGCTCATCTGCTCCGACTCATGGTGTCGACGTCCGTTCAAATTACCTCTTCAACTCCACCATCCCGGGTGTCGAGGAAGCCGACGTGATTCTCCTCGTTGGCACTAACCCTCGGCATGAGGCGGCCGTCCTGAACTCTCGAATTCGGAAGTCATGGTTACACACCGGACTGGAAGTTGGCTTCATCGGTGAACGCGCAGATACGACATATGGTTACGAATATCTCGGTGCTGACGCGAAGGCTCTGAACGCCTTCGTTACAGGCAAGAGCGCCTTTGCCAAGAAATTTGCGCAGGCAAAGAAGCCTCTTATCATTGTTGGTAGTTCGATTGCCGAACATCCCGACTCTGCAGCTTCTTACAATGCCTTGGCGAAATTCGTGGAGAGTAACAAGCAAATACTCCTGGCTCCGGAATGGAATGGCTTTAGTGTTCTGCAACGTGTCAGTCCTCAATTTTCTCCGGTCTGTCGCATACTGATATCATCTCTCTGTCTAGATTGCCTCACGACCTGCTGCCTATGATATTGGTTTTGTTCCTTCGAAGAAGGCTTCCTCCACGAAACCTAAATTCATCTACCTCCTGAACGCTGACGAGGTCGACCCCAAATCTATTCCGCAAGATGCATTTGTTGTATATCAAGGGCACCACGGTGACCTTGGTGCTCAACTCGCCGATGTTTGCCTGCCTGCCACTGCGTACACTGAAAAATCGTCAACATGGATCAACACCGAGGGCAGGTCACAACTTGGCCGTGCAGCAGTGTCGGCTCCTGGTGCTGCTCGGGAAGACTGGAAGATTATACGGTCCGCATTTTCTCCGCTTTTCTTATTCCTTGACTGACGTCCCTACAGAGCACTTTCAGAAGTTGTTGGATCACCATTACCGTACGATGACGTATTGACGCTGCGGGATCGTATGTGGGAGATCTCGCCAACGCTTGTGCGGTACGACGTTACCGAACCGACATCCGTCGGCATTGCCAGTGTCGGGTTGAGGGCCCTGGCTGCTAAGACTGCGAGTGCCAAGATCTCGGGTGCACCGTATGTGAAGCCCATCAGCAATTTCTACCAGACAGATCCGATATCGAGAAAGTATGTACACTTGCCGCAGCCTATCGTATGTATCGAGTTACTGATTAATTTCAAATTTACCTCTAGCTCGGTGACGATGGCGCAATGTACCCGGGCCTTTGTGAATGGCGAAGATTTTGATGTTGGTAGTGTTGGGCAGGAGCCGGCAGCGGCCTTTGCATGATGAACAC
This sequence comes from Armillaria mellea, assembly GCA_030407055.1. Lineage (NCBI taxonomy): Eukaryota > Fungi > Basidiomycota > Agaricomycetes > Agaricales > Physalacriaceae > Armillaria > Armillaria mellea. The sequence continues at coordinate 367,371 of JAUDZF010000017.1, forward strand.
GTAACTAGAAACGGAAACTTAAAAAAGCATCTATTTTTATTGTACATTTCAGCCCAAAAGTCTGGTATGTTTTTACCCAGTCCTCATCAACTCTTTGGTCGCGGTCTGCAGACGCTCCAGCTTTTTCGTCAATTCCTCACGACGACCCGCGACTTGGGGTGATTCTTGGGCCAGCTCCTTGCAAATGTCTTGGCCGTTCGATCCGTAGATCCCCAGTCGTTCGGATAAAGATCCCAGTAAGCCTCGGTCGACGCCTCGAACAAGGTCGTAGTCGATAGCGAGAGGAATATTGTCAGCGAAACGTTTGTAGGCGACTGTGCATGAGTCTTAGTCAGGACGTAAAAGCTAAACAGATAGGGAAAAGGCATACCTTGGAAGTATGCACGAACGTCTGCCATTATCTTCAATGGCGCCTCCATGTGGTCTGCAGGAAGAAGCTTCGCCAAGTCTGGACCTTCAACGCCGTGAATGCCGATAGCGCTCAGGCACGATAGAATTTCATCAACAGGTACCATAATCCTGCATGCTAAATCGCGGCACAAAATCAGCCTTCATGCATCAAGCCTGGAGAAAAAAAAGCGAATATACAGTTTCTAGGTCCGAGGTCAAGTCTCCTGTGTTTCTGCTTGCCCCTCGCTCCTTTGTAGTATGCAAGGAACTTCTCGGTGTAATCAGAGAGATAGTGAGTATTGCAGAGTATATGGCCGGTCTTCCAACTTGACGAGCCAATCGACCCGGGCTTCGGTCTGCTCAAGTTGTTTCTTTAGGTGCTCCTGCATGCATACCCTGTCAAAAGCAGCTTGTTAACATATAGAAAGAATATTGAAAGTAAAGGATCCTACCGAACACGCTGCTCCAAGATATTCTGTCCAAATGAAATGAAATGTTTGGTGATAAGCTTGTTGACATGGTCGGTGAGGACGCTGTAAACAGCTCTGCACAGAGCCTTGGCAGGAGTATGCCACTTGTCGGTGAACATAAATATGTACGATGTCTGTACGACGAATGGGTAATTTCCTGGAAGCTCAGCGAGTGCAGCGCACTGAAAAAGGGTACATCAATAGATGACCATGCTTTCGGACAGAGCACTCACTGAAGAGCCCTCGTGTACACTTCATCCACGCAGATGCAATCGCCTTCGTCATCCTCCGCTTCGTCTTCCTCATTGTTCAGGAACGACGGAGTAGCGAATACCTGACTATCAACAACCCTCCGCTCAAATGGACGGAACTGCGGGACTGTCCCCCGAATATCCCGCTTGAATTGCTCCTGAGCCGGCCTAATCATCTGCAAGATCCCCTCCTCGTCTGATCTACCCTCGACATGCCTCGAGACGTCCACAGCAAACTCTGAGAGGAGTGCCGAAATTTCATGGAGGGGATTCTTCGATGGTTCCTTTGGTAATTTGTCCAGCTGGTCCTGGGTTCCTTCGATAGCACGTTCGAGCTCCAGCTGGATGTCTGGAAGTCTAGGGTTCAAATATCAGCATCTGGACGAGCGACGCGACTGAGGAGGGGGCCTACCGTTTTGAGATCAAGTCTGACAAAATGTTGCTCAGACGTTCGACGAGGTTCACAGTGCGTAGATAACGCTGGTACATGGGATCGAGTTCCACCCAAGAGGTAGTCATAGAGAAGAACTCATTCTCCTTGGTGCGCGCCTCGGCCCAGGTTATGCCGTTCTTGATGTCCGAGGACGAAGGTTGTTTTACACAGTACCAGTTGTTTTCAAGAGGCTCCCTTTCGTTGCGGATGAAATCTAACCATCCTGTCTCGTCACCGGGTGCGATGCGATCCGGCTTCGTGAGCACGCCTGAAACAGAGATGGTTATAATTGAAAGAAAGTTCTGAGGATGGACCGACGAACCGATAGTGCGCTTTCCTTCCGGGTCGTGTGTCTTGGCCAGATGATGAGCCCCTTGGTTTTCAAAGTCGGCTATAAATTGATCGTTGAGAGAGATGTTTGATTAAATTATCGAAGACTTACTCTCGCACGCGACCGTCAAGAGAATCAGACAACTCGGTTTGGAGATATACGATTCCACCAGGGTTTTTACAAGATTGATGTCGCCTTTATTTCCTGTGCTTCCAACGCTCGCGATCAATCCTATATAGCAGGTATGAGTGCTGATCATGCTAGAATAACCACTCGACGTACCAGGTAAATCACAGAAAGACAGATCTGCCACGCCCGGTCCACTGATCTGCAGCGAAACACAGTTCGTGGAGAATGAAAGCTGATTTTCGGAGAGATCCTCGTCTTCACCCTCGAGGAACTCGATAGAACGTCTATTCGGATTCAAAATAGCACGTTGCGCCCGTCGAATGCGCTCCTCGACCTCAGCCTTTTCGTAGATAATCTCGCCGAATTGCTCGTTACGTGCTGTACCTAGCAGCTGGCCATTGACGTCTTTGATGAATCGCAATGATACAATACATTTCCAGGTCTCGGCAGAGTTAGCTAGACGGCACTCTGTAGGACACCTGGATGACGACGATCAGACGGGTAATACATAGAAGCAAAATCAGACTTGTAATTACCTTGTACAGGTACCCGTCGCGCGAGGAAGAGTAATACCGGAAATCGATTCAATGAGGGAGGACTTGCCCGCACTCTGAGACCCAATGACAGCAATTTGAGGAAGGTCTATGTCTACTTGGGCACTGAGGAAGAGGGAAGCGATAATCAATGAGGCAAAGGTCGGAGTAACTAGAAAAACTACAGACCCAGTGCTATGCAGACGGTTTATGAGATCCAACAGTCTACGACGGCTATGAGATAGCGCTGGATTTGCAAGGCCGACACCCTCTTCTTCGACGGTATGGGAAAAGCCAGAATTGCTAGTATCGGAGTCGGAGTCGTAGCCAGCCATGTTGAGGAGAAGAGAAGAAGATGATAAGGATTTTGGGGACAAGGAGTCACACTTTATATCCAAGTGACGGCGCGCATCTAAATGTTTAATTGGAGCACAAAGACACAATAGTAATAGAAGATCGAAGCATACCTTGGGCGCTTAACTCAAAGTCATAGACCTTTCTATAAGTCGACCAGCAGGCAAATGAAAGCGAACACAGTACCTTGTGGCCTATTCAAAGAATAATAAGCGCATGTGCTTCCACCAACTCGTGACAAGTAGGAAGGCGACGATCTCGCAACGAGGCTTGAACATTTTGGAATAGACAAAGTTTTCCAAAGTCCCTTCAGTTGTGCACGAAACAAAAAACCCTCGATTATATGCACATACAGTCTGTACACGGGTCGATATGCTGTAGAACAGCTGCTGAATTGTAGCATTCTGTGAATGGCCACATAAAGGCAACGTTTAACCTTACGCGACCTTCTCGGCATGATCTCCCCATTCTATTGACGATGCTAATATTGCGTCGACCTATACGAGTTGCGCAAAGTACGGCAAATTCAGGAGTGAGTTCCCGATGGCCGTACTCTATAACTCCGATGCATTGCTAGATGACCGGAAAAGGAACTTTGAATATCTCCGCGGTGACAGAACCTAGAGGTAGTTTCTAAGGTCCCCCCTGTAATGATGATAACCGGATCGCTATTACAAGGCTGGCAGTCTGAAAGTTGCGACCGCTCTCCGGCCACAAAGCCTTAAACAACACAAGAACCACGAAACGAGAATTACTGCGCTTTGTGTCCAAGCTTAATGCTGATGCTATCAGATTCGTCTTGTCAGATCAAAGAGAGAGAATGAAAATACTGGTCGGTGGTAGCAGTTTATGAAGTTGGGTTGAATGTGTGCGTGATCACGGATTGCCGGACCGCGATACAGCCTGAGGAGCTCGTTGCCCTTGTTATGAACCTGGAGCTGAAAGCGAAAAGCGCAATATATTGGATCTTTAAACGCAAGGGACTGGTAGGCATTCACCCTGTTATCAATAATTCTTCACTCGCGCTCTGCAAACGCTCCAGCTTTTTCATCAATTCTTCGCGACGACCTGCAGTCTGGGGAGACTCTTGGGCGAACTCCTTACAAATAGCTTGTCCATTTGATCCGTAGATTCCTAGTCGTTCAGATAAAGTCCCCAACAAGCCCCGGTGAAGACCTCGGACGAGGTCGTAGTCTATGGCGAGAGGGACGTTGTCGGCGAAGCGTTTGTAGGCAACTGTATTTAATTTTAGTAGAGGTTGACGAAGGGGAGTGAGAGGAGCATACCTTGGAAGTACGCACGAACGTCTGCCATTATCTTCAAAGACGCCTCCATGTGGTCCGCAGGCAGCAGCTTTACCAAGTCTGGACTTTGAACTCCATGGATGCCGACATTGTTCAGGCCTGATAGGATCGTATTGACATCGTCGGAAGAGCTGGGTAGAGATGCAAGATTAGCTTTCACCTATTCAAGGTTGTTGAAAACTCAAAAATACATTTCTAAAGTGGACATCAACATTTCATGGTCTTGCTGCCGCCGAGCCCCTTTGTAGTATGCGAAGGAATTTTTCGGTATAATCGGACAGATAGTGAGTATTGAGAGTATATGGCTGAGCTTCCAACTTAATGAGCCAATCGATTCGGGCCTCGGTCTCCTCGAGCTGTTTCTTGAGGTGCTCCTGAACGCATACGCTACCAGTAATCATTTTGTTAGGCTGCATGAAATCGCCAGAAGAAAAAGATCTTACTGAACACGCTGCTGCAAGATATTTTGCCCGAACGAACCGAAATGATGGGCGATAAGCTTGTTGATGAGGACACTATAAACAGTTTTGCACAAGATTTTGGCCGGCGTGTGCCACTTGTCGGTCAATTTGAAGATATATGATGCTTACACGACAAATGGGTAATGTCCAGGGAGCTCCCGAGTATGTGCACTGTATGATTGCTAGTGAATTCTTACGTCAAGGGATGACGTTACTTTAGCTTACTGGAGAGCTCTGGTCTGCACCTCATCCACATAGATACACTGATCCTCTCCAATTACCACCGCTTCCCCATCATCTTCATTGCCCAAAAATGTAGGAGGGGGGAGCGTTCGAGTGCCAGCGAAGTTCCGCTCAAACGGGCGAAACTGGGGAGCCGTCCCCCGAATAGCCCGCTTGAAGTTTTCCTGAGCCGGCCGAATCATCTGGAGAATGCCTTCCTCGTCGGGTATACCTTCGACATGTCTAGAGACGTCCATAGCAAACTCCGACAGGAGCGCCGAAATCTCATGAAGGGGATTCTTGGGCGGCTCCTTCGGCAGCTTCGCCAATTGCTGGAGTGCCCCTTCGATAGCGCGTTCGAGCTCCATCTGGATGTTTGGGAGCTTGAGTTCAATGATCAGTATGAGAGTGGGTCATATGAATACCACACATACCGCTTCGAGATCAAGTCGGATAAGATGTTGCTCAGGCGTTGAACGAGGTTCACAGTGCGTAGGTAGCGTTGGTACATGGGATCGAGTTCCGCCCACGGAGCAGTCATAGAGAAGAACTCGTTCTCCCTGGTTCGCGCCTCAACCCATGTTATGCCGTTCTTGATATCCGTAGACGAAGGCTGCTTGACGCAGTACCAATTATTTTCAAGAGGCTCCCTTTCGTTGCGAATAAAATCCAACCACCCCGATTCATCCCCAGCGGGAATACGGTCCGGTTTTGTGAGGACACCTGAGATAGAGAACGTTATGATCGAAAGAAAGTTATGAGGTTGGACCGACGAACCGATAGTGCGCTTTCCTTCTGGATCGTGTGTCTTGGCCAGATGATGAGCACCCTGGTTTTCAAAGTCGGTTGTGAATTGATCATTGAGAGAGATAGTAGATTATTATTTTAAACACTCACTCTCGCAGGCGACGGTCAAGAGAATCAGACAGCTGGGTTTGGAGATGTATGATTCTACCAATGTTTTGACAAGCTTGATGTCGCCCTCGTTTCCGGTGCTGCCAACACTTGCAATCAAACCTGAATAATGTGGGCACTTGAGCTCCGCCAGAGTGGAAACGACACGTACCGGGTAAATCACAAAAAGATAGATCAGCGACGCCTGGTCCACTAATCTGTAGCGAAACAAAGTTGGTGGAAAAAGATAGTTGATTGTCGGTGGCGTCTTCATCATCGCTCTCGAGAAAGTCAATGGAGCGCCGATTCGGATTCAACATCGCACGCTGAGCCCGTCGAATACGCTCTTCGACCTCACCCTTGTCGTAAATAACCTCACCGAATTGTTCGTTACGTGCCATCCCTAGCAGTTGTCCCTTAGCATCTTTGATGAATCGCAACGATACGATACATTTCCAGGTGCCAGTAGAATTGGCCAGACGACACTCTGTAGGACACCTATATAATTGCTGGATCAGACGGGTGTCACGCGGAAAAATAGGAACACCGATCACCTTGTACAAGTACCCGTGGCGCGTGGAAGGGTAATTTCAGAAATCGACTCAATCAAAGACGACTTTCCCGCACTCTGTGACCCGATGACAGCGATTTGCGGAAGGTCGATATCTACTTGGGCACTGAAAAAAAGGATAATCAACGATGTGAGAGGCGTCAAAGTCAGAAAAGTTATTGACCCTGTACTATGGAGGCGATTTATCAAGTCTAGCAGTCTACGACGACTATAAGATAGTGCAGGATTTGCAAGGCCCACACTGTCCTCCCCTACCGAAGGAGAAGAGCTAGAATTGATTCTTGAGGCGGAATCGTGGAGAGACATCGTGGTATTTTTCAAGGTGAATGACAGCTATTTTGCGCCACCTTGGCAGCCTGTCGTCCTGTAATTTAGGGCAGGTTTTGATAGCATCCTCCTTGAGCATCGTCGTGTCGATCCCCATGCCAGCGATTACCACCTGCTACTGTCCATCATCGACCCACGATCCCGACGCAACATACATTCTGAAAAGCTCTTCATTTTCCCTCTCTTTTGATATGAAGTCGTCACGATCCAGAAAAGAAGTCAATAAAGGAGAATAAAGGTAGGACACTGGCTTCCCAGACATCCATAATCTATTCGAAGAAAGACGGGTCAAAAAAACAGTTATAGATCATGTAAAGACAACTAACCTGTGCCACATTCTACCACGCAGATGACGATCTATCCCGGATGACACGCTTTAGAAGCCGTTACATACAATTTGGAAGTAAGTGAAAGTATAGCACACCTGAACAATGCTAAACGGACACGCCCGAACTTCTTGGCACGATTCGCCGCTCTATAGAACAGATTAGGCGACCAGTACACACGCATAACGTACTCAATAGAACAAGAAGCGATGGCAACCAGATCGAGACCAGCTGTCAAAATAGTTAGTATGACATGCAACTGATATGCAATAGGGTCATTGCAATGCACCTTTTTCAACACAGCTGCTCGTCAAAGCGTGAGAGAGAGGGGCAATGGATGTGAAAGACAGCAAGTGAAAGAACAGAGGTAACGGAGCGTACGGTAAATGGAAGCGACGGAGACGAACATTGGGAAAATGACTCGGATGTTCCTATCCCAAATGTACATACGCCGTGTGTAGGCGCATGAGCGGCAATAGCCGCCACCTACAGAAACATGAATGCACGACAAAGAAGACAGAAACCATACTCTGCGCGTTGAATTCTCGCTAATGGTCTTGCACAACCAATAGAATACACAATTGTATCCTTCCTTCTTCGGCAGACAGCAAACTTCCTACCTTAGGCTTGTGTCACCTGCTGTATGAGCACCGTAAACATTATTGCATCGAATGGAGCACTCGTATCTTCTTGAGAATGACGACCCCAGCAGTCAGCTTCATCTGCAATAGGGACCCCAATTCATAATCTTCCCAGAACCAATGAACGCGCGGGTCTACCAGAATCGTTTGTCAGAGATATGCGGTACGGCAAGGTAAGACTAGCACTCACTGTTTACCAAGCACTAACAACGCTCATCTTTGTGGCATCGCAATCTCAATGACATATCACCACCTTCATCAAATATTCGAAAATCCAATGAATATTTTGCGCATTAATCCAAATATACTTGCTTAATAGTGCTACAATGTCAGTCCGAAAATCAGTAACTTAAAAGGGAAGAGATCTATATCTATATAAAAGAGCTTTTTAAGGATCATAGACCATCAAATCCCTATCCTCTGCTAGTAGCCTGGCATATTCCAGGCAGAGTCGGTAGACATAAACTGGAAAACGAGTCAGAGAGAACATTTCAAAAAAAGGTAGACCGCATACCATCCATATCGATTGTCCTTCCCATGGTCTTTTTCCATTGCTTCCCCGCACGGGCAATCCGCCTTAGTTGGCGGTCCGCCTCCTGAGATATGTGCTCATCATGAGGTTGGATCACCCCCAGACTCTCTGCAGCCTCAACCGTCGCAGGTGACGGACCAGAGAAATACGCATGGATGTTATAGATTTCCTTGTACGTCGTCGATAGCGGGATGTAGTGCACCCTATTGATGACGAGTATGAGCAAGGTAGACTGGCGGTCATCGTAAAGAATACTTACCACGGCTGTATCCAATCCGAATAAAACTCTTTGTACATTGTGGCCTTGACAGGGACACTGTCGCTGGCAAGGAATGCCATGAAGCGCCCGCTGTAGCTCATGCCATCAAGATCCATAATGTACTTGTACTTCCAATTGTACCCCAGCCAGACAGCGTCACCAAACCGGTGGTCCTTGACCAGTTCAGTCAATCCACCAGGATAAGCCTCGGGGTTGGTGGCCTTGGTAAAGGCGACGTTCATGATGTCCTCGTTGAGCTTTCCGGTTGAGACAGGAACAGACACATAGCGTGAGGACGATGGTGGGTCCTCGAAGGTCACAGTCCGATTATTGCTACCGGTCTGTGACGCCATTCTGACGAACCGTTGGCGGTGATACTGAGGAGAGAAACCGCTCGGGTTGTTCCCTCCACCAATGGAAGAGCCTCGCCAAAAGACTACATCCAGCTTCTGCTCCCACGGTACTTCCATATCGTCGGTCTCCTTCAGTTCCAGGTTGATGGGATCCCATCCGTAGGTATACCGTTTGGTGCTTCCGTAATAATAGTGGCTGGGAATCTTGATATCCATGAAACCTCTGGCTTTAGCCGGACTAAACACGGGATAGAGTACGGGAATTGTTCGCCAATCGGAGAAAAAGAGTCCTTGCTGGTAATGTGCATGTGGAAGAGTGCAGAAGTCGAGGTTTGCCGAGCTCGAAGACAGGAAATGGAAATCACTACCTGGACGTTGCGTTCCGGACATATAGTCAATAGGTTGGGCAGAGAAAACGTTCTTGGTCGATGCGTACAGACGGCGTGCGGGGGACCTAGGTTCACATGTTCGCCGCATAGCTTCCCATACGTTGCCGTCGCCTCGCCAGTCTGGGATGAATTCTCCGCCAAGCATGCTTTCGACGCCAGCTGAAGGGAAATAATGTCAGATTGATCGAACGTGAGACAGTGTGTTCACTCGCCTGTCGAGTCTTGGTTCGTGAGATTTGTGTATTTCCTGTGCTCCCATGGTACGGTAACGCGACCCTCAGCATTGGCATTGACCGGGAAATCCATGTCAGGCAACTAGCGTGACCTAAATGAGTTAGTGCCATCGCAGATGTAGAATGCACGCACAGTATGGACGAATTTCTCCATCATCCTATGCAATCCCTGAGCTCTGGCGCTGACATCGCTATTCTCGTGACCCCTGTTTAGATTGAGTAGAGTCGCCTTGCCGTTCCGTACTCTGACAAGGTCGATTGATGGAAGTTCGGCAGCCTGGGTATCCGTCGTCAGTAAAGTTTTTCGGGTCGTTGTTCGCGTACCTGTCGGGACCGTCGACGAAGCTCCTGTCCCGGCATACTCCAAAACGGTTCAAGGTCCTCCATCAACCCGTCGTACTCGTCTACCATGATTACGTCGTTGTCCTTGGCGAAGCGCCACCAGGCATCGAAGCCCTTTGGCGGTGGGCGGTGGTACCGTCGTTTATACTCTGTAACTGCATCCTCCAGCGTCTGGCTCTGTCGTGTCACCTTGGCCCTATACTGTTCTTCGGCTGCCTCTATCAGCTTGGGTATCGGATGGGTATTGATGGTCGCCACAGAGGTTGTTTCTCCCGAGAGAACCGATTTTGGGATATCCAATTCAGCATGACTTCTGCTTTCTGCCCAGAGGCCGGCCTGCAGGAAGACAATAAAGACGAAAGCCAGAAAGAAATAGCCGCTATGCCGCGCCCATTGCGCTTCAGGACGGTCACCGAGTCGCATCGTCCTCGTCGACGACGGATATAAAAAGCGGGAAATGCGGTCGAGGGCGGCCTTATCGGAAGGGTATTTGTTGCTATTTGCTTCCGCAGGTGTGGGCTCTGGTATACCACCGAATGTGGTAATATAGGTGATCAGGAATTGGGATGTGCAAATTTTTGGGTGAATGATTTTCTGTAGCTCTCACCTGGGTTCCGTTTCCTTAGAAATTTATGGGATATCTTCTTAAGTAGACCGCAATGCCATGATATATTTTCTTAGAGAATGCATTGAAAAGAGCAAATCTCGGGCGACGGCCGAGGTGCACGCTGCAGGTGTCAAAACATCGCTTTATGCAAAAATCCGTGACAGTCAGTATCATGGTGAATTTGAAAGTCCGGCGTGGTCGGCAGCTGCGCTGTGACGGAAGTCACGCGCTTCGGATCGCTTGGCGCCGAAAGACGGCAGAGCGGACATTCAAGCTGTCGCATTCTGTAACTCTGTAATTCCTGCTACATTAGTAGGTCTTATAGCGGAATCGTGGTTTCTGAATTCTGAATTATAGCCGAAGCCCGATATCAATAAAATTCCTATCTTCGGAAATTTCTCTGGGCGTAATACGTAGAAATTGCCAGAAAAGTAAGATATTCGGTGTGGCGATGACTTAGCTTGTCACTATCTAAATGTGACCATCCGTTACTCTCACGCTCGCCATGGAATTGATCGGCCGAAGCTTCGTCTGCCTGGGATTCTGTGAAAAAATGTGAGCTGGTGGCGGTCTTAGCCGCCACCGAGCGAATCTTTTTCGAATAGCGCATGCTGAGGACTGCAGTACTGCCAGTTTGAGGTTTGACATTTGACCCATGATCACTGAACTGAAAATTCTGTGTGCAAACTGTAAATTTGAGTTTACTCAGTGCGGATTGCAGAACTGAAGTACATTCAGAGCCTTAGCCAGGTAACAAACATACTTTGAAGGCCGGAGTAAACGTAGCAGGCTCTGCCCCTGATGTTGGCCTTTGCAAGCGTTATCAATGTACGCTGTACCATTTCGACCGTTAATTCACATAACGCGTAACGGAGCCTCGTGAAATGAAGCTCCCGGTATTTAGTAACGCGTAACAAGCCTTCCTCAGAGGTAGTATGCACTTAAAATGGTAAATTTGGGGGTCCAACTTGCGCCGGATATACTAACTTTACCTCATGTCCCGGTGAATGAATCTCTAGTCATTTGGCCATACAGCATAACGCGTAATACCCCATGAAGCTACGGTCGAAATAGTATAATACCTCTCGTTTTTGTGCATCCCTCAAGTTGCCCTCAAGCGATAGGTATAATTTTTCCTTTCGAATTCATAAGATGCTTTTTGTTCACACTTCAAAGTCATTCTGAGGTTGTCGAGTGACGTACTAATGTGAAACTGAAGGTAGCAGGTCCTCCCAAAGGCCAATTACGGTCAGTTTGGAGTCTGACTCGCACGGCTTCCTCTCAGTCTACAAAGAAAATTCCTCCGCCGCATTAGTTATACGCTCAGGAAAAAAATTTGAAGCTAAGGGCTGGCTATTGCTGAAAACTGACATTCGTGTCGCGTGCGCGTGATCACTCACCCACAGTACATTCGGAAATCGCCGGTCTCTGATCGATCCGATCTTTCTTTCTTGAACTTTGTCACTACGCTACGGCGTCCGCTAGAGAAGCGGGTACTTCCAGGCATGGCTTTCCCTTGAGAAAGCAAACCGTTTCCCAGCGGCTACCAGTACTCTCAGACGTGATTTTTGCCACTTTATCACTGAGAAATCAGTAATCCCCGTTCCAAGCTGAAGGAAGTGATTACTGACATCTTTGTCTTTTGTATTCAGGACACCAGCTACGTGCTCTCCTCCGACATACCTACTTTTCAACGGAAGTTCCCGCAGTAAAGATCTTCCGGGACGGAGTTAGCGGGCTCGGTCAAATGTTCACTCTTCTTTTAGAAATGTAAATCACCCAGCCATGTTTCGCTGAGTATGATATTTCCCCCCCACCGAATTTCCCTCCCAACCTCGCTTGTTGACGGGCCGAGACACACAACCTCCGTGGCCCCTGATGATAGTCCGACAAGACCGAAATACTTCCACAAGAACCCAGCTACTCGACTCGGAAATCACGATAAGAAATTAATTTCATCTAATGAAACGTTCACATCCTTTTACCCATGTCTTCAAAACTCTTTCAGCCTGTTAATGTCGGTAGTATGACGCTCAGCCATCGGATCGTGATGGCACCCTTGACACGATACAGAGCCACCCAGAAGACCCGTGTTCCACATGTCTCTGTGGTAAAGGAATATTACTCCCAGCGTGCAAGCGACCCCGGAACGCTCCTTATCTCAGAGGCAGTATGGATTGCGCAGAAGGCGGTCGGCAGAGACTACAATCCTGGCGTATGGAGTCGAGAACAGCTTAGTGCATGGAAAGAAGTACCTGCCCTGTTTTATCTTGCAATGATCACTTCGAAACTGATACACCGCCTACGCAGATAACAGACGCAGTCCACGCCAAGGGAAGCTTCATTTTCTGTCAAATCTGGTCTCTCGGACGCGCGGCGGACATTACTTCACTACGAGAGGAGGACTCGCCGCTTCCGTATACCGCGCCGTCGCCAATACGGCTTACAGGGAAGGAAGAGACTCCAAGAGAACTTACCGTCGAGGAGATCCGAGAATACGTACAAATGTACGCTGAAGGCGCGTTCAAGGCTGTATTCGAGGGCGGATTTGACGGCGTAGAGATTCACGGCGCAAATGGTTACCAGATTGACCAGTTCATACAGGATGTGTCTAACCAGAGGACGGACGAGTACGGGGGGAGCATCGAGAATAGGGTCAGGTTCGCTCTAGAGGTAATAGACGCCGTAGTGGAGGCCGTAGGAGCGGAGCGGACTGGCTTTCGAGTGAGCCCTTGGGCTCCGTTTCAAGGCAAGCACCCCTTGTTTCACGAGCAGTCAAATCGTTTCCTACCTACCTCTATCCAGACATGGGCATGGAAAACCCGGTTCCGACATTCTCTCATTTGATTTTGAAAATCAAAGAAAGGCATCCGAACTTGGCGTACATCCACGTTGTCGAGCCTAGAATCAGTGGTCCGTTCACCCGGGACGTGGTGCCGCCAGGCGAATCAAATGATTTCATCAGAGAGATTTGGGCTCCCAGGCCGCTTATTTCAGCAGGGGCGTACACGAGGGAGAGTGCTATGGCTACTGCAGATACGAAAGGTGATATTATTGCCTTTGGACGATACTTTATTTCAAATGTGCGTTGACCGGGTACGACAAATATGTCGGTTCATTAACTTTATCCTTTAGCCCGACATCACTCTGAGGTTGAAGCACAGAATCCCTTTATCCCCCTACGACAGGCCCACTTTCTACATTCGTGGCGATACCAGTGGAAGGGGTTACACTGACTATGCAGTCGCCGTTGCGCAATAGTGTAGACGAACTATGTATACTTGCGGGCAGTCTCAATGCACAAAGGTACAAATATATATTACATAGTATTTTTGCCCCTCCTCTCAGCCGTTAAGGATTGGTAAAGTACGAAACACATTTTCGTGTCAATTCCTAACCATCTGACCATCGAATTAAAGAGTACATAGTACCGGGTTGGATCACTTCCCTCAAGTCCCAGAACCTATTATCCCATTATTCAGACGTCTCGTTATCTATTCAACACCGCCATTGTTTTTAACTCCCAAGATTCGAAATACATGTTATAACTTCCAACGGACTTAACCGGTGTACAGCATTTGAATCTATTAAAAGAGGTGGTAGGTGATAAAACAATTGCATTAAGGGGGAATTGAACCCCCGGCGGGTCGACATACAGCGACATACACATGGCAACGACCCAGGTTACCACTACCCCATTAATGCCAACATAAGATTTTCGATTGTTGCATATAATAATCACTTAGCATCAATGATTGATATACCAACATCTTCGCAGCCTCTGCATCGCACACAACACACGAATCTACAATGGAACATAAAAGAAATGACACAAATCGAAGTAACAAAAACCACGCACCCGAATCGTCTCCCTCCATTTCTTCAGCTTCAACACATACATCGGCTTCGGATCACTGAACGATAGCATATCCTTTTCCCTCAACCACGGCCACTGCTCCACGGGGTCGTGCCCACTCGAACTCCGAGGCGGAACCCAATGGGCCGGGAAAGACTCCATCGAGGACATTTCCTAGATGAAGCGAAGGTAGGTAGCCGAGGTAAACTCTGCCAGCGCATTCTGACAGACAACCACCCACCGGAGCGAAACTCTTCATATGCGAATACGGGCCATACCAGCTTGGCCCAGCCGCGGACTATTTGAGGAGGAGTGAGACCTGATTGAGTGCTTTCAAGGATCATCAAACGCACTTCATTCGCGTAGATATAACCTGCCGACCCGCTGTAAGGATGATTCATGATCTGGAGGCAAGAGAGTGCTTGACCTCCGAGTTCAACGTAGGACCCAGAACTAAATAGCCCTAGGGCAGTGTCGTACTGAAAAGAGCGAGGCTATAAAAACTCGAACTGTTGTGACACTTGGTGGGAGCGAAGAAGTTCATCGTGAGAGGCATCACCAGCTGATATCTTGGGACCCGGAGTGACCATTATACATACTATGCAATGAGGCTTGGACGACCCTGCCATTACATCAGATTGTCCGTCGGGGTAAACAGATGGTTTCCATAAATCTTCCGATAAAGATCAGCGTTGATACAAATAATACAACTGGCTGAATCGTCATCGTAAATCCACAATCTCCAGCGACATACCCTCTTTCATCTGAACATGTCCTTTGTCGGCGTCCTGGCGACATACGTCAATCATGAGGGCCAGAATCCGCAGAATGGACACATACGGTATATATAGGTTGATCCGGATGCGGATGAAATGCTTCTTTAGCAGTGCAGGTCAAAATCGTCTGCAGACCCGGTGGATCCGTAAGGCGAAAGATGCCAAAGCTGTAATGATGAGACGATGAGCACCCAGTCTACCATTCCAGTAGCAGAAGACGCACTTGGGGTTATGTCTGGGTGCGCAGACGACAGCAAAGGATTCAGGAAGCATACGTTGAAACCCAGAGTGGGTATGCAAGTCGACAGAAGACATAAAGCCTATTCAGAATGATTAGCGACAGTGGCTGGATGTAAACAGCTAAAAACATACAAGTTTGTGTGGGGTGTGTGTGAATCTATCAGAATCTTATCAGCGGATGCCTTCAGAAAGACATAAATGGCAACAACGCTCACCCATCCGAGAGTAATCAGGTTCCTCTCCTCAGTAAACCGCAACACCAGCTCCTCTTCGTCCATTGTACACGTGTCACTCGTCGAATGCTGCTTCGGTATCAACAGCGTCGTAACAACAAATTTGTGGCCCTTGTCCTTCCCGAGCAACAGTCCACAGGTTTCTCGATTTATCATCGTGTTGACTTTGGCAATCGCTATGAAACGCGGTAGACACTCGCGGGGCATATTCACGTGTTTGAGCTCCCGCGAAGACGAGCTTGGCCGTGGTATTCGATCCGAGTCAGACCGGGAAAGGTGAGGACGCGAACTGTGATGGTGGTGGTGACCATGGCGTTGAGCAGGATTTGGATAATCGACTGGTGGAGGCGGCTGGACTGAAGAGTGAGGGAAAAAATTGGGGGGGTATAGTGGTTGAGACCTGTGTGGGTATCCTTGCTCGAAGAGGATTGAGGAAGTGACGGCGGGAGTTTTAGTGGAGGAGAACATGGAGTTGAGGGAAGGTGAGTATCCTTGCGTCTTTTGGTGTTGGGTCATAAGCTGCGGGTACTGTATTGGGCCTCCGTTGACGGGTGCCGGTGAAGTCGTGGTAATCGGTGGGGGATATAAGGGTCTAGCCAAACACGTTCAAGGTCACGAAAAGGGAAATAGGTGCTGAAATACATACCGAGAAGGGGCCGCCCTGGTGGGCGTGCGGTTGTTATCGAGAAACGGTTGGTGTTTCTGCCTCGCGCGACGATATGACGATGATTGCTGCGGTGCCTCAGAGTCCGTTGAATCGCCCTCGTACCGAGTCGGACTTTCAAGGGGCATCATCCGGGGTTCATTATTCATATTCAATTGAGAGAAGTCCGCCGCAAGATCGGAGGTCCGCGATGGGCCTGCGGGTGGGGCAGACGATGAAGCTAACCGGGTTGTTGGAAACGGTGGGTAACTGGAAGGTGGTGGCATAGGAGGAAGCTGAGGAAGCTGCTGGTATAATGTTGCAGTATTCTGCGCTGATCCGGAAGATGCGGGAAATCGGGCAGTTGGCTGTGCAATTGGCTGGGACGATGAAGAAACATTGAAGATCTGATTCGACATCGACGGAATGGGCATGGCCATAGGTGGTGGTGCGCCCATGGCTTCACGCATGGTCATCGACGAAGGCGGTAGCGCCGGGGGAGGCGGAACAAACGTTGCAGCATTATTCTCTGCAATCCTTCTCCGTTCATTCTGCGCGTTCCTCTCCGCCTGCTGCTGTCGCTGCACCATCTCCTGCACCTGTTTCTGTCTCTTTTCCTCGTTTCGCTGCGCGATTTGCTCGGACCGGAGTCGCATCTCCTCTTGCTGCTGCCTGCGCTTTTCCTCCTGGTTATTAGCCTGTGAGCTCGTTCCGTTTGCTGCTGGGGGTGCGACGCCTGCAGCCTGACGTGCCACATCCATGACTGCAGCGGTCCGCCTATCAGAGTAGCTGCTTGGCGCCCCGGCGGCTGCGCGTTCCTCCGCTATCAGTCGATTGATGTCCTCAGTTTGCTTTCTCCACATAGCTTCTTCATCGCGCCACTGACGTTGTTGTTCTTGCGGTAAGTTTATACGCGGAGCGTCGGTCCGTCCTTGTGAATTATTCATTTGGCGACTAAGTGATGTCGGAGTTGGGGTATAACCCCCATCCGGTTGTTGCATTGCACCGCCATACTTACGATCCCATTCTTCCCGTTGTTTTAGTAGTTTCTCTTTGACCCCCGCAAGAGCGGCAAGAATACGTTCACCGTTCTAAGAAAGTAATCAAATTAGAACACTGTTATAATGAAATAAATCAAGCGCCCGTAACCTGGGGAACTTTGCCTAAGAAAACGAGCATGCGCACTCACTTTCGCCAAAGACGACTTCTGCTCTTCGCTGAGTGCCTTGTCGTAATCAGGGTGAGACGCAATGACCTCCAATGCGAGTTTTCCGGCACTGGCATAAGCGACGAATGCATTTTGGAGGTCCTGCTGCTCCTCGTAGCTCTGGCCTCGGTTGCGCCAGTTATCTGCAGTCTTCAATAAAGACTTGATAGGTATCCGGTTGTCCTGGGACACGACGGCGCGCGCTGCAAGGTCGTCAATTGTCGGCGGTCGTGGTGGACAGCCTCCTGGTGGCGGGTAACGAGGTGACGTTGAAGACATGGCACGTCAGATTAAGTGTCCTCTAAGGGAAGCAAAGGGAGAAATATAGAAACGGTGGGCGGTAATGATAGTGGTACAAGAATAAGGGTAGCTCCCTTCTTCCGTTTCGAAGGCTGCGCTGGTCCTCGGCATCACGTGATCGACAGTTCCGGGCCATTAGGGGCTATCTTCCCTACAAGGTTTGCTTCAACAAGCTGTTTCCAAGTTTCAACGGAATTTATGTAAGTCGTTTCTGCATGTCGATTCGCGAAAAACGGAGGTTCATTATTGCCTCGTGTTCGATATTTGCGCCCTCAAACTCCGGCGCCAAAGCCTTGGAATATCAATTCATTGATAACATCTCTACCCCGGATTTCCATGACGAATACGCATGTGCCCTGAACGGCTCGCCCTGATGCGTTGAAGGGGCGGTACCGAGCGAGCTATGCTGAATGAGAATGGGTACTACGAAAACAGAATAGTAGAATAAAACTCGTCGTGAAGGTTCTGAATTTTGACATTGTTTATTGTGATCACTGGCGGGGTATGAGACGCGGAAAAGGGGGACGGTCACACAGACTCACCGTGCCGTCGATCGTGTACTCGGTCAAAAACGTGGCCAGAAGGTTGAGGGGGTATCCATGCGGATACATTGCGCTTTGAGGGAAACAGATCCCAACAAGCCTCTTACAGCCCATCGCGATGAACACAGCAATCTTTCATTTCGGTCACTAGGTGGTATCATACCCGTATTACGCAAGTCGTCAGATTACCGTGGGCCCTGACATCGGATAAAGAGCTGCAAATGCCGGTTATTCAGCTTAAATTCCACACGAAAGACACCGTTTCTCCGGTCAATAAAAAATTTCTGGTACGAGCATGGAGTGGCGTGCCAGCCCGTTGGTAGAGTTTTTTTTCTGAACCAAGATCAACAGCATGTGGGTAGAAGAGGACGTCCGCGCTCCAAACTGTAACTGGTTCGAGATAGCCCCCAGAAAACTTCCGAGAGAAGGGTATCAGGATACACGAATTAACGGTACCATATGAAAGGACACGCGTCGTCCATGTGTTGCCAAAGTTATTATTCTTCCCCAGAGTTTGGTAAGTAAGACTGCCAGTAGGCCGGAAAGATAACTGATGAGGCTCAGACTCGGAGCATGTCCCAGTGGCACAAATTGTGAATCGTGCGGCACGATTCACGTGGATAGAAATGGCGGTCCAGTATTTGTATCCTTAGCCGCTACCGCGGTAACGAATGGTACAGGATATCCAGGTCCCACTAAAACGCAGACGGTGGTACTGACGGAGTCATAGTGCACAGCGTAGGCTCGGCCCGATCCTTCCGTTTTTTTGTCGGGCACTCAAAATCAAACTTTATCCCAGTCGCTCAACCCGGCCCACTGGCAACCTCGAGTATCAGTACTTCGAAAACCCAACTTACCATCTTCGTCACTTGATAAATATCTGAGGACGCAGCATAAGCTGTTTCATGGTAGGGACATTCTTTGACTACGACCGCTATCATGCCAGTGTCTAATGGTAACAGGTATTTTTACCAGATCACGGACTTAGTGCACGATAGGGGATGCCTCGTTTATTGCCAGCTTTGGGCTCTTGCGCGCAGCTAACTATGTGAAGCAGTGTGGGAAGAAGATCTATCAGCCTCCCCACTTTCAGGCTGGGAGAAGTCGACCCGTTCCGTGACTATTGATGAGATCCACGATTACATTCAGATATACACTCAAACCGCAGCAGATGTGTTCGGCTTTGACGGCGCAGAGGTCGACACAGCTGCAAGATACAGGCCAGTAAGGTGGGATCGTGGCGAATAGAACTCGCTTTGGTCTCAGTTTGAACTTCCACGATATAGAACCGCGAATTGAATACGCGTAGTTCTGAAGATGTTATCTTCAATATTTTTTAACGATCGCGATGTACTTCGTGCGACTCGGATCTGATCTCCAAGACCACACAATACCACGGGAGCCTTCACAGGGGGGATCACAAACCACCGGGAGCGCAAAGCTATAGTAACAGTTCAGGTACAAGATCCGGCTTCTCCGTCTGTAAAAAATAATCACGAATCAAAATCTAGCACCAGTCTTTTTGCTTGAGCAATGCCCTTCGCCGTCGCCATATCGCTGGAGTACGCCATCTCGCCGACGACATTCTCCCTTCACGTCTTCTCAGCAACAATCTCATCTGAACCACGCGCTTCCACTCATCTCCACGTTCCAATACGTCCACACAACTCCGCACCGGCTCGTACGCATACTCCCCAATTTCATCATCATTAACAAGGACGACGTTCACATCAAAGTTTGCACACATGAGCGAGATTCTTGCAGACCTTTTCTGCACAGGCAGCGTCTGCGGAAGCCCCAAAAGGGAGTGGTATACCTTCCAGATCCTGAGGCTCCCGTAGTTTGAAGGCTCTCTGCCGGCGAGGCGTCCGTATCATAATGGAGTCATCATGAGGTCGCCACTCCGCTAGTCCGCGCACACTTGAAGGGAGCTGAAGAAGATAGAACGACGAAACCGAGCTCATCAGCCGATTCCGCAGCTGCGGAAAGCGGTTGAAAAGGTGGTAGGTTGCGCCTACGACAAAGCAGGGATGAACGGGCGATGTGACCTTGAGGAGCGGCAGCGTGGAGGGGTGATGTTTTGATAGTAAGATTGAGGAATCGGGGTAAAGGATGCTCACGGAGCGAGTCAACGTTGTAGGAAATAATGTATATGTGTAATCTTGCGGTGGAAGAACCTAGCGTAAGACAGAATAGGCTTGGTAAAAGGGAATGTCACATATGGCCTTACGTTTGTGAACGTCCTGCGAACGGCAGGACAGCATTCCTGGTTGTACTCCTGGAGGTCATATGCGCTGAACAGTCTCATCTGTCGGAGTAAGTGTCCATTCCTCGTTTTCCAAAAGCTGCTTCATATCCGCGCGTACTGACGGTAAGTCACATAAGGTCCAAATTCACAGAGAAGAACGAACAACTTACATCGGACGCGATTTAGGTGAGATTCCTGTTCGATGTCACCTCGAGAAAGACCCCAGTAGAACTCCATTTTGTATATCTTGGCAAATTAACATTTGAGATGATACCCGGGCAAGAATGTGGGCCACTGACCTCTTTAGGGCGTAGAGTAAAATAATAGTCTTCTAACCCAAGGAGAAAGTCAGCAGAGTCAGCCGTAGTGAGACACCCTAGTGGAACGTAATTATTGAGTTCCATGGTTGCCTCAGATCTTGCCGGTCGTGGTGACAAGCTTGAGCCTGGCAGTCAGGAAGTCTGAAAATAAGTACGTTATAGTAACCAACATCTGCTTCTAAGTAAAAGGCGCAGAAAAGTCTCGTGATCTACGCAGCTTCGAACGAAAGGTGACCAGTGCCACTGGTCTGTGAAAAGAGCCCATGAAACGAGGTTGAGTAAATCTCTCGATGCCGTCCAGGTGCACGATATGTAATGATAAAGCCACAGTACGATTGCATGGGAGGCCTGAAACCTCAGTCTAGGAATACAAGAACAATTTCAAGGCGAATGCTTGTTACTAACTGCAACACGATGCTGTCATCCTAAAGCAAGTTCCTGTCTCTCTCGTCTGTGTCAACGTAGCAGCTGTGTGATCCATATGCTGTCGTTGTAGAGCATAACTTGGGTATGGAACTAGTACAGAAGTACTTGAGCAGTACTTGGAACCAAAATTTTCATACCAAATTCGGAGATCTTAACTGTTAGTACCTTGGTGGAACGACTCATATATTGGGCTCTTAGCATAGTTGGTAGCGCGCACGCTTTGCATATATATTTATCTGCGTGAGGTCGTGGGTTCAAATCCCACAGTGTCCAATAAATGAAACTTCTGTCACGTGTTTTTTTATAAACTTAACTCTTGAAACTTGTAACATTCTTCATCTATGTTTGGAGTAGGGCTGCGCACGTAACCCCCAAGGGGGGAAGTACTATACCGTTTTTTACTGGGCCCCCCAAGAGGGGGGTTCCAGTACGGTTACTTACCGCTTCTTACCTGTCACGTACAAATATCACATGATTGGCGTGCAGTAATTTCGCATTTTCAAAAAATTTCATCCAGAATCTTAATCTTCGCGCTTTTTCTGCATTTCTCCCCTCCCTTGAGCTACAATTCAGTACATAGTATTACAGAACAAACTTGCACTTCGTCAACATAAAACTGTCTTAGTAGAGCTGAATATGACAATAATTTTGCTTGCTCCTACATCATCACATGACAGGTAAGTTACCTCGACTAAAAACCCCTCCAGAGGGGGGAGGTAAAGTACCAGTAACTAACCGGTAACTTACCGGTCCGAAACCCCGGTGTATCAAAACCTAGGGTTTCGTGCGTAACCCTAGCTTGGAGTTCGCTGAGCTCAGGGGTCAGGCCTTCAGGACTCAGCGCTCCTTCAATCCCACGAGTCATTGTTGAGCCTAAGTAGCGAGCGCTCATTAATTATTGCCCAATTCACTCATGAAGATAAAGGACGAGGATAGCATATGTATTCTCCAGGAAGTTCATTTGATTTCGTTACCAATCTCTTCTCAGGTGGTGTAGTTTACTCCAATGGGTTATGGTCCTCTTTTCTCCCTCCGTGAAGGAGGCACATTTTAAATCACGAGCCCTGCTGGAGATGTCTTCCTCATCGATGAGATCGACTACGGCTGGCCTGCATCACACCTTTTATTGAGACTGTTACTTGAAAAAGTAGTACGACATCTTACTAGGTCTGCCTCTTCGATTCTGAACAGTGAAGATATCCAAAACAGTAGATACCTGTTCAGCGTCGACTTTCTGCGGCTAGGGGTAACATTCAAAGTGCACTAGAACCTGAGGTCATCGTAATGATTGCTACGGACTTCGTCACGGTTTCTTGGGAGTCAAGTAAAGCGTGTCGGTGACAAGTTTACCCCGATAAGGAGTGATGTTTGTTGATGATACCCTGATGATAATGGCAAAAAACACGGGCTCCGAAAGTACTGCTAATAAGTTGCGATAGTTAAATTTGAAGTCATTCGTATTGAAACTTTCATATTACACAGATGGTTAGCAGATATCTGACGAAAAGGTAAAGAGTCAAAATGAGTGGTCTCTGCTGAGTGCTCCTGGATATTATCCTTCCTGGTCGTGGAGTAGTTCGAAGCATATTCATTTCTGAGATAATAGACTCTACTAGGAACAAAGAAAAGTGGCAGATTTTGATGTATAATCGATCAACAGGCCACCCCAAACAATCCAGCCAAGCTGACCATTGCGCTTGAAGTTTTCTGTAAGAGGTGTCAGTACACGTGTCATGCGTACCATGAGCAGAGGAACGTGGCACTCACTCCAGCAGCTCTCTGGTTTATCCAACTCTACAGTATTGAATTGCCAAATGAGATGTGTCGCAGTTCCACAGACCGAAAAGACAAAGTAACCCCAATCTTGTCGATTCAGGTACCCTGCAACAGAAAGCATAGCGATAAAGATCATAGCACACCCGACGAGCATGGGCCGGATCCAGGTTCCGAAGAGAATAGCGGTGGAAAGCACGCCTGTTTTTACGTCGTCGATGATATCTTGACAAGCATATATGGTGTCTGTAAAATGTGATGAAATTCAGCATATAGTGCCGTCCAGACGGAGTCGGCTGACCGTATAACATTGTCCAACTAATAGACACTTGTGAGCGACGTCGCCACGTACGACGAATGAAGAGAAGCGTACCACCAACAAGCAGCGAGGGCACAGCAGAGAATGTCGTAATTAAACGTGTTCGCGGTTGACACATATGCGGTTACGAACCCAAAGTTCATGGCAAACCCCAGCCACGCTTGCGGCCAGTATGTTACTCGTTTGAGGAGAGGATATATCGCAAATCTGCAAGGAGCGGAGCGAAAATATTTAGGCTCCAGCATGATTGCAGATAGGCTGCCCTCTTACAGTGGGAGAAGCTGAAACAGGGCCGCGTAGAAACTACAAATAAAGTTAGAATTAATAATTGAAAAGCATAAACCGGTAACTGACGCTAGACCATCAATCGTGAGATAGAAGAATAGAATTCCCAGCGCGTATTGTACCAGAAGGAAGACGGTCGCTGCGAGGACGGTGATGCGTCCACTTGGAAGCGGTCTGTTCTTCGTTCGCTCTGGAAGTGGAACTATGAGATCCTTTCAAGTAGACGTGCGCGGAAGAATCGACCAACCGACACCGGCATCCACATTCATATCAAATATATCGTTGACGGTGCAAGCTGAGCTACGTATTATAAACGCTCCGACGAAACATTCAATCAGCTTGTATGCATAGGAATGTAGCGCAATCGCTGGGGCCATTGAGTATGACGCCATAGGTCAAACCCCAAGCTAAAATATTTCGTCTCAGTCAACGTCACCGAAGGACTTGAATCACGTACCCAAAGGCCAGAACATTAATATCGTACCCGTGGGCTATGAACAAATAAGATGAGTAACTCCTGACTTGCAGTCCCGATAAAGATAAAACCAACCTTGTCGAGACGAATCAACTCCATATATGGGTGATATTTCTCTGGAAGCAATGTTCAGAGGAAAATTCAGATTATGCCTGACTGGCGAAGCATGATGGGTGGGGAGCTTTTCATGAATTAGGAAGAAGGGACGTGGTCTCACTGCTCATCGCGTCAAGGAACAGGAGGCAGGTTTACAAGTTATACAGAGAGCTTGAGTTGGCGGGGCGAGAATACCGGGTCGAAGCAGTTTATATACCGTTGGAACAAGGAAAGAATCGAGCCATCCCATAAATATCGGACTCTCCTCTGACCCGAATCGAGCTGCGTTAATCTAGCACGAAAGGAACAAAATCCTGTGTCGTTATCGGTACCCCTCCCGTGGCTCTAGGACGCTCATGGGTCGGAACTGGGATGGCTTCAGCTGAAGGTTACCTTTGCCCAGCCAAGATTCGACCTGTCAGACTTTGAGTTTCAACTCCAATCAATAACCGAAGAAACGGTGCAAACGTTATCCGCCACCGTCTGTATACTAAGGTGCTCTAGATATCGCAAAAGGGTAGACTTGCGATGGAGAGAAACTTTAGTAGGCGCAGGATCAAGGTCTTTGCTGACCTTGCCGCCAGTAAAGACGTTCCCTGAGAAATAGTATTATGCTCGCGCCTCGGACCATCCTTATCCAGAAGTCAGTTCAGCGTATTCATTCAGAATGGGGCCGACGGTTATCTCCGTAACTGTTAACAATCGTTCTCGCAGAAGCTCGTTAGTGCAATCCGCATCCTATGAGGGTCCACAAGCCCGTCCTAGCTCGGGTTCCTGGGAGAATACGAGATTTTTCTATGGCATGCAACGGAAGACAAACGGCGGCAACAGGATTGACATTCAGGGTATGCAGTCCAGTGCCCGATCCCCATTACCACCGGAGCCGAGGGCGAATGTTCAGTTCGGTACGAGGTCTGGAATGGGCGTGTTTACTTGCTGAGCATCCAGAAGACAACAAGGGACATGAGGTAGTCATGCTCCTGCGGATATCAAAGTCGACTTCAAGTCAGAAGCGAATGAGAGATGGACAGGAGATAGGTCGCCGTCTGCAAGGAGCTGCGCGATATGTAGTCCACATCAATCGGACTCGAAGTCCGTTTCGCTCGGTCAGCCTACTCGAGCTCATGTAATCTTTGGACGAAGATGCACAATGATCCAGAGACCCATCGCAGATCGTGCTCTGCACACGACATGGAAATAAGGATACAAGCAGGGATCCAAAAGACACTCATGTTCAGACTTCATACAGTCTGAAAGATATTTTTGAATGTGTCCAGACGACGGACTGTCATGACGGCCTACATGAGAATCCAGGACTGCAATGTCTTGTCGGCAGGATCATCTATAGAATCTATTCTGACAACGAGTCCGATATGAACTACGTCCAGCGGGATCTTCGGCCTTGCTGAATGAAGTCGAGAATATCAAACAGATCCGCCAGGCCTGAATTGCAGGTCGCGCACCAGTTCCGTTAGCCGAAAAAGCAGTGGATCAAATTTAATGATAGACCATGCAGTAGATTACAGGACCTGTGCACTTCTATCAGTTTCGCTATTATTCAAGCGCTATCCTGATACTAAAACTCACGGTGAAATAAATAAATAACCATGGAACCGAAGGGACGTAAAAGCGATTACTTTTCATCACCAAAATACTCCTCAACCAAGACCTTCTTCCGTAGGTCAAGAAGTACCGCGTCCATCTCCGTTCGTGTGGGCATCTTGGGGGGCATGAGGTTTTCGGCAGTCAAGAAAGATATGTATGATGCTGCTGCATGAGCGCTGGCATAAGCCTGGTCCGCCGACGGCTCTAGACGTGACGGCGGAGGCATGCTGACTGCAGTCTTCGAACGCTTTAAATCTTCCGTTTCCGAACCTTCCTCGTCGGCATCACCATCCTTGACCTTACGTTTACCGGTTTGCGTTGCTGATGAGCGCGACGGGGCCACTGAGGCGTCGGAAACGTCCGGGCGAGGAAATTTTGGTATGGGATCGTCATTTGGAAGACCCAAGGCTTCTCTAAGAGTTGTATACGCTTCTTCCCATTCTATAGGTTGACCGAATGAGCAAGTGAAGGTAAAAAAAGAGCATTCATGGACTTACCATCCCCTTCCGCTTGCCGCTCAATTTCTAGCAATTTTCCATCTGCTTCGTCTGTATCACCATAGTATGCTGGACCTTGCCCTAGGAACTTTTTGTAGAACGCCAAGGTCAGATTCTCCTCTTCCTCCTCATTCTTTCGGCTCTGGAAAAGTTCTCGAACACCTGGTAGCTCCTTCGCTCGACCAAAATACCTAAAAGCACGTTAGAAGAAATTATGCTATCCAAGATTCGATTCTTACTTGTAACCCTTTGTTCCGGGTACCTCTTTCCCGTCATCGTCTAGCATGGCCACATTCCGTCGATAGTTAGCGCCGCCAAGGGCCACGATCTGATTCTCCCAATGACGCTTTTCTCGCAAAATTTTATTGATTTCATCATTTAAATCACGGACTTCATAATCGGTGAGGCCGGCTACAAAACAATGTTGAGCGCACCGTACTGGGTAAGTGGGAAAGATACCGACCGTCCTGAATTTTCGACACCTTGCGGCTAATTTCCCTCAGAATTTCTCCTCTCCATCGTTCACATTCACGTAAGCTTTTGCATGCGCTTGCCATTCGTGGTCGACGGTCTCCGCGAGTCCCAAGGCCAAGCTCCGCCGCTTGTGCCTCTCGGAACCGATACAACATGGACTGCGCCTTTTCTTCATTACGAGCCTGGTGTTCCGTCAGTATTCTGCACAAGAAACAGCGATGCAGCACACACCATTTTTGCTGAATGATGGGACTGAACAAGTGTGAATGTACGGTGTCACGTCACGTCACAGATAGTTGCTCAAAAATTCGGCAGCACTCGGCACTGTATATTTTTCGCCGGATATGTGCACAATGGTATATTTTGACAGGCGCATCGCCGGATATAGCTCTCTCTCTTACCACACGGATGACGCCAAATATTACAGACGTCGAAGAAGGTATGCCTATGTTCTTCGAAAAATGTACATTGGCTGCATTTTGCGGTAGAAAAACGCCACTTTTCCAATGTTATAGCAACATTTCACAAATATACTCAATATTCGGTGTGTGTCTAATTGTTTCACAGTGCCTTGTCAATAGTAACCACTATCTCAGCTAACAGCAAATAACAGACGTAGAAGAGATCTTTTTACTCTTCCAAAGGCTGACCAGGACCTTCTTGCCTCGTTGGGATACAAAGAAAAATTAAACCTTGTTGACGATGCCATTTTGGCTAATGCCGCGTTCCTCAATCAGATCGTCGCGAATCCGGAGATATTCGGGCACGATGTGGATGATGAAGATGGTGCTATAGAATCCCTAGAACCAGTAGGTCATTCACGTTCACACGACACAGGTCCGTCTGGTTCAATCCGGACCATCAACATACATTCACGAACCTAAACGTTCAGAACATGCGCATTCACACTCACATTCACACTCACACGGTTCCCATAATGGCTTCCATTCCAATCCGAAACCATATAAACCGTCGGATTTTGATATGGATAAGCTAAGGAGTACCCTCAAGCAGTTTGTGCGTGATTGGAGCGAAGAGGTAAGGTTTGCGGCTCGCTCTGCGGCGCTTCTATTGATAATCATTGGCATCACAGGGCAAGGAAGAACGGGAGGCGTGCTATGGCCCTATGAAAGACGCGCTGCTGTACCATTTCGCTAGCTCCTCGGACGAAGATAGGTGAGCGGTCCATACAGACTATTGAGGCTTCCAGTAAGCACGGAAATGCAGCGAAAGAATGGAGTGAGATGCTTCTGCTCGATAAACTTCAGCCTCTTTGCAAATACCTAAAAACTCTAAGATGGTGCTGCGGCTGAAGGAATCACCGTTTTACTGCAAGCTTCAGAGCCGTGCATCGATGGAAAAGTCATAGACTGATATTGTATCAGGAAGAAGCTGCGGGTACTTATTCCTGGCGCTGGGCTGGGCCGACTTGCCTATGACGTTGCCAAGTTAGGTCCGTGGATTTGTATATTCTTGAGCACTCAGCTCAGCCATTCCTAGGTTTCGCATGTCAAGGCAACGAATTCTCTCATTATATGCTCCTTGCATCATTCTTCATTCTCAACAGGTACGGGTTCCTTGTAGGCGACAGGCTTGCTCTAACTATAACACAGAACGGATGAGATCAAGAAGTACACAATATATCCATACGTACACTCATTCTCCAACGTCTACTCCCGATCAACGATGTTGCGCGCTATATCGATACCTGACGTGCTCCCATCAGACCTTCCGCCAGGCTCTGACTTCTCCCTCGTCGCAGGGGACTTTGAAGAAATCTACTGGCAGTGAGGTCGACGAAGGGAGAAGAACCTCATTCGGGACAATGGAACGCGATCTTGACATGTTTCTTTATTGATACGGTACGTTCTTTTGATATACCAGGCGGGTAGTTGTTTTGCACCAATTGGAATGCCCCAAAATGATCCAAAGAACAGAATTTTGCAGCAGATATCCTGGGCTTGCCTGACATGGTAACACCGATCTATTGCTGCAGATCAAAATTCTGTCCGTTGACTACACTTTCGACAAATTCTATCCACCTCCAAATAGTCATCTGGTTTCTATTCTCAAATCAGAACGCTCACGTATTCTAGGCCAAGAATATCGTAAACTACATGCGTATCATCCATCGTATTCTAGCACCGGGAGGCGTGTGGATAAACCTTGGTGCGGATTGACTCGTGAGACTTGCAATACATACTGACGTCACATGCACAGGACCGCTGTTGTGGCATTTTGAAAATAACAACACTAATGACCCGTCAGTCGAGCTTGACCTAAAAGAAGTCAAAGCGTTGGCCCGTACCATCGGATTCGAACTCAGAGTAGGCAGTCGGCATTGACATTCTTTCGCGTTTACTCAAGAGTTCCGGAGCAGAACGAGAGCACCGTAGACACGACGTACACGAACAACTCCGAAGGAATGCTTGGCTACGTATATCATGCCGCGTTCTGGACTGCCACGAAGATACAGGCTGAATAATTACGGCAACCGGTGTTCCGCTGGTTTTTCTTTTGGCCGACTTAGCAATGATGCATGATGTATGGTGGCGTAGCTTTCAATGACGATCCGTGGTGCTCTGATTTTTATGGGTTTCGATGACGTTCACATATTACCATAGTGAGGGGCATAATACGGTCAGCGTGATACGGCCGGTGGTTGACTGTGACCTTTCCTGTATATTTTTTCCCTGAGAGGTCAGCTCCATTCTCTCTTCCTACTGGCTTCGTTTACAGTGATTCTCCCGAAGCCTTCTCCCCCCCACAGGAACACCAAACGAAAACAGTGTGTCTTACTGATCAATCGTAAAGATCGTCAAGGCTCAGGTGATCCAAAAATATCCAATGGCCGAGTGCTTGAAGTGGTCGTTGACTGCACTCGGTCCAACATTTTATGTCTACCAGCTATCATCGACTCGTCTTCGGGATTCCTTGGTGGCCATGAATACAGTGGCCGTTACACTATGACAGGCGATTGCATACGTTATTGGCGCCTACTTCGAGGAGAACATGGCAGATGCATCAATGATCGATTTAGGGAGCCAGTTGAGCTCGTCTACACTCAGTACATTTCATCCTCCCTGAAGGCCATGATTGAATCCTCGGAGATTGGTACTGAGTAATCACGTCGCTTAAGGACCGCAGTTCATTGCTTGGCTCTCATGTTATTGATCAGCGATATACCTGCCGGAGATAATATCCTCACCTAGATTTATGCTGAGGCCTTGGTGTCTAATGTCGAAATAAATGTATGTCTGCTGAGGCGCATGGTCTTCGTTTCTGACTGTGTTCTATTTCCTCAGGTCAAAGCTTGACAAGCTTGCCGTGAGGCTACCCAGGACACGACCTTCATGCAGGGGTCCATGTCCATAAAACCGCTATCGGAGAGCATCAAGTACGTCCGACCCGACTCTTACGTCGCTGGCCTTTATTGATTCGGTTCATAGCCGTGGGTCGCGAGTTATAATTTCAATACACAGATATGTTACTCTTCTACCTTGTTCGCATCTATCGGATTCAACTGCCGTCGGCTTAATCCTCTACTACCAACTGCCTTGTCGTCGTCGCCCTCTTTCTCGCAGAGAGTGTCGGAAGACGATAGATCCTAATTTTCACGTATCTAGCTATGATCTTTGGGGTGACTCTTGCAGGTATCTCTTTCGACTGTCAGCATTGCTCCAATTTTTTCTAAACCCTGTTTATCAGTCCAATAAACCTTGCTATCCACACCGGGGGCAAACTCATTGATGGCACTAATGACTCCACATGGTTCAACCGTGGTTCCGTTATACATTATCATCTTCGCCGATATCTATGCTACTGACATCGGAAACGTTTCATCACAGCGAGGCGAATTGTTTGTGTTTGTGCATTTCGCGAACAGGTTCTGAGGGCTCTTGTTTTGAAGTTCGTGGTGTGCGCATGTCTCTCTCGACCGCCACTTGTCGGGCTTGCAACCCACCTCTCTCTCATGGACGCAATAACGCCTACCGGTGCCTTTGCTATGCTGGGTGGGTTTCTGATTTCTGTAGTGTTTCCCTATGGGGAAGTACTCATCCTGGAGGGACGATGTTAGTGTTTTAAGAATAGCTTTAGCATCAAGAATAGTGAATGACTAAGGATAGCTCAACGGGAAATGAGGACAAGGGATCACAGATATATTCCTCGTGGTGTAAAATGTAGCGAAAAAAGCACCGCATAGTACTTAGAGCATACGCATTCACTCGTATGATATATATACCACATCTGTGACTTTAGAACGGTGGATTTAGTTTATCGGAGTCGGCGGGCCGATCCAAGGAGCACATCGACTGCACGAAGTATTTGGAAAGTCCAGATATGATCCGTAGAATGTTCGACGGTCTTCTCTTGATACAGTATGAATTCTTATGATGAAATGCGGTTCGACGGATTTCGATGTCATTCTATCTTATCGGGTGGTAAGAGGCGTGGCACGACCAGTGAGCCGGTCGGGTCGAAGGCAGATCGAAAAATTCTTTAGGTATCTTTTCGGTTTTCCTTTCGCTGATTATGCGTTCATATGCTCTTTCTGCTAGTATTATTCTCAGAGTTCAGATTCCTGTGTCCGCCTTCTAGGCAGTCACTAGACTCTTTCAAAGGATCACAAATTGAAATTCGGGAACGGACCGTCCCATCGATCGATCGTGGACTGCCACGTGATCATGAAGGATTGAAATAGCCGGAAATAAATTTTGGAGGCATCTTTCCAGCCAACGACCAGTGGGGATCCGAACGGTCTCATGATTAGCTTTTCGTCTATTATTTAATCAGGTTCTTGCAACGACCCGTCCTTCCTTCTCCGATCACCCCATCGCTACAGTACACCCCGAGGACTTCATGTCTACTACTATTCCCGCTGACGACAAGAACAACCAGAGTACTGATTTGCTTGAGGTGGCAAATGACTTGGATTCTGGAGAAATAAATGAGCTCGCTGTTGTAGCGGAAGGAGAAGAGAAGACGACTTGGTTTGTCTGGTCTTTGGTTCTCTGTGCAACCGTGTCAGGGCTGCTTTTTGGTATGCTGGTACATTTTCATCGATGAATATTTTCACTGAATTTCAGCATCGAAGGATATGATACTGGAGTAATATCAGGTGCGCTAGTGACTATAGGCTCTGATTTGGGAACAGAACAGTTGTCCAGCGGGCAGAAGGTGTGTTGGACGTTGGGTTCGCGGGCCGTAACTGATGCTAATTTGTCTTTTTGGCAGGAATTCATCACCTCTGCTACGACATTGGGAGCTCTCCTCGGTGGTTTTGTGGCAGGTGCCATGTCTGATTGGATAGGCAGACGGCCCGTACTAGCCATCTCTGATATCATCTTTATTGGCGGAGCAATCGCACAAGCGGTCTGTCACGATGTCTGGAGCATGGTCCGTGTTTCTCCATATATTGTTACTGTTCGCTCACGAGACTTCTGTAGATTGGTGGACGCTTCCTTCTTGGTATCGGTGTAGGATTGGCCTCTTGTATCGCGCCATTATACATCCAGGAACTCTCTCCGACGCGTCTACGGGGCCGCATGGTCGTTATGAACGTAGTCGCTATAACTTTAGGACAGGTAGTCGCATATGGCATTGGTGCAGGCTTCGAGACAATGCATGGCGGATGGCGCTGGATGGTTGGCTTGGGAGCGGTTCCAGCCAGTATTCAATTGGTATTTCTGCTGTTCCTTCCGGAAAGTCGTACGTGTATCCGACCTTCGGACTCATTTAGTCTTTGTTTGACCCTCCTGATTATCAGCCCGTATCATGTTGTTGAGAGGCGATGTTTCTGCCGCTCACAAGATCATAACCAGGATTTATGCCCATGCCAAGCCGGCTGATGTAGAGTTAAAAGTATGTCTACCCGTCATGTGGAGCCCCCGTGTCTGATGCATGATGTATCATCAATCATCAGGTCAAAGTTCTACAAGCGGCGGTGAAGCGAAGCGTAGAAATTACGCAGAGGACGACTTTTATGCATCGTTTCTCATCAATGCTAGTGAATCCAGTGTATCGCAGAGCACTTAGTAAGTTTTTTTCGTCAGGCGTCTTGGTGTACTGACATCCGGATTCTAGTCGTAGGCTGTGGATTGCAAGCGTTCCAGCAGCTTTGTGGTTTTAATACACTGATGTATTACTCAGCTACCCTCTTTGCATCCATCGGATTTAACCAGCCGACTGCGGTTGGTTTGATCGTTTCTGGTACCAATTTTATCTTCACCATCATCGCCCTTATCTGTATCGACAGGGTTGGAAGACGGCGGATAATGATATTTAGTTCACCTGGTATGATATTTGGGCTAACATTGGCGAGCATATCTTTCCACTGTCAGTAATACTTCTCTGCCGATGTGCTCTTCTCAACCTTTTGCCCTACCCAGATCTTACTATTAACACGGGGGGCAACCTCATTGAAGGCAGTGACTACCCGAATTCATGGTCTGCCATCGTGTTATTATCTATGATTATATTTGTTGCATCATACGCTACTGGGCTTGGTAATGTTCCATGGCAGCAAGGGGAACTGTTTGCGCTCGAGAGTACGCCTTCCTCATGCATTAGTTTGAAAATGGCGCTAACCAATCTTGCTCCAAGTCCGCGGAGTAGGAACCAGTCTCGCGACTGCGACTAACTGGGCTGCCAACCTGCTCATCAACTCTACCTATCTCTCACTCATGGAGAAGATAACGCCTTCCGGCGCATTTGGTTTCTACGCTGGACTATGTCTTTTGGGCTGGTTGTTTGTCATATTCTGCTACCCTGAAACAGCAGGTCTCAGCTTGGAGGAAGTCATGATGGTGTTCAAGCATAATTTTGGTATCAAAGAGAG
Organism: Armillaria mellea; assembly: GCA_030407055.1. Lineage (NCBI taxonomy): Eukaryota > Fungi > Basidiomycota > Agaricomycetes > Agaricales > Physalacriaceae > Armillaria > Armillaria mellea. The sequence goes on from JAUDZF010000017.1 coordinate 400,876, forward strand.
CGGACGTCTGAGGAAGACGAAGCAAGAAATGAAGGCAAAGGAAGCTGCGCATGACGTCACATCTAGCGAGAAGGGTGGCACGGAGCTGAAGGAGGTTGCGTCCCCAGTCTAATCTATATACCACATTGTACAACGCATCTACTTTCTATCGTTCTCTTACGTTTCGAGCCTTTGTACAGAGCTGCTCAAACATGTTGTCCTGCTATCAGTCCATTCCTAAGGGAATCAATTATATTAGTCGTTGACCAGTCAATAAGACGTATGTACGTGGCTAGATCTACCTACTTCCTAATCAATGCTATCCACTGTGATATGCATAGGTTCCGCATAAGACCACAATTCAGATCGGGATAGTAGTAAGTACATCTCAAAGTAAATGAAATCCAACACGAAAGAAGTCGTAAGGGGCAGCACAAAATATTTACGGAACGAAGACAACTATCAGCGTATTGACCACTAACTTATCCAGCTGACCATTCGACACAAACGGCACACGCTCCTTGCCAACCACATGTACATTCCCGTCCGTCAAAATGGTTATTTCCGCATCTAGGAGAGGAATAGCACCACTACTCGCTATTCGGTGCCGCAAGTTGTCCACCTGTTCATGGAGCTCGGGGTCCCCATAGGTGCTGAAAGCACCGCGTAAAGCGGGCGTACCTCTCCGCGAGGCATCTAGAACAGGGCTGGAGATCTCTTCGCTAAGCGATTCAACGACGTGGTCGATTGGCCATATATATCCCCCGGCGGTCCAATATAACTCGGGAGTGAGCTTATATAGCTTGAGAGCATGATACAACACCGAATCACCGCCTTTCAGCTGGGAGAGGAGTCAGTAAAGGTGAGAGTAGGCCTCGAAATGAAAGACGTACGCGAGGTACCAAAGATTCCGCCAAGACATCTGCAGGACATACGCCGTAGTCATGAGAAAGGGAGAACGCGATCTTCCTCCCTCTAGACATATTCAGAACCGGTGCGAGCAAGTCAAAGAAGCCATCGCTCGGGTTAACCAGGGGCTCAGCAGCCGTCCCAACCCCCGTCCCGAACGTCTTCAGATACACCCCATACAGGATCGACACCCTACACCCCTTCTCGACCGTCTCGACCTCATAGTCACAATCCGCAAGGAACGCCGACCACTCGATATCCCCATTCCTACCGCCCTTGCCGGTGAACCGTTCCTCCGCATTGGTGCTCTCGGACCGGACGACGAGTGCGCCACCTCGGAAGCGCACGGGGAGGGTGACGGCGATGGTTGCTACCCTGCCATCGTTACGGAGCGAGCGAGATTGGGGCCCCATGCGGCCGCCGGAGACGATGACTTCGAGGCGGTCCCGACGGGTGGTGAGGTAGTGGCCCTCGGGGAGGGATGGGAAGAGGGTGGTGCGGACAGCTGCTAGGATGGGATGGTTCGCGATTTCGAGAGAGGTGGTGAGAGGGAGGTTGGGAGGGTAGAAGAGCGATTCATGCTCTCCATACGAGTCGAGATCTGATGTTTGATGAGGGCGGCAGGCGGCGATGAGAACGTCGAGGGCTGGAGGTGCGTTATAATCGACATCGATGGGGAAATCGAGGGAATGGGTTATTCCGCTCTGGAGAGTTAATGATTAGCAAAGATCGTGGCCATCATGAAGTGGAACATACCTTTGTCCGGAAAAATAAAACTAGCTGTGAGGGATCTAAAGGGATTCGGCCAGAGATTGAGAACACGCGAGTCTTCGCGGAAAGAAGGCGCGATATGTTATCGCGATGTATGAGCTCCTCGTCGTAGCCTGGGTGGTTCAGAACGGGCAGGACGGTATGAGGGCGATAGGGTGATCTGAAGCTGCGCTCGATCTGAAAGTCGACGCTGGGGCTGGATTGAACGTAAGGCAAGCCATCAGAGCCTACGCGACCATAGAATCCCGAGGGACTTGGTGCGCGGCTGCTCGGAGAGAGCATCATTGGACGTAAAGACACAAAAGAACACAAACGGGTTTTACGAGTGTCGAAGCGCGGTGGTCTAACTATGTAGGGCTGCGCAAAGAACGGGCAACACGGGTTAGGCTCCACCCTAGAACACGAGGGAACAACGTGTACGATGATCGGAACATCTAGGCTTGTGACGTTGGATTAGATTGACAACGATGCCTTCCCAAGCATGGAACTCGTTATGACAGTTGACGCCAAAGGATATAGATATCTCTGCATTTCCCGATGTATGTGACGTGGTGGACATTTGAAGGATATTCTGATGTCTGTTTCATGGGCGCTCGAAGATTCTATCAGGTTGCTGAATGAATTAGTAAGTGACAACAAAAAGGGCGTTATCGCTCACACCAGATTCGGAGTTCAAGTATCAATATTGGTCGGCCATGGTCCAGCGTCAAAGACAGAGACCATAAAAGTGCAGGGACTTTCTTTCTTTGAACAGTGAGAAGAAAAGTGTGCGAATCGACCAGCTTTTATGCATTTTGACCTCACCCAATACTTCTCGCAATGGGGATGACTGTAGAGTCGTGTATTGTTCGGTTTTTTCTGGTGATCGGCATTCAGTGCCGCTGTCCCGCCGAGTTGCCGAAAATGGATCTCTCAATAACCAATGGGATTAGAATACTTAAAAGTACTGGGGGATGGTCAATCGATGCTTTGCAGGAAGGAATCATTATAACTAACCAGTATCATATGTAGATTCTGGTAGCCGTCAAACCTTCAGCTTATTATATACAGGTGAATCCATGAAGAAGGGAACTGCCAGTGGCGGGAACCCTAGTACAAAATCATTAGAAGTGTAGACGAGAACGAAAAGAACAAGAGACTACCTTGTAGCCTGTCAAAGGCTGCCAATGCTGAATATATACAAGGGTGAGAAATGACCCTGTGCGTCAGACGTAGACACGGAGCTTTTCGGTCTGCGTAAACCGTGGATCGTCTCCGTCTTTCCTATATTCACCTCTTGTCGTGACGGACAGTTCCCTTCCTTGCGATTTCAAAGCACGAAGTTCACTCAAGTCCTTCTGCGACAACCCCGTCAACACACCCTGCGTCAAAACCTGCACATTGAGCACCCGCAACCCAGGGGCGCGCCTTGACCAGATCCAGCAGGCCAGGCGCTAACAAACGCGAAACCCACACCGAGGAACTCCCAGTCGTACATATTGATATCGAGGACCCTGCAGTTGGTGGAGGATCCTCTTGGCCTTCCCGATGAGGCTGTTGATAGTGTTGTCCTGTTTTTTCGACCATGATGGGAACCGAAGGCGGAGCTCGGTGAGCTGGGGGGATGCTCTCGAGGATCCGGATGAGGTCGCTGTGTCCCTGGGGGGCCGAAGATGGAGAAGGGTGCGCAAGGGGCATTTGGACCGGACGAGCATGTCCCGGATGGAGGGGAGTATGTCAGTCTGGGAGCGTGACGTCGCGGGAGTTGACCGTCAGGGATTCGAGCGCTGGGAGGGCGATGCGTCGCATGAGAGCGCTTGTCGCATGCGTGGAGGTCGCGTACGGAGACGTTGGTGATGATACTAGACTTGTTTTTGCTGAAGGAAGATCTTTTATCATGTGGTCCGAGGAGCTGGTGGTTAGTGAGTAGTCACTCTAGTTTGGGAGACCGCTGGAGGAGGGAGACGTAGTATTCCGTCATGAATTCGTCTCCCCATTCGCGGTCGTCGCTGAATTCGACAAGACGGGGGTACGGGAGCTCGATCCGGTTTTTGAGGTGGCCAAAGTTCTGCAGGGCGACCTTGGAAAGGTCAGGTGCGAGGGAAAAGGCGTCGATGGTGCCAAATTCATGGATGTCAGAGCATTTTAGGTGGAGGGTTTTGAGGTTTTGGGTGTTGTTACGGACGGTGAAGAGGGTTGGCATACGCTCTGAGGACAACTCGAGGACGGCTATACGCCATTGCTTGGACACCTGGATGACTTGGAGTAAAAGGGCGTCGATTATGCCCTTCAGGGAGTCGTCGGTGTATCCATGGCTTGTTTTGAATGTAAAATCCAAAGGATGGAAGGGACCGAGACGCGAAAGTGCTGTCATGAAGGAGGGAGAGGGGGTCCTTGAGCTTGAACGAACGCTTCGTTTGGTCGACCGATAGTCCAGACCACAGAGATCCTGACAGTAGAGTGGCGCGCCAGTCTCTGCAGACGTGACTCAAGACCCAGGGTCCCTTTGACACGTCGAACACGTCGTAGCGCTCTTCCTTTACCAGCGTGAAGATGCGCATCAACGCTGATGTAGGGACGCGTCGAAGCAGCACAGCAACTTTCTACCAGAGGAAATTAGATATGTACGGTCAGTTTTTTCAAGAAACGTACTGATGACTGGTCCATAACGCTTCGAGTTGGGTTGAGGCGTGACTGTGCGAAAACGCTGAATGATACTCAGGCTTGTCAGATACAAAGAATGATAGCCAAATGTCGCTAATCTATCGTGCAGACCACGAGATGAGAGGGAGAGGGAGGGGGAAAAGAAGACCGGTTGCCACGAGAAAAATTACGCGTTCTTTGGCTGCAGAAGGGAAAAATAATATAGACACGTGATCCATTTCTATTCACATCAAGCTCTTAGTCTGAGATCTCACTTTGATTTCACTTGTGTCCGGTGGACGTCGAGTTAACTACCCGTCCTTTACGGAGTATTCACGTCTCCGGCATCAAGCTTTATGTTGGCAGAATTAATCTCATCCGATCTGAAATTTCTGCTTACAAAAATAGTCTGCTGAGGAGTCGAGGACGTGCCCTGCGAATAGAAATACTACGGGCAGAATAATGAAAGGATAAAAATGTGCTTAGGAAGGAAGGAAGTTTTCTTAGTCGTCGGTATTTTTAAACAGAAACGTCACGATGTCCGTAACTTTACAGCAAGCTATCTACGAAATAACACTGGGCTGATATAGGCCAGAACTCACCTTATTCTCATCAATCCCCGTCATCAACATTCCCTCATTTAAGGTTTGCTATTTTCAGATTGGTCCTATTCAATATTCTATGATAAGATAATGGGTGAGTATCACAGTTACAGAATACACAATCGAGAACTTGGTCTACTCTTATCCCTACGCAATCTTTCCAGCCATGTTGTGTTCTCCCTCGGTGCACCGACCCTGATATCCTTTGATGTTACTTAATAAGGCAGCAAGGCTGATGAGATATGAGTTCATACGTCGAACAATTCACTACGACCGAAGTAGTAGCTCTTGATATCACCGCGAGTGGCTGAATAACTTTGCGTCACTATGAACTATTGCTGAGGACATCTTGACATCATGGCGTAATAAGTCAAGGGAAAATAAATAAATTCAGGCCAATCCTCACGTCAGTCGATCACCTGAGTACTACCAGTCAGCGAGAAGCATGTCAAAAGCATGTACGCATTGAGAAAACAAAACGTTTGTCGGGTTCCAAAACAAAACCGATCCAGAAGTATTCCGGTAAGTAAACTTCACTTCCGGGGTCGATACTCATGCATATGCCCGTGGTCGCCACTGATAGCAGTTGCTACCCGCTACCAAAACTTCCACCCAGAAATTTCACGCGTTATTTAACTGCAGAGGGGGAAATAAATACAGACACGTGGGCGATTATCGTCTCTAGCTGCGGATCTGCGCAGTCTACAACCTCTTTTCCACATGCCTCTCACTTTTCGTGTCCTGCGACTAGGATTTCATCGCCTGGCCTACATTTCGTCCAATGTCCGTGTTTTTTCCTGCAAAAATGGCTTGTGGACGGTCACTGGTTCACACCGGCAAAACCGTGGATTCAGAGCGTTCTTCCGTTGGACCTGCTGACCAAAAAGCTGGCAGCGAATAGGAATGCAAGGGCTTGACGTACGGGCGAGGCCTTGCTATCGAATTTCGACCCACTTCCAACATGCAGGCGGACTGAACGTGGAGGTAGCAGCTTGCTATACCAACTTGAGAGGTGGCGAAAAAGGAAGGCGCTGTCTCGGAGCGCGGGCCGGCGGGAGTACAAACTGAAGGCAGTGCTGAAGATGTCTTATTTCCGGCTTGCCCAGTATCCACCATCACCGTCGTCGTCGCTCGGGTAACGCCAGTGATTGGAACCACGGTATCGGCGGGATATTTCCGTTGTGGGAACTTTCTGTTGATGCAGTGCGTGGCACAACCCTGACCGCCGGTTCTGCTCCACCATGCTGCTCCTGGACAAGGACGACAAAGGCTCAGACAGGGCGTCGCTGCTTGCCCTCGATGCCTCGTCGTCCACTGGCTCACCGACCGTTGTCAATGTACCTCCTCCTACGGCTACCCGACTCTCTCGCCGGCTCATCGTTATTCACCTGCTGCATCTGCTCCTTCTGGCCATCACTTTGTCAATCTTCATTGTGGGCATCCTTCGCCTGGAGGAAGATGTATCGGTGCCCTTTGCAAATGTAGGTTGCCGTATTCCCCCCTTTCTGCCCCTGGCTCACGAACATCGCAGGCTGCGCCAATATCCAGCTACTTGTCGCTAGGGTTTCAGATATTCTTCACGGCAGCGGTCATAATATTGGCTTCTTTATCTCGAGTGGCGGCTGTGGATTCCGCTATTCGGCATCGTACGTGGTCGCCTTGTATTCAGTCCATGTCCTTATCAGAATCTAGCGGCGAGTCTGGCTGAGCTCGACCTTCGCATCCAAGCATGGTCCGGCCTAGCATCCTCCCTATCAAACTGGAGACCCAGCTCCAGACAGTCTTTGAACCCTTTCAACACTGTCTTCACTTCCATTCCCCTATACTTTATCGCCTCAGCATGCTTATGCATCGTAATGTCAAGCGTTCTCGGTATGTCGGTCCTTTGCGCCCGAAGCACATGTCTCACATGTTTTCACATAGGCGTACAAATATACGTCGACAGCTCTGTGCAGTCGCTCAACGGTTCGGTGACGAATCATATGGGTTCATACCTCGATCCACTCAATATTTCCACACGCGACATACGAGATGCCTACGTGAGAGACAGTGAATGGACCTGGCCGGTATGAAAGTTAATCCCGCACTCCTGCCATGAATCTCACAAAGGCGTAGGCCAGAACATGGGACCTTGATATGTTCATATCCACAGCGGGCTACTCAAAAAGCCCCGGCCTTCAAAAAAAGTATGTCAGCCCGTTTACTGTTCGTTAGCCATAGCTCAGCTTTGGTTCAGTGTTGTACACGACACTCCCATCAATAATTTCCCAACTCAGGAATACAGCTCCAGTATGTCCTTTCTTTCCTCATTATGGTACCTTTCATTACATTCGCTACAGTCATCGTTAATTCTACAACAATGAACATCCAATGTAACCAAGTGCAGGATGCCGCTGTCGACATTTTTCTCTACAAGGGGAACGATACGTCGCATCCTCTACCTGTCGATGTCTCGAACGGCGAAGATGACCCTTTCGATGTCTGGTTCAGCTTTTCGATGTACCGGCCTCCTTATTGGGACTCAAACGTCCCGAGCTTGAACTTCACAACTTTCTTTCAAACCCTTCAAAAACCGTGCGGACCGAATGATTACTTTATGGGGCCCGGCCCTCACAATGACGCATGTTACGATCCCGAATATAACAACTTCACGAAGGTCGTCGTTCAGCCTTGGATCCTGGAGAGTGATCTCAGCTTTCCAGGCCACCAACAAGTCGTCTTTGTCATCGCTACATCAGACGAGGACGTTCTTATACGTGACGCCGATGGTTCAACGGGAACCACTTTCAGCCAATCGATCGGTACCAATATTTGTGGCCACGGCCATGGCGATAAGCCAGGGCCTTGCAAGACGGTGCCGATGTTTGTTCAGGTTATTGGCTGTACGCTTCAAACTACTCAGGCGGATGTCGAAGTTACATATTCTGGAGTTTTGGTCGACACACCATCTGATCCAGAACCTCATCAGTGGGACGAATTTTATTGGGAGCCGACTAGCCCGTTGCGTGTCGAAGAGCTTTTCCTGACGGCGTTCAGCCCTGTCCCTACGGCAGACGAGATCATCTCAGACAATGCGTCGGTGCTCAATCTTGGCCAGAGTTCTGTTGAGAAACTACTCACTAATCTCATCTCCCCGTCAGAGAGCAACAACTACTCATATCTCGGACTCGATGAACTCGAAGGGAGTTTGGGGGCTCTCTATGCGAGCTATATTTGGAAAGTGTGGCAATTGTGCGATTGCCCACCCTGGCCAATGTATTCTCGTCAGTCTCTGTCTGTTTGTCAAGACTTTCAATTGGGCGCTGCTACAGGCGGCTGGGATGCCGTGGTTGCTGCACAGGTCACGATGTCCGAAACGAAGGCCACGTTGAGGGTTATTCTTTGGCGAGCAGTGATTGGGACGGCATGCAGTGCACTTATGTGTGTCTTGTCGTTTGCCCTTTTGGGAACGATGACGGACCGGGATAAGGATACACCGCTGAGGGAGGCTAGGCTGGTAGATGGTGTGCGATTGATGATTGATTCGTCTTTGCCCGATACGGTGAAGCTGGTGGGGGTGGAGGGGTTGAAGCTCAGGTCTGTGACAGGTTTACTTATTTACTGGAGACAGGCTAACTTTTTCTGATGATAGGTATGGCTGGAACGACGATCAGAGCTTACGGATACTCGATGTTCGTGATGAGAATGAAAAAGTGGTGTAGTAGACCTCGGACAGACATGGACTAGATGTGGATGTTGTACATTGGTAGTACTGTACATAGATGGTGAAGGGTTAATTCGCTTGTTTGGGAGGTGTGGTTGCTTGGCCTTTACCCATACGGGTAAGTACTATCAATTCCCAACAGTTCTTGGCGTGCTGACTCTATAATGTAGTGATGGGATATCGGGATATTTGCTCAGCAGAGGTTCGTAAACCAGCTCTGAGCGGTACGTCCTTCAAACGATGAGGTTACTCTACCCGCTGAGCGCATCACCCGTAGATTTCTTTGCGCTCGTCAACCCGGGAACATCGGCGGGCACAGCTTCCTTCCCTCGGCGGACATCCTTCGACCTATGGGGCAGGAAGGTGGGGCGCTCTTCTCTGCCCCACCAAATACCCCGTCCCCCCAAGCTGCTGCTTCCTGGCTTCTAGGTTCATACGCCTCATCTTCGGATGTTGTTGTAGAACTTAGTTTTTCATGAAGGGTTTGCCGGCTTCATGCGGGATTTCGTGATGCCTTTCGGGGGTTCTTGGGGATGTCCGAGTATTTGCTATGTGTAGTTCCTCAGGGATACCTTGCTAATTCCTGCTCCTCGAGTTCGATACCCTGTCTTACTGTTTTCCGAGGGCATTGTATGTCGTATTCGAGATAGTCCTCGTAACATCGAACTCTATTGCTATCCACCCCATACTGATAAACATCACATCAATGTCCATGAATCCGACCATGACGGTACCTCGAATCTTAGTGCGGTATAATTCGATTCACTGCTCTTCCGTTTGAGATGGAGCATCGCTCTCCAAACTTGCTCCACATTTATCTTTCAATATTCACAACATTGATCCATGTTTTCGGTCATCTCTGCGTTACATACTCTTACTAATGTTTGAACAGCCTCGAATCTACTTGGCGTTCATTTGCTTGGAAACCCGAGACTGAATTGAGGATCCGGCTGGCCGTCGATCTTAAGAAGCCTGGTATATGCAAAGTGAAAGTCCCCGATCGCTGTAATGTGCTTGTCATTTTCTCGGACTATTCCATTCTTTCTGACCATGAGATCCCCGTTAGCTTCAGATCGATCTCGTTCATTGATTCTCCTCAATGATATATATAATACAGGTTGCCTCACAGATCAAATCATTCATCGGACTTTCTTTTCTATCGACAGCTATTTATTATCTATCTGCTTTGATCAGATCTGCGGCTCTCTCCGCACACACATATACCGGCACCTGGGTATGCGCTGCTGAGAAAAACGGCTAAAGGCGAGGAAGAGTAAACTTGGTGCGACGTCTCCGATCTGTGTTCAGTGGGGACATGCTTGCCGAACCTAATGGATGGAATACGCTGGCCACTCCATTCCTGTTATCGTCTTCGGTGACGTTCGTTTTCTCCCTTTTCTTCACCATATCAATTTGCGCTCTCATTTGCGATCCACACGTGAGAGTAAGCCACAAGACTCCAAGGAGCTTAGTTACGGTGTTTCTGATACCACACAAGCGGGAAGAGTACCATCACAAGCGATGTTGAAGGTCAATCAAGCCTGCCTATACTTCGTAGAATGTTTTCATCTGAACTTCAAGTCGTTTCAAAAGCGCCTGCGTGACGGCATTCCTTCATTGTCGGGGCTTACTACTGGAAGGATTCATAGATGCGAATAAGGTCAGCTTCCATGTCCTTTCAAGTGTCACATAATTATGTTCAACAACTGTAACGTTCTTTATCATTGACAACGAGACGTACCGTCCCGATGCTAGCTAGAATTTTCCTTGGCCAAATCTTTTCTCACAATGACATCAACCATTCTGCCACGATGTCCAGGACGCTGAGTATGGTGACTGGGCCACCCTGGACATATGAAGCCGGACAAGCCATCGGTATAGTCAGATTCAAGGGCAAAGTGATTTGCAGAAGAGTGGGCAAACGCAGAGACCCATGGCTCGGTGGCCTCTCCAAAGATGTATTTCTTGATACGAGTGAAGTCGTCTGTCGAGGGCTGTCCATAATACGACAAAGCTGCGAGAAAGAGGACAGTATACCGGCAGTGTGAAGCAGTCCTGGATGTATAAATTCCCTCGGGCTACGGTAATAAGAGTGAGCTTCGAATGAGCTGATATTGGAATTTGGCCAATCATGCTTACAGTCTGAGTCTCGTCTTTGTCTTCGTGCAAGTGATACTGGACTCTAGATTTATATGTCAGCACGAAGTATGGGTAATGGGTAATCATACAAGAAACGAACGCGCTGTGCCAAGACCAGCCGACACACCCATCCAAGCACACATCGGCCGAACGACTTAAAGAATGTGTCAGATGCCATCAATCTCGGGATATAAATATGACCACTAATACGCACCAAAGTCTCCGCGAAGACTTTTCCCTAGAAATGGTAACACAACAGAGAGAGATTAATCTTTTCTTTTCTTGACCACCATGACTGAACCGATCCGCTTCAAAGTTATCGGCGTATCCACCAAAGGATGGGCATCTACGAATCTTGTGCCTCCCCTTCTTGCTCTGCCTCTCTCGTCACATTACAAGCTTCTTGCTGTATTCACCACGAACCCCACGTCTGCCGAGGTGAGTGCGGCGAAATATTCCACCGCCCAAACCACTGAAGCGCTAATCGCTGTAGACACCAGCTTCGATTTGATCGCCGTATCAGTGAGAACACCTAATCATGCGGAGAATGCCACAAAGGTCATTAAGGCTAGGAAGGACCTCTTCATCGGGTGGCCCACGGGGAGGGGATTGAAGGAGACGAAGTTTCTCACCGACCCAGCAAAGGAGAAGGGATCCGGACGATCGTAGGACTTCAACCAAGGCAGAGTGCGCCGTTTCGGAGTGAAGAAGTCGGTTAAAGCAGGAGAAATTGGAGACGTTTTGTCTACGAGCATGATGCGCGGATTTTAGTGATCTCGAAGCGTCCTTCTCATTGACAGCAGACAGCACGAATATCCGGTCCTCAGGCCACATGCGCCATGGGACCGATGGTGTTGAAATGAGGCGAATATTTGATGAAAAAGGAGAACGGCGCGACACTTGTTGATATCCCCGGAGCCCTTTCTTTTGAGGCCTTGGCGTATATTCTTGCACGGATTGATACTGTATCCGCGTACATACCCATGAAATAAGGATTCCTGTCTCAACGTTCCGTCACCTTTTTCCGGAGTCATGTAGTAGCCCCTGGGAGCGAGAGCAGCAAGCTCAATGGAAAGTGTAGAGCACCAGGAAGATTAATCGCGGCAACTTAGTTCGGCTTTTTCCCTGACCGGCTTCTCTCCGGCCATCATGCCCAGTCAATAGCGGCTTAATTAAATACTGTTACAATGTTACAATTGAAGAACCGCCAACGCTAACTAAAGCTAAGAGTAAACTCCCGACGGGCCAAATTAGTAACTATGAGACTAGCTAAGTAGATATGGATATGAGAAAAGATCAAAAAAAATAAATCGCGTGAAATCCACCGAGTCCGTCATCAACCAAGAGATCCAGAATCCTACCCAAAAACGGCAATCCACGTGGTAAGGAGTGCACGGGCCATCAACAAGCTGGTGCTGGGGCGGGAACGGCGTGCATAGCAGGCACGGGCGAAACGGGCTGAAATACCTCAGCAAGAAGCATCGGAAAGATGATTGGTCAGTGAACGACCAGATGCAGGGGATGGAAAATAGGATTTATGGTTGGATGCAATCCATAGGTTGCAGATGTCATTGGGTTGCCGCGTGTTGATGTTGATACAATTTTGTAGGGATCATGATGGTGAAGAGGAATAGATGGAGGATTTCATATGGAGTCTTCAGAGATTGAAAGCAAAATTGGCATGAAAATGAGCCAGTAGTCGAAGATGAATGATAGAAGATGAAAATTTGGTTGTGGTTGGTGGTTGTAGCTGTGGTTGTGGTTGTGGTTGTGGTTGTGGTTTTGGTTGTGGTTGTGGTTGTAGTATGTGACCCATGAACTATCGGCAACTATGGAAGGGTCTGTGAAGCCTCATAGTGCCAGAGCAACAGCAAACGTGGACTGGGGCAGGTCAATGATGGTGGTTGTTGTTGTTTCCACCGGTTTAGACCGGTTACACATGTTATTCCCTGTTATATTGTGTTGATTGGTGCCTTTTTGCATGCTTGTGCACTAACTCTCACATCGATTTCGCTGAACGGCTCGCATTCAATAACATTCCTTTGAAACTTTGTCCAAAATGCATGGCTTGTCTTTTCATATCTTTCCATCAAGTTACTGTGAGCCGAGTCCACTATGCCTTGCCCAAATCAAGCCCCTGCTCCTGGTGCTTCTTGATGCACCATTCGTAAGTTCTATGACCGGGAAGATCCAAGAGTGTTAGCAACTCTACTTGCTAGTCATGGCCATGAAGTTTCCAGGAGTATCCTACCAGCCAAGCGCTATGTCGAAATCACCCCACAAGCTAAGGAGCACAGCAACAGATGTTGTAGAAGGGTCTACAGTGATAACAGTGATAATGGCCATGGCACTCAGGTATGTTATCGACACATTGAATCTCTAGAGGATACTAATAGGCAATACAGTCATCTGCTGTAGAGCCAGTGCAGCCTGCAGCAATGGACGAACTGAATACTCTTTCACCTTCTCCTACAGACAACTCCTCGGACTCAGAGCAGTATCATTCTCCTCCTAGCACTCCATCACCAGGCCATACTCAAGCAAGCCCGGCTCCCATCGCAGATTCTAGGCATCCAAATCATGGCTATGATGCTCCTACTATCAGTATCAATTCAGAAATTGATGAAGTGCGAATTGCTGCCCAATTTATTGACGAGCTCAAGTCAGCTATGCTGGAGGAGAGCAATATGCAGCCAGACCATATATCCTGCTTGTGAGAAGCATCGCCTGAACTTCCCTTTGACATCAATGATCCTGACTTTCTATTTGCTCTTAGGACCTTTTTTGCCACCACCAATGCATCGGAGGAGACGTACAAGTCCTTCCTCTTTGCCTACAAGGAGCGTCATCCTAGTCTCCAGCACTATTCATTCTACCAGATGAAAAAGCATGTTGAGCACCTCAGCGGTGTCATTCCCATTTCACACGACATGTGTGTTGATAGCTGTGCTGCATTCATGGGTCCTTTCAAGGATTTGGAGGAATGTTATTACTGTAGCAAACCATGCTATGAAAATGGACGACCTTGACGTCAATTCTATACAATCCCAGTCGGACCCATCATCCAAGCCCTATATTCTTCTCCTGCGAGCACAAAGAACATGCAGCACCATACTGAAGTGACATGAAGAATTTTGGCATACGCATAAACACATGGTGGGAAGCTTGAAATGTATGATGATGTCTACTGTGGAAAGGAATACCTTGATGCTGTACATGATGGGAGGATCAAGGATGGCGATACATTGATATCAATGTCCATTAATGGTGCCCTGCTCTTCCAAGACAAGTCTTTGGACTGCTGGATGTTTATCTACCTGTTCTACAATCTTTCCCCTGACCTTCATTATAAAAAGGCATACATCGTTCCTGGTGGCACCATAGGGGGACCCAACAAGCCCAAGAACATTGATTCATTCCTATTCTCAGCCGTTTACCATATCTCTGCACTTCAGAAGGAGGGTCTTCAGGTATGGGATGCTTACAGGTGTCAGCACTTCACAGATGTCCCTTTCTTTGGCTATGGGATGGCCGATGGCCCTGCGATGGCCAGTATGAGTGGCATGGTTGGTTGTCATGGAAAGTGCGGGTGCTGTCTCCATTGCAAGTGCCAAGGATGGCATCGAGAGAATGATGGCCATTATTATCCAGCCATGGCAAAACCAACTGCTTATTCCATTCACGGCAGTGACCATCCTGACATCACCTTCTCTGATCTTCATCGTTTTCAACAGGGAATAGATGTGTGGTACAATGATGGTATCAAGAAGCTGGCCGGTGCTCGAAATATGGCACAATATCAAGCTATTCGGTTGGAGACTGGGCTTTGTCACCCTACTATCTTCAGCAGACTGCGACACAGTCTTGGAGTTCCTCAGATGTTCGTCATGGACATCATGCATTTAGTCTTGATTAATGATCCAGATTTGCTCCTTGGTCTGTGGCGCGGAACCTTGCAGCACTATGCACCAGACAAGAAGGATGATTGAGAGTGGTTCGTTCTGAAAGGCAAGATTTGGAAGGCTCACGGAGAGACTGTTGCTCGTGCAACACCATACCTCCCTTCATCATTTGATCGAGCTCCATGGAACCCCGCAGAAAAGATCAATTCAGAGTACAAGGCCTGGGAATACCTTCTCTATATCTTTGCCTTAGGTCCAGCTCTGCTTCATCATATCCTTCCTTATCCCCATTGGCAAAACTACTGCAAACTCGTCCGAGGTATTCAACTCTTGCAGCAGCATTGAAAGATATCTCCACAGCAGCTTGTCGAAGGTACTCGCTTACTCTGTGACTTTGTCAAGGAGTTTGAGGAGCTATATTATATGCATCATGAGGATCGCCTCCATTTTATTCACCAGAGTATTCACCTACTTACACATATTGGTCCTGAGACTGTTCATGTTGGTCCATTATCAAGTTACATGCAATGGGTCATGGAAATGTTGATTGGTAGTCTTGGTGATGAAATCCATCAGAATCTGGATCCATATGCCAATGTCTCCCAACGAGCAATTTTACGGGCTCAGATGAACTGTATACACTTCCAGCTGCCGAATATCCAACTCACATCTTCTATGGCTAAAGATGGTCCACCTGCAAATTCAAAACAAGTTGACAATACCAATTACTACCTGTTGCCATGGCGCCAGGATACTTTGTTCAATGTAACCGATCTTGAAGCTGCTGCTATTATGGTATTGTGGGAGAATCAAGGATGGCCGAATGCACAAGGCTGGCCCAGAGCAGTCAGGTGGTGGGGCAGACTTCATCTTCCAAATGGGCAGGTAGCATGTTCATCCTGGATGGAAATGAGGCCTGGAATTTGCAGATCACTTCAGAATACAAGGAATATAAAGGTAAGAGTAGTGCTTTGTTTCTCTTTCAAAGGTATATTACTTACAAGATTCCCTCAGCTTACAATCAATGGCAAAACCGAATTTGCTGAAGTCCTATACTACTTTCAACTGTGCTTTGAACATACTCATTACACACTTGCATTGGTCTCAACTTACTCCCCTCCAGACACTGAACTTCTGCGTGAATCCTCTGAGATGGTGTACTCATGTGAACATCAAGGAGACACAGGACTTCATGCAGTTTTTGTATCTGATATAGTGGTGGTTGTGCAATGGTCCCACTATTTGATGTTACAGGTGAGGGTGAGGTTATTATTCCTGAGAACCAGTACTTTCTAGTAGAGAAGCCAGGCTTAGATGTAGCAGTCCTCCGGGGGGAAGAGGAGCAGGATATTGATGGAGACAAGGATGTAGAATAGGATTGATAATATATGTTCAGAGTCACCTCCAATAGGATCACGTGATTGTACTCTTTGGGGCACGTGCATGCCAGGATTTCAATGCCATGTTTTTTCCTTTGCTACCACCACCACCACACTCCTTCCCTTCATTCACTTTCTGGACATTGCTTGCTTAACGTCTCCTTGAAGTTATACCATACTGCTCTCATTTGCTTGCTGCTTGCTTCTTTTTACTCATGGCTGGACATTTATCAAATGACTTTAATACTTTCACGGCATCAGCAGGAACCTCTAATACTTTCGGATCTGGACAGGTAAATGACACAACACTGTTATACAACTTCAATTTTGTTTCTAACAACACATATAGGCTGGTACAAATGATTTTTCTCTCTACCTAGCTATGGCAACCTCAGAAACGCTCATTGGAAGTGGAAACACTGCATATATGCAGCTTCAACTGCATTTGAACAGCCTGGAGAGGAAAAGAGATACTATTGTGGAGGAGAAGAACCAGCTGAGAAAGGAACTCATAGCTGCAGCAGCAAGGGAGAAGGTGTTACAGTGCGTATGCTTGATATTCATAGCGATGGAATTCTAACTCAGGCTATAGAGATACTACAAACAAGCTTATCGAAAGGATTCTGCCACCACCAATGCTACAGCCAAATGGACTCCCATAACTACCACAAGCAGCAGCACCTCTAGAGTCGAAAGAATACCCCAATGTCAAGTTGTGGCAGCAGAAGGCCTATCAAGCATTTATTGACAAAGCCAAGGGTGAGACGGATGGTATGGCATGCTCAAAACCAAAGTGAGGATGTCCTAAGAAGATACAAGATGATGATGATGACGACTCTCCCTCTAGGCACCCTTATCTCGAACACTCTGATGGAAGCTCAGTTACCCATGATGATCTATGGTGTATTGGCTACGCACTGAAGAAACGATGGAAGATTCTGAAACAGGTGCATTTGCTACCAGTGCGGTGGGGGGATGTGGACAGCGATGCTGAAGACTACATGACTATAACAATGACTAACAAATTTGAAGTCTTTCAACTCTGTGATGCTGGTTGGAAACTCTGGCTGTACATCACGAAGACATACTCCTCCTGGTCCTGCTATCATCATCCCGCCAAGATTGCAGCAAAGGACAAGAAACGGAAGTGTTCAGACAGCAGCTCTACGAATGATGACAGTATCCAGCAATGCAAGATAGATTCAACCCCGGAACCACCAGTACTAAATGAAGATGGCCTGATACCACTTGATGATGATTCTGCTCAATCTCCCGACCACTCATCTGTTGGAGAATTTGTCATGACCTTATAAGGTAAATCGGCATATAATGACGATGTCAAATATGAAATTGGCATTGTAAGGGTCTAATAAAGTCAGCACTTTTCGGCCCAGCATCCGTCTGAACTGTGATGTCATTGATGGAAACGATTCTACTTGAAGGCCGGGAATGATGTCAGTGGCAACTACGAGGGATTTGTGAAAGATTAGCGTAACGCAGAAAGTATGATAGCTAGCATGTAAACACAGGGGATGTCACAATTGGAATACAATCATCCTTCATAAGTGAAAGTGCACATTATGGTGGCGATAATCATTCTGATAGGTCATGAGTTCAACTATATCAGATCTTGATTGAACTATCCACTATTGCAGTGCCAGAACCTCAAATTTAATTGGTAGATAATGATGTTTCATGTGGTATTCATGCTTTTACAACTGTGGTTCCTAGGCTGCATGTGTCCTGCACGAATGTTCCATCTCTCGCTCCAATACAAGCATTCCAGGATATCTCTTGCACAGTATAGCAAAGCTTGAGAATCTGCATAGTCCTCATGGAACGTCATGGCAGACATGTGGTCCTTAAAGATTATCTTCTAAGTGTATCCTTGTATAGGGGGATCTCTGCAAAGATACTTGATTTAGCCACCTTTCCGAGTTTGTGACATCATCTATAAAAGATGCTGCATACACCCATGCTGAATCTCCATCACCCACAAGTTTCTCAATGGCTACCTCCAATACAGTGCAGCGAGCATGCTGCTACTGCTCTAAACTGTTTGCAAAACGTGGTGTCAAGAATCATGAAAGGACCTGCCATGAGCTTTTGCGCTGCCAGCAACAAGATGCCGATTTCGAAGCTCAACTCCTCAATATTTTAGGTAAACACCTATGAATCATCAGGGAATATCTATTAAATTTCATTTCTTAAACAGCTGCAGAAATTCCAGTTAGGAGCCTGCAATTCTTGTACTGTTTTATCCCATCATTCTTTTTTGATCTGTGCTAATGTCATGCTGCTTAGATTCTGGGACAGATGATGAAGTAGAAGATGGAATTTTCCTATATATAGCTGATGAGTATCGTGCATAAATAGTATTGCCTAAATGTCAGACATAGAACCTAATCTTTGATGTAGCACTGGATATGCTATCACACAGTGATGATGAAGTATCTGTCCCTGATTCATCCAATGGCTCCGAGGAGGAATCCTGTCGACTGATTGATGATATTGAAACTATCTATCACCCATCCAGTGGCCTGTCATCTCGTATTGAGACCCTTGAAGAGTATAATCTCAGAGTTACCGAAGGGAATACTGGAGGTGTCATTGCTTCAGCAATAGATCCTCAGCCCTGGCAGCCCTTTCGTTCTCTCCTAGAATTTGAGCTTTGTGAATTCATTCTGGATGCTTCTTTGACCAATGGGCTCATGGCTACTCTACTGGATATCTTGGACAGGTCTTCAATGGAGAAGAATCCAACCAGTGACCAGTCTCTAGCTCATCTTCATCATCCAAGGGATATCAATAAACTTTGGGATCAGGCATCTTTTCACCGAACACCAGTAAGTTCATCTCAATATTATAATAGATGCTACTTGTTAACTTGCATGGCGACAGTTTAATAAATCAACATTTACTGTCAATCTCAAAGGAACACCACATCATTATGATGTCTATCACCTCTCTCTATGGCAATGGGCATTGGACCTGATCCAGGATCCCATTCTTGCTCTGCATTTTGTCTGGGATGCTGTCAGGCTTTCTAAGTGGAATGGTACAGAGTTTATGAGGTTTTGAGATGAGCCCTGAACAGCTGATCACTTTTGGAATTTACAAATATGTGTTCTGTACCAAGACCGACTCCCATATTATCTTACAGATAGAAATAGGGCACTCTACCAGCTGGTGGAAAACCTCTGGCTTACATTCTATATGCCGATAAGACCTGACTCTCATCTTTTGGCACTGCTCAAGGATATCCTGTGGTTGTACAGTGTGCCAATCTTCCAGTGGATATTCGAAATGGAAATGGTGTTGGTGGTGGCCGGGTTGTTGGATGGTTACCAATAGTGAGTTATTTGTTATTTAAGTGGGTTATCATTTATTTTCTACATTGAGGTACTTGAGCTCTCACAACACAAGGGAAAACAGTATTTTACTGATTTCAAGCGGGAGGTTTGGCATGCTGCACTGAATCACATTCTTCAACCTGTGTATCAAGCCAGCAGGCTTGGTGAATGGGTACAAGTACCAGGGAGATCTGAACCAATTCATGTCTTCCCTGTCCTGCTAATGCTCTCTGCAGATTATGAAGAACAGTGAGTGGTCTTTTCTGTATCAAGACAATGCATACTTACTGAGATATTTACTTTATGAGGTCAATTATGGCACTGATTCATGGAAGCCAAGGCAAAAAACCATGTACGACTTGTCTTGTCCCAGATACCGAGCAAAATAAACTCGATGTTGAGTATGAACACCATAGTAGGAATCAGGTCAGGGCAGTGCTACAATCTGTTGCTGGAATGTGAACAAAGGGAGAGCAGAACAAGCTTTTAAGTGAGCTTGGTCTCCATGGTATTGAGGTGTGTAGGATATAATAATCCTAAATCTTCTTCAGTAATTAAATACTGTCAGAATGTCTTCTTTAATTGGGAATGAGCAGATCCATACCTTGCCCTATCCTATGATCGACTGCATGTTTGCCATGATGGTTTATTTGGGAAGCATTTAAGGCCAGAAGTCATCTCACATATAGATAACTTCAATCGAAAGTTTCACGAGCTGGCAGATGAGCAGTAAGTGCTTTATTCTACTACTGTTTGTGCTGTTGATCACCAGGTGTGAAGAATTCGTTCCTTCCCTTGATGGAGAGATCTCTACCATTTTCAGGGCGGGTTTATGACCATCACATTTACTGATGGTGCAAAATCTGAAGACCTGTCTAAAGTGAGTGGCTTTTGGTTTCATTGACATCTATACCTGATATAATTATTCAATTAGCAAATACTATTTGTTGTCCATAATATCATCACAAAACAGCAGGATAGCCATGGTTATCTGCTCTTGAAATGCATACGCAGTTACCTGGAACTAGACATGTACTCTAATCTCCATGTACACACAACTGAGACTCTACAGGCCATTGAAGCACAGGTACAGAAATTTGGTGATCTAATACAGGCAAGTTGACTGCTTGAAATCTTTCTTCCATGCCTGAAGTCAGTGTCATCCTAGGAATATGAAAGGGTTACATGGCAAATCAACCCTGATGCAAAGTCATGGAACTTCCCCAAGGTTCACTCACTGAAACATATGGCAGAGAGATATCATGGAGAAAGGTGCAACACACAATTACAATATGAAGCCAAATGAAAAAATGCATGGCTCACTGAAAGACACTTACCAGCTACGTACAAATTTCAAAGGTGTAGCAGAGCAAGTAAGTCAAAATTCATTTTGGTGGCTGCTAGCTGACTTTCATGATGGATAGATACTATGTGTTGACCAATGGTATAATGCCACCTCCTTCATTTGGCAGCAAATCAACCTCCATGATGAACAGCTTCAGTTCAGCGAAGACAGCAAGATCGGAAATGACAAGGAAGATGGCAATGAGGATGAAGGTAACTGACAATAACAGTAGTTCCATGGCCCAGGAAATGGAAGTCCCTGTTGATTATTCTACAAAGGCATCTCTGCATGGAGGTCGAGGTAAGGCCAGAGGCTCGTGGATGTTGGAGGATTTAGAATCACAGGAAAAACCAAGATCCTGCCTTCACAGATCTCTGCCAAAGGCTATCGACATATATGCTAAAAGTCTTTGAAGACCATCCAGAAGAGATCCCCATGCGGAATAATAAGAAGGTTGTGTTTAATGGTTTTCAACCATATGATAAAGTGAGCTTTTTACATCTTTGAAGATGTTTGTTAATGATAGGACATACAGATACAATTATATGGCTTACTGAAGACATATTACTGAAGCGCTGTCGACTGGAAGGCAACAGCTGACTACCTTCGATGCAGTCTGGACTTCTATAATCACCCCTGATATGATTGCGTCCTCATCCACACGGTAGAAGGCTTGTATTTTGCCCAGCTCATTCTCCTGTTTGAGTGCATGATAGAGGATAAAGCCTTTCCCACTGCACTCGTACATCCATTTAGTGAGCCTGTCAGTCACGGAGGAGGTCAAAGGACTTTGGATGCAGACCTTGGATTTTATTGGGTTCGGGTGATGAAAAGACATTCATCAACCTTTATCTCCACTTACTCGATTGTTCGAGGTGCATTGCTGGTGAAGGATTTTGGTTACAAGACTAATAATGGTCCCAACGCCATGAAGGAGTATTTGGTTGTTGATGTTATTGATGCAGACATGTTTCTTCACATGAAAATATTGTCATACATTGGTCAATGTAGTACATGCCAGCAGCGACAGTGATGGCGACAGTAGATACACAGATAGTAAAAATGTGGTCAATAACAAGATATATTTATTCTAGAAAGATGAGTTAGAACTGCTTTAGAAGCAAGAAGAGCATGAACCTACTAGAATGCCTATGCATACTGTGCAAGATCAAAGACTATACCAGGTCTATCTGTATACATCTGTTTGTGGACTTCTGGAGTGAATGAGGTTTGAGGTTGATGCGCAAGCTGGCATGGAATAATAGGTGCATGCCCAAAAAAGCAAAAGAATGATTCAACGTAAAACTTCGCCATTTCTCTCTCCAATGACAGGAATTCTTCCTCTGCATATCCATTTCTCTTGTTGATAAGCAGTTGAGGACAGTCTCTCCAACTTCTCATGGCATTCACCAATGCAAAGACATATGGAGCTCACTGTTGCCAAGAAGGGTGACCCAGTCCATGGTTTGCGCTGCCAATGTCGACAGCGACAAAAGGCATTGTTTCACCATATGGGATAGCATGCAGCAGCAAATGTTGATTCCCTCCATTTGTGGCTGCTCGGGCATCTAAGGCCACCAACTCGAATCAGAAATTGAGCTCAGCCAGCTCCCACAGGATTTCCCAAACATCGTTATCACTCAACGTTGAATACTCCTCCCCATTCCAGAATACTGGTCCCGACATATTGAAATCGGTACTAATCTTCATCTCTCCATGACAACCCACTAAGAAATCTATTGCTTTATCTTGACATTTCCTAGACTTCATCGGCAAGTTTGATGGGTTTTCAAAACGCTTCTTTAACAGCCAGTCAATGTTTAGAACAGTGCGCCATGCTTGGTGGGGTAGCGGTTGAGCTGAATATGTGGTAGATGAGACACGGGTCAGTAGCAAAGGCTGTAGACAAAGCCACGCCTGCATGATGGCATGCATTTTTGTGTCGCTTTGAGTGTTTATAAAGATATCGGGGTGGGGGAAAATGTAGCCATTAGCCTCTCCAATCCATGTGTTACGATTTTTCCACTTATCTTATCATATCCAAGGTTTCTTCGCTAATCTCATCTTATCTCGAAACCCCTATTCACATCGTCACTGATCTAACTGGATGTTCTCAGCCCTGGTGCTACGGCTTCGCTACTATTCACTCGCCTACCTGCATGAACTTCGCTTCCTTTACACACCATTCCCACAAGTGACATTCTATTTTTAGCCTTTCAGTTTCATATATAAGTAGTGTAGCTCTCGCTGTAGTATCCTCAGCTTTGAGCTAAAGTTTATCAATACCACACTTTACTCTCGCCACAGAACTCGACTAGCCAGACTAGTCCCTCTTCGCTGAGTCTCAGACCTCTACGAACTATTCCCCGGTGATTGCCTGAACACGAAGCAGCCGAGGTTTAGCCTAAAGTCTTTGATCACGTGAAATCTGAGTCTAACAGTTAGCTCAAAGCTTCCCTTCCTGTTCCTTCACCGCCAGCCATGAAGAAACAAAACCCTCTATGAACCCCTTCACATTCGTCGCCATTGCCACACTCTCCCTCTTCTTTGGGATAGTAGGAATCCTAGTCCTAATCGCCGTCTCTGTATACCACGCGGAAGACATCAGGGACTGGGTAGGACAAACCCTCATACGTGTCCTCAAACACATCAAACACCAGAACCCTGACACCGCCCAACATGTTCAAATCCAACAATCCATTTCGACCACCATCCACCAAACCTCCCACTCCAGCAACAAGCCCACCAGCCAGGAGAATCGCCCTCGTAATGCCTCCCCCGGGCCCAGCAGACCCAGAGGAGTCCTGAGGACGCCCTCTCCCGAGCTGGCCCCAGAACCCATTCAATCTACCCCTCGCACCTCCAGTCCGACGCCCCAGCACTGAGGAGGTCAGCAGGTACATTCTCCGCATGCTTCGATTCGATGAGCCCCCCGCCTACTTCGACCAGTTCGCCAGACCAGACACTGCAAACTGGCGCGAACCCCACACCATCTATGTCGGAAACACAAGCTGGGCATTCGAAGGGGAAGAATCCAGCAATTCTGACTCGGACACCGTGGTCACCCTCTGAACTAGTCCAAATTAGGCGAGTCGACCAGGCACTGCGTGTATGAGCGCTGGGACTGGGAACATTATGGTACATGAACTATCAAGTAATAAAAGAAAATGATCTGCAAGTCCGTATTCATAAATGTCCAGGGTGCTGTGCCCGTATCGTAGGATATAACTATATCGTCGATATACAAATTGAAGTCCATAATGTCAGGGTGGGTCACGAAAAACAAGCTGCTCTAGTGTGAGTCAGCTACTAGTATGTTACATCTGAAGAAATAAGTAAGGGCATACCTGGTGGTTCAGCGCGAGCCGCAAGGGCTCGGGCTGAAACCACGCAGGTAGTTATAGTCTGATTGAAGATAGACACGGCGAGGAAACTGTGAGGCCGTTAATCGATATCCGCCTCAAAAATGTGGCGCGTACTCACTGGTGAGACGGCTCAGACTCCCGGGGGAGGCTCCCGTGGGGAGGCTAAGACCACATACGACTTGTATGGAAAAATACGCGCTTGGTAGCAGTTCGACGCCTACGGAAGACGTGAGGAAGGACCGGGGTCCGAATAAGGGAACTACTCACCAATTAGACTTGTGTAAATTCCTTCCTTTAAACCCGACTAATTGGTCGACTTGTGTCCGACGTATCAGAGGAGGTTTACGGAAAAAACCACCCCGAAGGGTGTAAGTCCAAATTAGGCGAGTTGACCAGGCACCGCGTGTACGAGCGCTATTAGGTATTAAGAAACTTTGAGTCGAACGAAACTGTGGAAGTTTTGATGGTAGTGCATGCGGTGTGTCGTCTACGAAGGTGGATTGTGCGTGGTGATCATGGCTTGTAGCAGGACAGGATTCTTTCGTTTATATATCTTGAATGCTTTGGAAGACCATCTCCCCCGTCCCTGTATGAGGTAAGGAAGAACACCTCTTGCTGCGAGGTCGGTTGCCCCTCCGGCCCGCATAGACTGTCCTGCGATGCTTTTCGAGGGAAATATCTGGCAGGAGTCGTTTCATGAACCATGATCGTGTGGGTATGTTGCCTGCAGAATTGACCCAGAGCGCGGGGTGAACAAGGAATTTTTTGTCTCGGTGGGCGAGGTAGCGACGAAAGATGGGGGTGGGATTGACAGAGGAATCAGTGTCGGATGGAATGATAACCCTGTTGCCTTCGAACACATAGTCAGCCTTGTGACCTGGCAAGAAGAATGCTGAAGCCCTCCGGTATGAATTCGACGGAGGTCCTTCTGACAATTTTCCTCCAATTACGAGTCTTCTTCGAGTCTGGCATACTGAGTTCCGCGAGTCGTAGCAAGCCGTTGAATCCGGTGACGAGCATCGCGAGGAATAAAGCATTGTCGAAGTCTTCGGATTTGCCGAGTTTACTGATAGCATGGCGTATGTTCTCACGCATCAAAGGTGCCTTTCTTTTGATTGCAGACCCTCGTAGGCGTCTACACCCCTTGAGTGTGCGACTGACGAGGATGGAATTACGAATAGCGCGGATGTCGGGAAAAAATGATTCGAGTCGATTACAGATGCCTGATAGATAGGATCCGACGGTGTTGGGTTTGACGTGCAAGCACATGAAGACGACGAAGTAGCTTAAAGTATCAGCGGTAGGTTGGATTGGAAATTTGTGGATTTTGCAGAACGTAATGTATGAATTCAAAGCGGAATTGTACGGGCCTAGTGTCGAGGTGTCGATAGCGGAACCCAGTGCTAGGCAACGCTCGTGATAAAGTTTCTCCAGGGACCAGGGCACACGAGGCCTCTGCTTGGACCCTGGAGTGACTTCCATCAACATCCTACCGCCCCCAGGACGTCGCTAGGGGGTTCAAAAGGTAATATCACGATACGAGGGACGAGACCCTGAGCTCTGGAGAACTGTGAATGCGACAAAGCGTCCGCGATGTCATTCTCTGAGCCAGGGATGTGGACCACACATATGTCGATGTCGGCAGAGATCATAATGTCGACGGCTGATTGAAGAATGGGATTGTAGACGGGAGAAGCCCGCAACGAGTTGAAAATGTCGACGGTGTTGGTATTGTCCGTGAAGATTGTCACTCTCTTGCGCAGATGGGTGGATAAGTTCTTCGCGGCCCAATGGATGGCTGCGCAGACACACAAAGCCTCGAAGAAGAAAATGACTTCCTCCTCTTCAGGCAGGGCAGGAGTCGGACAGACGAAACCGCATGCAATTTGCGGGATCCAAAACCCCATCCCGTCGAGGCAGGCATCACAGAGAATCGTTACGGTTGAGTCGACGATTGGGTCCCAGTCCATGGCGTCAAAGCAGTATACTCCGTCCGATTGCTCGACATGGTCAGCGAGCCACGTCAAGTCGGCGCTGAACCGCGTTGTTGAGTGCTATCCCAGAAAACGGATTCTTTTTTCCCTTCATTTTCACATAGATATTCGACAAGCCAGGCTTCAGCAGAGGGAACACGTTGAAGGCCCAGTTAGCCCACCCAGCGATCTGTTGAAACTCTTGGAGGTTACGTTGATTAGAGGACGCAAACTGTCACAGAGCGGTGACCAACTCAGTTTTGGCTTCGGCTGGCATTGTGGCTCTCATCGCGTTCAGGGTCGACGTTGAAACCAATGATCACTAGCTGCAATCCGAAGAGTTGCTTGGGCTTGCTGTGAGGGATTCCAAGACGATCCCAAAGTCGAAGGAGCTTTACTTGTTTGGAGGGGTAGAACACGTCGTACGGCTCATAGAAAGTCAGATTTCCCCAGTCGTCGAAGCTGAAGTCGTCGTCGACATAGCAGGCAAGGTCAGCAATGCCATCAACATTGATGGCGACCCACTGTAATGAGACCATTCACGCTGTACCAGACTCGACCTGACCCCCTTCCACCAAAGTTGTTGTTGCAGTCGACGTTGCGAACCAGAATCTCTTGTGCTCCCTTCTCTTTCTGCTCTCTGGACAGATAGCCTGTCAGTCACCACCTGCTTCAGCTGCCAGAGTGGGTGCATCGGGCACAACCTATAGGCCTTGGACACGTCAGACTTGAACACCACCAGAATCTTGTCTCTGTTCCGAGGGGAAGCACGCCGATATCTCCAGATGGCCGAGAACAGCGTGTGCAGATTGTCGAGGTGAGATCCGGCTATGTCTGCATGGTCAATCATGCGATTCGGCGCGAATGTGCCCGCAGACATGTTGGACACCATGCGAAAATCGGTTGAATGAGGCTTTGGCATGGCGTGAACGGGTGTACTGTACATCCCAGGCAAAAGTTCCGGTCCAAATGCATCCAAAAAACGTCCTGCAGCGACTTCCTCATCCCGGTACTCGGAGATGAACTGCCGTTCCATCTCAGTCTGCGGGCTCATCTCGCTATTGTCCCACGTGGTCGGAAACTCGTCATTAGGCCACGTGTTTGCCCAAGGCCAGAAACCCTCGCGAAGCGCTGTGCACACGGATCGGACGAAAGCTGGATTCGGATGGCTGGAGAGGTGTCATTCGAAGACGTCGACGTTGATTGGAGTAGTGATACGGAATAAATGTGGGTTGTCCGCGATCGTTTGGATGGCTTCGCGATTCAAAAATTCTTCTGCCGGCGGTTGAGGTACCAGTAACTCAGTCTCCGTACTGCCAGCAGCCAAACTGCCTCCGGTATCAGCGATCGAGAAAACAAACCCTTGTCTATATTTAGGCGCATGGTGATGTGCCACCTCCTCCCATCCTGCATTCTCCCTCGCTCCTTCAAACCTCCCCCTATCTTCCAAGTTCGCTCCCAGCCCTTCACGCTCTTTTCGGACAAGAGGAGACAATGTGTCCTCCTTTGCAACCCGAGCAAACGTGTTGGTAGCGACACTTCCTACTCGAAGAGGGACACACTCCTGCGTTCCATCGTCTGCATGCATCAGTGCTCTTCCCTCTGTCTCCCCCTTGCCGCTTGGGCTTAGATTCTCCCCGTTTGTCTTCGAACTCTTGGTAGGCCATGCCAAGAGGGGAGATGTGTGATCGCTCGAGGTCTCGAAACTTCTCTGTGTCGGAGAGCAAGATGTTCCGACATCTCCCAACTCAATTCCGGATGGCACGGTCGAGGATGAACACCCATCCGTGGAGAGGGATTGCTGTAGTCTGGAAGAGGGAAGACATATATTCGTTGGTACAAGGCGAGTTCGCGTTCTCGATGCGGGAAAGCAATGAGGACGGCTTGAGTGTACGTGTACCAAGTCGTGGTCCATTCATCCGCGTTACTGATGGTCTTCTTTTGTTCGGCGGGGTTGGACAGGTTTTCTGAAAGCCTGATCGCAATGCCTTCAGATATCTCGTGAGTCTGGACTTCATTAATGGAAGTTGAGTGTTCTGTGGCGAAGACGGCATCAAGATTGACGGCTTTCCCTGCAAGGAGGGAGAACCACTGCTCGTCTGGGAACTCGGGACACTCGGGCGAATTGGTGAGGCTGCGTCGGGCTGCTTTAAGGTCGAGTGTATAGTTTTCAACGAGTTCCAGAGTGCAGTTGGAGCTCTGGGTGAAGCAAGGCTCGTCCAATTTCACACACTGGCTGCCAAGGGAAAATGGTCTCGTCGATCCGGGGTCGTTTGGCAGGACCGGGCCCATCGCTCTCGTCACCGGACTCTCCATCAGCTGTGTCAGACCCGTCAGCGGCGCTCCCTCCATCACTGTCTGCGTCTCCGCCATCAGCCGCCTCTTCATCAAAGACGGCAGCCCTGGGTCTATCCAGTCTTCCAACCTGCGCTTCGTCCCCCACTTGTCCTCGCATCTGATTTTCTCCTTCCCATCGCTGAATCTGTTGTTCAGCTTCGTACCCATCCAGCATTTCGACGTAGATGCGGACAGCGTTGCCGAAATCGGTGTCGTTCCTGGGATGAGCAGCGAAGAACTCTGTGAGAGATCGGACGATTTGGGAGAGGACGTCCACCTTAGATCTGTTGGCCCCCGTCCTGAAAGTCTCGACGATAGCTTCACACCGGATGGTGACCTGGGCTTGGAGAGCATCCGGTGGAGCAGGTGAACCCGCAGGAGTTGGGGTCCTCCTGTTGTCGCCTGCATCAGCTGATTGCTGAGTCGAGCTTCCAGCAAGAGAGGCAGTGTGGGCTGATTGAGCGTGGACATTACCAGTGGCAGACATGTGTATTGGTTGGTAGAAGAACGGAGTTGTAAACGACGAATAAACGAGTTTATTGGGTTTCACGAAAAACAAGCTGCTCTCCAATCATTGACAATGACTACATTCCATATGCCCACGAGCGGATCTGAACTATCCTCCCCTGGACAGATGATGATATGCTCCCCTTCGCCTGAACTGCAGGAGCCCTTCGATGGGTCCCCCTGGACTGAGAATGATCCCCTTCCCACCGCCTTTGAGGAAGGACCTCAAGGGCCCCCAGACCCTGCCTACCCTTCCCACGTTTGGTGGGGAAGACTCCCGTCTGACACAGACAGCTTCTTGGCCATCAACATTTTCAACCACAATGCCCCCGACGACCCCTTCAACCCAAGGGGCCATGACTACGAGTGGCCCATATTATCCCCCTGCGACTGCAAAATATTCAGCCCTGCCAGGGCCGCCGCCTGGATGATTCAACAAACAGACATCAAACTCCGGGCCCTCAGCCCTCTTCCCCCTCGGTCCACCATGGACAACTGGCTCGCCATCACGAGCGGAGACCCCATCGAAGGAGGCCCCAGGATGGTGGCATCTATCAAAGCCCATTTGGAATCCAACCGGGACCGCCACCTATACCCAGCCAACTCAGGACCCCGAGTATATGGACTACGCCCCAGGACTGCTGAAGAACAGAGCAACCTGGAGCTCATCCTCCTCGACCTTGTGGCCAAGCATGAGGACTTCAGGGCTCAGGGACGGGGTGAAGAATTTAATTAATTTCAATACATTTTCATATGATACAGAAGCTTTCGGCTGGGGTGCAGCATATAGCGCCTCCAATATATCCTTTTCCACATATGACCTGACCGAATACCCGAAACCACTCCCAGACAAACCCCCATTCCCGCCACCACGCGCTGACATGCCGACAAGCCGATATCAGCTGCATGGCATGCCACCCCTACGCACAAGCCGACTATTTGCTGGCAGAGACCATCAACCCGAAGCAGGAGGTTCTGGGCTGCTGAACCCAGGAACCCAACTAACCCCGGAGCAGAGAAAGCAAATGGCAGCCGAAGAAAACGCGCTATGGACCAAGACCACCGCCAACCTCGCCACTCAGCATGCAGAACTAACCCAGAAACTCGCCGACGCTGAGGCTGCATGTTCCTGGTTCGCGAAGTACCATGGCTTCAAAAAGGAAAAAGAACCTGAATGAGGAAGACCCCTTCCTCCCAACCATATGCAACGACTCAATGACCGAGACGATCGCCAC
The DNA here is from genome assembly GCA_030407055.1 of Armillaria mellea. Taxonomy (NCBI): domain Eukaryota; kingdom Fungi; phylum Basidiomycota; class Agaricomycetes; order Agaricales; family Physalacriaceae; genus Armillaria; species Armillaria mellea. The sequence goes on from JAUDZF010000017.1 coordinate 430,997, forward strand.
TCCCTTCCATGACCCTCGGGATTCCCCTACCCTGCCACACCTTACCCTCACCCCATCGGCAAGGCTCCAGAAGACGCCCCCTACCTACACCTCAAACCGAACTGGAAGACATCTGAACCCTTCAAAGGGGAGCATGATGACATCGAACGATTCCTCAGGGACTGCATCATCTACTTCGAGCAGTTCCAACAATATTTCCCATACCCCTCACACAAAGTCGCCTGGGCCACCACGCTATTTCAAGGCAAGGCAAAAGACTGGTGGGTCTATCGACGCCAAGAATTTTGGCAGCCCTCCAGCTATGATGGCCAACCCCTGCGATTCTGCTATCCCAGTTGGGAGGAGTTCGCTGACATGGTTGCCATTCAATTCCGATCCCCTGCCATTGAAGAAAAGCACTGAGCAGGAGATGAAAGACCTCTGCATGGGCAATGGCCCCACCAACGACTATTTCCAAGAGCTGGAATGCCTAGCAAAACTCGTGGGATGAAGAACTGACGAAGATGAGAGAGGAGTTATGGTCCGAGCCCTTTGAATCGGGGTATCCACAGTCCTACATGAACATGATCGCCAACATTGGGGATAACATCCCCACTATCTACCCCAAGTGGAAAGCCTGCATCTGCAAGATGTACGAAGAACAACAAAAACAGTATATCATTCAGAAAATGCTCACCGCCGAGGCTCACCCCCACTTCCCGAACAACAAACCCGGACCCTCCAACAATGCCCCCAGCAAACCTGCTGGGGCCACAAGTTCGACGCTGGCAAAGACGACGGGAGGAGGCAGAGGCCCCAACAGAGACGCGACCACCGGAAAATGGGTCCCAGTCAAGACCACCACCTACAGCGGACAAGGACAGCCGATGGAGATCAACAGGCTCAGAAAGGAGGGCCGGTGCTACCGCTGCAAGGAGAAGGGACACCTATCCAGGGACTGCCCCAAACAGAAGGAGTACAAGGACATTTGCTCAGTAGTAGTCGAGCAGGAGAAGGAGGAGTTGAGGATCGAGGAAGTAAAAGAGTAGGTCATCCGGGGCTCGATTCCCCCATGATGACCAAGGACTTAACTGATGCGCTCTCATTTTCCGCTGGACTGGTCTTATGCAAATTCTTTAGTTATGACATTGCCTGTTTTATCTACCGCTATACATACCCCTGCTTTTAACATCCTCAGCATGACTAGCAAACCAGTACCAACAGAATCGAACTGATATGCCACCCTAGCACAGTTGGGCACCACGGACTCAAGCGCCGACAAGGACGAACCCTCCGATGCTGAACAGGGAGCAGAGAGCTCCCACGACTTGCCAGAACCCCTAATACGGGAACTGCCCACATGTGAACCCCCTGGGGGGAACACCTCTGCGGGACTGGCTAATCAGAGCGTGATTACCTGAGAGGGGAAAGGCTCTGGAAAGTGACCTCGAGAAGTCGCAGAAGGACAGGGAGCCTCAACAGGTGCGCCGCAACAAATGGCCCTACAAGCTGGGAAGCGCAGGGGAGATGAGCACAGCCTCACCAATGGCCAGGCCTTGGAGTGCAGGGATAGCCATGGTTTATTCAACAAGAACAAGACAGGCATGGGCGACTCCCCTGTTCCCCCGCGGAATGGCCACGAGATACCAGATTGATGCAAGTACACTCGATGGGAATTCCCCCCCATCACTCCTCCTGCCGATCCCAACCAGGACGCTCAACCCATTCCAGACGACAAGAAAGCCGCAAGGGTGGAAGTCATTGGCGCCCAGATGATAAAAAGGGGGCATACCGTAACCATAGAAGAGGTATCAGATGAAGAAGACGACATGGCCTACTGCCGATGGTGGAATAACCAAAAGCAGGAAAGCTTCACCATCGACGAACAGAACGACGATCCTTGAGCAGACCCACCCAAGGTACCATATGAAACCCCGAAACCCGACACCAAGGCCCAGCCTGCACTCGAGGGCTTGGTACAAGCCCTTTGAAGTAGACTGGACCTTGCAGGCTATTTGTGAAGCACACACCATGCCCGAAGCCCAAGCCACCTTACGCGGTTGGATCCATCAAGACCGACATGACAAAATCGTCGACGAACTTATCACCAGTTTACAAAAAGGAGAGGAAGAGGCACGAGAGGTTATGCTCGAACTCCGTGAACCCATCAGGTACATCTGGAGGACTGGAGATGGAGACAGAGAACTTACCATCAGTCTTCTCCTTTCTCCCTGCACAAACCAACAGACTCTCTCCGCCTCAGGACTCATAGACAGTGGTTGCACCGGGAGCACGATAAACTGGTCTTACAGTCCAAAAACATGGCCTTAACACCCGGAAAACCATTGCCCCTATCCCAGTGTACAATGCTGATGGAACCCACAACCAGGCAGGGGACATCACCGAATTTGTGGAACTCCGCCTCTCTATGGGCAACCACCATGAACGAATCAACCTCATGGTCACCAACCTCGGCTCGAAGGATTTATACCTCGGCCACGACTGGCTCAAATGCCACAATCCAGTTATTAACTGGAAGACCGGCTCAATCATCTTCGGTCGCTGCCAATGCACCAGAAACCCCTTTCCCTTACCTGACGCAGATCCGGACGACTGGTGGGACGAAGAACTCAAGGAGGGAGAAACTATCCTCGCTGTAAACATGCAGGAAGAACTGATCATTCGAGTGGTACACCATGCCAATGATCTAGTGGCCCAGGCCAACATGGACAAGCCGAAGAAATCTTTTGAAGAAATGGTACCTGAGCATTATCGCTCATACCACGATCTGTTCTCAAAAGAGAACTTTGACAAACTACTGGAGCGAAAGCCGTGGAACCATGCCATTGAGCTTATCCCCAACGCCAAATTGACACTAGACTGCAAGGTTTATCCCTTGAACTGAAACGAGCAGGAACAACTTGACAAGTTCCTCGATGAGAACTTGGAGTCCAAATGAATTCATCCCTCCAAATCTCCCTTTGCCTCCCCCTTCTTCTTTGTAAAAAAGAAAGACAGCTCACTCCGACCCGTCCAAGATTACAGAAAGCTTAACGAAATGACTATCACGAACCGCTATCCATTACCACTCATTTCTGAGCTCATCGACAAACTATGAGGAGCCAAGTACTTTACCAAGCTAGATGTATGATGGGGGTATAATAACGTCAGAATCCAAGAGGGAGATGAAGAGAAGGCTGCGTTCAGAACTAACTGAGGACTATTCGAACCCACGGTCATGTTCTTTGGCCTTACCAATTCACCCGCCACCTTTCAGTGGATGATGAATGACATCTTCAAGGACTTAATCACTGAAGGGAAGGTCACCATCTATCTCGACAACATCCTTATCTTCACCAAAGACCTTGACGAACACCGCAGAATCATACGATGAGTACTCCAACACCTCTGGGAAAACAAACTATTCCTAAAGGCTGAAAAATGCGAATTCGAGGTCCTAGAAATGGAATACCTCAGCGTCATCATCAGCCACAACACCATACAAATGGACCCAGTCAAGGTTGCCAGCATCTCTGAATGGCCGACGCCAACAAAAAAGAAGGAACTACAGTCGTTCCTCGGGTTCACCAACTTCTATTGGAAATTCATCCGTGACTACTCCAAGCTCGTTTGCCCGTTGACCCAGCTCACCGGCAACACGGAATGGACATGGAGAACCACTCAAAACCAAGCCTTCCAACAGTTGAAGAAGCAAATGACCGAGGATGTCATCCTCACCATCCCAACAGAAGAGGGAAGATTTAAGGTAGAAGCGGACTCCAGTGACGGGGCAATCGGCGCTGTTCTCAGCCAACAGCAGAATGGGAAGTGGAGGCCGGTAGCATTCATGTCGAAGGCTCTCACAGTAACCGAACAGAACTACGAGATCTACGACAAAGAATTGCTAGCAATTATGTTAGCCCTTTCTGAATGGCGGCACTACCTAATGGGCGCAGCTGAGGACATAGAGATCTGGACAGATCACCAAAACCTCCAGTACTTCCGAAAACCACAGAAACTCAACCGACGACAGGCCAGATGGGTGACTGAACTTGCCGAGTACCATTTTGTACTATATCACCAATCAGGACAGGCCAACAAAAAAGCTGATCTCCTTTCTTGTCGCGACGACCACGACCAAGGCAAGGAAGACAACGAGGATGTCGTCGTCCTCCAACCACACCATTTCCATGCTCACATCATGCCAACCACTACCGAAACACATAAAAAAATCAAGGACACGCTTTGACGAGAAGAACTCTGGGACCATGGTATCGCAAGCTCCCTTGCACACAAATGAGGGATCACCAGAAAAGATGGATTACTCCACTATGATGGACAGATCTATGTACCCCAAGATCATGCCTTACGAGGAGAAATCATTCTCCAGAGCCACGATCACATTACCGTAGGGCATCCAGGAATAGAAAAAACAAAGGAGCTAATTCAAAGAGAATACTGGTGGCCCAAGCTGAAGAAGGATGTCGAGAACTACGTAAAAGGATGCGAGGTCTGCCAATGAGCCAAGTCCAGCAATCAAGCCAAGGCTGCGCCATTACACCCCAACGAAATCCCAGTCGGGCCATGGACCCACATCTCTGTCGACATGGTCACCGGCCTTCCAGAATCCAACAGCTATGATGCCATATTGGTCATCATAGACCGATTCTCCAAAGCCATCATTCCGGTAGCCTGTAACATCGAGCTATCAGCCGAAGGGTGGGCCAGGATCCTCAGGGACCATGTCTATGTCAAACATGGAATGCCCCAAGTAGTAATCTCGGACCGGGGACCTCAATTTGTATCCCAATTCATGAAAGACTTGTATCGGTTGCTCGACATAACCCCAAACACATCGACCACTTTCCATCCACAAACAGATGGACAGACTGAACGGGTCAATCAGGAACTCGAAGGATACCTACGAATATTCATTGAATACCGACAAACAGACTGGAACAATTGGCTTCCAATGGCAGAGTTCGCACACAACAATAGAATCCACTCGGCCATGGGAAAAAGTCCATTCATGGTCTTATACAGATGAAACCCCCGACTAGTACCAGATTCCATCTGTCCCTCGCCATTCATTAATCCAACCACAGACACATTCACAGAAACCATGGCTGAGGTCCACAAACAGACACAGAAAGCTCTAGAAAAGGCCGCCACAGCCATGAAAACCCAGTACGACAAAAGGAAGTGCACAGCAGTCGACTACAAAATTGGTGACAAGGTCTGGCTCGATGCGGGGAACCTACATCTTCCCAGACCAAAGAAAAAGCTAGATGACAAATGTGTCGGCCCCTTTACAATTCTTGAAAAAACTGGAGCTGTGGCATATAAATTAAAACTTCCACCACACTGGAAAATCCATCCATGCTTCAACAAAAAGCTACTCACCCCATTCGTACCACCAATGTTCCCAAACCAACAACAACCACCACCGTCGCTGCCAGACCTCATTGATGATGAAGAACAATACGAGATTGAAGAAATACTTGACTCTCGCATGCGAAAGGTCAGGGGAAAGAGAGGACAAAAGCCAAAAGAAGTTATAGATTACTTCGTCAAGTGGAAAGGATGGACAAGGGAACACAATTCATGGGTATGAGACTCCGAAATGGGAAACACCCAAGAAGCAATACAGGATTACGAGGAATGCGTCAATAGTGTCAAGATTGCAACCCCAACAGAAACCTTAACAGCAGTTGGGACGCCTGCCTTAACAAGGGGGTAATGTTACGATTTTTCTGCTTATCTTATCATATCCAAGGTTTCTTGCTAATCTCATCTTATCTCGAAACCCCTATTCACATCGTCATGACCTAACTGGATGTTCTCAGCCCTGGTGCTACGGCTTGCTACTATCACTCGCCTACTGCATGAACTTCGCTTCCTTTACACACCATTCCCACAAGTGACATTCTATTTTTAGCCTTTCAGTTTCATATATAAGTAGTGTAGCTCTCGCTGTAGTATCCTCAGCTTTGAGCTAAAGTTTATCAATACCACACTTTACTCTCGCCACAGAACTCGACTAGCCAGACTAGTCCCTCTTCGCTGAGTCTCAGACCTCTATGACTATTCCCCTGGTGATTGCCCGAACATGAAGCAGCTGAGGTTTAGCCTAAAGTCTTTGATCACGTGAAGTCTGGGTCTAACACCATGCCTCTGGATGACAACGTGATTTGTCCATGCTGGTTGTCTCAACAGCAGTTTTCCAGACTGGAACAGGGGCAGGAAGCAGAGCATGTGTGGGCACCATCAATGACGCTGCTCCCGAGTTACCATGCTGTTTTTCTTGCCGAGAGACTGCAGTATCTGTAAAAGAAGATAAGTGTCCATAGTACAAACCAAAGAGATGTACATACAGGGCTGATAATGATGGGATATCGATGATTCTGGCAAGGGTGGATTTTTGCGAGCTTCTCCTGGAAGCAGACAGAAGGGACCAGGAAGCTTCAGGTGGCTTCTGGTAAAGGCTTGAAATGCATGGTACTTTGCTACCTGTGTTGCTGAACCAGTGAAAACTGTCCGAAGCTTTAAATGTGGAGCATCAAAGTTCAAATGGTAACGAGGCTCAATAGGGTGATCTAAGGAGTCAACACATGTGAAGGGCAGTTGCTCTAGCTTCTTCAACATCCAAACTGGTACTCATGCCTTAAAGAATTCTTGGATGATGATTGCATCAGAGGTGAAGACACCAATGAGGTCAGGTTCAGCACCAGTCTCCACAGACATGTTAGAATCGCTCTGCATACGAGGGTGGAAGATGGTGATATATTCGATGAGGGCACGTAGTTTGATTGCCACATGCTGGGTCTCCACTACAGTAAGGCATAACCGATCAAAGACAAAGGAGAGAGAATCGATGGAGTTTAGCAACATGGAGAGGGCAATACAATTATCCCTAATGAGAGACCACTGACTAAGGAAGTGCTATCGAGCACATAAAAGTCTTGACGTGAAGGAGTTTCGTATAGGGTGTAAAATGGATCGCTTTTACTGATGGGGCATTTTCAAATGCATGCTAGCCAACAGTGTGACCTGAGATAGAATTGGGGCCAGGAGAGTGGGTCATCGTTGCTGTAGTGGAAATCTGCTCGCATGTACATCTCCCTGTTATGACCTAGGGGGGGCTGGTACAGCTCCGTGGCATTTGGAGTGATTGTGAACCACTCTGGTGATAAGACAGCTCCATGCTTTCCATCCAAGGGACCAACAGCTGTAAGGTGAGATAATTGATTAGACATTATTCCCTGAGAGCATTAAGAACATATGAAGGTCAAGCTGCTTCTTATGCAGAAGAAGACTAGGATTCTTTTGAAGGTTTTTGTATGAAAATCGATTCTCCATGATGCTGGACTGAGATCTACTTAGCAATGAATAAAGGATTAAGTAGCTAGGTATGTACTTGCAGGGCATAAGGCAGATGTACTGGTTGGGCAGGTATTTCCAGGGGAGAGCCTCGTCTAAACTGTACAGGAGCTGACGGTTCATCTAAGCTCTAGAGTTGAGAGAGGGAAGAACACCGACTTCAATTGTCTAAGTGTCTGGGCAGTGATGGTTCGTCTAACTGCAGATCGTAAATTGTGTCCTTGATTACGTAGAAGAGAAAATACGCATAGAGGAAGTTGTCAGAGGGAGAATTCAGCAGCAACAATGTGGAAGTACAAAGGGAACCAATGTGACGTGATCCATATCAAGCATCAATGATTATGTAACACTTGAGCTGTGTTCAACACAGCTCTACTACCATCCACCATCGGCTAGACGTTTTGTTGCCCATCTTGACTGTATAGATGATACGTCTACAGTTCCATGCAATGGCCTTGTGTAGATGTCATATCCACAGGTCATTTCTGTCTTTGCATCTCAATCTTGCAGTCCAACAGCTGGCCTTTCGAATTCTGCTCATCACAGATAGATTCATGCAGGGAAAAGTCAACAGAGGTAAGAATCTCTTGTGTCAAAGCTACTAAAGTCTACTAACAAATTGTTGACAGTCTAGAATGTATTCAAATGTGGCTCGTTTCTTCACGGCCACGTCATTCACTATTGGGCACAATGGTGAGCTCATTTCTCTGCCTTCCCTGTAACTCCTTTTTCATTTTATTGTTTTCCCCAGTCTTTCCTTTGTCATTGTCGTTATCTCACCATCAGTGGACCCGTTCTGTGCTGGACCAATCAAAATGGTAAGTCTTCAGTATTTTGACATTGTGATTGTTTGCTGATGAATTTTCGTGCAGAGTAGCTAAATACTTAAGCCATCAAAGTCTTCTTGGAATATCGTCATGGGCAGGATTCAACATTAGTGCCAGGTCCTCGAGATTGGGTGCAATACTGAGTAGTTTGACAGGATCTACAAGTCAGTTCAGCGTATCAGTATCCCCAAATACGTGTCTAACACTCATCCTCACCCTCCCTCCAGGGAGAACGTCATCGCCATCACCATAGTAAAGGTCGACTAGCCCCTCTCCATCTCCAACAGTGCCACTCACACAGTCAACTACAAGACACATGACTTTGCAGCAGAAACACTCAAAATCACCCATGAGAGAGGCATCGATGTCATTCTTGATTTTCTCAGCCAGACACATTGGAATGGGAATATCGACTCGCTTGCTGTTGATGGTCAGACAACCATATTTGCTTTGCTCAGTGGGGTGCAACTGCAAAGTCGTGGCTGCCAATGCTGTCAAGAAGTTTGTGGTCCAACGCCCATTTTGATTGATCCTAGGTCGAGGCATGTCCTTGTCTTACTTTTCTCTCTGTGCGAAGTTGGAGGAATATCTCTCCCTTGGTTGCTCTCAGGCACCTACACTGCCCAGATATGTTGCAAAATTTTACATATGTTTCCTCATGCTATCAATACATTCTCACTAAATATACCTTTCAGCTTCAGACCCATGGATTTCCTAGCTTTTCGAATTCGAACTTTCCCTTCCGTCACGCACTCATTGCACTTGTACCTGAAACAATAATGGGACTGATTAAGCCTGGATTGATAGTCGCAGTGCAGGAAGATGAAAAGCTTGGAAGAATAAGGAAACACAATGAAACGAAGAACACCGAGAAACTGGTTTTCGGAGCACGATTTGAGCAAAACAGCACCTGCCAACTTGAGGGAGCAGAATTCGGCAGCAAATATAATGGGACTGTTTGCCTCACCCACTGGACAATATGTACCAAGACAATTTCCACCATAGCACACCTCAGGACGTGCCAGAAAATTCAAGAATCGCTCATCAGGATGTGCCAGCTCACAAAACTCCGAACAAGGAGTGTGGTCGGCTGTTGTCTTGCAGGGTGTCGAAGGTGAGTATTTCGCCTTATTCTTGGTATTTTTCGCTGATGAAGGTTCCCAGGCTTAAGCTGAAGGTACATTCATCTCTGCAGCATGGAACAGAAGTTTGAATTTGCGTTACAATACAGTAGACTCGTAACTGTTGTGTCTCGTTGCAACGACCCCTGAAAGCTTAAAAGTAGAAAACAGGCTCATCCCTGTCTTTAACACTCAATCTTAGTATCTGCCTTTTCCTCCCGAACATCCACCCATTCACTGTCACTCACATTCCTTTCCTCCCACTCAAAATGATACCTGATACCTCATTTGATATGATGTGAGTGGCCGACACCGTTTCGAATGATGTTTGGCTGAAGAGTAATGTGTCATCATTTCATTGGCCACCAAAGAGGAGGCTATCATAACCTAGTGAGTCGCATGATCTATAGGCAGCGGCTGACCACACGACTGATTAACTGTATAGTACTCGCTGCATCCAAGAGATAGGACCAGGATGTATTCTGAGTGGTCTGACATGCCAGCTTCGCAGATTGCAATCGAATACTGGTATATCCCCTGTTTGAGGGTGCAGTATATGAAGTGGTGTCGTGGTTTGGAAGAGGACATCTGATTACCTCAAGCAGCCATTTGAAGTGCTCAAGATCTGAACGTCTTGTCTATCAAAATATCTCCCATCTCTCGCTCTGCTCAAAAAGCAAGGAGGTGATAGTCTCGGGCTCCCTTGGTCCATGTTTACCCCAACTGTCATGCAGGATTCGGAGAGGAGTGGAGTAGGAACAATGGACTCAGAGCTTCATGCAGCCGATGGGGTTCTTGACGTGGTCGCAGTTGGAGGGTAGGCTCATTTTGAACCAGAGGTGGGGTAATCTGAAGATGATATCTCTCCATCGTCGACATGCTTCGTTGTAGTTGCAGAAGCATAGGCTTCATTGATTCATTCATGGTGCTCTGATATTCATGGACGAATACCAGTGCTCATCTCCTTATCAAGTTCATAGGCAACGACACGACCACAGCTTCCCATGGTGGTGTGTATGACTGACTGTGTATTATGACCATTCTTAACTTACTTATACTTTGTAGCTTCTTGTTATGAATCGTGTAGGTCTACTCGATGGCAGACATCTCACATCCTCAATATGGTCAAGCAAGTTCCACCCCTTCAGCTCCAGATTGCTCGGTACAACAAATAGAGCTCCAACTATGCTAGGAATTCATCTAAGCATGCCCACCCCACGTTGATATTGCTGCTTATCCCTCTATGGCGAGCAGCATCAGGAAGCGCTGCAGCAAATGTCGACATGCATGTTGGTGGTTTTGACAGCTATTATTTGATGGACTAGAAAGACCAGCCTATGGTTTAGATGCCACATCGACAGAATTCAAGCTATATTTATATGGCTAAGATGTCTGAAGTTCAAACTCAGCTGACAACCTTGGTACCGACAATACTTCTTCCTCCAATTCCAACAAAAAAGTTTTCAGTGACAATGGACACCCAGCCTGTGAACGCCCTTTCTCAGATTCTTAAAAATATGACTGTTCAGGATGTTTTGACGGTAAGCTAGCAAGACATCACAGTGAAGTCACACTGAAGTTTAATGTATCCCACAGGTTTTGAAAGACACCCAAGTACAAAACCAGGCCCTGCGAAACAAAATTCGTGCTCTATGCACAGCTCCCACTCCCATTGAAGCAGTTAGTGGTCCTCCCTCAATCGCTCCTGTGTCCTCTCCAGTTCCAACTGGAAGCGCTGATTCCATGTTGAATGAGGCTTCTGGCCAGGCTTCAATCCTCAAGATGAAAGAAAGCAAAGATAGTTTTGAAGTAGCAGGGAGGAGATTGATTGTTATGGGTCATGTGTGGTGGGAGAAGAAGAACATCTTTGGTATTGGGCAGGCTTCAGCACAACAAGAGCTTGATGCTGCCCTTGCACTCTATCTTCAAGGTTCAGCCATGGCTGCAAATGTGGAGAAAGTTGTTAAGATGAGGCTTGTCCTTCAGCTTTACAAAGCTCTCGCTTCTCAATACCATGTTTTCATGGGTGGAACCATACCTGGATCTTATCACAAGCTTGAGAAGATTGTGAGTATATTCAGAACTCTGTATATCTGGTGCTAATCAGATAATCTTCTAGATGAAGGATGCAGGCAAGGCTATTCGTTCTACCCTTCTCAACCAGATCAAGGCAAACACTGCCAAAATTTGTGAAGGCATAGTCCCTTATGACCACTTTCGACAAGGCTTTGACCAATATGCAGATCTGCTATATCAGCGACTTGTGGGTCATCAAGCAGGCAAAGAGGGAATGGCACGTTTGTCCCTGTCTCTATGAGCCTGGGAAACGAGTTGGCGGGAATACTTTATTCAGAAGTCCAGCAACCTTAAAGGTATGTATCAATTTGGCTTTAAGCAATCAACATGTACTAATGGGTCTGAAGATTCTTATATGTGTTCTTTGGGGATCAAGTGTGCTCACAACCAAGAAGTTCCAGACAAAATCTACCTATGGCAAGCTTTGGGACGTTAAAGAGGTGATCCTTGCTGCCATTGTGTTTGCAGCGATTACAGTAAGCCCAAAATAGAGCCTCATATGCCATGACTGACAGAACCCTTACAGCTCTGTTTTCTATTATCAGGTGATCCCTCCTTTACCTTGGAAAGAGGAGCCAAATCAAAAATCAACTACTTCTCTGATTTTGAATTCTATGTCAGCATTATCGAAAAGAAGCTCGCCAAAGGGTCCAGATCGATGCTTTCCACCTTTCAGCTGTACAATGATGAGGTCTTCCCCACCTTTAAACATGTGAGATCGGCTGCACCAAATCTGCAGGCCAATCTTGAGGAGAACTCGGAAGAGGAGGAAATTCTGAGGGGGCTGGATGAAGTCGAAGCAGAGGTTTATTCGGACAATGCGGATTTCACTGCTTTTACAGATGCCATCGATCTCCAGGCCAATACTCTGACTGTGCCGGCCTCCACAGTCATTGAAGACATTGTTGAGGCCACACCTGTCCCTGAAGCTGCACCACAAGTTAAAGCCACAAAAGGGAAAGGAGGAAGGAAGAAGGCAAATACTAGTAAGCAGGCTCCAGCACACCGAAGTGCATGAGGCCAAGGATCCAAGGTGCAAAGCCAAATGGACCAACCACTGCTGGTGGAGAGGGAGAGGCGACATCCTGGCCGACAATGTAAGCAAAATGATTCCCATACAGTGGCAGCCACTCTTCCCACCAGATCAACCAGGAGAGGGGCTAGATCAGGTACCAAAGATCGTGCGCAAGCTGCAACTATCAAGGTTGAGATTGACAATGAAGAAGCAAGTGAGAATGATGACGATGACAATAACAGTGAAGGTTTTGGTTTGGGTGGCCATGTGGATGAGGAGGAAGAGGAAGAGGAGGATCTTGAGTATGCTTATTGATTCATAGTACTTCGTGTAAAAAAGGTGCCTCACAAATAATGTTTGCAGAGTATTAGTGGCTAAAGGGAGTTCATGCCTTATAATAACTTGAGAGACATATAGAAATATGTCTGTATAGTGTAATGGTATTATTGTATTATCTGTAATTTAAACTTTAAGGTGTCGCTAGTTCGATTCCTGTTCTTAACTTAAGAGTGAGTTTGCTTAGTAATTGAAGTCAGTAATCACTGCTGGAAAGTGAGTTACTAGCTTCTATTTTTCCTTTCCCTTCAGGATGGCGGTAAATTATGTTAGGCTTTTGTTGACCCTTATAAGGTATCTTATTATATGCATACAACATTATGCTCACAAAGCAAGGTATATAGCAATCCACCTTGCAAGGAAGTAGCACGGAGCAAACAAGGACCTTGTAAGGTATGTGGTACCGGCAATGCAAGGCACATGTAAGGGACCTTACCAGGGACCTTGCCAGCAATGACTCTCGGCAAACAAGGCTATACATTGTGCCTCAGCTCCTTGTGGCCTTACATTCCATTTTTGCACCTTATTTGGCCAAATTAGGTAAATGCAGAATCTCTGACATCTCCACCGCCAGGAGATGATATTAACATGCTGGTATGTGATTTAGTCATAGAGTTGCTGTGCCCTTCTGCTAATGCCATCCTGGCAGGACTTGGATTTACCTGACCCATTGGAGAACTCTGGCCTTGAGGTACATGATAATTACTTCCAGATACTCTGTACTTACATGACATCCAATCTTAAAGGTTCCTGAGCTATTTGACCCTTTGTATGTGTCATTCAGATGTCCTCTGATACACTTCTTTTTACTGATGGGACAGTTTGACAGGAACAATATCTATGGTGATATGGACTTGTCGCCCAACATACATAACACAACCTTGTCAGCTGTACTCACATTCAATTATGACAGCAATTGACGCTGACAGAAGTGGTACCGGATACAGACACCAACAACGCTGATGATAGTGAGTCGCCACCTCCCTCCTGCTTGAAAATCTTCACACTCACTGCTAGCAACCACTCGTGAGGATGACAAAGACAATCATACAGCTACCAAAGCCCAACCATCCATTATCGAGCCTATCACAACAAAGAAGACCAGAGTACCCAAGGCGCTAGAAGTTGTCGCACCTGGAGAGAACATTACTGAGTGGTGAGTCTTCTTTCAGTTGTCACATCACCTACTCATGATGTTCAGGAACATCGCAATGAAATTCTGGATGGCTCTCAACCTTATGAATAACCAGTTGAAGGTCAACTTTGATGCATATTTTGCCAAAATGCCCAAAGGAGAGAAGACCATAAGGCAAATGCTTTGATCTGGCTTGCATTGCTGATTCTTGTTCTGCAGTGACTAGTGACCAAGACACGAGAAGCAAAGAAGATAGAGAAGAAGGACAGTGCGACCAGCAAGAAGGCTCCAAGGTATGTGCCAGCGGCTTCCTTCCTGTCACCCCGTTCTGATTACAAGGTGCTTTGTCAGGAAACTGAAGAAATAGTCACCTGAGTTATGTTGATGTTGGAAGGTTTCCTTAGGTTTTATAGCATAGTAATGATGCAGGCTACCAATGGACAATGTAGTAGTATTAAACTAGATTATAAATGTGTTTTCGACAGCCAGACATCGATGAACCAATGTAAATAGAATTAAACATCTCACGATCTGTTTCTGGACCAGGCCATAGATTACATTAATTTAATTGAGGTGCGGCAGATAAAAATATACGATAATATATATAAACAGGCTGACTATTGACTGGATATCATGCATCATCTGCCACTGGCAGCCAGTCTTGGCTGTTGAAGCCAACCATGTTACAATTTTTCCCCTATCTTATCTTATCCAAAGTTTCTCGCTAATCTCATCTTATCTCAAAACCCCTATCCACTTCACCATGACCAAGTTGGACATTCTCAGCCCTTGTGCTATGGCTTGCTACCATCACTCACTTACCACACAGACTTCGCTTCTTTAACACGCAGTACACATGGACAGTATTCTATTCTTAGCCCCTCAATTTTCATATATAAGTAGCATAGCTCTCACTGTAGTATCCTCAGCTTCGAGCTAAAGTTTATCAATACCACACTTTACTCTCGCCATAAAACTCGACTAGCCTAGCTAAGTCCTTCTTCACCAAAGTCTTAGATGCCTCAGCCATACCCCGGTGATGAGCCTCCAGGCTCTGTGTGCTCAGAAATCGTGGGCACTACCTTCAATTTGTCAATTATTTCCCTCCAGCGGACTTTCAGTAAACCTAACGTTGCAAGCAAGATTCAACTTGTTTCATTCTGAACTTTGCAAAGCACGTGAAGTTACACTGTGGAACTGATGCACCATATTCCCATGCACCCCTTTTTGATCCTGATCCTCCCTAAATGGAATAAGCACCCAACTAGTCTAGACTCTAAGCACACGCAGTATAGGCCGAATCATGGGACTTCACAGCATGTAGGCTGTGTATAACTACGGATTGCTAACTAAAGTATGGGGACCATATGGTCGCGTACTTAAACAAGTAGTATAAGCAAGGTCTTAGTGAGACGTAGCTGAGGATATATAAGAAAACCTTACCAATTCCACTAGCCGTACCTGCAAACTTTTGTGGCATTGTAAGTAAAGTACTTATAAGTTCTTTAGGTTACAAATACTTTAGACATGCTCAGCAATATGTACTGCAGTCTTGTAGCCTTAGAAACTTCGCTTACCAATAAAAGTTCACAAACTTTGTATAAAAAGAGGACAAAATGTAGCTAGAAAACAATATACTGGCAGATACCCCACTGATTCCCCCATATTCACCCAACTGACAAGATTTAAAGTCGCGTCTCTGTGTTCTAAGAGATCAGACAACTAAGTCTTGCCACTACTTCATTCTGCAAAGCAGGAAGGAATCTTAAGCATAAGAAAGTTATCCTTCTTGTCATTCTCACCTTGAAATGTCGTGTTCAAAAGACTAGTAAAGGTAAAAGAAAGTTACTAACGAAGTTCATTAGTATTATCGTTACAACACTGGAACCACAGCTAGGTTTCCGACACCCAAAGAAAGTTTGCACCATTTACAGGTTGCCCCCACTCAGCATACACCCACGTTGATGAGCCTCCAGGCTCTGTACGCTCAGAATTTCGCGGATTTACACTTAATTCCTACACCTAGTCCCCCTAGCGGACTTTCAGCAAACCAATGATTGCCTACACAGTGATACCACTTTTGTAACACAGGCAATAACTCCTCGCACGGACATGTATCCATCCCATCTCGAAATCCGACTTATCACGGCATTACAAACACGTTAACACCGATTTTGATGGTCCCTCGATCGCATATGGTAATGCCGCATCCGCATCAAAGCGCCTTGCTACGCATCATTGATCGATAGACCCTATTGACGTCACCTATCACCGCACTCATCCATCAAAGATATTGACCCATCACGGGTACACCAGAGCTACGATGACTCAAGCTGTTACTTCGCCAAGCGGGCACGTCATTATAAATACATTTGGCGACCTCAGCGACACTAGCACAGTCTTTACAATCCGCAGTACACGCAGTCGAAACAGCAGGAAACAGGCCCGGAAGCCGGACTCCACTGTAGAACGTTTTCTAACCAAGCACGGCAATTCGAACGAAGCTGTATACTTCAGCTTACGGATATAGGTCACGTTTATTCAGGATTTTACTCAGCTAAGGCCTTACAGCCTTAGTAAAAAGTCGCTTGGATTTCTATTAATATATGTAGGACTTTAGTATAAAAACGTAGATTACAGTAGTGTTCAGGACTTTTCGACCCCAGTGGGTACACAATCGTTCACCAGACTACGCTTGTATTGACTCTCGTACACGTCAATCCATCATACATCGTATTCACCGCACGCACCAGCAACAAATCGACTAGTCAAACCAGCAAATCTCTACGAATCCGTCCTTCGTCTCTATAGGATCACCTCACGTTTATTCGTCGTTTCACGGCAATATTCATCTTGCATCGCTTATAGTCGATTGCACTGTCAACTCGCAGTATTGCTTGAGTTATTCCACGGTTTATTAACTGTGAAGAAGACGTTTTCCGTTCCTCTTTACTCTTAACACTATTGGTACACGTCAACATCGTGCCAATACGTGATCGCCGCATCATATCTCGTCCCCAGTTTTCGTTATAGGCAGCACCAGTTTCAACTTCACAAGATAGGATCGTTTTTACCAGTTTCACCTTCACCATTGTCATCGTCGCCCACTTGGGTAGTCTCAGAGCAGACTTAGGATCAGTATCAGTATAGGACCAATTCAGCAATCGTTTCAGTATAGGATCAGTATAGGAAATCCCAGTGTGGATTATAGGATAAGTTTTTGACATCAGATAGGATCGTTTCAGCCCAGTATCGTTCGCCCCCAGTTTCCGTATCGCCAGCCCAGTTTTAGGATCAGTTTCAACCAGTTTCAGCACCTCGTTCACGTTTATTTGATCGACGAGCATGTTTATTCCCAGCATCACCAGTCCCTCGATCTATTGCCGTATCGTTTAGGCATTTTCCCCACGTTTTCACACTTGTATTAACGTCTCGAGCACGTTTTCTCGAGTCTCAGTCTTCGTTTCCATTTCAGAACACGGTTTCTTGATATACACGTCATATCAGGCACCGTTCCCTCTCGTTCTACGAGAATCCCACTGACTAACAGTAATTCTTTCAATATCGACTCTCAAGTCGTATTATCTGCTTGACTGCTTAGTCAAAGCGTATCTTCGCACCCTTAAAGCTTTGATTTACTGCACGGAGGTGCCCCGAACCCACTTCGCACACACGATCGTCCTAGTATTGCAGTGATCACACGTTTATTTCCCATACTCTGATCGAGTTTGGTATTGCCGTTGCCACGGAAGTCTAGGTTCATCAACGTTTGCGCCTTCCTTCCCTTCCAGGAAAGTTCACGTACATACCTTGAGCCTCTCTAAACCATTAGAGACTCATAACAACTGTAGCAAAAGTTCGCTACACTTACAGGAAGATATAGCCACTGCATGGAAGTGCAAGACTAGACTTGCTAGAACCTGCCTTCAGATATTCTGCTTGATAGCACTAACCATTATAGGTCTTGTGTTTTCTGCCTGCAGGAGTATTTAGGTTCATCATTTTGGAGCCCACCGCAAGGGGGAAATAGTCGAATTTGACTGTATCTCCTAAGTCTGATTGTTGACCATTGCTCCTCCAAAGAACTTTGGTCACAACAAACCCTACAAAACTACTACTACCCAACCTTTGCGAAATACTTCGCAATGCCAACAGTGGCAAAAAGATACCGAGCACTTGCGACCCAAGCCTGCCAACACCCCACCACCTAGTCCACCCATACCCTCTTCTTCTATGCTTCCACTAAAGGAACAAGAAGAAACAGAACTCCCCATTCCAGGAGATTTCTATGCTGACCACCTCGATATTTCTACCATTGAGCCCTTCGATCTAAATGATGAAAATGAAGTTTTCTCCAGTCTACAGTTGACTGAAGAAAATATCCACACCGACACACAACCCACTGCATATAATACCACAGGCAATATCACCCCTGCCCCCAAATATACCAACCCATTTGAACCTCGCACCTTAGACTTTGATGGGTTTGGAAGATGCCTTAGCCTTGCTACACAGAGTACAGACGCTAGCAAACTTTCATCCATTAAAGCTTCACCAGAACAAACCCCAGCACCTGCTACTACTCCTGTATTAGAAGGAGAAGAACCAAACCAACCCCCTACATTTATATCCCAACCCATCATCCTACTACCAGCTGTTAGTTCGTGAACTTTGATGTCAGGACAACAAGCAGGAGGAGCCCCAACAGGAAATCAACCTGCACAACCCATACAACCCATAGCTATGAGTACTCGCATGCCTTTCCATCGAGAGCATAGCGCACCTACCATCTTCAATGAAGCCAACCCAGGTCATGAACTTTTGCGCTACCTACAAGACCTGGAAGCCCTCTTTACGCATTTTAGTATCACAGATAACACGGAAAAGAAGAAATGGTTAACACATTATCCTAGTGTTGCCATCGTGGACTTTTGGGAAAGTCTACACGAGTTCTCAAATGCAGCTAGCACCTATGAGCAGCTTAGGGATGCGATAATTAAACAATATCCGGACACAGATGTTAATCGCAAATATGAGCGGATGGATATTGAACATGTAGTAGGGAAATATGCCCATGAAATTACTTCGCTAGCAGACCTAGGAATGTACTATAGGAAATTCTACCCTAAAGCACAGTTCCTTGAGTCAAAGAAGTGGCTGTCAGGGTCAGAAGTCAGTAACCTGTTCAGTAAAGGATTCTCCGACAATATCTGGGAAGGAATAATGTGCAGGCTTCAGATCAAACTCCCTGATCATTTCCCTTCCGACCCTTACACACTGAGCGAAATTTATGAGGCCGCGCAGTTTGTTCTCCAAGGGACTAATAGAGGAGAAAGCTTTTATGCTAGTACCCCTCAGCCCTACCAACCAGGAGTGGGATATGTGACTTATAACCCTCCTGTAGTACATTCTACACTAACAGCACCACCACAGATATATGCGCTGAGGTTACCAGACCTAGTAATAGTCAAACCCAAGCCTTCTGAAATTTCCTTGCATTTGCAGGTCATTGAAGAAAAGATCGTGCAGCTTGCACAGTTACAATTGCAGGACAAACAAGACCATCAGCAGCAAAGAAATAATTTCGCCAATGGTCCATCTTCCTTATTCGCCAATTCTCCTCCATCAAGGGATGGAAATTGTGGTTTCTGTGGCAAACGAGGTCACTACATCATAGCCTGTGACGAAATTGATACAGCCATATGCGAAGGAAAATGTCACCGGAACACTAGGAATCATATTGTTCTACCTACGGGTGCCTATCTTCTGAAAGGAATACAGGGCAATTGTCTTTTGGACCAGATAGAAGAATGGCATCAACAGAACCCTGGCCAATTGGGTGCTGTTAATACGATGATGCAATTCATCAAGGAACCCCTCACATTCATCAAAAATGCAGAACAATATGCGCAGCTTGTAGATCAACATTCCTTACCAGCCAATATGACTGTTACTCAACGGGTGGAAGCTCTAATCACTAAATCCGGGTCTATTGAGAAGGAATTACAAAGCTTGCAGCAATGTGCAGATGCATCTGGGGATGAGACTTTGAAAACTTGGTTCAAGCAAGTAGAAGTCCAGGTCCTGTATCTAAACAGACAAACTGTTACTTGCACTAAGGAGAATCCTGCACAGCACTTGCAACCGGAAACTTCACAAGTGACTAATATGCCAATCAACCGTCCTAAAGTCGTGGGTAGGCCCACCAGAAATAGTCAAAAGGCAGCCAAGGAATTGGAAATGCCCACAGCAGCCAAGGAAACCTCGTGTAAGGATGCACGAATTTGATCGCAAACTTATTCCAGAGTTTGATGAAATGCCGGCACTGGTCAACATTTCAGACTCGGAGGACAGTGAACTAGAACTACAGTCGCCACAGACAGAGGCTGATGATATTAGAGAAGCAGGGGCAATTAAAGCAGCCGTCCCACCAGCCAAAGCGGCCAAGCGAAGCAAAAGTGCAGACAAGAGATCCCTGGTTCCAGACCTGAAGTTAGCCCATCAATCAAGAAAAGAAGTTACCCTTGATGAAATGGAGGAAGAGATCCCCAAAGATATCCACCCTTTTGCGTCGGTTAGACCGGCTAATTATGCACCACCCATCGATCGGAATGTTGGTGCAAAACCGGATTATAGAAGGAAAGTCTGTGAGCATGAACCAGCATACCGAACCAAGGCTCCTATAGAAGACGCTTTGGTGGCCAGGAATGTGTATGAAAGGACAATGGACTCTCCAGTTACCTTGTCCCAACGCGAACTGTTTTCCTTATCTCCAGAAATCCGTGACATGACAAAGGACAACATCACCAAGTGGAAAGTACTGCCTACAGTCGAGCATTTTAAGACTGATGTCTCCTACACTGGACCCAACACGGTGGAAATCAAAGTACCCACCGGAGATCCCGAAGTTAAAACTACACTACTGTATGGGCCACCAAACCCAGTAGTACAAACTTTTGAACAAGTCAAGGTTACAAAAATTTGCGATGATCCTCCAGAAGGATCATTCATAGTCCAGGATCTGTATGAGGCACACATCAAGAAAGGAGAAAAGATAGCCCCTCTTAAATGTGCAGCCAAATCCATTGCTTTGTGGTCTATATTGCCAATCGTAGATCATCAGTTAAAGGTCGAATGCATTATTGATCCAGGATCTCAAGTCATTTCTATGTTGGAAGCAGTATGCCATCGACTGGGATTAACCTATGATCCCATGGTGATTATAGACATGCAGTCAGCCAACGGGATTTTGAATAGTTCTCTGGGGCTGGCAAGAAATGTCGTGTTCCTATTTGGAGATATCACCTTATATCTACAAGTGCATGTCATACAACAATCCGTTTATGACATATTACTTGGGCGACCTTTTGATACGCTTACCCAGAGTATAATTCGGAACTACAAGAATCAGGACCAGACCATCACTATCCATGATCCTAACACAGGGAAAACTGTGACTATTCCTACCAGACCTAGGGGATGCATCAGACTAGTAACAAATGATCCCTATCAGGAGGAAGATGACCCATGACTAGAAGATGGGCTACAAGACCAAGAAGAAGTGGCCCTGGTCATTGAACTAGATGCGAAACAAAACCCTATCATTTCCACATATGCTACCAATACAAAATTTGAAGCATCACAGATACCAGCACAGTACTTAGTGGCCTGTGACCCTGCACAAATTAATATCCCCTCCACTCAAGAACTAAAAGCAGAAAGTGGGCCCCTACTTGGTCCGCAAAGTAAAAGTTCGCAATGAACTATGACTATATACACTCAAAAGTCAGAAAAGAAGTCCGCGAAACCCCACTCCAATCTAATATCACAACCCCTTGAGTACATGTACAACTTATATGGCTTGAATATAATTGGTGATGAAAACTATGAACCTTGGTTTGAAAAGACCATGTCTATATATGCTAGCAAAAAGTATAAACCAGTAGCATTGAAGACCAAGCCAGTACTTGCAACCTTATCCAACAAATTCTGAATAATTCGCCAAATTAAAGGCGACCTGTTGAGAGGCATACCTGAATTATTGCCTCGTCCACCAAACTTTACTCCTACATAAAGGTATTCTGTAGAGCGAAAGGAATATATTGATTCCATTCATAGCGAAGATTTCTTATGGGAAGAGGAGAGAAAACTTATGCACCACTTTATGAGTATTCAAAGCCAGGCCTTCGCCTGGGAAGACTCAGAAAGAGGGAGCTTCAAACAAGATTTCTTTCCTCCAATAGACATCCCAGTTGTGGAACATACTCCATGGGTGTTACAAAATATCCCCATACCACCAGGGATCTATAGCGAAGTTTGCAAGATCATCAAAACCAAGCTTGATGCCGGGGTATATGAACCCTCGAATTCCTCCTACTGCTCACGCTGGTTTACCGTTTTAAAGAAAGATGGAAAAAGCTTGAGAATAGTGCATAGTTTGGAACACCTTAATGAAATTACAATTGTGCACTCGGGCCTGCCCCCTACAACTGATCAACTCGCCAAAAACTTCATGGGAAGAGCTTGTGGGGCCATGTTAGATTTATTTGTTGGGTATGATGAAAGAGTCCTAGCAGAAAGTTCACGAGACCTCACAACATTCCAAACACCCTATGGGGCATTGCGATTAGTAACTCTACCGATGGGTTGGACCAATTCGGTGCCGATATTTCATGACGATGTAACCTTCATCCTGCAACCAGAAATTCCGCAATATACAATACTGTACATTGACAATGTACCAGTATGCGGCCCAGAAACACATTATGAAATGGGAAACACATATGAGATGATACCTGAGAACTCGGGTATCCAAAGATTCGTCTGGGAACACTTCACAAATCTAAACAGAATAGTTCAACACATGAAATACTGCAGAGGAACCTTCTCAGGCAAGAAAGCATATCTGTGTTGCCCAGAAATAATAGTGATAGGGCATCGATGCACCTATACTGGCCACCTTCCGCTCCCAAGCATAGTCGACCCAATACTTCACTGGGGTCCTTGTAAAGACATATCAGACACGAGAGCCTTCGTAGGGACCGCAGGTGTCTTGCGAAACTTTATAGACAATTTTGCAGAAAGAGCTCTGCCATTAACCAAGCTGTTCCGGAAGGATGCGGAATTCCAGTTCAAAACCAAGGAAATAAAGGCACAAGAAGACCTAAAAGCAGCTGTGTGAAATAGCCCAGTGCTATGGCCAATAAATTATGGTTCAACAGGCGCCATAATACTTGCAGTCGATACGGGACCGGCCGCAGTCAGTTATTACCTAGCTCAGTGCAACCCTGACAATCCGTCCATCCGAACCTTCACAAGGTTTGGGTCGATCATGCTGAATGCACGTGAATGCAGATATTCACAAGCAAAAAGAGAAATATATGGACTGTATCGAGCATTAGGAGATTGCAAACTCTATCTCATAGGTCTACTGACCTTTGTAGTAGAGGTCGACGCAAGTGCAATAAAAGGAATGCTAAGGAATCCAGATATTGCGCTGTCAGCCACAGTAAATTGGTGGATCATTGGCATTTTGTCATTCCACTTTGTTCTAGTACATGTTCCAGGTACTAGACATAGCCCCGACGGGTTATCACGTTGACCCCCACAGGAAGGAGATCCATCGACACCTGAAGACGGGATGGAAGATTTCCTACACACCCACTATGGATTATTGCAAACCCATCACGTATCAATACATTCTATATTCTCCTTAACCACCAAGAATACAGAAAACTCGACCGAGTTAAATAATTCGCTATCATATGGTGATGTACCTCGCACGGTTCAGCAAGCCTCACGCAACACTAGACTGAATTATATCTTACGCTGGCACACCAATTTGGAAAGGCCTCTCGGATACAATGATGAGGAATATGTGAAGTTCATATGTTACACGATGAATTTCTTCGAGAAAGACAATAAGCTGTGGCATAGAAGTTCGCAAGGCAAACATCAGCTAGTCATTCCCCAGTCGAAGTGAATTGAGGTCATGATTGCCAGTCATGACAGAGTAGCGCATAAAGGATTCTATGCTACTCATGAATTAATAAAAATCCACTACTGGTGGCCAGATATGAAGGCTGATATTGCATGGTATGTTCAGACTTGTCATTTATGCCAAGTTCGGCAAACTAGACAAATATACCTGCCTGCGACAGTTGCAGTCCCTGCCCCACTATTCTCGAAAATGTACATGGATACCATGATCATGCCAATGTCTGGCCAATAAAAATATATTGTGCAAGGGCGGTGTTCCATGAACCATTACCCCAAGTTTAGGTGTTTGCGAAGAGAAACTGCACGCACACTAGGAGAGTGGATTTTTGAAGATATTCTCTGCTGATGGGGGTCCTTAGTGGAAATTGTAACCGATAATGGGAAAGCCTTTGTCGCAGCCATAGGATACCTCAGCAAGAAATACCACATTAATCATATCTGAATCTCAGGATATAATTCGCAAGCCAATGGAATAGTGGAAAGACCACATTTCAATGTCAGACAGGGTCTTTTCAAAGCTTCCAATGGCGACCAGAAGAAATGGAGTCAAAACGCATACTCAGTATTCTGGGTGGATAGGATTACAATCTGAAAAAGAATGGGTTGCTCCCCGTATTTTGCAGCTACAGGAACCGAGCCACTACTACCACTTGATATAGTGGAGTCCACTTGGCTTATGCCCCCACCAAACAATATTATCAGTACCACTTCGCTGATTGCATGACGGGCCATTAGCCTCCAAAAGTGTTCCGAAGATCTAGAGCGCATCAGATCCAAAGTCTACAAAGCAAGATGGAAAGTGGCCCCAAAGTTTGAAGAGGACTACCAGTATTCCATCAAGGACTTTAACTTCGAAAAGGGAAGTCTAGTCTTAATGAGAAATACGCAAATAGAGAAGGCACTCAATAGGAAAATGCGGCCCAGGTACTTGGGACCCCTAGTGGTTCTAGGAAGGAACCGGGGTGATGCCTATGTCCTTTGCGAACTAGATGGTTCGACATTTGCTAGACCAATAGCGGCGTACTGATTGATTCCATACTTTGCACATCAAAAGATCGATCTCCTGGATATCAATGTGATCATTGATGTACCAGAAGTCAGGATAAAACAATTGCTAGAGTCCAATCAAGAAGACACTTTAGAAGATTTACCAGACAATGAAGACGATCATAACGAAGCTGAATTAGCTTAAAATCACACCAAAAGTTGGGAGTTGAAGCCCTTGGCAAGCTATACAGATTTGAGGGGGGAGGGGATTCTACTGAACTTTTACACGGTCTCTACAAGTAAACGATAACATGTTGGTTGAACAATGTTTGGGACGGAACATGACTACAGTAAACTACGATTTGCTAAGGTCCAGATCCTTGAATTCACAACTACGCCATAATCCTTACCACCATGAGGCACCCTTGCCCTTCGAACTTTTTCAAGAACGTAACAGAGAAGGAAGAGGGGGGCCAAAAGTGTTGCTTGGGTCTGCATGCTTCTCTTCCAACTTTGCCCAAACAATGTGATACTCAGAGGTCAACGTCATGTAAACTTTTAATAGAACAAAAAGTTTGCGAGTGTTAACCTCAAGTCTAGAAAAGAGAGAATCGCATGATGCTACCAAAGAAGGAAGGGTTTCAGGGCCCTCAAAGGTCAATTGATGCCAGTTCAATGCAGCATAAGCATGAGCAGAGTCCTTGACTTCTTGAGCACGTGAACTTTTGGAGGTGCTAAGTCCGGCTACAATTCCAAAGTAAACAGCGGGCTAAGGAAGAAGAGATAATCGAAATAACTCACCGCCAATGGGACTGTACGGAGCAGTCGACAACGTCATCGCATCAAGCTTTGCCACAATGGAATTGATTGACTCATCAGAATCCCCAGAAAAAGGGAAAGAGAGTACGTTACGGTCAGGGACACCCCCTATGCAGTTTCAGCCCCAATGCTGGGTACAGTTTGTACAGTCCACCTTTAATCCAATAAAGGTACATTCCTCATGCTTGGCCAAGCAAGGCAGGCAAGGACGATGGGCCTAAAAACCCGAACAATTCAGACACGAATTTTAAAAGATCAAAAAGTTTGCTGACGTACCTTAACCAATCTAGCAGGACATTCATGAGGAGAATGATGAGGAGTACCATCACAAAAGGCACAAAAGGTGGAACCAAACTGCTGTCCCTCGAAAGGAACACGAGGAGTGACACGATCAGAAACCTTCCCAGCAATCTCTCGAGCATCTTTCAAGGTGCCTTCCTTGGCGGCAAGACTCTCGATACCCGGAGGCTGGCTCCAGTTGCCTTCAGTTGAATCTCCTTATACACAAAAAAGTTCGTTAATGAAAATAGCCGAAATTTTGAGAGAGAGAAACTGCGTATCCAAGGATCAGAGCCAGAGGTGGATGAGTCGCCCTGAGCTGATTGGACAGCTGGAGACTGAGCTTGAGATGGAGTTGAATCATTAGAGGAAGCTCGGGAAGTGTTCGACCAGGTGGAACTGCCCCAGCCTCGGGGGTGTTCACCAGCAGATGGGGATTCCATAGGAATGTCGCCGTCAAAAGTGGTAACAGCTGGGGGGCATTCCTCGATGCACTCAATAACAGCTTGCACTGCCTTAGAAACAGCAATAAAGTTGGGATTGTTAAAGGAAATTCTAGCACCATGTTGGTTGGACATTTGAGCCCACTCTCCGAAGTATCCATGCACATGAAGTAACTGTAGGATCTTGGATAGTGTTGCCACAACTCGGCTTCAAGCCGCCGAGGAGCCGAGTCGAGTTGGAGTCGCACTAAGCCGAGTTGTAGGTGACAACTTGGGCACAAGGTGGCTCAGCTTGACTGCCACTCGACTTTTCCTGGCTTGAGTGGACCTGAGTCACTGACTTGTCCATTTTAGGAAGTCATTTCTCTTCCAGCTACGTTCATCTCATCCATAGTGACACGTCAACACTAGTCTCATTATATCACTGCAACACTTTCTAGAGTGGAGGATGGTGCCTGTTAGAGTACATTTTGGGTCACTTTTATGGACTTTGGTACATCTGCTGCTCTTTTGTGTCGACATGGCACTGATCTGATCTGATCTGATAAGGAGAAGGCCTACATTCAATGCAATGCGAGGAGACTCAGGCATCAGACATAAGGTGCATACATTTCATAATCATGACAATAGTATCTATCTCCTTAGCTTTTGCTGACCCTAGCTACCTCAACTTCAAAGAATCATGGCCTGTTACATGTCGATCTCTTGTATGTGCCATTTCTCAGTGGGAGTATAGGTTCTGCATGGCCTGTCTGTAAGCATGTACAGTTCACTGACATTTATTACTCCCCTTGACTGGCACATAGGTTCTATATCGTCCTTTTCGCTCTAAACACCTGATATATGTTGCTCACTGGATTTTGAACGTGCCACCACACACCATTATTTATGTCGTCGCTTAGTCCTGCAATGAAACTCCATTTATCTTTGTCCAAGATATTGTGTTCCACCCTTCGTACCTTGTTTCAGCTATGAGAACATCTCTTGGTAATGTGTCATGCATGCAGACAGAGTTCTTCTGTTCTTTGATTCATTTTAATCTCTTCCCTGGCAGTGGTAGGGCATGTTATATGTATTTGAGAGTACTCAAGGCCTCGTTTTTAATTACTCGTGACTCTGCTTGGCTTCAATACAGATGGACAACAGTCGGCATTGGTGAAACAGGGCCGCCCATTGACTCGATTATTAATGAATGTTGATGTGGTATGTGATTTATTACTTCTTTTACTTGTGTCTGATGTTTTGCTGGCTAGTATGTCTCCCTGCAAGGCATCACTGCCTCATGTCTAACAGTTTATAACCTGTAGAGAGTTTCATGAATGCTATCAAACAAGTGACAATGGCTCATCACAACAAGAATGCTATGACTACTATTGCTGCACCGCCTGTTCGTTGTACTCGACGTTCACCTCCAGACCCCTACGTTGAGCCCACAGCACCATTGCCCACTTGCTCTCGCTCTTGTATGCATGCTGAAGTGCCCACTATGTCAGCCATGACTCTGACACTACCAACTGAAGAGATGATGCATACATTGGCTCCTTCACGTGCTACCGTGACTCCAGTTCCAGGTATTCAAGCCACATTCCGTGTACAGGGTGAGTACAAATAAATCTATCCTGTTCCCCAAATTCTGAGGTACGTGTCAGATTATAATCATCATTCAGAATCTCCCTTGTCCCCTGAGGCACACACTGTTTCATTATCACTGCCACCACCACCAGCTCATGAAGGACTGCGAACAACGGCTGCTGATTCATTGTACCATGTTGATCATGCTGACAACATAACACAGGCACCAGTGCAGACCACCACAGGTTCTCAGAGGGCGCACTTTGAAGATGATTTGGATAGCTCAGGTGGAGAATTTCCTGAGCTGGTGCCCTCACCATCTCCATCTGTATCATCACATGCAGAAACATCTCCTGGCCAGGCACCGATGCCAAGAACAAGAGCTGAGAGTCCACATGTACCCCCTCAGACACCATCTCGTGATCCTCTTCCTGTATCTCGATGACTTCTCAGAACACCAGGGACACCACGACGACTGTTTCATGCTGCTTCTGGTCTCAGCAAAAAGGGTCACCACACAGCTCAGGATGTCTGGTCATTCTTTTCAAAGACAGAAGGCACTAATCAGTGCGCATTTTGCATGTACATGTCTTATGCATTATCTCATTGATTAAACGCATAGTTTCTACTTCATATAAGTGCGGCTGATTTCGAAAACAATGACATGCTGCCAGCGAAATCAGATTTTGGTTTGAAAACAAGCACAGATGTTCTTCGGCGCCACTTGCTTGATCACCATCTGACCTCATGGCTTACAAAATGTGATCGTTTAGGTATACAGGTCTGCTCGACACAAAAACACTACCAAGATGCCATCAGCAAGTTCTACATCAAGCATGGCAAGCAGCCAGCGACCTCATCTTTGAATCATCCTGAGTGCAGCCCATTTTCACATGAAGCATTTATTGATGCGCTGATTGCATGGATCATTGCTGATGATCAGGTTAGCATAGTTCTTGCACCACCATAGTAATACTCATCAAATTTTAGTCTATCAATGTAATCGAGAGTCCCCATTTGCATTCAATATTTTTGATGCTACGAGAGGAGCTTAAGGACTCCGACATACCTCACCGAACTTCACTACAAGCACGTATTCTTGAAATGTGGGATAAATATGTCAATGAGCTTGCTTCAGAGTTGAAAGCAAGTGGTTTTTCTTTGGCAGCTTATTTAACTTCACACCTAACATTAAATAATTGAGTCAGGCTTCCATGGGACTCATTTCATTTACTACAGATCTTTGGACAGATTTGACAATGCGTCCTTTCATGGCAATCACCTGTCATTGGATTGAGAGCTGGATTGTTGATGGCCGGGCAACCTTGCACCTATGCTCAGATCTGGTCGGTTTTCATCGAGTTCCTGGTCGTCATACTGGGGAGCACTTAGCAGAGGTCTTTCTCTATATACTTGATTGCTTGCATATCGCATCAAGGTGAGTTGAGGCTGAGCATAGAGTGTTTCCTTATCTGACTATTTCTGATAGCTTGGCTGGATTACATGTGACAATGCATCAAATAACGATACTCTTTTAGAAAATCTGGAGAGGCTATTACATGTTTGATATCCAGATATGCCCTTTGACCACATAGATAACAGAATTCGGTATGTTTTCTGACTTCTTTTGCCTTATGAATCTGTATTTCTTCAGTTTTAATTCTTCCACATAGCTGTTTCCCTCATATTGTGAATCTTGCTTGTCATGAAGTCGAGAAAGCTATGAATCAGATACAATACAATGGTGTAGGCAATGCAGGTGCTCTAGCTAACTTGACCCGAGACCCGGTTTCAACTCTCCGAACCCTAATTAAATCTGTACGTATTTACAGACACTCTTTTAAGGTTCATGATTCTACTTACATCATATCAAGATACGATCATCATCACTAAGATGTGCAACTTTCTCAGAGAAAGTTATGGAAGCTCAGCTGGGCTCACTCCAGTTGCTTCGTGATGTCGAAATTCACTGGTCGTCAACTGACATCATGATTGAAAGAGCAATTCTTTTACGTCAGGTATGCATTTCTTCCTTGAATTTTAAATCAATCTGATATCATCAAATGACAGCCTATTCGATCCTTCCTTCAATGTCGAGAGCAGCGTGAACTTCAAAAACATCAACTAAGTGAAGACGAATGGACAGTTCTTAACTTGTTTCATGAAATTCTACGTGTACGTATAAGTGTTATAGTTTGTTAGCCTATATGTTTGCTTACCTGCCTCTGTAAAGGTTCCTCATGCCTTTCAGCAGCATCTTTCAGCTGAAAAGACACCAACACTTTGCAATGCTCTTCCATCATTTTCTGCACTGATCCTACGATGGCATTTGCTTAAGGAAAAGCTGCCCGAAATGAAGGTGGTCATTTCAGCTGGTCTTAAAAAGCTTGAAGAGTACTTTGCAAAGGTTGTGGACATCCCAGTGTATATCTTTTCCATGAGTGAGTCTGCTCATCTTAATATTATGTCAATCTCTCATCCATATCCCAGTCTTGAATCCTAACATGAAGCTTCACTGGTATGAGCAGAATGACCCCACCAAAATAGAATGGGTTCAGGATTTATTCATTCATGAGGTATTTTTTGGTTCTGTATCTTTATACTTCATATGTGATTGATGATGTTCAATAGCTTCAACACTATTCAGCTGTTGATCCAATGCCCACTGTGACTGCTGTGCAAACCCATGACTGGGCTGATGAGATACTCGGACTCAATATGCCTGCCACTAACTCAGCACAGCAGACTCTTGAACAAGAGTTCAATGCATACCTCCTTGATTGTCAGACACTATCTAGTAGCCTCTTGTATTGGCAGGTATGTAGTATAAATTGTGTTATCCCCTCACTTATGTATATCCAGGAAAACTGCTCACACTATCCAACCATCTTTTTGATGGCGATGGACATTCTTCCAATTCAAGGATCATCAGTACCATGTGAATGTGTCTTTTCTTCTGGGAAACAGACAACGACTGACTGACGATCACGCATTTCTCCTGAACTCATGGAAGCACTTCAAATGCTGAAATTTAGCTTGAAGAAGGGCATGTCATCACTGAATTTTACTGGGCATTATGATAAGGGGATGGAAACCACTGCCCTGGAACATCTTCTAGATGATGAAGCTTTGATTCTGCATGATATCAATGAATTCATAGACTCCCTTGATGCTTTTGAAGCAGTTTTTGAAGTCAAATAGATATTATTTATGTTGTACAATTCAAACCTTCCTAATTTGGCCTTGAGTCGATGACTCAGTAAATACATATGGCTCAAAGCTGAGTCAAGCCGAAGTCGATAATTTCATTCAACTCCGGAGTCGGTCTGAAGCCGAGTCATGTGGAAGTTGAGCCAAGTTGAGCGAAGCCAAGCTGTGGCAACACTAATCTTGGAGGAGAGCTGCTTGAAGGACTGACTCGTATGGAAATCAGCGTAATGGATGGAGAGCAGTGTCTATGAGAAATCAGGACAAGCAGCCGTGCAAAGTAAAAAGGTTGTTACCTTCATGTCCTTAGCCTCACAGAACCAGGCTTTCACAATATCAGGAGACGAAGTACAAGGAAGACTTTGACAAACAAGAGTCTCGAGTCAAGCAACGAGCTCTGACAAGGCAGGTGGTTTGGGAGGAAATATGATACCAGTCATGCACTGTTTGATGATAGCCTAGCAAACTTTCCCTCCTTTTATAAGCGAAGGGAAAGTGCGCGTAATGCAAGACAGCTGATTCAACAATTCATCGCAGACTTGTAAATTCTAAGCATCACTGCAGTTGGAAGGTGTAGGAACTGAAAAACAAGCCACTTGCTCCAAACATTCAAGAGCCGACATCACGACTAGCCTTGAATATTCATCCTTATGACTGGAAATTTTTCGGCGGCCAAAAACCATGGAAAAATTAAAGTCAGGGGGAGGAGACATGGTACCCATGTTGTGACGTGTCGAATCACTGCATGGTACATCACACACTCATTCAAACACAAAAATCTTCAAAGTCATGAAAGAAACTTCACCAGAAAATGCGAAAGTTCGACACCCCACTCGAATAAGAAAATATGCGATATTTCTTGATCCAGACCATACCAAAATAACTGGTGAAAGAGAAGTCGCTCAAAAAGGACATCAGCAATGAAATAACGATTACATTATAGCTCGGAAACATGATGAAGACACCGGCCAACAAAAACAGCAGCCTTGACTCTGACATATCAAGGAGCTATTTTTGGATGCTTGGACTTGGCAAAAACATGCCAAGCCCGGAAATCATGCAAAACATCATTTCGAGCTTACACATGACCTATTATCCTTCAATAAAGGATGCGAACTTTTAAGTTCGAACCCTTTGTTCAGGAAAAATCCCACCTTAAAAAGACAAGACAGAAAACTATATTATTATGCTGTGACTGTGCAGTACAATTAAACAAAAAATAAAAGCCTGAAGGCGCGATGTATAACAAGAGATTATTTAAAGTCCAGGGGACTATGCTATTCTATGCGAGACTCGTGCCTTTCATTCATCATCCACGAGCTGATCTTCCTCGGCATCTGGATCCTCGTCGCTAGGTGCCTCCTTGGCCTCTAAATCCACAAACTGTTCACCTTCTCAGGACTCCCTTTTCAAAAAGTTTGGAAACCAACTCGATGGAGTCGAGATGGCTTGTGCGGAAAAGGGAGGGAATGTTTCCAGTTATGAGAATTGATGCGATGTCCATCTTGATGAAGGCGAGCAAGTAAAACACGGATTTCATTGACAAGAGCTAGAAAAATCGGAGTCAGCAATAACAAAATAAGTGAAATTAAAAATGCGCTTACCTGGTTCGGGCAAAAATACTTGTTGAACTGTGTTAACATGGGCCTTTTTGTTGACGAGGCAAGCCTGCCTGTGGAGGGTGCACCTAAAACATTTAGTAAAACCAGTGCAAACACTCCGGCACTGGGCCCCAGCCGTCTGGCACTTATCGCACTGGTTCTAACATCTATGCGAAGAAGAAAATCAGTAAAAAGTTTAAAAAGAAAAGAAGAACTTACAAAATGGCCAACTTTTTCTCCTAAGGAACACTTGAAATAGGCGCCTTGGCAACCAATGAAGTCACCAAAATCTTGATCAGGGACCAAGAGACTGATGGGAAGTAAAACTGGATTGGACACCTCCCGAGCATGTTTGGGGATTGGTTCCCCATAGCCACTGCATCGAGGGACTGGAGCGTCCTTTTCCTCAGGAACTTTTCGAGGGCGCCCAGTACGGAGAATGTTTGAAGCTGAAAGTTCAAAGTAAGCTAGAGAATTTTGAAAAACAAACAAAAATAACGTACGAGGAGCTAAGGCATGACCTTTTCCCTTCTGTTCCATGGTCAAATGAGGAGGAGAATTTCCTCGACAAAGTCACTTCAGAGAAGGAGCCAAATCATCTTCAGCATCAGCAATAGGTGCTATTAAAAAGAGGCAAATTAGATAAACGAAGTTATAAGTTCAAAAGTGCAACTCACAAAGGATGTGCTTTTTAGGACTGCTGGAACCAGCAATAGGTGGACTTGGCAGATGCGTAGCTACCTGGAGGAGGTGCCAGAACCTTCACAGGACTTTTGGGCACATGAACTGTGGGTTTCTTGAGCCTAGAACCAAAGCCTGGGCCATCTAACAAACCCAAAAAGTCAAAAAGAGGATATGAGAAGTAAAAAGAGCACACACCATTAAGCTTTCTTGGCCCAAATTTATACTTCCCCTTTGGAGGAGGAGGGATGAGAGGCAAAGAAGTACCGGACTCCAAAGGAGTATGCGGCATGGGTGGGATTAGCGACTGTGAAGCAGCTGGAACTGGAGGCGGCATTGTAACTGGCGCAGAAGGAGAAGCTGCTGGATCAGTGAGGTTGGCTGCTGAGCGACTCCGGGGTCAAAGAGGCTGCAGTATCGGTTTCTGATTCAATAAGCCCTGCCATGATTCCACAGTTTAACTGTGAGAAGAAAATCAGTAAAAGTTCGATTGGAAAGAAAAGAGCGAACTTACAGCCCCAGCAACTAGCAAGTTGTACTCTTCTACAGCGTCCTCGATGAGGTCTTGATCTATAGTGGCCACCACTTGGAAGAACTCAGTTTCCAATTGGAACCAATCCTTTTCAGGCATGAAACCCTTCTGATGCTTAAGCAAAGCAGCCTGCAACCGCTTTCAAGAAGTATAACCAGCCCATACCCATGCATCAGCAGAAGGCTCCATGTTCTCAGCAGTCATTGGGACCTTGATGCAGTAGCAAAGAATAAGGACGGCATCAGCCAAAGACTGAGAAAGATCGACAGTGGAAGAAGAGGACATAGTAACTAACGGAACAATAAGTGGCTAAAGTTATTACGCTACTAAAAGTGTAGGGGGGGGGGTGA
This sequence comes from Armillaria mellea, assembly GCA_030407055.1. Taxonomy (NCBI): domain Eukaryota; kingdom Fungi; phylum Basidiomycota; class Agaricomycetes; order Agaricales; family Physalacriaceae; genus Armillaria; species Armillaria mellea. The sequence continues at coordinate 465,336 of JAUDZF010000017.1, forward strand.
AGAGTTGAAGCAAAAACTTTGTCTCCTTTTATACTTGGAAACCGACACACGGGCCATGACCGATACCAATGGAAAGAAGAGCGCACAGACCACGAACACATGTTGAAAGTTTGCGAACCATTCCAGCGCTATATGAGAACTTTACAGCCAAAATCATGCATACTTCGATCGCATCATTGGAACTACTACCAGGCACCTACCAACCCAAATCAGGAATGAGAAGTGTGCACCTAGCAACCAGACTCGGGTTGCGGCTGGAAAATATCAGAAAGAAGCAACCAGTGGGAAACATGATGGCAATTCAATGAAAAATTAAAGTCAGGGGGAGATGATGAGCCTCCAGGCTCTGTGCGCTCTGAAATCGTGGGACCAACTTGCAATTTATTGACTATTTCCCATACATGGGCTTTCAGTAAACCAATTGTTGCAAGTCCAACCCATGTAAAATCATCCCAAACTTCCCACTGCACACGCCCTTTCACTTCACTTGCTATGAGTCATAGCACTCCAAGGCACACAGATTGCAAATCCCTGCAGTAAACTACACGCTGATATGCCTGGTATCAGGCTACCCATAGATTTTGCGATTTTCCATCAAATCTCGCATTCTACAAGCGGTACAAAGGGCTATAGTTGAGGCTTTACACTGATAGCCAAATACTACATAGAGCACAAGAAAAACGAATACAATACAAAGGAAGGACTTAGAGACAACATCTAGATGAGTCAACTCTATCTGCCTTCTAGTATTAACGGCTATTCCCTACCAAACCAAAGACTACTGTAGTCAGAACTCGGGGACTTGTCTCTATGAAGTAGAAACCATCAAAAGCAATAAAAGAAGAACTAGATGAACTCGTCACCTCGACAAATTGAATAAACAGGGAAAGAAAACGCTAAATCTGAACGGATCCAAATTTTGAGATGAACTTAGTCTAGAAAACAATAAACAGGAAAAACTGAATAGCCCTAACTTGGCACCAAGATAACTGAATAGATCGTGCAAGCGATCGAAGCAATACAAACTCAGTCCGATGATTGATCATGATCGGTGGTAACATCCTCGAGATACAGCGTGAAAATGCAGTATTGAATGGAATACCACGCAGCGAGCCATGGAAGAGGAGCGAGGGGTTCCTACAGACCACAAAGGGACTCCTCGTCAATAGAATAACCCATAGCCGTTCCGTCTAACTGAATAGAAATGACAGAATCGTGCAATCCTTGTAAAATAATTACTCATCATTTGTATTGATACCCAAATCTCATACCATAGTTATTTTAGATACAAGCTCCTATACCTAGACTACGAATCATAAATTAGCAGCGACTAGATGCATAACGGTAGGAAAGCATTCCCCCACATTTGTGCTAGTAGCCTTATAGCTACCTAATCAATCACTGGTTTTAAAAAGTGCATATCCTTGACTGAAGTGAATTTAAGTTTACCAAGTCAACCCAAAAGGGTGGCTACAGTAATCTAGAAGAACTAAGTAGGAATAAGAGTCGCCCCTGTGTTTGCGCTTTGCTAGTTCCTAGAACTGCTCCGCATACAAAGGCCTCATGCTCCCAAGCCCATTAAAGTAATCTAGATGTACCAAGTCGACCACAGACAGAAGACATTGCCTAGTTGAAGTGAAATAAGCTGTTGAACGCTTAAAGTTCAAACAGTCAAAGAGTCAGGGAACTCTAGAGTCAAGGACTTGAAGCTAGGACCTGTGTGTTCTTTATAGAGTCAAGGACTCTTTGTAGAACTTCAGTTCTTTGCTGCAAGTCTGTGTGCTTGTATTGTCATCAAGTCAAGGGCTCTTTGAAGACCACCTAGGTCTTTGATTGTTTGTTGTTAAAGTGTTTGCTAGTCAAGCCTTAAAAAGCTCTTCTAGATGAAGTTAATTCGAGTCTGAACAACTCATTACTATACCTACCACCCCACGTTCATATACCTCACTACCGCGATCAGTGTATCTCATGTAAACACTTCTAGAATTGAATTGAAGCTACATTTGAACAAACCCAATTGATTATTGCTATCTAAGTACACCACGAGTGCTTCTATCATACTCACCCTCAAACTTAAAAACATTGGTGATTGTGTGTGTGTGTGTGTGTGTGATTTAGTATCTAGATTGACGATCTAGACACTTTGTTTCATTTGCGCGCTGCCCATTACCAAGCACATCAGCACACGCCATCATCCCGACCTTATACATGTGGTTCTCTCATACAGCCGCGAGCTTTAAACCATGCATCTGCTCGGTGTGCTGCGACTCCCTAAGGCTGCAGTCTCACTGCTGCCTGAGAGCATTGCCTTTTGATAACCGAAGCAGAACTTAGTGAGCCATAGTAAATAGTATTATGGACCATAGTCACAGTGACTACATGAACTTAGCCCCATGCCTTAGTCAAAACGACTAAAGTATTGCGATATGTACTATGATCCACAATAATAGGCTGCGATGACTTAGCCTTACTAATTTAGATTATTGATACAAGTTTTATCGCAGTATATAAACTAGAGGAAAATTAGGTAGAAGGTAACGAACACCCAGGAATTGTACTCCACACTCATACACCCCCAATACATTAGAGTTAACATTGCCACTCCTGTGCTCTTCAGAAGTCTTAACACTTAGGCGAACTTACACTTTGCTAAAGTCTTCAATAAGTGTTAAACACAATAATAAACTCGCTCACTCTCTTCTATAAACAAGAAAGGAAATCAGTTATAAAACAACTACCTTTCTGGTCATCCTCACCTCGAACTACGCCTATCAGAAGGTTATGAAAAGGTAAAAGCCATAGCTAGGAAATAACCTTAAAGCCCTCTAACAACCATAGCCGACTGTTCCTGCCATAAGGAACAACACTAATCTTATGCTTAATAGATAATACCAGAACCACAGCTAGGTCTCCAACAAAAGAAGTTCATGCCGTATACAGGTTACCCCTGCTCCGCATACACCCACATTTGTGCATCGCTTCCCTTCCAGAAAACTTTGCGTACATACCTTGAGCCTCTCTAGACCATTAGAGACTCATAACAACTGTAGCAAAAGTTCGCTACACTTACAGGAAGATATAGCCACTGCATGGAAGTGCAAGACTAGACTTGCTAGAACCTGCCTTCAGATATTCTGCTTGATAGCACTAACCATTATAGGTCTTGTGTTTTCTGCCTGCAGGAGTATTTAGGTTCATCACTGCATTTTTAACGAACGTAAGAGGTTCCCTAATGAACTGCATCATGGTGGTAACAGCACCCAATTGGCCAGGGTTCTGTTGATGCCATTCTTCTATCTGGTCCAAAAGACAATTGCCCTGTATTCCTTTCAGAAGATAGGCACCCGTAGGTAGAACAATATGATTCCTAGTGTTCCGGTGACATTTTCCTTCGCATATGGCTGTATCAATTTCGTCACAGGCTATGATGTAGTGACCTCGTTTGCCACAGAAACCACAATTTCCATCCCTTGATGGAGGAGAATTGGCGAATAAGGAAGATGGACCATTGGCGAAATTATTTCTTTGCTGCTGATGGTCTTGTTTGTCCTGCAATTGTAACTGTGCAAGCTGCACGATCTTTTCTTCAATGACCTGCAAATGCAAGGAAATTTCAGAAGGCTTGGGTTTGACTATTACTAGGTCTGGTAACCTCAGCGCATATATCTGTGGTGGTGCTGTTAGTGTAGAATGTACTACAGGAGGGTTATAAGTCACATATCCCACTCCTGGTTGGTAGGGCTGAGGGGTACTAGCATAAAAGCTTTCTCCTCTATTAGTCCCTTGGAGAACAAACTGCGCGGCCTCATAAATTTCGCTCAGTGTGTAAGGGTCGGAAGGGAAATGATCAGGGAGTTTGATCTGAAGCCTGCACATTATTCCTTCCCAGATATTGTCGGAGAATCCTTTACTGAACAGGTTACTGACTTCTGACCCTGACAGCCACTTCTTTGACTCAAGGAACTGTGCTTTAGGGTAGAATTTCCTATAGTACATTCCTAGGTCTGCTAGCGAAGTAATTTCATGGGCATATTTCCCTACTACATGTTCAATATCCATCCGCTCATATTTGCGATTAACATCTGTGTCCGGATATTGTTTAATTATCGCATCCCTAAGCTGCTCATAGGTGCTAGCTGCATTTGAGAACTCGTGTAGACTTTCCCAAAAGTCCACGATGGCAACACTAGGATAATGTGTTAACCATTTCTTCTTTTCCGTGTTATCTGTGATACTAAAATGCGTAAAGAGGGCTTCCAGGTCTTGTAGGTAGCGCAAAAGTTCATGACCTGGGTTGGCTTCATTGAAGATGGTAGGTGCGCTATGCTCTCGATGGAAAGGCATGCGAGTACTCATAGCTATGGGTTGTATGGGTTGTGCAGGTTGATTTCCTGTTGGGGCTCCTCCTGCTTGTTGTCCTGACATCAAAGTTCACGAACTAACAGCTGGTAGTAGGATGATGGGTTGGGATATAAATGTAGGGGGTTGGTTTGGTTCTTCTCCTTCTAATACAGGAGTAGTAGCAGGTGCTGGGGTTTGTTCTGGTGAAGCTTTAATGGATGAAAGTTTGCTAGCGTCTGTACTCTGTGTAGCAAGGCTAAGGCATCTTCCAAACCCGTCAAAGTCTAAGGTGCGAGGTTCAAATGGGTTGGTATATTTGGGGGCAGGGGTGATATTGCCTGTGGTATTATATGCAGTGGGTTGTGTGTCGGTGTGGATATTTTCTTCAGTCAACTGTAGACTGGAGAAAACTTCATTTTCATCATTTAGATCGAAGGGCTCAATGGTAGAAATATCGAGGTGGTCAGCATAGAAATCTCCTGGAATGGGGAGTTCTGTTTCTTCTTGTTCCTTTAGTGGAAGCATAGAAGAAGAGGGTATGGGTGGACTAGGTGGTGGGGTGTTGGCAGGCTTGGGTCGCAAGTGCTCGGTATCTTTTTGCCACTGTTGGCATTGCGAAGTATTTCGCAAAGGTTGGGTAGTAGTAGTTTTGTAGGGTTTGTTGTGACCAAAGTTCTTTGGAGGAGCAATGGTCAACAATCAGACTTAGGAGATACAGTCAAATTCGACTATTTCCCCCTTGCGGTGGGCTCCAAAATGATGAACCTAAATACTCCTGCAGGCAGAAAACACAAGACCTATAATGGTTAGTGCTATCAAGCAGAATATCTGAAGGCAGGTTCTAGCAAGTCTATTCTTGCACTTCCATGCAGTGGCTATATCTTCCTGTAAGTGTAGCGAACTTTTGCTACAGTTGTTATGAGTCTCTAATGGTCTAGAGAGGCTCAAGGTATGTACGCAAAGTTTTCTGGAAGGGAAGCGATTGCACAAATGTGGGTGTATGCGGAGCAGGGGTAACCTGTATACGGCATGAACTTCTTTTGTTGGAGACCTAGCTGTGGTTCTGGTATTATCTATTAAGCATAAGATTAGTGTTGTTCCTTATGGCAGGAACAGTCGGCTATGGTTGTTAGAGGGCTTTAAGGTTATTTCCTAGCTATGGCTTTTACCTTTTCATAACCTTCTGATAGGCGTAGTTCGAGGTGAGGATGACCAGAAAGGTAGTTGTTTTATAACTGATTTCCTTTCTTGTTTATAGAAGAGAGTGAGCGAGTTTATTATTGTGTTTAACACTTATTGAAGACTTTAGCAAAGTGTAAGTTCGCCTAAGTGTTAAGACTTCTGAAGAGCACAGGAGTGGCAATGTTAACTCTAATGTATTGGGGGTGTATGAGTGTGGAGTACAATTCCTGGGTGTTCGTTACCTTCTACCTAATTTTCCTCTAGTTTATATACTGCGATAAAACTTGTATCAATAATCTAAATTAGTAAGGCTAAGTCATCGCAGCCTATTATTGTGGATCATAGTACATATCGCAATACTTTAGTTGTTTTGACTAAGGCGTGGGGCTAAGTTCGTGTAGTCGCTGTGACTATGGTCCATAATACTATTTACTATGGCTCACTAAGTTCTGCTTTGGTTATTAAAAGGCAATGCTCTCAGGCAGCGGTGAGACTGCAGCCTTAGGGAGATGCAGCACGCCAAGCAGATGCATGGTTTAAAGCTCATGGCCGTATGAGAGAACCACGTGTATAAGGTCAGGATGATGGTGTGCACATAGTTTACTGCGGGGATTTGCAATCTGTGTGCCTTGGAGCACTATGACTCATAGCAAGCGAAGTGAAAGGGCACGTGCAGTGGGAAGTTCGGGATGATTTTACATGGGTTGGACTTGCAACGATTGGTTTACTGAAAGCCCATGTATGGGAAATAGTCGATAAATTGCAAGTTGGTCCCGTGATTTCAGAGCACACAGAGCCCAGAGGCTCATCAGTGGAACAGTATGCACAGCTTGTAGATGAACGTTCCTTATTAGCCAATATGACTGTCACACAACGAGTCGAAGCTTTAATCGCTAAGACCAGGTCTATTGAAAAGGAACTACAAAGCTTGCAGCAATGTGCTGAAGCCTCAGAAGATGAGACTTTGAAAACTTGGTTCAAGCAAGTAGAAGTTCATGTACTGTGTTTAAAATGGGGAACTGTTAACCGTACTACAGAAGATCTTTTGAAAACTTCACGAACCGGAAACCCACAAGTGACTACAATGAAAGAGCCCGTTAAAGTTGTGGGTAGATCCACTAGGAATAGTCAGAAAGCAGCCGAAGAACTCGAGGAACCAACCTCAGCCAATAAAAGTTCACGTAAAAAGGACAAGTTCGATTGCGAACTTACCCCAGATTTTGATGACATGCCAGCATTGGTGGAACTATCTGACAGTGATAGTGAAGAACAAATTCGCTCCCCTCAAATGGAAGAGGATGATGAAAGGGAGGCTGCAGCCATTAAAGCTGCAACGCCTAAAGCTAGAGAAAGTATGCAAAATAAAAACGCAGAAAAGAAGGATTCAGCCTCAGGTCTATCCCATCAAGCAGGGAAAGAAGCTAGTGTTGATAGGATGGAGAAAGATATCCCCGAAGATATACATCCATTTTCATCAGCAAGGCCAGCTAATTAGGTGTCACCCATTGATCGAAACATTGGGGTCAAACCCAATTATTGAAAGAAAAACCATGAACATGAACCTGCATACCGTACCAAAGCTCCTATAGAAGATGCCCTGGTAGCCAGGCATGTCTACAAAAGGACTATGGATGCACCGGTTACCTTGTCGCAATGCGAAACTATTCTCCTTATCCCCGGAAATCCATGATATGACTAAAGACTGACATCACTAAACAGAAGGTCCTGCCTACTGTTGAACATTTTAAGAATGATGTCTCATACACCGGACCCAGGAAGGTGGAAATCACCATATCTACTCCTGATCCCGAAGTAAAGAGCACACTACTCTATGGGCAACCTAACCAAAGGGTGGAAACTTTTAAACAAGTAGAACTTGAGCCAAAAGTTCACAATGAAAAAGTTCGCAAAGTTCCACCAGATGGTTCTTTTGTAGTCCAGGACCCATACAAGGCATGCATCAAGAAAGGAGAAAAGATAGGCCCACTTAAGTGCATGGCCGAATCCATTGCTTTGCGGTCTATCCTTCCTATCGTGGATCATCAATTAAAGATTGAATGCATCATTGATCCTGGATCCCAAGTGATTTCCATGGCGGAGGCCATTTGCCATCATCTGGGGTTAACTTATGAATCCAACCATAATCATAGACATGCAATCAGCCAATGGAACTTTGAATAGTTCGCTTGGCCTTGCGAGAAATGTCGCGTTCCTATTTGGTGACATCACCTTATATTTGCAAGTCCATGTCATCCGTCAATTGGTTTACGATATTTTACTTGGGAGACCATCTGACATGCTCACCCAAAGTATTATTCATAACTATGAGAATCAGGACCAGACCATTACAATTCATGACCCAAACATGGGAAAGACCGTGACAATTCCTACTAGACCCAGGGGATGCATTAGACTCTTGTCGAATGACCCTTATCAGGATGAAGATGACCCTTGACTAGATGATAGACTACTAGATCAGGAAGAAGTTGCCCTGGTCATTGAGTTAGATGCAAATCAGGACCCGATCATAGCTGCGTATGCTACCAATACAAAACTCGAAGCATCACAAGTTACCGCACAGTACTTGGCAGCTTGTGATCCTGCGAAAATTAAAATCCCCTCTACCCACAAAATAAACCTAGAAAATGAGCCTCTTCAAAGGCCACGAACTAAAAGTTCAAATGGACATATGCCAATTTATACACAAAAATCAGAACAAAAATCCTTGAAACCCCACTCCAATGTAGATTCAACCCCACTCGAGTACATGTACAATCTATATGCCTCGAATATAATCAGTGATAAAAATTACGAACCTTGGTTTGACAAGACTGCCTCAATATACGCTAGCAAAAAGTATAAGCCAGTCGCATTGAAAACTAGGCTGGTGTTGGCTACCTTACCCAACAAATTCAGGATTCTTCGTAACATAAAAGGTGATCCATTAAAGGAATTGCCCAAACTATCCTCCAGACCACCTGATTTTATTCCTATGCAAAGATACACTAAGGAAAGAAAAGAATACATCGACTCCATACACAATGAAGGATTCTTATGGGAAGAAGAAAGAAAGCTGATGCATCATTTCATGAGTGTCCAAAGTCAAGCATTTGCTTGGGAAGACTCAGAAAGAGGCAGTTTTCGAAGGGATTTCTTTCCTCCCATAGACATCCTGGTTGTAGAACACACCCCTTGGGTATTGCGAAATATTCCCATTCCACCCAGCATTTATAGTGAAGTTTGCAAAATCATTAAAACTAAGCTAGATGCTGGTGTATACGAATCCTCCAATTCTTCTTACCGTTCTCATTGGTTTACTGTTTTAAAGAAAGATGGGAAAAGCCTGAGAATAGTCCATAGTTTGGAACCACTAAATGAAGTTACCATCATGCACTCAGGTCTACCTCCAACAACTGATCAACTCGCTGAAAACTTCATGGGAAGAGCTTGTGGAGCTACCTTGGATTTGTTTGTTGGATATGACGAGCGAATCTTAGTGGAAAGTTCATGCAATTTGACAACATTTCAAACACCTTATGGAGTGTTATGACTAGTAACTTTATCTATGGGTTGGACGAACTCAGTACCAATATTCCATGACGAATGTCACTTACATTCTGCAACCTGAGATTCCTCAATATACTATACCATATATTGATGACAGTACCAGTACGGGGACCAGAAACTCGTTATGAGATTGGGGACACCTATGAAACCATACCGGAAAATTCAGGGATACGATGCTTTGTTTGGGAACACTTCGTGAACTTAAACCAGATAGTCCAACACATGAGATATTGTGGTGGGACTTTCTCTGGAAAGAAGGCATACCTATGTTGTCCAGAAATTGTGGTAATAGGGCATAGGTGTACCTATACAGGACACCTACCCTTACCCAGCATAGTAGAACCTATACTTCGCTGGGCGCCATGCAAGGATATTTCAGACACTAGAGCATTTGTTGGGACAGCTGGCATATTGTGAAATTTCATAGAAAACTTCGCAGAACACGCATTGCCCTTAACAAAATTGTTCCACAAGGATGCAGAATTTAAGTTTGGCTCAGAAGAAATACAGGCACAAGAAGACCTCAAAGAAGCCGTATGAAATAGCCCAGCTTTGAAACCAATAGATTATAACTCGCAAGGCGCCGTTATACTTGCAGTTGATACAGGGCCGGCAGCCATTGGTTATTATCTAGCCCAATGTAACCCCAGAGATCCTTCACTCAGAAACTTCGCGAGGTTTGGGTCAATTACCCTCAACAACCATGAATGTGGCTATTCACAAGCCAAACACGAAATTTATGGTCTATACCAAGCTTTAGGAGACTGTAGACTATACCTCATTGGTCTTCCTACCTTTGTGGTAGAAGTCGATGCAAGTGCCATCAAAGGGATGTTAAGAAACCCTGATATAGCACCCTCAGCAGCAGTAAACCAGTGGATTATAGGAATACTCTCCTTCCATTTCATTTTGGTACACATACCTGGTACTAGACACAGACCAGATGGTTTATCAAGAAGACCACCCCAAGAAGGAGATCCACCACTGCCTGAAGATGGCATGGAAGATTTCCTACATACCCACTATGGCTTATTACAAGCTAGCCCAATAAATTCCATTTTCTCAATAAGTTCGTGGGAAGCGGAAAGTTCAGAAGAAAAGAATAATGCTGTTAACATATTGAGATGTTCCACATACCACTCAGCAATCATTACATGACAAAAGACTCAATCATATTCTACGCTGGCATAAAAATTTAGAAAGGCCACCAGATTATGATGACGAGGAGTATGCGAAGTTTATACGATATGCGATGAATTTCTTTGAAAAGGACGATAAGCTATGGCATAAAAATGCACAAGGCAGACATCAGCTTATTATACCCCAGTCTAAACGAATTAAAGTCATGATAGCTTGTCATGATAAGGTCATGCACAAAAGATTTTACACTGACCCATGAAATCATAAAAATTCATTACTGGTGGCCCGACATGAAAGCAGACATTGCTTGGTATGTTCGGACTTGTCATTTATGTCAAGTTCGGCAAACTAGACAAATCTACTTGCCCTCAATGGTTGCAGTACCCATGCCATTGTTCTCAAAAATGTACATGGACACCATGATCATGCCAATGTCAGGACAATACAAGTACATTGTGCAAGGACGGTGTTCAGTAAGTCATTACCCTGAATTCAGATGTTTGTGGAAGGAAACTGTGCAAACTATTGGAGAATGGATTTTTGAGGATATCCTCTGTAGATGGGGTTCCTTGGTGGAAATCGTGACCGATAATGGCAAAGCTTTTGTCGCAGCAATAGGCTACCTCAGCAAGAAGTACCACATAAACCACATCCGCATTTCCAGATATAATTCGTGGGCCAATGGAATTGCAGAAAGGCCACATTTCGACATTAGGCAAGGCTTATTCAAGGCCTCTAACGGTGACCAAAAGAAATGGAGTCAAAATGCATATTCTGTGTTCTGGGCTGACAGAATTACAATCCGAAAACAAATGGGTTGTTCACCATATTTTGCAGCTACAGGTACAGAACCTTTGTTACCTCTCGACATAATAGAATCTACTTGGCTTATGCCACTCTCTACAAATATCATCAGTACCACATCATTAATTTCGTGATGTGCCATCAGTCTTCAAAAACAATCTGAGGACTTGGAATGGATAAAGTCTAAAGTCTACGAAGCTAGACAAAAGGCAGCCCTAATGTTTGAAGAAGATTACCAGTACTCCATTAAGGACTTTAACTTCAAGAAAGGAAGTCTAGTCTTAATGCAAAATACACAAATCGAGAAAGCCCTCAATAGGAAAATGCGACCCAGATATTTGGGGCCCTTAGTAGTCTTAGGACAAAACAAGGGCGGTGCTTACATCCTTTGCAAACTAGATGGGTCAACGTTTGCTAGACCAATAGCAGCGTATAGACTAGTCCCTTATTTTGTGAGGCAGAAGATCACAATCCTGGATATCAACGCTATCATTGATGTACCAGAAGCAAGAATGAAACAATTGCTTGAGTCCAATCAAGAAGATACCTTGGATGAGTTACCAGATGATGAAGGCTGATCATAACGAAGCTGAATTGGCTTAAAAGTTCGTGCAGTATTTGGGAGTGGAATCCCTTTGCAAGCTATATCTATAATTGAGGGGGGGGGGACACTACTGAAACTGCATAATGGTCATTATAAGCTAACATTGGTTGAACAACGTATGAAAAGAGAAAAAGCTAAAAAGAAAATCTATGGTCTATGTCCTTCAAAGTGGTATTAACTCTGTGACCTTTGCTTACCACCACGAGGCGCCCTTGCCCTTCGAACTCTTACGTGATTGAATGGGAGAAGTGGGGAGCTGTGGAACAAAGATGTTCCTCAGATCCACATGCTTCTCATCAAGCTTGGCCCAAACGATCTGATATTCCGAAGTTAAAGTGGCCCAAACTTTTAATAGAACAAAAAATTCATGGGTATTCACCTCGATCCTGGAAAATAAGGAATTGCTAGAAGCAACCAAAGATGCCAACGTCTCTGGACCTTCAAAGGTCAATTGATGCCAGTTCAAGGCAGCATAAGCGTGAGCGGAATCCTCAATATCTTGGGCACGGGAGCTTTCCGAAGTAGACCCAGCTAAGAAGATAAGGCATCAGTCACTATAACCAACCAATAATATTGTGAACTTACCATCAACCGGACCATAAGGAGTGGAAGCCAGAGTCATTGCATTTATCTTTGCCATCATGGCATCAATAGATTCTTCAGAATCCCCAGAGAAGGGGAAGGATAAGACGTTGTGATCAGGAACCCCACCAACACAATTGCGGCCCCAATGATGAGCACAATTGGTGCATTCAACTTTCAAGCCTACGAAAGTACATTCCTCATGCTTGGCCACACAAGTTAGGCAAGGATGATGGGCCTAGTAAAAAGGGGAATAAGCCGCAAACTTAAACAAGAAAAACTTCACAACTTACCCTTACAGACCTAGCTGGACACTCGTGAGGAGAGTGATGAGGAGTTCCATCACAGAAAGCACAAAAGTTAGCCCTGAAATGCTGGCCATCGAAGGGAGCACAAGGAGCAACGTGTTCAGATACCTTCTCAGCAATATCTTGGGCATCTTTTAGAGTGCCCTTTTGGGCCATGAGTTTCTCGATGCTCAGGGGAGTGGACCAATCACCCTTAGGTGAATCATCCTAGAAAGTAAAACACCCGATAAATGAGAAAAACCATGAACTTTGGAACTGAGTAAACACACACCCAAGGGTCAACCTCTGGGGAACCATGTTCAGTTGGTTCGTCCTGCATGGCTGGAGAAGAAGCTCAAGGCGAATTCTCTTGATCGGAGGACATGCTGGAGTGGTTGGACCAGGAGGACCAAAGCCAACTCTTTGTATTGTTAGCCACAGACAGGGATCCCATAGGGATATCACCATCAATACCGGTAACAGCAGGGGGGAGGTCCTTGAGCTGACAAACAGATCCCTGTGCTGTCTCAGCATCCGGAGATACAGAGGGACTGTTAGCACACCTACAAGATCCATGGGGGTTGCAGAGCTGCGACCATTCGGTGTACCATCCATGAAGACGGAGATGATAGCGAATACGGGACTGGAGTTTCTTGAAAGGCTGGTTTTGCCAAAAATCCATGTAATGCACAGAAATAAGGGTCTGAAAAGTCAGAATCAAAACTTCATGAAGTTTTGAAAGGACAAGGTTCATACCTGCAAAGTTTTGGCTTCACAGAACCACTTCTGAATAGCCTCAGTCGAGGAGTTGCGAGGAAGGTTGGTAGCAAGAAGGAGCTCAAGTTGAGCAATAAGCTCAGACAAGGCAGGAGGTTTAGGAGGGAAGACAATAACAGTCATGAACTGCTGAAGGAAATCCATGAAAACTGCCTGACCTTTATAGCAAATGAGAGGTTCAAAAACGGTCAGAAACAGCTGATTCAACATTCATCGTGGACTTGTAAATTCCTAAGCATCACTACGGACAGAAGAATGAAGGATCTGAAAAACAAGCCATGGCTCCAAAAACTTCGTGGTCCGACATCATACCTTGCCTTGAATATTGATCCTTAGACTTAAAAATTTTCCGGTGGCCAAAACCAAAGAAAAATTAAAGTCAGGGGGAGGAGACATGGTACCCATGTTGTGACACATCGATTCACTGTGGAGCACACCACACATTCATTTGAACACAAAAATTCGCGAAGTTTTGAAAGAAACTTAGCTAGAAAACACGAAACTTTGATAACCCACTCAAACAAGAAAACTACGCGATATTCCTTGATCCAGACTATACCAAAATAGTTGGTGAAAGAGAAGTCATCTAAAAAGAGATCAGTAACGAAATAATGACTACGTTATACCTCAGAAACATGACGAAGGCATCGGCCAACGAAAACAGCATCCTTGACTCTGACATATCAAAGGATCTAATTTTGGAAATGGCTGACTTGGCAAAGCATGCCAAGCCCAGAGATCACGCAATCAGTATTCCAAGGCATACAATGATATCATAAATAAGGGACGCAAAAATTAAAAAGCTTGTGAACTTTACCCTATAAAACTCACACTTCACACAATACAATGGAGGAACATTTTGTATTGCACACTTAGTGTGGTATCAACAAGTTTTATTGCCTGAAGGCCCATACAAAACAAGAAATTGTTTAAAGTCCAAGGGACTATGCTAAAACTATGCAACAATTTATACTACATTTATTCATTAGCCCCATCAGCCTCGGCATCCAAATCCTCATCATCTTCAGCCTCTAGGTCCACCAAATCCCCTACTATGCCCTTCTCAAAAAGCAAGGATACCAATACAATGGCATCCAAATGAGAGGCATGGAACAAGGAGGGAATGTTGTCCTCCGTATTGTTCATTTGGTGCGCTTCCTTGCGAAGTCGGAGAAGTAGTGTGTGGATTTCAGTAACAAGGGCTGGAAATGAAAAGATTAGAAAAATTCGCGAAGTAAAAATAAGAGACTTACAAGGTGTTGGAACAAAGACAGGCTCCAAAGTACTTATGACAATCTCATTGTTGAAGAGACATTTGTGCTTGTGAATAGTGCATCAGAAGCACTTGGCGGATCCAGCCAATACGCTTTGGCACTGCGCATTGGCACACCTGCAGGCATCACAAGGAATGCTCATCTAAAAGAAGGATAAACTGCGAAATAAAAAGAAAGAGAAATAACTTACAAAATGGCCAACCTTGTGGGTTACTGACCATTTGAAGAGGGTGCCTTGGCAACCAACAAAGTCCCTGAAATCTTTGTCGGGCACTACAAGGCCAAGAGGCATCAGATCTCCGTGAGGAATTTCATGAGCGTTCTTAGGGATCGGCTCCCTGTAGCCACCGCGCTTGATAGTGGAACAGGGGTTAACCTCAGGCAATTTCTGAGGATGGCCAGTGCGAAGTTTTTGAGAAGCTAAGAGAAGTTATAAGCCAGCTACAAAATAACAAAAGGAGAACAAAGACGTATGAGCAGAAAATGCATGACCTTTTCCCTTCTCCTTACTTAGAATACATGCAGGGGAGGGCCTGTGGTGGAGTCGCTTGTGGGCAGACTCCAGGTCTTCGGTGTCATCATCAATTTCAGCTGTAATAGTTATGCGGAGTTAGTTAAGCGAAAAGATCACGAAATAAACAAGAAACTTACAAATGACATGTATTGGCTGGCTTGGACCAGCAACAGGACTAAAAACATCTAGAAGAGAGTTAGCCAAAGCCATGAAAGAGACTATAACTTACCAGGAGAAGCAGGAGGCAGAGAATGCTCGTCCAACAGCCTCCTACAAGGATCTGCATGATGAGGGGTCAGCAGCAAAGGGGGAGAAGGCTGTGCAGCTGGAGAAGGCATGTCAAGCAACAAAGGAGTAATAACAACACCAGACTTGAACTAAACAAGTTCAGGAATCAGTTAAAAGTTCGAGAAAATATAGAAGAGAACTTACGGCTTCCTTAACCAGGAGGTTAAACTCCTTGATGGAGTGACGGACCTTGCTCTGGTCCAAGTCATCCAAGGCAAACCAAAGGTACATCTGCAAGTCAGACCACTTTTGGTCTGGCATAAACCCCAGCTCCTCCATCAGCCAAGCACGATTCAAACGCCCCCAGGCTATAAAAGCCTCCCGAATCCAAGCATCCATATGGAGAGCTGCATCATCAGACTCTGCAGCGTGATCCATACAGTATTTGAATGATATCAGAGCATCAGAAAAAGAACGAGAGGAAAGGATAGTAGGAAGAGGAGGAGTCATATTGCTACTAGTACTAAAGAAAGCTAACTAAAGTTCGCTGGATGAGGTGAATGGTGAAGGGATATGGTGAAATCTTCGCACCCTTTATACCCTCAAAACGGTGCATGAGCCATCGCCATTACAAGGCAATAAACAGCAGCCATATGCTTGAAAGTTCACGAACCATTCCAGGGCTGAACGAGAATTTAGCAGCAAAAACCACGCAGGATTCTACAAGCCCCATACACTACTACCAGGCACATATTTGGCCAAAACAGGTAACAAAAATATGTGTCTAGCAATACGTTTCGGGTTGCCAACAGCAAATATCGGAAAGAAGTTCACGACGGAAAATTATGACAATGAAGCAAAGAAAAATTAAAGTCAGGGGGAGATGATGAGCCTCCAGGCTCTGTGTGCTCAGAAATCACAGGCACTACCTTCAATTTGTCGATTATTTCCCTCCAGCGGACTTTCAGTAAACCTAATGTTGCAAGCAAGATCCAACTTGTTTCATTCTGAACTTTGCAAAGCACGTGAAGTTACACTGTGGAACTGATGCACCATATTCCCATGCACCCCTTTTTGATCCTGATCCTCCCTAAATGGAATAAACGCACCCGACTAGTCTAGACTCTAAGCACACGCAGTATAGGCCTGAATCACGGGACTTCACAGCATGTAGGCTGTGTATAACTACAGATTGCTAACTAAAGTATGGGGACCATATGGTCGCGTACTTAAACAAGTAGTATAAGCAAGGTCTTAGTGAGATGTAGCCAAGGATATATAAGAAAACCTTACCAATTCCACTAGCCATACCCTGCAAACTTTTGTGGCATTGTAAGTAAAGTACTTATAAGTTCTTTAGGTTACAAATACTTTAGACATGCTCAGCAATACGTACTGTGGTCTTGTAGCCTTAGAAACTTCACTTACCAATAAAAGTTCACAAACTTTGTATAAAAAGAGGACAAAATGTAGCTAGAAAACAATATACTGGCAGATACCCCACTGATTCCCCCATATTCACCCAACTGACAAGATTTAAAGTCGCGTCTCTGTGTTCTAAGAGATCAGACAACTAAGTCTTGTCACTACTTCATTCTGCAAAGCAGGAAGGAATCTTAAGCATAAGAAAGTTATCCTTCTTGTCATTCTCACCTTGAAATGTCGTGTTCAAAAGACTAGTAAAGGTAAAAGAAAGTTACTAACGAAGTTCATTAGTATTATCGTTACAACACTGGAACTGCAGCTAGGTTTCCGACACCCAAAGAAAGTTTGCGCCATTTACAGGTCGCCCCCACTCAGCATACACCCACGTTTGCACCTTCCTTCCCTTCCAGGAAAGTTCGCGTACATACCTTGAGCCTCTCTAAACTATTAGAGACTCATAACACCCATAGCAAAAGCTTGCTACACCTACAGGAAGTTATAGTCACCGCATGGAAGTGCAAGACTAGACTCACTAGAACCTGCCTTCAGATTTACTGCTTGATAGCACTAGCTGTTATAGGTCTTGTGTTTTCTGCCCACAGGAGTCTTTAGGTTCATCACCGGTGACTGCCCAAATGCGAAGCAGCTGAGGTTTAGGCTAAAGTCTTTGATCATGTGAAGTCCGGGTCTAACAAACCATCACATGTTTCACAGGCACATCTTTTGATATCTTGTATTTGAAGTTCATTGTGAATCCTTGAGGCAGGCACTGGTAGCACGCCAACAGAGACGATTTCCGACCAAAGTTCACGAATTTACCTGGAGAAAGGCTGTCATCTTTCATGCAGTACAGGAGTCAGTAACAGGACTGGCATGAATTTTCATCCCAGCAAGTGGTCGGAAAAAAATGCCTAACAGAAATGGAAATCTTTCTGATCTCCTTTGGAGGAATCGGGGCACTCCAAACAGGGTGTTGGTAGGACTGGCCATATGTGTTCCTCGCCATTGTCATCGTCCACCATGTTCTGACTATTTGTTAAGGGCGATGTCAGCCATAGACATGACAATCAATGTACGTTGATGCATCCTTGATAGGTCGTCTGGTTTCGCTAATAGTGTCCCTAGGTTCAGAGTCAACTCTGATGTCATGCACTATCTCTTTATCAACACGAGTCAAGAAATCATACTTGTGGTCATATTCTGCATTGATAGCAAAAATGGAGACTTGTGTTCCCGGTAAGGACTTAGGCTTTCAAAACATAAAGTTAATCACTGCTTTGAAACTTGCCACACAACTGAAATGACAAACATCACATAGATGCCTGGCGAGAAAGTTCAAGCAAGAAGCATATGAAGGAATCACTGGAATTTAGTTCATACTCCATGTGGTATTAGCAACCAAAAGGATATTCGCCACAAAGAAGTCTGTATGCACAAGGATCATCCATTCAGTGTGTCAAAAGTTCATTTCCCTTTTGATGGCAGCTCATAGTTCATCATGCAAGCGGACAGCAATTACCACTATGCATCCAACTTACAAAATGCCACAGGAAAGACTTCATGTGTCATGGGAGAACTATCTCAACAACTGACTGGATCTTCATTGCAGTATAACGTGGAATCATGAGGAAACTCATGACCCTCTACAAGACTCGTAACTGACTACAGGTTTGCAGAAACTTCTCACCCCTGAGCACCTCTCAGTATAGATTCTGAATTCACATACTTCTAACATAGCAAAAGGCATGCTGGTCTCTTTTGGCTCTTGTTGTCTGTAGGCTGTACCACAAACAGTTTACACATGTGGCAATCATACCATCAATGGTGATCTACCACCTGTGTTCCCTTGAAGATACATCACCTACTGTCAAATGAATGTGCTTCAATCCTGTGTTGCAAAAGCATGTCATTAATAGACCATATTTTCTGGCAACACCACTTCAGTCTCAAATGTGGGGACGCAGGTTGAAGAGACCGCATGTCGTCAATTATTTATTGTCGCCTTACTTACGCATTTGTTTCTTCCTTAGAAATCATGACACCTCCCTCTGTAGCAAACCCTCTGCCCACTGCAGGACCAAGGCCCTCCTCCTCATCTAATGCTCCTCACCCGAAACCTCAAGTTGTGAACAATACTTGAATATGCAAATGTCAATGTGATCCTGACTGCAACTGTTCATGCCCATGCATCGACCACTGCACATGCAAAAAGCACATCTGTGATCAGGGCTGCTCCAAGAACTGCAAGGACAGGTGCAAAAAGGATTGCGGTTCACGAAAGCCCTTCTGAAACTTGATTGTTTGCATTGACGGCACTGCTCAACAGTTCAGCCATCATGTATGCGACCTGTGTATTCCTTGCTGTGGTTATGCTAACTATTAGCAGCAATAGGATGAGAAGTAAGAGGATTAGTATGATCTGTATCTATTGCGGTACGACTATGAGGTCTTTTATACCTCTACATATATTCTAGTAAGTTCTACGAGAGTCCTAAATTAATAACTAAGTGTGTAAGGTAGAAACTTTCGAGTAGGTACTCAACTTTGCATATGGGTAAGGTCCATTCGTTTGGCTTGCTTCGCTAACACTCCCCCTCAAGCTGAAATCATTCCAAGCTTCCGAACGAGAGGCTGGAACTTGAATGAAGGCAGTGCCTTGGTGAGAATGTCGGCTGCCATCTCATTGGTAGGGCAATAGATGACATCAAGTATTCCAGCTTGTATCTTGTCACGAATAAAATGATACCAGATGTCAATATGCTTCGTGCGTGCATGATATTGTCCAAGATCCGCATGTGCAAGGGAAATCGCTGATTGATTATCGTTGTAGATTGTAAGGGGAAATGTGATCGGACCAAAGAGTTCTGAGATAAGGGCATGGAACCAAAGTGCCTCCTTGGCTGTGGAGGTCATGGCAATATATTCAGCTTCTGTTGTCGATAATGCAACGATTTCTTGCTGCTTCGAGGACCATGATATGGCACCACCATTTAGAATGAATGCATAGCCCGTTACGGCCTTTCTTGTTTCAAGTGACATCCCATCAGCATCACCAAAGATGTCAAGACCTAGGGTCTCATCTGATGCACCATAAGTTAGGGTCAGGGTCCGAGTACCCTTCAGGTACTGGAGTACATGTTTCACTGTGTTCCAGTGTGGATGACCAGGGTTATCGACGAAGCGCAAGAGGACACAGACAGTGAATGCCAAGTCTGGATGCATGGCTGTGGCAAGCCATACTAATCCACCAATAAGTTCTCGATATGGAACGTTGCGCATGTCACTGATGGCTTCGTGATCTGATGGAGCAGGGCATTGGTCGTGTGAGAGCTGGGTGGATGGATCAAGAGGAACGGAGACAGCTTTACAATCTGTCATATGGAATTTTCATAGAAGGGAATCAATATAAGTGGTCTGAGAGAGTGTCAGAGTCTTCTTCTTTCTGTCTCATGTGACCTCCATGCCCAGTAGCCAACTGATAGGTCCAAGCATCGTAATCTTGAAGATGTGACTGATTTCTTCCTGTATCTCATCGATTAATGCGGGTGAGTTGCCGGTGATGGTGCTGTCATCAATGTGAATAGCAATGAATATGAAAACATCTCCTCGAATGAGATGATAGACTGCATGATCTGATTTGAGAGGGTGGATGCCAAGTGTGGCAAGAGCTGATGTTAGCTTCTCGTACCACTTACGGCTTGATTGTTTGAGTCCGTATATTGTACGTCATAGGCAGATCACATCGTTCGAATTTCCATTGGTGTAATGGGGTGGCTGTTCCATAAATATTTCTTCATCAGCTGAGAACTTGCCATTGAGGAATGCGGCCAAGTAATCAAATACTTTGATGTCCCAATCGAAACGAGCAGCGAGTGAGAGAATGGTGCGAAGTGATGATAGTTTTGCTGTAGGTGAGAATGTCTCGAAGTAATCCACTCCTTGGACTTGAGTGAATCCTCATGCAACAAGACATGCCTTGTATTTGTTGATCTCCCCATTAGCTTGGCGCTTGATCCTGCAGTGCCCACTTTGATCCAACAATATTGCATCCGATCGGTCTTGGCAGTGGGTCCATCACCAAACGTGCCTGTCCTCTTCATCGCTTCCATCTCGACGTCCATGGCCTGCTTGAACAGCGGCCAGTCTTCCCTCTTCATTGCTTCCTCAACACTCGGTTCATCCGATAGATCTCCCACAGCTGAATATGCATACTCCATCATGTCTGAGTCAGCAACCGGCTCGGTCTGGACAAGATGAGCAGCTCGACGTGTTCGAGTCCCTTCGATAATGTTCTTTACATCGATTTTGCTCGAAATGTCTCGTGATGCAATTGGGGGTATCGGCTTTGGTATTGGGCTTGATGGAGGGGTGTCTGGTGGTGTGGTGAGTGGGGAACCTGGTAGAGAAAGGGATATAGGTTTGGATAATGCAGGTGCGTGCTGGATGTTTTCTGTCTTCTTTTCATCACTGACCACCGCATTCTCCCCCTCATTCAGCACTCTATGTAGCCCTCCTTTGCTTCTACGCATTTCTGGGAATTTTACGCTGCATTCGACATGTATGGACCGATTATTTGGGTAATAAATTCGATGTCCATTGCTTTCTTGGTCAAAACCAAGCCACCGACCCTCGCAAGCTCATCCTTCAAGCTTCGAACCATCATTGACATGTACCCAGACCTTGCAGCCCCATTCTTGGATATCTCGCAAGTCTGGCTTCGATTTATGGAACACCTCGTATGGTGTACGACCACCAATGGCCTTCGACAATGTCCGATTCTTCAACCAAATGGCATGCTTCAGTGCCTCACCCCACAAGTTATTCGGCAGCCCTGCAGCATGAAGCATGGCTCGGATCTTCTCAAGAAGTGTGCGATTGAGTCTCTCAGCGACTCCATTATGCTCAGGTGTGTCATGGACTGTGAATCGATGCTGGATTCCTTTCTCGGCTAGGTAGTCATCGAATTCATGACTCTTGTACTCCCCTCCTCCATCCGAATGCAGTATTTTTATCTTGACGCCATGTACCTTGTCCCATCTTGCCTCAAGATCTTTGAATGACTGCAGTGTCTCATCTTTTAAGTGAAGTAGCATGGCTACAGAATAGCGTGACGCGTCGTCTGTAAAGGTGACGTAGTATTTCTTGTGTTGGGGTGTCTCAATGGTTGCTGGTCCCCACACATCACTGTGAACCTGATCGCCTACTCCCCCTGATGTGTCGTTCTCCCTAGACTTGGAGACTGCTTTCCTTGTCATTCTACCATGCAGACATGACAGACATTGATCCTTTGAGGTAGGGCTCCCTTCGTCAAGTTCTAGACCATCAACTAATTGATCCTTGACAAGCTTCTTTGCTGCATCGACTGGAAGATGACCCATCAGACGATGCAATTCATCTGGTGTCACAATTCATGGTCCATCATCAACGTGATGGGCTTCTGGATGGGGAACCAGTACTCGGAGCCTGTATAGCCCATCAACATGAGGTATGGATCCAATTTGGTGATGCTTCTTATCAAAAATGCGGCACTCCTCATCCTTGAAATCAAGGGAATAGCCTGCCTGGGTGATGCGACCAACAGAAAGGAGTGTAACTCCAAGATTAGGTGCGTGGAGTACATCCTTAACAAGGACCTTCGTCATCTGATTCTTCCCATTAGGAATCGTGATGTGCATGTCACCCTTCCCAAGTGCTTCGAATTTCTTCTTGTCCGCTGCCATTATTCCTTGAGGTTTGATAGCCGTATAGTTCATCAACCGATGTCATGATGGTGTCATATGCTGTGTAGCACCGGAGTCGAAGATATCAACTTCATGCTTGCACTCTGTGTCAGTAACAGCTGCTGCAAGGTTCCCAGAGGTAAGTGAGGTTATTTCTCCAATGAGCTCTGGTGTACTGATGTCTAATTCATCAGTTTCGTCGTCGCTGTCTTCATCTTCGCTATCGCTGACGTCCTGGAGAGATGGCAGCTCCGAGAAGTCTTCTCCATCATCTTCTTCTGCTTCTGCGAACCACGCGGCATCAAACTCCTTGTCTGCCTTTGCTGAGTTCACTTGTCCATGACCCTTCCTTGGGCCTTGGCCTTCTTTTCCTCCTCCCTTCGCCCAACAATCCCTCGCCATATGTCCCTTCCAGTGGCAGTTATAGCACTCCACTGATTTCCTTGGCTTCTCTCCACTGTTCCCACTGTAGAACACGGCTTCCTTCTCTCCCTTCCCTGCTGACCTGACCTTCCGTCGGTCAGCTTCATCATTGATGCCTTGTAGCACCATGTCAGGATTGAGAGCCTTGCCAAGGAGTGTTGATGCGCCTGTAAGCACAGAGAGGTATGTTTTGAATGAGGTAGGAAGTGATCCGAGGACTATTGTGACAAAGTTATCGTCACCTGGATCTGCTCCCATCACGATAAGGTCCTCGCATATGGACTGTAGCTTCATAAGGTGAGTCTTCACATCACCTCCTTCTGTGCATCGCTCATCCTGGAGCTTCCGGCGCAGGTCAACCGTTACCATCTTTGATTTCTTCTCATATTCTGACTTTACCTTGTCCCACATCGCTTTTGCTGTCGCCTCACCCTTCACCTTCAGGAATAATGAATCCGAGATGACTGAGGTGATTCCCTGCTTGATTACGGCCTGCTCAGACTTCCAAATCCGACGCTTCTTTGCATACTCGTTCAATGCCTTTGTCTCGTCTGCTGTGGGATTCTTGGGATCTACCACAGCTGGCGCAGTCGGTTCTGTCATCGTCATGATATCCTCGAAGTGATCGCTCAGACCTGCAGCATCAACAGCGAAAAGGAAGCGGTCACGAAAGAAGATCCAGTTCGTGCCATCAGCCTTGCATGTGGGGAGCTTGGAGAAATATTCGCCGAGTTTCACAGTGGATGAGAAAGTGTTGGTGGACATGATAGATGGGTAGTGAATCTAGTATGTGAGGTGAGTGTATTATCGTTGAGATTTAGTTATGGCCGGGGCCCATAACCTATTAGCAGCAATAGGATGAGAAGTAAGAGGATTAGTATGATCTGTATCTATTGTGGTACGACTATGAGGTCTTTTATACCTCTACATATATTCTAGTAAGTTCTACGAGAGTCCTAAATCAATAACTAAGAATGTAAGGTAGAAACTTCGAGTAGGTACTCGACTTTGCATACGGGTAAGGTCCGTTCATTTGGCTTGCTTCGCTAACACTAACAAGGTATTTTTTAGAACACCAACGTCGTAGAGCTGTGCGGTCGAATACTCAAGGATGGGGGGGATGTCCCTCAGCTCACATTCTACAGTAGCGGTGTTGGAACTCAAGTTTCAGGCAGCTGGTTTTCACCAGTTCAATGGCTAAAACGTTTTGACAATATGATTGACTTGGCATTCACATGGTGATTCCTCCCCTTGTTTCTTCTTCTGAGAGCTTTGCTGATCGTGTACTGAGCATGTCAGGAATTTCAAGTGCATTGTCAGAGACATGTATCAATGGTTAGTTGACCAATACATACCTGAGGATCGGATCTATCTATTCGGTAAGTTCTTTCTCATTCAAGTGCTTGTGAGATTGATGCATCCTTGCCCAGGATTTTCTCGTGGGGCATACCAAGTCCGAGCTCTAGCAGGGATGATTGAAAAGGTTTCTTCTACTTTTTCTTAGTAGTACTGTCCTTTCATTCCTAATTGTCCTCATGCAGCTTGGTCTTGGCTTCTCCAGAAATAAGCATTCAATTTTTCAGTGAGATATCTTTTCGTAATGTTGGTTGTTCTAATTTTCTATGTGAATGTGTAGAGCCTTTGAGCTGTACACCAAGAAACATAAAGGTCGAGGTAAGAAATGCAGTCCCAATCTTCCTATCCTTTGGACATCTGAATGATGTATCTACATCAGCAATCAAGGACAAAGCCGCTGCTGAAGCTCTAGCTGCAAATTACAAGCATACTTTTTGAGAAATGTTAAGGTTCATTTTGTGGGTGTATGGTGCATTTGTTCCATTTGACATCTCTGCAAGAACTCAGTATCCTTCATATAGGGACACTGTCTCATCCGTAGGACTCATATGCCAACGGCCTTTGCCACTGACTACTTATGCCTTTCATATTTGTTACTTCCATCATGGACTGGCTCTGGATGAGCATTGTGTCAAGTTTCTTCCTGAATTTTTGGCAGGTAGAGGAACACTGTAGTTTGGCAATGAATACTATGGTCCTCACCAACCTACCGATGTTGACGAGGATAAGTGCCCTGCTGAACCCTCGGCTGGTGTACAAACACCACAGTCTAACAATGAACACTCTGATTCTCACTGACTTATCAATGTTGATGAAGTTTGGTTTATGGGTACTCACTCTGACATGTACGTCAAAAGGGATCATTTCATCTGCACTAACACAGTCTGTTTGCAGTGGTGGAAGCACACAATGGCATCACACCTCTGGTCTCTCCTTGCTTCCACTCTTATGGATGGAGAATGAAGCCAGTGAAACAGGCCTCTGCTTTGCGCCACGAAAAACTATAAGGAGATGGGAATGGAATTGTCTCGAAAATGATAAGCCAACTGAGTCCTTGAAGTGGTTCTGGTGGGTGCTAGAGATTCTGCCCATCAAGTGGTCCTCATACACAGAGATCACTAGACACCATAGTACACGGTATTGTTTAGCTTTCGTGATGATTTTATATGACAATACTAATTCCTTATTTCAGTCTACCCCACTGGGGTTCAGGCCACATCATTGCTCCTCAGCAGTGTATTCATGCTTCTGTGGTCTTCAAAAAACCTACAACCTACACTCCTAGGGCTAAGTTTGTTGGTGACACAGTGACAAATTGGGATTCTCTGGTTGGGATAGGCAGAGAAGAAAACCTCAAAGATCTGTCCTAGGCTGATGAATGGGAACATATACTGGAGATGGATTTCTTTGACGATGACCTCACTCAAGGTACAATATGTCAGCTTAAAGCTATGGGAACCACCAAGGTCACCGTCAAGAGGTGACTGCACTTTCTGCAACAGTTATCTGTTATGATTTTTCCATTTATCTTATCTTATCCAATGTTCCTCGATAATCTCATCTTATCTCAAAACCTCTATCTACCTCACCATGACCAAGTCGGACATTCTCAGCCCTGGTGCTATGGCTCGCTACTATGGCTCGCCTACCGCATGGACTTCGCTTCTTTAACACACAGTATACATGGACAGTACTCTATTTTTAGCCTTTCAACTTTCGTATATAAGTAGTGTAGCTCTCACTGTAGTATCCCCAGCTTTGAGCTTAAGTTTATTCATACCACACTTCGCTCTTGCCACAGAACTCAACTAACTTCATAAGTCCTTCTTCACCAAGTCTCAGATGCCTCAGCCTTACCCCAGTGATTGCCCAAACGCGAAGCAGCCGAGGTATAGGCTACAGTCTTTGATCACATGAAGTCTGGGTCTAACATTATCACTCATGGCTTTGTCCAGTAAGTTGGTGACATCATCAATATATGTGTTGTTTCTCATTAGATTCAAGAACAATGTGCGAAGCAGATCTCCAGTATAATTGATGACCTTGTAGCTATGCTCTCTGACCAAGATGGGGGCATTCGAGCTGCAAGCACATCTTGCCTCTTCCAACTTGTGAAGCACTGTATGTTTTCCTTAATTCATTATCTCAATATATAACATGCACCGTAATTACCTTGCTTGCAAGGTCTCTAACAGTCTATGTGGGATAGGGCCGAGGGGAAAACCTCCAGGGGGTCAGCCCCTGGTATAATACCTGTTGCGGTATTGAGGGGGGTTTTATACATGTATTATACATGGTATAATACATGGCCACATGATCAACAAATATTCAATTTTTGAATCTTTTGTCATTTTTTTCAGAGCTTTTTCCAGGATTTT
This sequence comes from Armillaria mellea, assembly GCA_030407055.1. Lineage (NCBI taxonomy): Eukaryota > Fungi > Basidiomycota > Agaricomycetes > Agaricales > Physalacriaceae > Armillaria > Armillaria mellea. The sequence continues at coordinate 491,938 of JAUDZF010000017.1, forward strand.
TTGTGATGTTCTGGGATATTTTGGGTTTACCATGCATCAAAGTGGTACCATTTAATTCCATAGACACTTACAAGCACTGTGTCCAGCTAACAGATTTTGATTACAGACTGAATATTAGGACCTGATACCTGTATGTGACTGATGTATAATACATGGCTGACCCCCTCCAGGACCCCTTAGGTATAATACATGGTATAATACACTGTATAATACTGTAGAAAACCATTTTTGGTAAATAACCTAAGTTTTTCCCTCGGCCCTAATGCAGGAGATGACAATAGACAAGACATCATGTGATACTCCCACGGCATGATCACCTCGCATATTATCTTTCCCAGGGAGTAAAGCCATGACCCACGTCATTATTGAATAATCAATGTATTACGGTAATGCTGTGACAGTGATGAGGGTCACCATTGTGACGCCCAGGCAATTTTCCTTTATGTTCCTTCTCGTACCGTTGGACATGTCTTTTTATGATGGCACCACCATTGCTTCCATGCTTGATGAGTTAACGTTGGAAGATATCGTGGCACTATTAGGAGAGCAGGAGGTGAGTGGGTTATTGATTGATTATGAAAACCATTGAAAGACACACATGAAGATCGATGTTGGGCTTTTGATACGAAATCGACGTGAATATTTGTACTACTTCATTGGCAATTGCAATACTACACAACAGGATTCAATGCAAAATGTGGTAACAAGGCAATACAGTGGATCAGAGCAAGCGTGCGTGAAACTGCCAACTTGTCTGTTGACTTTCCTCTGGAAGAAAGTTCATCTGGGTACGTCGTTTAGCTTGAATTATCAGCTTTTGACCTTTGATTGTATATATATTAGATATTTTGATGTCCCATAGACATTCTCGTTGTGAAATCGTACAGGACCTTCATAGTATGGTGGAACTTGATTCACTTATACATGCTCAAGGATGGGACCATCTTCAACCCAAGTTTTTCAATGGCACCTCCATTTCGACGATGATGTCTTTCCATCGCAAAGCAACTATTATAGATGCTTTACGCTCGGTCTCTCTGGTTGGCTTGATACCATCAGATCTCGTGAGGGAAACGAAACAATGATATACATGTGTTGTTCCCTGCTAGAGAAGAGGAATTTGGATCACCTACGACGACTGTTGAAAGACGAAAGCCAACCTCCTGCATTTCCTGATGGAGTACTCATGCAGGAAGAATATTGTTCGGTTACCACACCGATATTACAATGGCTGTGTCGCCATTATAACCAACGTAGGCTGATTTCGTATGTTCACTTGCATTTTCAATGATGAGTGAAAATCTCTATCTAGATGGAGATCTCCCTACAAGATTGAAAATCACAATAAGTGCCTTGACCTGCAAATCCATAAGTGAACGAACGTACAGAACGACAGAGATACCTACGGATCTGATGCATGTTAGAGTAGTAAGAGAGATTGACGCACATCTCTCATACTGGAGTGAAATATATAGATGGCTCCACATATACGTCACAAATGACGCATGTACATACGGGAAAGCCATGGCCAACAACTTTCCCACCCAGGCAAACCATAAGACAAGGTATCGAAGTCGTCGACCGATGACTGCTAGTTACCTTGCTTGCAAGGTCTCTCAGGGTCTACGCGGGAGATGACCAAAGCCGAGACATCATGTGATTCTCCCACGGCATGATCAGGTCACATATTATCATTCACAGGCAGTAAATAGATGAATCACATCATTATTGAATAATCAATGTATTACGGTAATGCAGTGACGACAATGAAAGTGACTAGTATCATGATGCGCCAGAAAATGTGCCTTACTTTTGAAATCTTTATACCGTCTGAGATGTCATTTTATGATGGTACACAGATCGCTTCAATGCTTGATGCATTAGCATTGGAGGACATCATAGTGCTATTAGGAGACCAGGAGGTGTGTGAATTGCTTGCTTGTCATGAAGAATAGTGTTAAAAATACACGTGAAGATTGATGTGGGGCCTTCTATATGGAACCAACGTGAATATCTATACTATTTCATTGGTAATTGCAATGTTACTCAGAAAAACGCCCTGCGAAATGTGGTGACCAAGCGATACAATAGCCTAGAACAAGCGTGCGTCAGGCTGTCAACGTGTCTATTAGTTTATCTCTGGAATAGTGTTCATCCCTGTGCGGCATTTAGCTTGAAATGGTGGTTTTGACTTCTGATTTTACAGGTACTAGACACAATGGCAAAGAGACATTGTCGATGTGAAATCTTGGAAGATCTCCATAGTATATTGGATCTGGATCCGCTCATACACCTTCAAGGTTGGGACAATCTTCGACCCAAATTTATCGATGGCACTTCGGTTTCCGCCTTCATGTCTTTACATCTTAAATCGACTATTATGGATGCTTTACGATTGGTGTCTCCTGCTGATTCAGTACCATCAGAATTGGCGACGGAAACCAAAATGACGATGTATATGTGTTATTCCCTTTTAGACGACAGGGACTTACAACATCTACGACGACATTTGAAAGAGAAAATATGTCCTGCCATGTTTCCTGATGGAGTGCTCATCCATGAAGAGTATCGTTCTGTGACAACATCGATATTACGATGGTCGTGTCGCCAATATAGCAAAGGTATGTTGACTTCCAATTTATGCTCGCGTAATCAATCTTCATTGAAAACATCTCTTTGGATATAGATCTGCCTGCGAAGTTAACTCGAGAAGATTGTTTTCATCTACTTCAATTCCCTTGGTTTCAATCTGTACGCACTCTTCTTGACGATCGGCGTGTCACTTCCCGAACCCCAGTTTTCCCTGGTCACACACCAGTAGTCGATATCCTCAGTTTGGTCCAGCTTCGTCGTGCAAACGAAATACTCAATGCACTTTGCGAGGTTCCGACGGAGATTAAACACTGTCAAGATACTTTCATCCAATTCTGTGCTATACTTTCGCCTGCCATCTCAGATGCCTTCGTTACTCAAATTCGGAAGGACTATTACGATTGCGTTCGTTGTGGAAACCGACTACGGGATATCACGGCTATTCCTCACCGGCATCTGCTACGACCTGTACAGCCCCATCCCTCTCACTGGAAACGTACCGATTTGTCAAGTTTGCTTGTGGTCCTTAACGAAAGTGCCCTGACCTAGAAATCCGTGAGTGAGGGAACGTCCGAGAGGACAAAGAGATGTATGGATGTGATACATGTCAAGAGAATAGTAAGAGAGATTGACACAACACACCGCTCTGATACCAATGAAATAGACATATTGCTCCATGAATACGTCACAAATGACGCGTTTTCACCATTTCTTCGAAGCCGCGGCCAAGAACTTGCCCACTCCGAGAAGACCGTAATGCAAGGTATCAAAGTCGTCGACCGACGACCGCTAGTATAGGGTATGATCAGCAAATCCTAGACAACGATGCCGGGCCGCCACTCCGACGAATGCTACGTGACGAAGCACGCGAAGTCAAAGTTGCTAGTCTTCGGTGTCTCTCTTACCTGATCTTGGATCCAAACGAGGATGAGGCGTGGTTCCAGACATCTGTAGAGAGGGCCGATGTGTACCATGAGGAGGCTCGGCGGATCGTGATAGAAACACGAAAGGACTGGTCGCACGTTCTCTTACAGCTGATCACCGAGACAAAAACGGTAGAGAGGACGGTATGTCATCTCAACATATACACTACAGTCACATCTGATAGAACATTTATACAATAGACGAAGCATATAGGACTATGAATGACATCTTATTACCTGCTACAGTTTATGACCTTGGTAAGATCGCCGTCACCCTGAGCAGCCCCTTTGGCAACCATATGCTCGATGCAACCCTCCTTTTGTTTTGCTTTATAAGTGTGCTCTTTACCCTTTGCGAGAATGCCAAGAACGGTGACAGAAGCATACTTGCTACAATCTTGAACTATTCAGAGGTGCTCGGCTACAACACTAGGAACCAGGCCCTGTATAATATCCGGAGCTTTTTCCTGGTGTTATCTCTTCACGGTACGAGTCGTTGATTCTCTGATACAATCCATTTCACTGACTTGTGGTATAGCACGCTTTGAGGACCTCTTCTCAAACCCGCGCATCTTTGAAATTGTAGTGGCGGATATGACAGCGAGTACCCTCAAGATCCATGAAGGTCATCACATCGATACACAGATAGCTGGATTCAAGTGCTTACAGAAAATTATCTGCTACCGTGGGTGCTTTCATGTCATGTATCGGTTCTCCCTAATTGTACTTATATTGCCAGCTCGTGTCCGCCGTATGATACTGAAAGGTTTATATACCAAGAAACTTCAACTCTTTGACCTGCTCCAGGCCTTCGACGACGAACCAGAATCCAGCAAGTGGCTACGTAGGAGGCCAGAATACGGCGTACTACTGGACGATATCTTGAAGCGGCTTGCAGAGTATAGTATGCCCTTACTTTACTCTCCTTAAATTTCTGCTGACATTTGTGCACAGACGACGTGAAGGAATATGCGGAGGCTTCGGAAGATAAATATTTGCAGGAAAAGTTTAAGGAAATCTCCAGTCGACGCCCATCTGAATGAAATGCTAGGGAAAACCATCTACGTACATAATCACTTTGCATGATGTTCTTGTTCCCATTATTTAGACTGTGCACCAGAGCTACGAAATAAATATGAAAATTCAGTTGAAAGTTCGTGCAAGGACATGGATGCCAGGATAGGTAGTCCAAGAAAGAACGTTTGTATGAAGAACAGCGCATGTGCAGACCGAGTCGATACAGATTGCTAGCGACAGTAAATTTGAGCCTCGCCACGAAACCTCTGTTGTCACAATGGCGTCAACCTGAACCATGCATAGTCGGAGGCGCTATTTCGTTCAAACAAATCTCATTAGCTTCAAACACATGATGGAGATTCGAGGCGCACCCACCTTCCATTATCTGCAAGAAAAACGATGATCTCGTCCAAAGAGAATGAACAGCGACGTATTATCTGACTATGACAGATTTTGCTTCTTTCGAGCCCGCAATTTCGAAAACACAAATTGTTTAATATTCGTCGTTTATTAAGAAGCTGCGATAAACGAGAGGAGAAGGAAATAGGTGACACGCCATTCAAACCAGAAGGGTAGCGTCGCTGTACGATTTAAAGACTTTTGGGCTCTGTTCTCGGTCAATCACAGATGCAGAACTATCTCCAGGGTCCTGGCTGGTGCTAAACGTGCCGATCCTCGCCCTCATGTAAGACGCTTAAGGGTGGGTTTTCGCTGTGATGGTTGATCAAGCTCAAGGAGCAAATAGCAATCGCGCTAGACCATATTCGGGGAGGGCGGGGGGAAATTTTTATTCCATCGCCTGCGTAATGATCAGAAAGACGTTATTGGAAGTGAAAACCACATACTATTGCCTACACCAACCCAGCATCACGACCAAGGGATTAAAGTACCCACCACCGTGGCTCGATAGAACCTCCTGCCTCTCTTTCTGTTCCGAGTTCCCCAAGGATACCTTCACCTCAACAGCTCGAGCCTTCCGTTTGCACTACGTCCATCCCGAATGTATGGGCAAACCCAACGAGGGTCCATATTTCGATCTCCACACGACATCGCGCGCACTATCTCAAACTTTTTCGGCTGAACATTTGATAAAGGCATCCACTCCAAGCGCACTAGACCAGAATCCATCGATCGACGCAAGTCCGATAACACGCATTCCATACTAGACGTCCGGCCATTGTGGTCGGAGGCAAAACTGAAACTGGGATCCTTAGGAAGGGCGGTGATGAGATGCCTTGGCTGACAGGTACGTCGATGCGGATATCTTCCTTCGCCAACTACAGATTAAGGCAGTATCCCTCGGATGAATGTTAAAACGATGATACTATGCTAGATCAGAAAACGGGGAACAATCATAATAAGGAAAACACCAACCCTCATAAACCATGATCCAAGCTGAAGGTACCCGCTCCAAAGCAGATCGACGACATACATCGAGATGAGTGTTCGTGTTAAGTAGCAGTTGACGGTTCCCTGGCCAGTATTGGTGGGGTAGAATCTAGATTCGTGTTGGACAAAAGTATCTGTGAGATACGAGTGCAACAAGGGATTTCCTGAAGTATAGTTTAGATAAACTGCAAATGCAAGGCATCGAAAGACGGACCTGTTGTCGAGGACTTGGCGGCTGTAATGATGACTAACCGGAAGACCCCGAGCGAACCCCGGTCCCCCAAACTCGGACGTCCATGTCTCTCCCCCCTATTTCTGCCCTCTTGCCACTGGCGATGAATGCATCACCCTAGAGCTCCAAATATACCATTCATCCGTTGGGGTTTGCCCATCGAAGCGTGATATATCTTTAGTATCTGAACTCCGGTTAGGCTTGGCGTTCAATTTGCTTCACCGTCTTGGTCACCGGAGACTGATTAAAGCTTCGGCTGGGCGCCGATCTTGGACGTTCTTGTTTTGTTTATGTGCGAAGTGATAGAAATGGAAATCCCCGATTTGTTTTGGTACCCTCGCTGTAAAGGGTTCTCATCTTCTCAGACCATTCCATTCTAAAAAACGCATCCTGACCATGAGATCCCCGTTAGCATTGAACAATCTCTTGTTTGAATCGATCTCGTTTTTTCTCCAAGTATATACAGGTTGTCATATAGATCAAGTCATTCACCGGATTTTCCTCTGTCAGTAGCTATTTATTATCTGTCTGCCTTGATTAAATCTGCCGCTCTCTCCGCAAACACATATACCGGCACTTGGGTATGCGCGGCTGGTAAAAACGGCTACAAGCGGGGAGGGGTCAGCTTGTTGCGACATCTTGAGTTACGTTGGAGTACCTACCAAGACTGATGCATCAACGATCCTGACGCCCTGAGCGCCCTTCAACTTCAGATCTGGGTCTACCACTCCCCAATCTGCGTTCACTGGGGACATGCTTGCCGAACCCACCGGATGGAATAGGCTGGTCACTCCATTCCTGATATCATCTTCGGTGGTGTTCGTTACGAGCCCGAGGATATACCCGTTCCACACCGGGGCAGTGACCAACTTCTGTGCACTGGCGACAGCGTATTGCATGATAGCAAGGTCTTGCGGGTGTGAGAGGAAGTTGGGATTGATCAGCGGCGGGTCCAAGGGGTTCGTACTGTTGATGGTGAGATTCCCGCCTAGACGCAAATAAGATGAATATTAGCAGAGACTAGAAAATGTGGCCTAGCGTACGCGAGAGTGGACACAAAACCGCCGGCCGTACGGAAAAGAAGTTCCCTGTGTCTGGGACAGGACCCCCGATAATACCGTTCTGCAAGCGAATCGGTAACCCAGAGATTTGACTAGGTTCTGGTAGTACGTACCGTTAAAACTAATTCATAGTGCGCTGTCTGATTGCCAGCACAAGGTTCCCCTTCAACAACTCCGGCGTCACCAGGGATTCGAAGAAATCCTAGCTGATTTGATAATGCGGCCGTCAAAAAGCCTGTTCGAGTCGCTTGCCACTCCGCTAGGGCATCTGCTTGGAACGTGGCGTTTCTGGAATAGATGTTCTCCACGGTGTCGGTGTCGCTGACAGTAAAAAGTAAGTTCCAAATAGGGTGGTCTGAGAAGTTCTTGCCGACGTCGGGAAGGTGGAGCGTCGGTGTGATGTGCAAATCTGTGAGTTCCCTTGCGTCGCCGATCCCAGAGTGAAGGAGTATATTCGGGGTGCCGATGGATCCTGCGGAAAGAACGATTTCCTTGAGCTTCGCGGGTGCAAGGATATGCTTGGTCACTAGAAGATGACAATTATCAGCTGAGAGCCAGTAGTGCTAGAAATCCAATCCACCTCCAGCATCTTGCGTAAACTCGACGGCGTTGAATGTTGGTAGCCTGCTGGTATTCTTGTTACCCGACCGGAGAATTCGTGTAACATGAGCGTGAACCAAGACATGTAGATTCGGTCGGTCAATGTATGCAGGCCCAAGATACGACGTTTGTGAACTGCTTCGAGTGCCGTTTCCAACTGTCAGCGGTGCCCATCCTGATGGTACTTAAAAAGCGTCCGGGTTTATCAGATATAAATTCTCACCGATGCCCAGCTGGTTACCGGAATTATAATCCAAGTTGAATGGGAAATCTTCCGGCAGCTCTGTCGTCGTCTGGATGATACGGTTGTCTGTAGCGCGTGGGAATCCAGGAAGAGAAACCTCTGTCATTCCTCGGAAACCGTGAGCCGTGGGGTTGAACTGTCCAGTTATATTGTGGTGGTCAGCTGGAGCAACGAAATGTTCATTCTGTGGTGAACGTCAACAAAGTTTTTGAAAAGAACTTTCGACCGACCTTCCGAAAGTAAGGTTGCAGAGCATTCCATCCCCATCCTGAGTCGCCACTAATTTCAGCGTAACGATCGTAATCTTGGGATGAACCGCGGGTGTAGAACATAGCATCTGTGATTGTAATCAGCTTTCAACTTTGGCTTTCAAGGATATTACAGGACGTACTGACGGCACTACTTCCTCCCAGTCCAAATCCTCGAGGAAGCGGGACAGAACGTCCGTTCAACCCTGGTTGTCCAGTAGTAGTGAAGTTCCAATCCCAAACTGTTCCTGGAGTTAAACGAGGCCAGAAGAAGGGTACTTGAGAGAGGAGAACATCGGCCGTACTAAACAAAGGTAAAATGTTTCAGAGACTATAAGAGGCTGTACTCACGAAGCGCCCGCTTCGAGAACAACAACAGAAATCCCTGGGTCTTCTGTTAGACGGTTCGCGATGACGTTTCCGGCCGTTCCACCTTGCTATGAATGAGCATACGGCGTAAAGGCTCGAACAACAGTGCGCACCTCCGACGATAACAAAGTCAAAATCGCGAGTCGGAAGCTCCTGGAGATTTTCGTATATTGCACCGAGCGCTGTAGAGCATAGCGCATGAAGTAAGAAGGAGAACTTGGGGTACATCGTTTCTGAGCGGCGCGCCAAGACTAGGTAGTCATGGTGCTCTTATGAATCATTCGACGCTTCGCAGTGAGTCGTGGTAAGCACGGCCACATGATGGAGAAAAGTTCTTGTGGGGTGTACAGAAGCCGGAACCTGATACCATATTAGTTGACATGTAAGTGCGCTAGTAACAATATCCAGCTGATAGGTCGCGTGTTTGGCCGTAATGAGGTTCAGAAGGTATGTGTATGTTCAAGTAGTAGACCCAACGGCATGAAGAAGCGAAAGATGTTCAGATAACTTGAGAAAAATTTGACATTCTGAGAATGTATGAGGCACGAGTGAAGTCAAAGAATGGAGTTCACGTACAAGTAAGCGGTCGAGTGACGCGTCACGTCGTTTCCTTCTCCTCTCTCAACTCACTTCAAGACAAACAACTCGAAGCATTTGCGTCTGACTATCGACATCCCTGAGCTTCCTTTTCAAGTCCGTCACAAGGAGTAGGACCTATGGGGTCGACATTGGATCGTTAATCTCACGTTGCAGCGCTTCTCCATGGATTAGATGTAGGCCAGATACTGGTACCCAACATAACCATTGTGTCATGACTGTATCATCAAGTCGACGTAAACCTTCTACCGTGGGTTCGATTTACTTCGCTGCCAATGTGCGAATTGACTATACCATATACTAGACCACGAAACCTTAGTCTCAGTCTTGCATCGGTATCGCAACACGTTGTACGGTCGGGTCAATGAAGCTAATGTCTCTGAAAGAGAATACAGCGTAGATGAGAGGCAGGGCAATGGGTGAGCACACTGTGAACACGCCAAACATGAAAGCTACGCACCGAGGATGAAATCACAAAACAAAAACAAGCGACCTGGGAGTAACAAGCAAAAGGCAAAACCCGGCGAAGCCCGAAGCTGTGCGTTGTCGAATAGTATTTCCTCTCTTTCGTTCTTCCATTTATGTAGCCTCATATAGTATAATACTGCTGGGAACCGACGTCGGCAGGCACTGAGGACATGATGGGGATGTCTCGAATGAACATATATTGGTGGACAGATACACAGATGGTGGTGGTACGAATCCAAGAAACGGTAGTGATCGATATGAAATCAAATAAAGTCAAACAAAAGACGGCTACGCCGTCGGCCTCAGAGTGGCTGTGAAACAATAACCCTCAACAGATACGTTATCCCCCATCGTAATAGCGGAATGGCTGAAGAATTGACATTTTGCCCAATTTGTAAGCACTGCTCCAGATCTTTGAATCGAGGATAATTCGTTGGTACTAGATGGGTCCCCATTCTATCGTGGACTATTCATATAGGACTCCTGGACGTTATTCTCAAAAGTTCTTGCCTCATAGATGTCAGGTGCATCACGCAATTTTATATACTGTATTTCATCTAACGAACCATTGTCTCAGTCCTTTGTCCCCGCAATCGGCCGACCCTGTTACACGTTGAACAGACGGCACGTCTCGCTCCTTTGTCTCGCTTTCTCTTGATCGACTCCATTCCCATACGGTCGTCAACAGGAATACAAAGGCATCTGGCTACTTCGGGTATCCATTCGAAATCTGGTAGTCGAAGTATGATGCCTGCTGTTGATCCGCTATCTCAAGTTTGTCTCAATACGTCCCAACTTGGTGAACAATAGTTGCCACTACGGACGCGCTTCTCCAGTACCTATAAAAGCAGCCTTTCCATGATGATAGCGGCTTCGTACCCTCATCTTTCTCATCTTCTCAGTCCGTCTCTGCATAGATGGACGACAACGGCCCTGTTCTTCTAACCGAGCTTCCGCACAGAATCGTCGATACTGTCGCAGATGACGGTGCCATTCCTACCCTCACCTCCGTCCCACAAGCATCTGATGTGATGCAACCGCGAGCCCGGAAGCATATTTATGAGACAATCTCACTCGGGATTACGAACAAGAACAAAATCGATGAGTTAGCCCAGATTCACGCTACAGATCCCACGGTGCTGGCAGAGTATCCTCGAACATTGAGGGTTTGCGATGGAGACCTGGCCGACGTCCCCATCTTCGAAACAATCATTTCTCAGATGCGGAATCTCCGCGCCGTATATTTCTCAGACTTGGATGTAGTGGGACGGCCCTTCACTGATTCGTTTGCCTCCCCTTCAATGGCCCGGATCACCATTCTTGAACTCAACCACGTTACATTGACCTTCCGTGCATTCAACAGCCTCATCAGCTCCCCTTGCTTGACCAGATTATTTCTGGCCGGGCTCAAGGTTGTGGAGTACGAGTCTGAGGCCATTGCACCGGATGTTGAACAGGGAACAGACTTTTCCGACCCTGACTGCAGGATTCCTCAGCCGCAATCTGCCCTGAGATGCCCGCTGAAGGAGCTCTGTTTGAATATATACGAACGGTCCGATTTGGTGATCATGGACTTGATCGCAACCGCTCGACATCCTATCATCGCTGGGGACTCTTTGGTCAAAGTCGCTTTCAGCAGCATGTACACCCAGGATGACCAAGTACCATTGTTCCAGCGGTTCCTCAACTGCAAAGCTATCAAATCGGCGAAAACCTTGCACCTTGGTGACCACAAACTATCTAATTTTACTGAACAAGGTAAGCCGTTCTGTCCCTTTTGTGAGGAGGTCACCACGCTTATATCACATTCACCCAGACAGCACCGACTATGACCCGCTGAGATTCCATAAGTTCGAAACCGTCGAGTTGCGCGTTGGTATCGGTAGGAAATGGAACCGATACCCACCCGAATTCCAGTGGTGGGCGAACTCCTTGAGGGCCATTCCTTCCGGCTCTCCGCTCAAGAAGTTACGTTTTATTATCACCTTTCACGAAATCAACGTTCGAATCCTCCCCGACGTGACCATGGACGTGTGGGTCGATTTGGACCATGCCCTCTGCGACGATGACCTGGAGCTAGATCATCTAGCTATTGATATTGCCACTTCGGTGGACGTGGGTAGGCAGAAGGAATCAGTCGTGAAACGTTGGTTCTTCGATTGTCTTCCGGGGACATACGAGAAATATTTCGCCGAGGGAACGAGGAGGAAAAATGGTTCTCTGAATGTTTCGTGTAGGGTCAAATTTTGAAAATTTGAAGCTCCTAGGACGTACATTCTTCAACCTTGTATTATATACCGTCGGACTTTATCAAATCTGCTGCCCTCTCAGCGATAATATATCCAGCCACCTGAGTATGCTTGCTGGTACGAATGGCTATCGATGAAGACGAGAAGTCAGCTCGCAGAAGGGCGCAAAAGACGAAACACACCATCACAGAGGCATCGACGATCCTCACGCCATTCCATACCGGGGAAGTGATGAATTTCTGCCCATTGGCCATAGCGTACTGCATGATGGCCATGTCTTGCGGATGCGAGAGATAATTCTGGTTGATTAATGGCGGGTGCAGGGGGTTCGTGCCATTGATAGTGACGGTTCTGCCTGTTTATTATCAATAACCGCAAGCCGTGAGTCAATAGTGGAACACACGAGATGGAGGGCATAGAACGATGGTCGAAGTTCGAAAGAAATTCCCTGTTACTGGAACGGGTTCCCAAAAATCACCATTCTGTGGTGGAAAGGTTAGCTTTTCCGAAGATGTGTTGAAACACTACGTACCACAAAGATCAACTAAGATATTAGGCGAGATCAAGAGGGATATCCTGCTTTTGTGCGTTACCAGAAGCGCAGAGATGACTTCCGAGTCTATATTCAATGCGACCCCGGTGGATGGATGCCAAAGGAACATGTAGATGCGATGCGACATAATTGGGCTGCTGCAGGTGAGGCATGGAATGAGGAGGAAGCGGGTGGGCCTTTTCCATTCCAAGATGGAATGTGGTTATTTCATCTTACTTGATTACTCTTCAAGAATTAAGTGAACTGTCGGAATTTTTGAAAGGTTTAGTGGAGTTTCCATACAACATGGCCATATATTAACTATATATCTGATTTGATCAAATCGGCGGCTCTCTCTGCGATGATATAAACGGGAACCTGAGTATGCCCTGAGGGTACAAGCGGCTGGACGCAGGTCAGAGAACAGGTACTGAGCTTGTGGCAGTATTATCCATAAGAAATGGCTCACCAGAACCGAAGCATCCACAACTCTCACCCCCTTCGCGCCCTTCAACTTCAAGTCTGGGTTTACCACACCCCAACTCGCATCGGCAGGCGACATACTCACAGTACCCACAGGATGGAATACAGTGCCAACCCCATTCCGAAGAACATTTTCGGTGATATTTGCAGTGGGACCGAGTATGTAGCCATCCCACGTGGCGGCAGTGACAAACTTGTTCGCACTCTCAACAGCGTATTGCATAATAGCAATATCTTGCAGATGCAAGAAATAGTTTGGATTTATCAGTGGCATGTCCAGAGGGTTCGTACTGTTGATAGTGATATTCCTGCCTGTTGCCAATTGTCTATCAGCATTGGAATGGTGAGGCAAGAGGCTTTGAAACATACGCAACAGAGGACAGAGGCCTGCAATCCCAATAGAAAAGAAGTTTCCTGGAGGAGCAGATGGGGTTATGAGGCCATTCTAGATGGGAGTCAGCATTACCCTCATTCAATTAAAATATGCCATCCCTACAGTGAAGATAAATTCATAGTGAGCAGTCTGATTTCCTGCACAAGGATCTCTGTCCAAAATACCTGCCTCTTCAGGAACGCGAAGGAACCCTATCTGATTTGCTATTCCCGTTGATAGAAAGCCTGTTCAGTTTGCTTGCCATTCTGCCAGGGTCTCTGATTGAAAGGTCACGTTTCTGAAATAGATGTTCTCGATAGTGGACGTGTCATTAACAAAGAAGCTAAGACCGGTGTATAAGGTGTGGTCTGTCAAGTTCTTGCTGACGTTGGGTAGATGGAGCCTTGGAGTGATTCCCAGAGCGGTCAGCTCGGTGTCGTTGCCAACGCCTGAGTGAAGGAGAATATTTGGTGTGCCAATGGATCCGGCAGAGAGAATGATTTCCTTGAGACCGATAGGCGCCAGTGCATGCAGAGTTGCTAGACGAGGTCAAATCAGATTAAAAATCCTCAGGATGGTACTTGGAAGACGTTATCACCTCCTGCATCTTGTGTGAACTCGACAGCGTCGAATGTCGGTGGGACGTTAGTGTTGTTGGTTGATTGTAGAATCCGGGTGACATGGCTATGGATCAAGACGTGCAGATTTGGCCGTCCAATATATCTGGCCCCAAGATAGGATGTCTGCGAGCTACTTCGAGTCCCATTTCCAACTGTGTATGGAGACCATCCTGTTGATGATCAAAATTTCGAATATCAGTATGATAATTCACAATAGATCTGAGTCCCTACCGATTCCTAGATGGTGCCCAGAATTGTAGTCCAAATTGAATGGAAATTCATCAGGGAGCTCTGATGTTGTTTGGATGATGCGACCATCCATAGCGCATGAGATTCCCGGGAGAGATACTGAGTTGATGCCGCTGAAACTGTGAAGTGCAGGATCAAACTCGCTTGTAGTGTTGTGATGATCAGATGGGGGGACGATCCATTCGTTCTATCATTGCATCAAGGTCAAATCGACACAGAAGGCAATGTAAACTGAAGGTGGACCTTTCGAATGTATGGTTGCAAGGCCTCCCATCCCCAACCAGGGTCGTCACTGATCTGAGCATACCGGTCATAATCTTGAGATGGTGCACGTGTATAGAACATGTAATCTGGGAATACATCAGCCAAAAGAGCTAAGCAGCTTCACGAAAAGCACTCACTGACTGCACTACTTCCTCCCAATCTGAACCCTCTTGGATACGAAATAGAACGCCCATTCAATCCTGGTTGCTCAGTTGTGGTAAAGTTCCAGTCCAAGGGGGTTTCGGGGGTCATGCTAATACAATAGAATGGAACTTCAGAGAGGAGGGCATCAGCCATCCTAGAGAAGGGGTAAGCATCAAGAGTAGACATGTATACTTGAAAGAGGACTGACGATCCACCAGCTTCAAGCAGGAGTATGGAGATTTGGTCATTCTCTGTCAAACGATTTGCAAGAACATTCCCCACAGTTCCACCTTAATGCGAGGTCAGAGAATGCGTCCTGGATGTAAAGGAACTAACCTCCGACAATGATGAAATCAAAATTCAAAGTGGGGAGATCTTTGAACCTCTCGTATATTGCACCAAGTGCGCCTGAACATAATATGAGGAGGGTGAAGAAAACAGTTGCCATAGGAAACTGAAGTACTGGGACAATATTAGAGAGGTGGTTTATATAGGCATTGTAATATCGAAATCTCAGTTGTACCTGGGGAACTGGAATTCACATGATAAAGACCATCAGTATTAACCGACCACTCACTGGCACCACAAGCTGAGATTCTTTTTCTAAATCAGTAAGAGATCGTCACAAAGTGATGGAGGCCTTATATGCCCGACAGTGTAGAAGTGCCTATCAATGCCCTGATTTCATTCAGTTGCAGTACTTATGATGCAGGGACTATGGAGGCTTACAACATCGATTGATATGAGCGCCATACATCAGATGGTGCAGTGGCAAGGAAGGCAGCCCTCAACTTGATTTTACCTCGGATTGGAATCTAGATTGGAGCAAGAGTATTCCACCATGAAAAGTTTTATGACAAATTGATTCATGTAGGGCCCATTGCCATACCCCTTACATCGGCATGAATAGAGCTTTGTCAAAGCGCATTGTCCTTGGTCCCATAATGAAAAGTGGTATGAAATGCCTAGGGAATTTTTGATAAGACAAGGGCTCTCGGTCTAAGCTAAAGCATAAACTTACAAAGTTAGAGATAGTCATTGTGACATGAGTAGAGTCGAGGCAGTAAGCAGAAGATAAATGGAGCAATATAGAGACGAACGGTAATACAGGACATAGTAAGTCGTGCCAAACAAGGTCAAAATCGTCATGGACCAGTATCGTCACCAGACTTTCTTATGGACCATTAGTACACCACGCTCTTCTAGGACTGGCATCAACTTCTTCAAACCTTCTCCTAGCTTCACCACGGTGAACCTATGGTAGCTTTCCTCCACCCAAATTTCGTGTGGCATCCCAAGTTCAATATGAAACACCTTCAACTGCTTCATAGCAGCAAAGACACCATCACATTCGCTCCCAAATGCATTTAGCATTTTCCGAGAACAGCTTATCACCATCCCATAAGAAGATAGACAACGTGATTTCCTCTGTACGGCTTTCAGCCAGGTGGGAAGTTCCCAGTGTACCAACCCCATGCATCAAGGTCATTATCAATGAGATCAACTTTCACCCTGTGGATCAGTGACATTGCGACACTCGAAGGCAGAACAAAGTCGCCTGGATGCAAAATTTCCAGCTTATCAAGATTCCCTAGTCTTGGGATCAAGCCAGCCTCTCTGTCCGGGCCTACAGTGATGATGGCTTCACACAGGCTATGTAAGTCTAGCATATTGAGAATAATGGGCCAGTGTTTCACTTTGCATTCCTGCAAATCGAGCGACTGAATTTTGGGTTTTCCCCCCAGATCGAGTGTGGTCCAATCCCTGGGGATGAGATCTTCTTGTTCATCCACATTGAGGAGCATCAAGTACTCGAAACAGGACATGGGAGAGCTTCTGTCCTAGGATATGAAGCATGGTAGCAAGGTCGGAGTATTCTTTGAGGAAGAGGGAACTCAGGGTGAGGGAGGTGACTGGGCATTTAGCAAGGAGGCAAATGATATCATGGGAGAACGAAGAGAGATACAGGTTGCTCAGTTCAAGGGTGCCAAAATTGATGGTTCGCCGTGAAGATGGAGCTGAGATCAAGGTGCTGCCAGAATAGACGCATGGTGAGATGCTCTACATTATGCGCAACAAATGAACCATCGTCACACAGTTCAGCAAATCGATGCAGCTGAGTCTTGGTTCTGAGCTTTGTAATGTGAAACATATGGTATCGCACAGCATGGCAGCTATAATTTGGTGACAAGAGCACAGTTTGGCAGGCTATGCTTTCTGGAGTTGCGATTGTCTTCGGCTACACAATCAATAACTTGTTCAACGATTTCTGGAGGAACCAACGCCATCGTTGAAAACTTGGGTATCAGACTGTCAGATAAATATGACTTGCAGGAGGAACTAGAGCATACCAAGGGAGAAGTCTTCAACCAAGAATGAATGCCACCCACATGATTCGTGATCTACAAAACTAACCATGTAACCAAGCAGTCATTGATATTGGGACAGCATGTTACGCACTGCAAGTTGGCAATCTGAAGGTAAGAGGGAGAGATAAGGTGAATAATGTGCATATTCTCACTGCCTTTAAGCCAAGCAAACTTTGTGGCCCATTATATAACTGCAGCGAGAAATTAATTCCTATTGTTATTTTTGACCAATAGTGGATGTTCATTGTCTTACTTTGAGCATTGAAGTTAACGTTTAGGGTGGTGAAACTCAGTATTATTATAGGAGAACTTGAGCTGCAGCGGAATGGTACCAGGCGTGCAAGTGGGGTATCGAATTGCAACTGGTCAATGTCGGCAAAAACTCCTGATCATTTTTTGGAAACGAGAGACCCAAGACAAATAGATGGAACCATTAATGGGCATCTCAGAGAGAAAAAGATAAAAGGGAAGACAATTGGGATTGTTAGCAAGTAAAAAAGAGTTGAAGCCCTCTGGTCGGTGTGCTGGTGAGACAAAAGTTGGGTTCGGCTAATCCTGACGACTCTCTTCATTGTACCACCATCTTCTTCTCCTCACCAGCATATCGCAAATGCAATTATTTGCAGGCCATGCGGTCAACTCCATTTGCTGCGACAGGTTACATGCCATGATTGCTGCATGTATGACATGTAGTGTTGCCGCCGCTCCAGCTAAAACTGCCGAGCCGAGCCGGAAATGACCGAGCTGAGCTGGAGTTAGCAGCTCCTTGGCTTATCATCGCTTAGCTCAGCATTTCTTCCGCTTGAGCCAGTTCTGAGCTGGCCAAGCCATCAGCTGCTTCCTAAACGGGATGCTGACGCATACATTCACATCATCCTCAATTCCTTTGACTTCTGTCATTGTTCACGATGCACCTTCCTCATTTCCTGTCTCTTATATGTTATATCCCTATTTTTGCAATACATTTGAACACATTCTGCTTCTACAGACTGCTCCAGGCCCCAAATTTCGATCTATCAAATGCCTCAGACCATTATAACTACGAACACATTTATGCAGCCACACACTCTTCCTACGAGAGTCTACCGAAACCAAATAGAACTGTCTTTTCCTCCATTTAGGTTCCTTAGCTCTCTCTGGGGTGTCACTGTGTTCTTCATTCCTCGGATTCCCGTGGATTTTCAAATCCTTTCTGACAACAGGCCATGCTCTTGACACCAGTCTATGTGTTGCTGGTGCACGTTTTGGTATATAATGGCTGATAATTTGCTTTAGCATACTCACCTCTCAGTCCTGGCATGGCCCCGCAGCTTAGAGGATCACGAAAAGCAATCGAAGCAGAAACGGCCTTGCCCGGTGGAGGACTTGAGACCACAGTTCCAGGTTGAAGGTTTTGTCCAAGGTGTGTTTGTTACTTGAATCAAGAATTCTTCACTTACAGGTAGTCAGCAGAATCACGTAGCGATGGAAGTCTAGCAAAGAAAAGGACCATGAAAAAGGTGGGACAGAAAAGTATGTCATATACCCATTCATCTCGACTTTGGCTAAACAATTTCATAGCTGCACGACCAAAAGAGCGTTCACAAAAGGAAAGGCCCTCCAACACAGCTTCAAACTGTCCAACATCTCTGATACCTATGAACAGGGACAGTGTCCAAGGTTAGTCAGTGTGTCCTATCAGTGTTCATTGCAAGGAGTCATGCTCACTTAAATCTCATGGCATAGATAACGAAGAAATAACAGCCACAGACAAGAAGCCAGTCGCACTGCAAGGCATATCATTGAAAATCCCGTTGAAGAGCAAGATAGTAGTCTCCGATGTAACCATGTGCACCATCAGCAGGATCCTGAACCAGATCTACCCCTGCAATCAGCATGTAAGTTTATTGACATGCTCTCCTGTCTAGAATAGAAATCTAATACTGGTATCGTTTAGGTGTCGTCGTACATGAACTTGACGAAACTGAAGAAGAAAGCCCTTTCATAGCTTCACCACTTCCACCATTGTCACCCTACACCCTCGAAGGTCCTGAGAGTCCATTGCCATTGTCAATGCCTACTCGCACCATCCCAGCTAATGCAGGTATCATATCAATTTGTTCATTTTGATCCGCTGAGAACTTCTTCATCCATAGATGCATCACTGGCATTCTCTTCAGCTCCAGGATCACCAACATCAGATGCACCAAGCCTCCCATCATCTGATTCTTCTGCCAGCTCAGACTCCTCACTATCATCTACGAAGGATAGCAGTCAGAATGCCGATGATGTATGGTCCTTTTATATTGAGGAAGGTGATTGCCGTGCATGTAAGCTGTGTCGGTGAGTGGTTTATACTTTCTCCAGATATACTTTCTCATTCAAATTTTGGTTGCTAGGGGAGGTGATAAACGCAAGAAGAACAGCAAAGACAAGATATACAGCATCAAAACTGGTACAACAGGTCTACGATATCATCTCATCAAGGACCACTTGCGGCTTTGGGTATCTGCATGTGATAAAATGGGGGTATCGGTCAAAGGTGTGGGAATCAAAGCAGCTGAAAGGTTCCAACATGAGAATAGTATGGAATTCAAAGAGGGCCCACCACCCACTGATTCATTTACTGTTCCAAACTATTCTCATGAAGCATTTGTCAATGGGATTGTTGAATGGATAATCACAGATGACCAGGTATGATATGTTGCTTCATTTTTTCCATTGCTCGAATGGTCCCTTTTAGTCTATCAACATGATTGAATGTCCGCAGTTATGGCAGATTTTTCTTATGCTTCGAGAAGACCTTACCGACTCTGATATTCCTCATCGTACTGTACATTCAGAAGAGTGTTATTGAGACATGGGAGAGGTATATTGCCATGCTTAAAAATGAACTGAATGTGAGTGTATTTCTACCTGCTAAGCTTTAATCCAAGGGCTTTGTGTTCTCATTTATTTGTAGTCATCCCTTGGCCATGTCTCAATAACAATGGATCTATCAACCGATCTCAATCTTGTCAATTTCATGGCAGTTACAGCTCATTGGATGGAAGCTGTTGGGACCAATGGAGATGGCCTAACGATGATATGCCTCCGCTCTGATCTCATTGGCTACTGCAGGGTTCCTGGTCACCATGATGGCAAACACTTAGCCATAGCTTTTCTTTAGGTCACTGACCATGTCGGAATCACAAGTAAACTTCCTAATCATCAGCTAAAGGTTTGTATATTTTTTCAATGACTTTAAACATCATTTATGTGTGAATGCCACAGCTGGGTTGGATTACTATGGATAACGCTGCCAATAATGGCACATTCATGACGTCTCTTCAGCATGACCTTCAGCGCTGGGGATATGTATTTGTTGCCACAGAATGAAGAATACGGTATAGTCGCTTGTTTTTAGCTTTGGCCTGACTTGCTGAAATGATGTCTATGTCAGATGTTTTGCACATATTGTTAATCTTGCCTGCAAGGAGGTTATCTCTGCAGTAACGGCATTAGATGCAGTTCTATTTTCAGGTTAGCTTGATCCAACAGATATTATTTAGATTCACAATCTTTCCAGAATATCTTGATATCGTTCGGGATCCAATTTCTGCTATAAGGGCATTGGTTCGTGCGGTAAGCAGGAATGAGCTGCTTGGTATTTTCTTATTGAATACAATTATAGATTCGTGTTTCTTCATTGTGGCGGCACAGCTTTGCATGTGTTCTTAAGTCGCTCAATGTCAAGGTTCTTCAGCTCCTTTCAGATGTTGATGTCTGCTGGCCATCAACAGATATTATGATAGAATGGGCAATCTTATTACACGAGGTGAGTTCTTCCTGAGAAGCAATACTAATCTGCTAATCGGTTCAGGGTATTGAAAAGTTTCTGGAGAATGAAGATTTTGCAGAGCTCCGAAAACACCAGTTATCCGATGATGAATGGAAGGCTTTAGATATTATCCATCAGATTTTGGCTGTATGATCTATTATTTTTGTTCATTGTTAGTTGCTGAATTGTAGCACTCCAGGTACCACATGCATTTCAACAGAAGCTTTCTGTGGATAAGACACCAACTCTTTCATTGGCAATACCCAGCTTCCGAAGAATGATTCAGCTATGGGAAGATCTCGAGATCAAATTTCCCAATACATCACCAGCTGTTCAAGATGGTATTAATAAACTGAAGACCTATCAAGACCGTACAGAGGTGGTACCAGCATATACTTTAGCTACAAGTAGATTGATTTGGCTTCCTTTCTTTTCATGTCACTGACTTCAACTTTGTAGTTCTCAATCCAAACACAAAACTCTGCTGGTTCAGCCGATATGCACCAGAGGAGGAAGCAGATGCAAAATTGCTATTTATAAATACGGTCTGTCATGAATTATGTTCTCATTCTCATCCCGTTCTTATCCACTGTAATTTAGCTTCGTGAATACTGTCGAACTGCAGCTGTACCACCCACCCCTGCTCGGTCACAGGCCAAGAGGCCTACCAATTGGGCTGATGATCTTCTTGGTGACAACCTATTTGATACAGCTGTCCACCCACAAAGCCTCGAGGCCGAAGTAGAGGCCTATCTTTCCAACGTAAAATGCGGCAATGACATGGTCAAATACTGGCAGGTGTGTTTGCTATTGTGATGTGCTTGACTCAGATGTTCATGTTGCTCTAGGACAATCAAAAAGTATATCCTACCATATTTGCAATGGCTATGGATATATTACCCATTCAAGGTACCTCAGTTCCATGTGAACGTGTTTTTTCATCAGGAAAGGAGACTGCCATGGTGTGACGCAATCGGATAGCAGCTGATCTGATGGAAGCTTTGCAGATGATGAAGTTTGCCTTCAAGCGTGGTCATTCTCTTAATTTTATGGATGGTATGTCTAAAGATGAAGAGACGGCAGCTTTGGAGGCAAAAATGACTGTGGAAGATGATGTACTGGAGGATGTAGCAGCGTTTATTGAGCTGCTATGCTCCGAAAAATAAATAGCTTGTTTGATTTCTTAATTCGTAACTGAGCTGGGGTTTTTCCGAAGCCGAGCTCAAGCCAAGCAAAGCTGTGGATTTATTTGACAGCTCGGCTCACAAAAAGCTATGAAAAAGGCAGGAGCTGAGAAAAGCCAACTAAAGCCGAGCTAAGCTGAGCGGTGGCAACACTAATGACATGACTTGTGTGAATATAGAAAAGTAAGCTTTTATTCGCCATCTTGAATATTTCTAACTGCATACAAGCAGCCTATACAGCTTGCAATGCAGATGAGGAAACCATGGGGAGAGGTGTCGTCAATATAGGTGCGTCCTCTACCACTTCAGTACCCATGGATTTGTACAGATAATATCTTCGCCCAGTGCTCAAAAACTGTCAAGCTCCATCTTCTTCCAAGTTCTATTCCTTCTGCATGTCTTTCAGCCAACTGAAATCTCATCCTTGTTGCTTCGCACATTCCTCACATGTCGCAAACAGCCATCCATTTGAAACAGCCATATTGCCAGTCCTACCACACCTTTCACATACTTTTCCCAATTTCTCTTCCATTTCTTCCAAATATCTCCTGGTCTCCTGATCTGCCTTGCCCACATAGATTCTTAGCTTGCCAAATTTTTCCTTGATTTGGGTGAACACGATGTTCTTTCCTTTCAGCTCATTGCAGGTCTCGTGGATGAGTCCTTCCCATCCTCTACTGCACTCCAACCCCCATTTCTGCATCTCAGAGTCACTGAAGAGGGTCAGATACTTCGTCATGAATTCGGTTTGCCATTTGGGGACTTTGCATGTGCAGAAATGCCTCCCTGGATGATCAAAAGTGGATTTCAGGAGCGAGGGATGTGACTCACTGAAGAATGCCAGCCTGGGCCAAATCATGTGTGGCGCCCAGGAGCAGACTGCATCGAAGCCAGAAAGGCAGAGAGTACATTGTTCTCGTAGACAGGATGATGGGCACAGGCACCAAGCTGCAACAGGGGAAACATGGCCAGCTATCAAATGGATTCTGGACCATCCTCCGCCTTTGCGCCTCAATGCCGACAACCTCTGAAGTATCATGTGCATTCCCTGTAGTTCCAGATTGGACCTATTGTCTAATGGTTTGGTGGAAGGGAACCTGTCATTGGCGAGCGTGTTCCCCATAAGTAACATTTGACATCTTCATTTGAAGAGAGGCTGATCATGATCCTTAGGGCCTGATATGACAGCGTTCTTGAAAGCACCTGCCGTTTGATGCTGCATTGGGTGGAATATTAGCTGCAAGTGCCGTCTCTTCTTGCCCATCCTCTAGCTCACTGCTGAGCTGGCTGAAACTGGATGAGCTCCCTAAGCTGCATTAACTTGCAACATTGCATCTTGATGGTACCTTACTTGACCTCATCAGAGCCAGCAAGAGTATATCCTTTTCTCGCCTGTCCCGATGATATGTCTGGTATCAGGCTACCCATAGATTTTGCGATTTTCCATCAAATCTCGCATTCTACAAGCGGTACAAAGGGCTATAGTTGAGGCTTTACACTGATAGCCAAATACTACATAGAGAACAAGAAAAACGAATACAATACAAAGAAAGGACTTAGAGACGACATCTAGACAAGTCAACTCTATCTGCCTTCTGGTATTAATGGCTATTCCCTACCAAACCAAAGACTACTGTAGTCAGAACTCGGGGACTTGTCTCTATGAAGTAGAAACCATCAAAAGCAATAAAAGAAGAACTAGATGAACTCGTCACCTTGACGAATTGAATAAACAGGGAAAGAAAATGCTAAGTCTGAACGGATCCAAATTTCAAGATGAACTTAGTCTAGAAAACAATAAACAGGAAAAACTGAATAGCCATAACTTGGCGCCAAGATAACTGAATAGATCGTGCAAGCGATCGAAGCAATACAAACTTGGTCCGACGATCAATCACGATCAGTGGTAACAGCCTTGAGATACAGCGTGAAAATGCAGTATTGAATGGAATACCATGCAGCGAGCCATGAAAGAGGAGCAAGGGGTTCCTACAGACCACAAAGGGACTCCTCATCAATAGAATAACCCATAGCTGTTCTGTCTAACTGAATAGAAACGACGGAATCATGCAATCCTTGTAAAATAATTACTCATTATTTGTATTGATACCCAAAGCTCGTACCATAGTTATTTTAGATACAAGCTCCTATATCTAGACTACGAATTGTATAAATTAGCAGCGACTAGATGCATAACAGTAGGAAAGCATTCCCCCGCATTTGTGCTAGTAGCCTTATAGCTACCTAATCAATCACTGGTTTTAAAAGTGCATATCCTCGACTGGAGTGAATTTAAGTTTACCAAGTCAACCCAAAAGGGCAGCTACAGTGATCTAGAAGAACTAAGTAGGAATAAGAGTTGCCCCTGCATTTGCGCTTTGCTAGTTCCTAGAACTGCTCCACATACAAAGGCCTCGTGCTCCCAAGCCTATTAAAGTGATCTAGACGTACCAAGTCGACCACAGACAGAAGATGTTGCCTAGTTGAAGTGAAATAAGCCATTGAACGCTTAAAGTTCGAACAGTCAAAGAGTCAGGGAACTCTAGAGTCAAGGACTTGAAGCTAGGACCTGTGTGTTCTTTGTAGAGTCAAGGACTCTTTGTAGAACTTTGGTTCTTTGCTGCAAGTCTGTGTGCTTGTATTGTCATCGAGTCAAGGGCTCTTTGAAGACCACCTAGGTCTTTGATTGTTTGTTGTTAAAGTGTTCGCTAGTCAAGCCTTAAAAAGCTCTTCTAGACGAAGTCAATTCGAGTCTGAACAACTCATTACTATACCTACCACCCCACGTTCATATACCTCGCTACCGCAATCAGTGTATCTCATGTAAACACTTCTAGAATTGAATTGAAGCTACATTTGAACAAACCCAATTGATTATTGCTATCTAAGTACACCACGAGTGCTTCTATCGTACTCACCCTCGAACTTAAAAACATTGGTGATTGTGTGTGTGTGTGTGTGTATATGTGTGTGTGTGTGATTTAGTATCTAGATTGACGATCTAGACACTTTGTTTCATTTGCGCGCTGCCCATTACCAAGCACATCACTGATCTCTCCAGGCCCAACATACTGGTGCAACCTTTTGGAGCTGCTGAGGTCCTCTCATATATCAATTGGCAAGGTGCTGCCGCTATTCCGTATCTGATGGGCCCTAATACCCCTCCCACAATGAGCTATGGAGGCAGCCTTATACCCTTCCTAGCTGATCCCCTCAGTCCTCTAGATTTTCCACTCAAGCTCAAAGAGCAGGCTGATCTTGAGTGGAGACTCGCTAAGCGGTGCAGTGGCTAGCATCCTGCTGCGAGATGTTCTGATGTGGTTGACAATGGCGGAAATTGCATGTGAGCGGGAAGAGTATGCTGCATATTCGTGTTATCAGCAGCATAAGGACGAGGCTCTCACCATGATAAGGGGTTATCCAGATGGGTGGATGTCAGAGGAGAATGTGAGGGTGATGTGCTAGAGGTGGGCTGCCATGCATGAGAAGTGGAATGAAGACGAAGCTGGTGGACCAGTTCCCATTGGACAATGGAATGTGGTCATTCCGTCTGACATGAGGATATTGGGTATTGTCGTTCTCATATTTTGCACTCTGTACATCTTTGGAACAAAAGAACAAAACAGAGTTTTGTACATGCCTTGACCGGTTTTGAAAGGTTGGATGTGATGTTTTATAGATATGCCAGCAGAGGGGACCCATGGCGATTACGCATTGTATATGCCTATTGACTGATAGCATTACATCATGAACAGGGTCAGGTTCGGTACACTTATCTTTGTACTTTATGTTCTGACTGCAGCAGAGAGCCAATTTCTATTCTGTTGCACATGTTCAATGTTTCCAGTATAGCCTGGGTTCTACCCATCTATACATAACAGTCCTAATACACTTCTTTACCCTGCACCTTCAATTGATCCATGCTCATCGGACCAATTCCCCCTGCACTGTAATACTTGATTTTTCAAATATTTTAGCATCGTTATGGCAGATTCTCACAACTCCCATCACTATGTTTGCGACTCTCACTCTCGGGCTAATCCTTCTCTAGGTCATCCAGAAATCTGTCGAGTTTTATCGAAATGTCAAAGCAGTTGGGTGAGTTCTGGATGTCCTAAACCCATCGCAAAGCCATGGACACTTTGTAGGAACCACTCAGCTCTCATACCTCCTTCCACCAATTCCTGGTTTGACAAGCGGTACAAACTTTGTCTTTAACAAGAAATATGAAGGTAAGGAAATATGAATCAACATTATTCAAGCATTTACTCATCATCATCCCAGTTTACAAACAGACAGGCTGGGACATTGTCGCCTGTGTGACGGCATTCCCGGCAAGGATTGAATTCCTTGTCGCTGACACTACAATCATCAAAGTATGACCTCGTTGTATGCCCAAAGTTCTTCCACTGATGGCCTTCAAGGACATAACTGCATCCCGTGCACTGTTTCCTAAGCCTGTGTCCATGTTCCAAAGACTATCCATATTTGGTCCTAACGTTGTCACATCCGAAGGGGACACATGGAGAAAATACCAAAAAATTAGTGCTCCGGCATTTTCTGATGTATGCAAGTCCATCTACTAGGGATCTTTGACTCACTCGTCTCATATGTTTGTCTGCCACAGAGAAATAACTGACTTGTATGGGAAGAATTGTTGAAAATCATGGAAAACCTGATCAATACAGTCTGGAAAAACCAGGATGTGGTGGAAGTGGAGCACATGGTTGATGTTACACTCTTGGTAAGTAAAACATGCAATGATCCTTCGATGACTCATGAAAGCGGTATAGATAGCCCTGAAAGTCATTGGCATGGCAGGTTTTGGGTGCAAAATAGATTGGCAAGCAGACACGGTCATCCCTGAGAGGCACACAATGTCCTTCCATGACACTTTAAATCTTGCCAGTACTGGAATAGTTTTGAAACTCGGTGTTCCCTGCTGGGTCATGGGGTTGACACCTAAATGGGCCAAGGTGAGAGCTGCATTTGATGAGCTAGAGGTCAGTCAAAATTCCTGCTTTGGGGGTCCTTTGATATCAATGAAGCTATGGAAAGCTGTATATGCTGGAAATGATCAGAAATCAGCAGACAGGAGAGCAGAAGGGGGAGAGATACAATTTGTTCAGCATGTCTTCTGGATGCCAATAATGAGGAAGATGGAGGAGGAGGGATTAAACTGACAGATCAAGAACTGCTGGGTAAATTTTATATTTCATCAGGTCTGCATGCAATGCAATTGAAGCTGTTTTTCCAAGGGAACATATTCATCTTCTTAGTTGCTGGGCACGAGGTGAGTTGAAATTTATAATAGTAAGTGCATTGTACCCATTTTATCGCAGACCACGGGCCATACACTTGCATTGACACTCACCTTATTGGCACTTTATCCTGATCAGCAAGAGATCCTTTACCACCATATCAAGTCCATTGTTCCAGATGGATGGAACCCGGTATGTACCCGCAGTTACAAGTTCCTTCTGCAGAGTAATTTTAACCCACAGACCTACAAAGAAATGCCACTCCTTACACATTCTCTAGCATAAGAAATGACTTTTTGTCCTAGTACCTACACATTGTTAAAATACTTCCTAGCGCATTCTATGAAACCCTTCGCCTGTTCCCACCTGTGACAATTCCCAAGACAAGTGTCGAGGATACTATCTTTGTCTCTACCAATAAGGCAGGAGAGTGCAAGACGATCCCTGTACCTCAGGGTTCCATAGTGAGATTTGATGTGGTGGGACTGCATCATAATTGTGAGTACCCAGAACACGACTACCCAATATTGTTTAATCATACATCAACTCAGCACGATACTGGAAAGACCCTGAGACATTCAACCTGTTGAGATTCCTGGGTGACTGGCCCAGGGAGGCGTTCATGCCATTCAGTCAGGGTGCACATGCATGCATGGGTCAAAAGTATATCCTTAACTCGCTCAGTAGTACATTACTGATGACTACACATAGATTTTCTGAAACCGAGGGTGTTGCTGTATTGACAACGCTCATTTTGAGGTACAAATTTACCGTCAATGGAAAGCCTGGAGAAACTTTTGAGGCAAAGAAGGAAAGAGTTTTGAAAATGAGAATGGATATTACTTTGACATGAGTATCCTTTTTCTTTGCAAAGGATTTTTATGTTAATGTTGTGAAATTCAAGGCCTGCTCACGTACCACTTGGGTTTAGTCGACAAAAATAAGAATCCTGGTCTTCTTGTGTGTAAAACCCAGGTTTATTTTGAAATGCAACCAGGATGTACATGCCATGGTACCATAGGACATATCGTGAGACTGCAGCAATCGCTGGAGCCACGATATGTCTCCTGCATGTGCACTTTGTCTTGGAGATGAAGAAAAGTTCCCTTGTCATAGACTTGCATGGCATAAGTCATGTGAGGTCATTTATTAGACCTTTTTTTCACTCTGCATCATGCTGCATTGCCAGATTTCCTTTCTTCTGGTGTAATTTCATTCCACTAGTGCCACCTCTTATGCAAAAAAAGACCTTGCTCCAACACTTTTCCCCCAGCACCAACGTGGCTACTAAGGTCCTTGAAAATGACCGTGATTGCAATGTAAGCAGGATTTTCCATCTTTTTAATTTTTTGTAAGTGTTTCTTTGACTATTTCCATGATGCGACCTTGAGGATAACAGATATTGGAACCGGGAATACAAAACGGAGGAAAGTATGACATGGGGGGTAATTTCTTTGAGTGAGGGAATACAGCGCAGGCTATTGTCGTGCGCCGTGCTAGTTACAGGAGCGAACAAGTTTATTCAAGTCTCGTAAACATGTATGAAGAAAAGTTGTTCAATATATTTTGTCAGGTTTTTACCAAATGCTTTCCCATAAATAAAATAATCAAAGCCAAGATAGCTACAATAAATCCTGAGATAAGAATATAAGAATGTATGTATGCTTTCAATGTCTACATAATAAAAATTTGCTGCTAACCCTGATGATGGTGAACAAAAGAATAATGATCAGTCCATCTGAATCCATCTTTAAAGCTGTACATGGGATTCGAGCGTTTGGGTATTATGGCGCTTGGTAAGGATGCCGGTGACAAAGAAAAGAGAACAGTAGAGTCAGATAATAACAAGAAAGTCGGCACTGATGAAGACTCTAGACTCCAATCGGAAATAAAACTGGATGCTGAAGACATTGCATTCAAGTCAGTCTGAGATGTAGACGACACTGGGGATAATGAATTTGCGTCGGTCAGGAAACCTGTTGCGGAAGATGCGGGACTCGAATCGGTCATGAAACTGGATGCTGAGGATGTCAGATTTGAGTCTGACTGACAAATTGACGACGATGCCGAAGATGATTCGGATGGAGTCAAGCCATATAGAAAGCTCGATGACAATGAGCATGATGGAGTTGGGCAGGACAGAAGAGTCGATGCCAAAGAGATTCGACTCAAGTCGGACAACAGACTGGATGACTCCAATGAGGAAACTGACAGATTAAGTTTCACTCTCCTCGGGAACGACTCAGAGGGATACCGCAAGTATTCCGAGAGTGGGTGGAGAGATATAATGTCGTCGATCTCTTTGATGGTCAAACTTGGCTGGTCACTGTAAGAGCTGGGTTTCTTGGCCCTGAATATCGGTCATCCTGATCGTTTGACCAGTTTGGCAGGACAGGATTTCGTCTCCGTGGTAGTGGTAGACACACTCTGGCGCTTGAAGCGGAGGGCGAAGAAAGGCATAGAGATTATGTTGGTTGGGTTGAGTTGGAAGTGGGTGGAATGCTGAGATGGAAGCAAATTTGCTTCCAGCTATATAGAACGTGCATAGGGGCGTCGATCACGATCGGACCTCCGAGGCTGTGAAGATTGTGGAGTCGACAAAGTTCTATTTTTGAGTCCGACATGGGCATGAACTTGGAGAGAGATGAAACTTGGCTTCCGTTATTCTCCGAGGGAGGGATTTCATTTGCCCGAATTGACTCGATCGAAACCACTGCAGATCGTCAGGACTATCCCCAGATTTGCCTGACAGGGTATATTACGAGGCACCTTCTTGTGCAAAATGAATAGGATAATTGGCCAGTGGTGTCTTACATTCCTTGTACAGCCTTACACATGTCAGGATTTCCACAGAAGTGAATGATTATCGGATAGCCTTTCTGTGGAAGAGTTCAAATGTTGATAGGAGTAGCCAGGAAGGAAGGAAGGATGCATCTTGTTTCATGTCTGAGCATAGCATGTACATGTAAGCGATAGAAATTAATAATAGAGGTGACACTCTAGTAACAAAGAAAGCGTGAGAAGAAACTCGCCGTACAGGCCATCGCTCAAACACAGCTTCGCGTTCGGGATACTATGGAGATACAATTTATCTGACAAGTCAAAATCGAAACAACAGAGATGACATACTTTGAACGGGTCACTTTCCTTGTACAGCATGAGTCCATCGATACCCACTGCCCTCAACCAAATCCCTTCATTCCTAGGGATCACGAAACATCTGCTTTCACATCTTTCTGATCTAACCTCGTATGCCTTTGAATTTGGACAATGTAACACACAGAAGGGTCTCATCCAACCCTTGGGCACAACAGCCTCTCATTCGATCTCTGAACAATTCTAAAGGACTGTCGGTGTAGTTTGATAGCTTTAAATGATGAAGGGGATGTCGCTTCCGTTTGACTGACAGTAAAGTCCACCTGTGCTGAGAATAAATACAGGAATGTCGGAGTCTTCCGAGAAGGTCTGGAACTTAATGTTAACGAAACAGCATTGTAAGCCCGCCCAATGACGCACTTACTTACGATGACGTATCTCTGACGATTGCTTCCAGACCAAAGTATTGGTCCCGTTTTTAGTACTATTCTGCTCCCGCTCGTATAAATACTCGCTCTCTTTCATAGCACTCTTCATTCTTTCCTTTCTTCCCTTCTCTCACTTAGACGTCTACTTCTCTCTCCGAATATACTCGTCGTTCACAGTATTTGCCGCCTCCCGTGAGTCTTAGTGTTTCCTGTCCCTGCAGACAGGTTTCCACTTTTTTTTACTGTGCACCCCTGTACGTCGAACACGTCTCTACACTGTCCTTCAGTGACATAGAACGTGTATTCCCCACCATCCAACGTGACAAACACGCTCCTACGTGAGCTTATCCCGACGTGGATCCGTCCATTGTGACAAACGTGCTCCATCGTGAGCGATTTCTCCTCTGTTCTGCTTCATCGTAAGCTGCAATACTGATTGTTTTCCTCATCGTAGGAACTGTCACTGCCAAATGTCACTCCGCTACCTGGCCGTCGTGTCCCTGCCCTCTCTTCTCAACGTCGAGCTCATCGCCTTGATACCTCTCCTCCCTCTGCGCCCCGAGTCATCCTCTCTGCCGCCGCCCCACCCCCCGCATCATCACCCGACTCTTCTATTGACGAGATATCCCTCTTCATCATGTCCCACACATCCTCATCCAACTCCACTACGCGCATCTTCCCTGAAGTCGTCCAGACGGCACCAGAGAAAGTCCCAATGATGCTCACTAGCAAGAAAATGCCTACTGAGGATCACTGGCTAGACTGGGCCACATGTTGTCGTACCTATTTTGCCAACAAGGAAAGTCTCAAAGCAGAGAACTATGTGACGAACGTTGCGGGTGGCCTCAAACCTCGTCGCATCGCTCTTTGGTACCAGGCCAACCATGCAGAGCTCAACAAACTTTCCTTCGAGGAGTTCTTGACCAAATGTATGACCAAATGGCTCCCTTCGACGTGGCAAAAGACTTGCCAGGCCCGTCTACTGTCCATTACCCAGGGCTTGGGTTCCTTCGCGGATCTCGCTAATTCAATGATCAACGATAACTCGGCCCTGACCGGTTCTACCTTCCATCTTGACGATGACCGTCTGCGAATCCAATTGGACCTCGCTATGGACCCTCTTCTCCGCGCTGAAATCGACGACAACGAAAAGATTTTTGGCGAGAAAGACCTGGACTCCTGGGTCAACCTTGTCATCATCGTTGACGAAAGACGCACAGCGCGAGAAGGAGATGCATAGGGCCGAAGCAGAAGAAGCCGCACGCAAAATCATCAGTAATGATAAGAAACGGACGTCTTCTACTGCTGGTTTCAACGATGCTTCCTGTTCTGGCTCTACCTCCACCTCCTCCTCCACCAACGCATCTAACACCAACGGTACTTTTGCCAAACAACCCAGACTACCCCAGATCACAGACTCCGAACGTGCCTTACTCTGTTTATACTTCGGCTGCAATAAATGCCATCAGTTCTTCGTAAACCACAACAAGGATAACTGTAAAAACGATTTCCCTTCCCCCGTTGGCTACCATACTCTCACGCAAACTGACGTCGACAACGCTCAGAATGCGCTCCCCAACACTCATCCTCTCAAATTTGCGCAACCCACACAACCGGTCGCAGCGACCCATGTACCAATGCAGGAGCCCGCAGCGGCGCCTCAACAGTACAACGTACCTCCCACGGCACCACAGGTTGTCCACTCTCACTCCTACCCTCCTACTTATACCACAGCTGCCCCACCTCCTACAGCTGCCGTGCTCCCTCTGAATGACCCTACCCAGTCAACACTGGACGCATGGTTCCAAATGAATGAAGCTTCATTGGACTCCAACGACTCCAGATTCGTGAGTGCTCCTCCCGTTGCTGCCGTGTCACCTTCTGTTCCCTTTTCTTTGCCCCATCTATTTTGGCGTTGCGCTGTCGACGACCCCTCTTCCCCTTACTCTCGTCGAATGGTGAACGGCCTTATTGACCCCGGCTCCCATATAGTTATAATCCGAGAGCAATTAGCTCGCGAGCTTCTACTTCGCTTCCGACCCCTCCCCAATATTATGCAAGTTTCCAACGCTTTTTCTTCCGATTCCTCTACGCCCTCTTCGTTCGTCTCCTGGGTCAAACTGAAATTACACGACCCCAACAACCACTGGTCCGCTCGCACGGTTCGCGCAGTGGTAGCTCCTTCCCTATGTGCAGATATTATTCTCAGACTACCCTTCTTATCATTAAATTCACTTATTGTAGACACCTCTTCACGTTCTTGCATCGATAAGACTACGGGCTTCGATATCTTAAACCCTCCACCTCCTGTACCTGTACCAGCACCGATTAATACCACTCCCTTAGAATCCATTCTCTCAAGTCGCCGTGAGCTGAAAAGCGAATTGTCTTCTGTTTGTGCCGCCCGTCAACCGATCATTGATAAATTATGCGAGCCTATTAGTAACACACACATCGTCGCTGCAATTCGTGATAGGATTGAGACGCTCGCTTATCTACAGAAATTACAGGACCTCAATGACACGGTCAAATCGGACTACACGGACATTTTCACTCCTATTCCTCACGTCGACGAAATGCCAAAAGAAGTAACGTGCTCTATAAAACTGAAGAATGCAAATAAAACCATAGTCACACGCTCTTACACATCTCCAAAGAAGTTCAAGGATGCCTGGTCC
The DNA here is from genome assembly GCA_030407055.1 of Armillaria mellea. Taxonomy (NCBI): domain Eukaryota; kingdom Fungi; phylum Basidiomycota; class Agaricomycetes; order Agaricales; family Physalacriaceae; genus Armillaria; species Armillaria mellea. The sequence continues at coordinate 525,407 of JAUDZF010000017.1, forward strand.
ACCTTGATCTCCCAACACTTAGACGCTGGACGCATCAGACCTTCTTCATCCCCTCACACTTCTCCTGCCCTATTAATACCGAAAACAGACAAATCAGTATTACCCCGTTGGGTCAACGACTACCGAGATTTGAACGCTAATACCGTAACGGACAGTCACCCTTTGCCACACGTCGACGACGTGATTTCCGACGCTGCGAAAGGTTCCATCTGGTCCAAGATTGACATGACCGATGCGTTCTTCCACACGCCAATGGATCCCGCTAGTATCCCCCTGACAGCCGTTACAACACCACTCGGTCTCTACGAATGGACCGTGATGCCCCAAGGCCTGAAAATTTCACCCGCCGTACACCAACGTCGTGTCACCACGGCACTTAGGGACTTCATCGGAAAATTCTGTCATGTCTATCTCAATGATATAATTATCTGGTCCGACTCGTTAGAGGAACACATGGCTCACGTTAAACTCATCATGGACACGATGCGGAAGAACAGTCTATATTGTAACCCAAAAAAATCCCAGTTCTTCCTATTGGAGCTTAACTTCTTGGGCCACAAAATCTCCCGTAATGGTGTACAGCCCGATAACTCTAAAGTCGAGCGTATTATGAACTGGCCTCGCCCCAAAACGGCTTCTGATATCCGCCGTTTCTTAGGCCTCGTACGATACCTTGCAAGTTTCTTGAAAAATCTCACAGATCATACCGTCGTCTTGACTCCTTTGACTACCAAAGACGCGGAGAAAAACTTTCCTGAATGGTCGCTGGCACACCAATTTGCATTTGATGCGATCAAAGCCCTGGTTCTCTCCTCTGACTGTCTCACTGTCATCAACCATAACGAGCCTGGGGACAACAAAATCTTTGTAACTTGCGATGCTAGCGACTGGCGAACTGGTGCTGTGCTTTCTTGGGGCCCTTCGTGGGAATCTGCCCATCCCGTAGCTTTTGATTCCATGCAACTGAAAGGAGCCCAGAAAAACTACCCGGTGCATGAAAAAGAATTACTGGCTATTGTACGTGCGTTAAAAAAATGGCGCGCTGAATTACTAGGAATGGACTTCACCGTATACACTGATCACCGCACCCTTGAGAACTTTAGCATGCAAAAAGACCTTTCCCGACGACAGGCACGTTGGAATGAATTTTTGTCCCAGTTTGATTTCACAATAAACTACATTCGCGGAGAAGATAACACCGCTGCGGATGCTCTTTCTCGATTGCCCCCAGATGTTGAGGACGAAACTACACCCGACATCGATCTTGATCAGCCTGCAACCCAGCCTTGGGCTTCCTGGGCCTCATCCACCCCTGCAACGGCTGCCATCCTGAAGATCACTTCAGATACATCAATCCTTGGGGCGATACGCGCTGGATACAAGGATGATGAATTTGTTAAGAAGCTTGCATCCTCAGATCCTTCCTTGGCCTCCATCAAGTCTCACAATGGCCTTTGGTACGTGGGTGACCGTCTGGTCATTCCTCGAACAGGCACGATCCGCGAAGATCTCTTCCGGTTGGTGCACGATTCATTAGGTCATTTCGGATCTGATAAAGTTTATGCTACTCTGCGTGAGTGTTACTATTGGCCGAACATGCGACGTGACCTCGAATTAGGGTACATACCCTCCTGCGTCGAATGCCAACGTAACAAATCTGCAACCTCCAAACCTCACGGTCCGTTACACCCTCTCCCAGTTCCTGACGAACGAGGTGAGAGCGTCGCTATGGATTTTATCGGCCCCCTGCCAGAAGATGACGGTTTCGATTGTATCCTAACCATGACCGACCGCTTGGGATCTGACGTACGAATTATCCCCGTACGCACCGACATCAACGCATCTCAATTGGCAGAAATATTTTTCCGGGAATGGTACTGCGAGAACGGACTACCCGCAAATATTGTCTCTGACAGAGATAAACTCTTCACGTCGAAATTCTGGTCCGCACTCCATAAACTGACAGGAGTGTCCTTGAAGCTGTCCTCCGCTTACCATCCTCAGACCGACGGTTCCAGCGAGCGCTCGAACAAGACAGTTAACCAATGCATACGTTTCCATGTCACAAGGAAACAAAAGGGCTGGGCAAGAGCTCTTCCCCTGATCCGTTTCAATATCATGAACAGTGTCAATTCTTCCACCGGCTACTCTGGATTCCAGTTACGCATGGGCCGCTCGCCTTGCATCATCCCTCCACTCGTGCCCACTGTACTTCCTCCCACCGAACCAGTCGTCCTGGCAACAGAGTTGCTCCAACGAATCGAGTCGCAGACTCAAGATGCCAAAGACAACCTCATGCTTGCGAAAATCACACAAGCGTACCACGCGAACAAGAAACGAGCTCCTGAATTTGAGTACCAGCCTGGTGATAAGGTTATGCTCTCGACGCTGCACCGACGCCACGAATACAAAGCCTGGCAAGAAGGATCGAGTCGCTAAATTCATGCCTCGGTTCGACGGCCCTTATACGGTCATCACCAGTCACCCTGAAACATCTTCCTACACACTCGACCTGCCCAATGCACCCAATACTTTCCCAACCTTCCACTCTAGCGTCCTCAAACCCTTCATCCCAAATGACCCCACCTTATTCCCCAATAGGGAACATATTCGGCCACAACCAGTCGTGACCTCTAACGGAGTTGAAGAATTCTTCATCGACAAAATCATCGACGAACGCAAACGTGGCCGAGGTTTCCAATACTTAGTACGATGGGTAAATGAAGGTCCTGAAGAGGAACGTTGGTTGCCTAGGAAGGAACTGGAAGACTGCGAAGCCCTCGACAAGTGGCTTGCTTCCAAGGTATAATTTTTCTTGAAAATGGGGGAGGGTGTAAGCCCGCCCAATGACGCACTTACTTACGATGACGTATCTCTGACGATTGCTTCCGGACCAAAGTATTGGTCCCGTTTTTAGTACTATTCTGCTCCCGCTCGTATAAATACTCGCTCTCTTTCATAGCACTCTTCATTCTTTCCTTTCTTCCCTTCTCTCACTTAGACGTCTACTTCTCTCTCCGAATATACTCGTCGTTCACAGTATTTGCCGCCTCCCGTGAGTCTTAGTGTTTCCTGTCCCTGCGGACAGGTTTCCAAGCATCTTGCGAAGAAGAGTAATACAAACCTTCAACTTAGACTAGTACAGAATGACGACTCCTGTGGTCATTACATCGAGAGCGTCATTAGGACTGTGCAGAATAGATGCTACTGAAAGAAGACTTCTCACGAAAGGGCTTTGTCCAATATTGCTCCCAGGCGAGTTCAATCTCCTTAGCTCACCCCCGGAGCGGCAAACCCAGCTCATGAACGTGTGTCCCTCCCTTTTCGCCAACTCCGAGATATGGAACGAAACTGGGGACTGCGCTGTGTGGACGTCGTGGATGAACTTCTTGCTCGAAGCCACGTCGTTAACCATATTCAAGTTCTGCAGACATCCATCTTTAGCGAGACCAGTTCAATAATATCAATATATGTCTTCCCGTACAACTGCGCACATGAAACTGATACACACTCCCTTTTACAAGACCGGACAACATAGTAACAAGGCGGATAGACTTATTACGCATCGTGCGAGAGATCGGCGTCCGTTTTGTTCTCGACATCAGGATCATCATCCTCCCCACCAATAACCACCGCCTCGTCGCCATACGTCAACCCCGGATCGAAATCCATTTCCACAACATTCGGAATGACACCAACGCCGGCGGTGTCGACCCAATCAAAGCATGCCGGTCCCAAATTCCAGAAAGGTTTCACTGTCCTGAGAAGAACCAGGGATCTCTCGTCGTTGTATGGGTGCTCGTGGAGCATTCCTTTGGATGCTAGCATTGCGGAATATGCAGCCTTGTCGAATGGAGAGATGACGTTGTAAACGGTAGAGGAGCAGCCAGAGATGATAATTGAGTATCGAGGATGGTCTTGGCTAGGTTTACCGGTCCGTCTAGTGATCCTGACAGTACTTGACTTAATCTTGACTGTTGATGGTGTCTGTATCGGTTCAGCAGTCCGCTGGGGGCGGGTCAGAGTGGTGGGAGCGACGGGCGAGGTGCCAGGTTTACGTTTGGCACGTCGAGCTTCTGTTTTCCCGATGATACCAAGTTCCATCAATATCGCAACATAGGAAACATCAACGTCTTTGTCGTCGTTGAGTCATTGTGATCACGTGACACGCGGCCAGGCTTACATAAGGCTCGCCTGCATAACTTACCTCCGAGTAATTATCCTGTTTTACTCTTACCATCTACGACTCTCTACCTCCAATTCTCAATTATGGACAATCAATCCAGCTCTCACAAGCACCCGCGTCCCGTCAGCGACACCGACAGTGCTGATGCTCCCCCATACAAACGCACGACTCTCGCCCTTCTCGACGAGGTGCTCAGTTCTAACGATATCGAGACCATCGTGAAGGCCGTTTTCCTCGGAAATACATTTGCATCTAACCTTTCTCTACTCGTCTCCGATCCATCAGATCCCGCTGCATTGGATGCTTTAGTCATGTTTATGTACCAGATGGTGGCAGGTGCAGCAAAGTACCCTCACTCAGAAGTCCAGGACAGACTTGGGGGCGATTGTTTGCAGATCTTGACATCCAACCGTGACGTTTTTGACGCTGTCTTGACTGCTGCGCAAGCTGTCGCTCAGGGTAAGCCAGCGACACATGAAGCCATTCGCGATCTTTTCAGACTTCGTGCGTATCAATAACATTCATATTGCGTGGCATCTCAATACTTATCAGGGCTACAGATGCGTTACGCTTGCCTAAGATTGTATCTCTTCAAAGCGCAGACCAAGGTACGTACCGACCAGCTTTACTGTGCCATCGCTCGTCTCACTCTCGTAGGTGCCCCACAGAGTATGTTGGCTATGGCAGCCAAACTTTCTTGGACATCGCCTTACGTCGGTGACTGTCCTGCCAGACTTCTTGCGGATATAATGTCCCATGTCAAAGAGGCCTACGCACACGGCCATGGGAGCATTGGTGCTATGATTCAGAGCTCGGGGACGGGTAAATCACGAACGATGCACGAGATTGCTGCCAAGGTGTTCACTATTCCGATTAACATCCGGCAGACAGAAAGCAGCGATGTAGGAGCTGGTTTGTCCTTTTCTTTTTGTCCCTTATCCTATTCCATATTTAACTCGCCCCGCAGCGTATCCGGACCCAGATATAAAAGTACGCGACTACTTAATCCACAGTGGAAATGGTAACCTTCGCCAACGATATCACTGTTTCCTTCGAGCTATGTTCGAACTCGTAGAAGAAGAGTTTCGTGGCCTCGCCGTTGATAAGGGTTCTGACCCAGCTGAGAAAGCTCTGTGTTGGAGACAACATCTATCCAGTGAAAATGTTCGCAAGACTTTGTATGGAAGAGTCGTCGCCCGGGCATCATCGGTGGGGACTCTCAAGATTCCGTTGAAGTCGATAATGCTAATTTTTCAATAGTATATCACAACCACTCCAGCTCTAACCGACGACTCTGAGGAGTCTGTGAAGAATAATGTACTCGCAGACCTTCTCCTGCCAACGAATCAGAGTTTTACCAATTTACTCAAGACAGTGGACTCTCGGGAGTCTTTGAAGATCCTCATATACTTTGACGAAGCTCATACTCTAGCTGATACACCCGCAGATTCTACCAAGTATGACACGTTGTGCTCGGCCCTGGCCGACATCGAGGATATCCATCATTTCACGATATTCATGTCGACGACGGGCGCGCTGAGCGTCCTAGGCAGACCTCAACATGAATACCATTCATCTCGAGCAGTGGCTCCGGAAACGAAGTTACCTGCGCCTTTCACCATTCTTCCTTTTGATATCGGAACACGTGTACTACATAGGAAGGTGACTTTCAATACGTTGCGAAGGATCGAGCACCTCGCCAACTTTGGTAGACCATTGTAAGTTCTACGCATTTCATTCCGCAATTCTTGTTATTCACTTTACCTTTAGATGGCATACTATGCTTGCAGCGCATGCATCGCCGCCGTCTCTCATCCTACTGGCGCGATCAAAACTGACTCACAAAAGCCGGGGTCCACACTCCTCATTCCCTATACATGACAGAACTGCATCTGCTCGGCGCGGAGATCAGCTAGGGGAGGTCGCACAAACGGCTCTCGTCGGCATTCGAGTTTTGATCGAATTCGAGCCACGTCGGGAAAAGGCTCGTCGTCTCCAAGAGGATATGGTGAAAGGACACATGCGAATAGCATTCTCCGTTCCTTTGCATAGGGAGTACATGAGGTCTGGACATCCTTCAGAGCCCATTCTCGCTGAAGCGGCGGCGATTTCGATCTACGAAGAGGGCGTGAATATGATGAAAGTCGTCTCCGAACTTCTCCAGAACGATCTTATCAACAAGGGCGAGCGGGGTGAACTTGTTGCACGTCTTTTGCTTATTTTGGCATGGGATGCCGCAATCCACAAGCTAATGTCGCAGCCGACTCATCCGACACTGTGGGATACTCACGAAGCCGGCCTTGCTGCCTACTCCCGCCCTATCCGTCTGATAGACTTCTTGGCTGCTCTTCTACCAGCGGAATATCTGGCACAGATTCTGAAGAGCACGCCAGATAACCAACTAGGGGGAAAGACATTCGAGGAGGCATTTGAGCACGCCTACGTGTACTTTACACACTTTGGACGTGCCGGAAGTACTGATGCAATCAATACTGCCTCTGGGCTTGCGGCTTTCATCCGAGGGATGGCCTTCCAGTGCTGTTCGAGTCATCCGGTCTTTGATATCTTCATTCCCATTCTCATCGTCCCCGAGGCTGAGGCCACTAAGCCCAACTTCAATGTTGACAACCTAACTCTTGACAAATTCTACCGCTCGGGTATCCTGATATCGGTGAAAGATAAAGAGAAGCCCCAGAGAGGGAACTACACTATCAGTGCCGAATCGCTGAACTTTTGGCTCGACGACGACAAAGACGTTAATGTTCCCTACGTTGCGATATTGATGGAACTTGGTATCATCGGGAAAACAGAAGCTCGACGTGCCAAACGTAAAGCTGACCCCTCGCCTGTCGCTCCCACCACTCCGACCCGCCCCCAGCGGACTGCTGAACCGACAGAGACACCATCAACGGTCAGGGTTATGTCGAGTACTGTCAAAACTACGAAACAGACTAGTAAACCTAGCCAATGCCATCCTCGATACTCAATTATCATCTCTGGCTGCTCCTCTACCGTTTACAACGTCATCTCTCCCTTTGAGAAGGCCACATATTCTGCAATGCTAGCATCCAAAGGAATGCTACACGAGCACCCATACAACGACGAGAGATCTCTGGTTCTTCTCAGGAAAATGAAACCGTTCTGGAATTTGGGACCGGCATGCTTTGATTGGGTCGACATCGCCGGCGTTGGTGTCATTCCGGATATTGTGGAAATGGATTTCGGTCCGGGGTTGACGTATGGCGACGAGGCGGTGGTTATTGGTGGGGAGGATGATGATCCTGATGTCGAGAACAAAACGGATGCAGATCTCTCGCACGATGCTTAATAAGTCTATTCTCGCTGTTACTATGTTGTCCGGGCTTGTAAAGGGGAGTGTGTATCAGTTTCATGCGTGTAGTTGTATGGGAAGAAATGTATTGATATCATCGAACTGGTCTCGCTAAAGATGTCTGCAGATTTCGAACGTGGTTAACGATGTGGCTTCGAGCAAGAAGTTTATGACCACCTCCGGCTTGTTTTTTTCTGAGGCATAACGTTGCAAAGTGTACTTCTCTCGGAGGGCAGCGGGAGAGCAATGGTAAATGGCGTTCCGGATGTATCGCTTCGGTACAGGTGATGGCATACACCCAACTTGGACGGGACTCATCACAGCTCTTGATAGTTTTGTTGGGGGAACCTGTGAATTACAATTAAGCGAATATACGTCTATAATCTATTCCATCGATGCCTGGGGAACTGGCAGCCTACTATTCCTCGGAAGCAAAAGGACAATCTGTGTCCCCCTATGTAACGTCGATCTGTTATACGGGGTAAACGAAAAAGCCTTGCTTCAACGGTCTTCGGAAGATCAGGCTGCCAAGACACCACTGCGTCAGCTTCGACTCCGAAAACTACAAGAAATACTAGATCCAATTAAAATACCTTCCAAGTTCAACGGGTTCTCCATTTTCATCCGCTACCTTCATCACATCCTCCGCCAGCCGATATCAACGGTCCTGCTCCCTTGGGAAATTATTCGACTCGCCTGTCCAAGAAAGTTTGGCTGCCATAGCCAACATTCTGTGGGGTACCTACGAGAGTGAGACGAGCGATGGCACAGTAAAGCTGGTCGGTACGTACCTTGGTCTGCGCTTTGAAGAGATACAATCTTAGGCAAGCGTAACGCATCTGTAGCCCTGATAAGTATTGAGATGCCACGCAATATGAATGTTATTGATACGCACGAAGTCTGAAAAGATCGCGAATGGCTTCATGTGTCGCTGGCTTACCCTGAGCGACAGCTTGCGCAGCAGTCAAGACAGCGTCAAAAACGTCACGGTTGGATGTCAAGATCTGCAAACAATCGCCCCCAAGTCTGTCCTGGACTTCTGAGTGAGGGTACTTTGCTGCACCTGCCACCATCTGGTACATAAACATGACTAAAGTATCCAATGCAGCGGGATCTGATGGATCGGAGACGAGTAGAGAAAGGTTAGATGCAAATGTATTTCCGAGGAAAACGGCCTTCACGATGGTCTCGATATCGTTAGGGCTGAGCACCTCGTCGAGAAGGGCGAGAGTCGTGCGTTTGCATGGGGGAGCGTCAGCAGTGTCGCTGTCGCTGACGGGACGTGGGTGCTTGTGAGAGCTGGATCGATTGTCCATAATTGAGAATTGGAAGTAGAGAGCCGTAGATGGTAAGAAAAAAAGGGGATAATTACTCAGAGGCGAGCCTTATGTAAGTCTTGACTGCTTTCTTCTTTTTCACCGCTACCATATCCTAGTTCTTGATTGCTGAGCGATACGACGCTCATGGTGACTCGAGGTTTCTTGAAGGGGCGTATTCATTGTCCAGGGGCATCAACAAGACGGGAAGGCCCAGGTACTCTAAGCGAGGTGTGTTATCTGTCGTGCCAAGGAATATTGGCATCTGACTGCAGGATAGCATGCGGATTTCCGAGGGTTTTAATGGTCTCCTTGTTCCACGATAATCACTGTCCGTGGCTAGGAACAGTCAAGAAACATCACGGGGTTGGATGCGAACTTGTCGGTGCGCAGGTCTTTCTAGTACAAGTCCCACCTCGTCTTGATGACTTTGTAGGCACGAGCATCGAACTTGCTCTGTAACCAAGTTTATCAATCTTGGCGCCAGTCATGGTCTGCGTTTGCAATCAGTAAAGCGCTACGGACCGGGGTATCCAGGTTCATCTCTTCTCCGGTTGCACTGCGACTTAAAAATCCCGGGTTTCTTCGTAATTCTGTTTTTACGATAATGGTCAAAACGAAATAGCCAGACTAATCGACCTCGTTGAGGCTGACCTCTCTTGTTCACTTGACACCATTTTTTCAACCGTCGCTGGTCGTCTCTTAATCAGCACGTCGTTGGAGGGTCACATCGGACAAGGTTAACTATCATCCGGTTGATGGCAATTCGACTGGATCAATAAGCATTCATTCCGTTACCGCTCTTATTATTCAGCCTCTAACTCGAAACTATAAAAGCTGCCGCCACTGCGATTGTTCCCTTCACAACGACAATGGCAGACTCAAAGCTCTTCCAGCCTATCAAAATTGGCGATATCACTCTCAACCACCGCATCGTCCTGGCACCGTTGACGCGTTACAAGTCTACAGAGAAAGGTCATGTCCCGTATACGTCAGTCATGAAAGACTACTACTCGCAGAGAGGCAGCGAGCCTGGCACTCTGTTGATCACGGAAGCTACATTTATCGCACGGAAGGCCGGGGGATACAAGAATGTCCCAGGCTTGTGGACCCAGGAGCAACTAGACGCGTGGAAAGAGGTATGCTGCAGTTCCCATCTCCAAAACTTTTCTCATCGCCAAGCAGGTAACCGACGCCGTCCATGCCAAAGGCAGCTTCATCTTCGCCCAACTATGGGCCATAGGACGTACCGCCGAGCTTTCCGTCCTCAAAGACGAAGACGCCTCCCTCGAATTCGTCGCGCCCTCTGCTATCAAACTCTCTGAATCCTCCGAGTCCCCCCGCCCGCTCACCATAGACGAGATCCATGAGTACCCCAAGCTGTACGCCCAAGCCGCCGCCAACGCGGTGTTCAAAGCTGGCTTCGACGGTGTCGAGATCCACGGTGCGAACGGGTACCTCATCGACCAGTTCCTCCAGGACGTGACCAACACGCGCACGGACGAGTACGGGGGGAGCATCGAGAACCGCGCGCGCTTCGCACTCGAGGTCATCGACGCCGTCGTGTACGCCATAGGCGCGCGCCGTACCGGCTTCCGCATGAGCCCGTGGTCGACGTTCCAGGAGATGCGCATGGCGGACCCCGTCCCGACGTTCGCATACCTCGTGACGAAGATCGGGCAGCGCCATGCGGACTTGGCGTACCTGCATGTTGTGGAGCCGCGCGTGTCGGGGACGGTGACGCGGGATGACGTGAGTGCGCATGAGTCGAATGGCTTTATACGGGACTTGTGGGCGCCGAGGCCGTTGATATCGGCTGGGGGGTATAAGCGGGAGGAGGCGATGAAGGCGGCGGATGAGAAGGGCGACCTCGTTGCGTTTGGGAGGTACTTTATTTCGAATGTGAGTCGAGCGTTTGTTTTTTGGGAACTGGGGTTGATTGTGTTTGATAGCCTGATCTTCCGAAGAAGTTGAAGAAGGGGTTACCGTTCACGCCGTACAATAGGCCGACGTTTTATCTGCCTGGAGAGGTTGCGGAGGGATATACGGACTACCCATTTGCTGCTGAGTAGAGATGTAGATATGATAAAATATTATTTGAATTGTGAACAAGTATACTCGGAAGGTATAATATTTGTCGGCCGACTAGCTCAGTTGGTTAGAGCGTCGTGCTAATAACGCGAAGGTCTTGGGTTCGATCCCCACGTTGGCCAATTGGCAGTACCGTACCGACTTTTTGCAGTGTTTCTTTGTCTATTGACTTGAAACACCTTAGTAGGCATGAAATCTCTCAAGGGTGTACGATATAGTTTTTATACCAAACCCTCCACAAAGGGGTGGTTTGATATGAATTTAAGGTTAATTATTCTCTCACATGTAGTATCACACGTCATTTGCAAAAAATTTCCAGCATTTTCGTCTTTGAATTCTTCTATACAAATTTCTTTCTCCTGCAGTGTGATTCATCGAGGAATTACTCATTATAGTAGTAGAGGATTCCCGACCACAGGCTTGGCTCAAAACCTAACGACAACTAGAAGCGGACGACTTATGGCTGCTTGATGTCGTTTCTGTGACGCATAAATGATAGAAAGCAACTGAAGAACAAGATTGACCTACAACCGAAGCCGGACGGAGTCTTGAAAAAGGACAGCATTCGCTGTTTCGAGAGCGTCGGGTTCTGATTGATTCGCGTAGTTTACTCTTCCGGCTTTTTATAGGATTGGCTGTGTGTAGTGGTGTGCGCGAGGACAACTATTCTCGTCATCGCCCTTTTCCCTGCTGGGTCTTTATATCGGGGGGATATGGATGAATCCGACTAGGAAAGAGACTTGCTGGGGGATTCATAGTGGTTGGTTGGTCGCCGGCCTCGTATTCGGCCTAAACGTAGTTCAGAATGGTGGTATTGCCTATTACGCTGGAACTAAACCGTCTCTGTAATTCTGCGCTTGCCATCAGATGCTTTCACAGCTCGATAAGAAGCAGTACGTACTTTAGCTTCATGCGTCGTCCATTACACGAGCAAACCACGGCCTTCGTAGTTTTGTCGACGCGCCGTCTTGTGTCATCAGTCAGACCTTGCTGGTTCTTTTCGCCGCATAACTTGAAGCGTTAGGCTGAGATGTGTACACGGATCAGGAGTTCGGGCGTATTCAGAAGAGAAGGGTAGAGGGACAGGGCTATCTGGCTCTTCTCCTTGAGGAGGATGCGAAGAAAAGATAAAGGAGTTCCAGGCAAGGTAGGGCGCTGTAGAAATTTTAGATCCTGCGATAATAGAATTGCGGGAAACGCACCGATACAAAACTCACATCCATTCATCGCCGTGTCCTGATCTTCTTCGCCCCATTCATGCCAGCCTTGACGCATACTGCCGTCTCTTGGAGGATTCGACCTCGCGATACCCAGACGTCGGACGACAATTTCAAGCTTGCCGCTGTACTTCCGCCAAGAATAGAATAGCTTCTCGGTCGGTGCACGTGAATTGGGATACCCGGAATTCAAGTCGGCAAAGGTATGAGGCTAGACGGCAGTTCTCCTTTATAAATGGGAGAGGAAGGAATCTGGAGGGCGGCAGATAGAGTAGGACGCTGTGGAGAAAATTAGATGGTTGGACAATAGAGTTGCAGAAAACGCACGGTACAAAATCTACATCCCTTGTGCCAATCTGCTTCGCCGGCTTCATGACGCGTACTGTCGCATCTTGGAGGATCCAATGATAACTTGGTGAGATCCATGACGGATGTGCCTCTAGGCGAGGCAGGTAAATGCTCGGACGACATCGAATACGCTAGAGTGAAAGCTCCATCTCTTGTGCCCACTGAGAATTGTCCATATCAAGCCCAGTTGAAAACGAGGCAGTGATGTGTCGCCGAGAGTTTGATACACTGTTGCGTGAGGGATGATCATGGTGGGAGGGAAATATTGGACGGAATTTGCCGAAATCACCGCGACAGCTCCTCGTGACGGTGCTTGTTTAAATAAGCATGCAATTCCTGCTTCCGCTCCAAATCTTCGTGCAGTTGGATCAAATCTTTATTCCGAGCGGCCATTTCCCCCTTCTAAGGAAACAAACTTTCGTTCAGCCGAGCCTAGTCCTTTCGCAGCTCCTTCATTGGCCATCGTTTCAGGTTGGCTTTTGATTGTTCGATGCCTTGTGCAACGGGGAACCTCACCGCAGTATCACTACAGCTCCCTTGTCCTCTCTCTCTCCGGCGGCTGGGATCATCGTCTGTGCTTGGTGCGATGACTGCAAGGCTATCTGAATTCGTGGTAGGCTGTCGCCTTCGACCAGTATCGGTGTCGCCTATAGCCTGTTTCCGAAAGAACCCGCTGGCGCTAGCACTTCAGCTTTCACAAGCATGCTTGAACGACTGCTCGGAGGTCCTGGAAACAGTCGACATGACTATAGAGGCCAACGGGAGCATGTAATCCACATGTTCTCCTCTGAGGATTTTCACCATATCACTGGGTGTGTGAATGATAGGGGTAGGAACGAGTGTTTATATTCCCTTGCATGCGCTCTTTTGAGTACCCACGACGCCGCCATGAACACCCGGTTGCCCTACAGCGGCGATTCTAGGAAGCTGCTCTTAGCTTTCGACCTCGGAACGACTTACAGTGGGGTCTCATACAGGTAAATCTTCCAGCGTGGCTCAGTGGATCCATCTCTAAGGCTTGGGTTCATAGCATACTCGACCCGGACATTCCTCCAACGATCCAGCCTGTCACTAGGTATTAGTCCCCGATGAGTCCTCGAGCTACCAGAAACCTGATGATCTCCAGGTATCCCTCCCTCGAAGGCACCGGCAGCAACGCCAAAATCCCGACAGTCATCTGCTATGATCAGACTGGCAGAATGAGGGCGGCCGGCGCCGAAGCGATGAGCGAAAACGTCAATGACAAAATCGAAGAGGAGGGATGGGTCCGCTGCGAAAAGTAAGGCTATACTTCCATGCATCAATACCCTGCTCTTATAATGAACGTTCAGGTTCAAGTTACACCTCCGCCCTCCTGTAGAGTCCGATACCATCAACCAAGCCATCTCGCCGCTCCCTCCTGGCAAAGACGTCCTCACGCTTTTCGCTGATTTCTATGCGTACCTCTTCGAGTGCGCCAAGACCTTCATACAGCAGACGCATCCAAGCGGTATGACGTTTTGGTCTTCCGTTGAGGATTCGATCGAGTTCATCCTGAGCCATCCGAACGGATGGGAGGGAAGACAGCAGGAGCAGATGCGCAGAGCCGTGGTGCAAGGCGGACTGGTCAGTGATGATGCCAAGAGCGCGCGTGTACACTTTGTTACCGAAGGAGAAGCTAGTCTACATTTTTGTATCCAGAAAGGTCTTTCTGAGCATGTGAAGGTGAGCAACCGCATTGTTTCAGTCTCCGTGTGGAATTCTCATGGTGATTACAGGAGGGAGAAGGAATAATCATTGTCGATGCGGGAGGTGGAACTGTCGATATCAGTAGCTACACTAGCATTTTGACCGGAGACGCTGGGAAATATTCGTTCCGGGAGATTGCCGCCCCGTTTTGTAAGTCCTTCCCCTTTGCTTTCTTTCTATCCAACGCTTATACATCCCGTAACTTACAGGTGACTTTAGTGGATCTATATTCGTCACACAGCGCGCTCGTACTCACATTGATGGTACCATCTAGCATACATCAACCTTCTTCTTTCACTGATGAACTCTTAGGCAAGTTGAAAAACTCTAAATTCTACGACGACCTCAGTCATATCGCTGAATGCTTCGACAAGTCGACGAAGCTTCGTTTCAAGGACCCAGCAGAACCGGCCTTTGTCAAATTTGGAAGCCTCCGTGATAGGGATGCTACGTGTGATATCCGAGGGGGTCAACTCAAGTTGAAAGGGTGAGCGAGAATCAAAATATGCATAACCGGATGGGCTGATGTTTATTATTCCATAGGACCGATGTTGCGACGTTCTTTGAGCCGTCGATTACTTCTATCACTAAAGCTATCGATGCACAGAGTGCCGCATCGAAGAGGCCTACTTCGGTGAGTCCGACACAAGTGCTGTAAAGGGTCATGAACCTGATTGCTCGTAACCTCGCTTAAAGGCCGTTTTCCTCGTTGGCGGGTTTGCCGCGAGTGATTGGCTCTTCCTCAAAATACAGGAGCACACTAATCTGCTTGGCCTGACCATCGCTCGGCCTGATAGTCATGTGTCAGTCCTTTCCTTCCTGTCTAATTGTCTTCATCCAAGTTGGTTTGTGCAGAAACAAAGCAGTTGCTGACGGTGCCGTCTCGTTTTACCTCGACCACGCTGTCACCGCGCGCGTCTCCCCGTATAATTACGGTGTGCCGGTGTGCACCGCATTTGACGGTCTAGATACAGAGCACATTCGCCGTCGTGCGCAGATGTTCGTGGATGCCTCTGGCGTGCGGCGCTTAGCCGGGCAATACGATGTTATTCTCGCCAAGGTAGTCTCTGATTTCAACATGGCCGTAGAACCCATGGACTTATACACCCCCCTCCTTTAGGACATCCTCGTCTCGGAAGAGACGGAATTCAGTCGATCTTACAGCAGACTTGGACGCTCCCTGGCGGATTTGAGTACCATCACGACCTCGATATGGCGCTACAATGGGGACAAGGAACATCCGAAATGGATGGACCTCGAGAATGGTTAGCTTTCTTCTTATTATTAGTCTATATAAACCCATTCCTAATTTTTGACTGACGCTGCAGACAAATATTCCATACTATGTCGCATCACGGCCGATACTTCTGTCGCCACAAAGTCACTGAAGGCGCAGCGTCGTCCCGACGGGACCTCCTACTACCGGTTGAATATGAGTGTCGTTATGCTGTTTGGGATGACAGAGCTGAGAGCTCAACTTGCGTGGGTCGAAGATGTGAGCTATAAGGTTCTTCCGACATCATTTTGTGCGTTATTGACTTGTCGTTTTAGGGCAAAGAGAAGAGGTACCGCAGTGCTTCTGTTGATGGATTCCTTAGCTTAACTGACAATCCCTCATAGGGGTCCTGCTCAAGTCATATACGATTAATAAGGGGACTGGTTGTTTATGCGCACCTCGTGTCGCAGGCTCCGGTGCGTTGCTTTTCTTTCCGGTGGTATCATATATGTACAGCGCACAAGGAATCGTGGTTGAAATTTCCCGGCGTCTATTCGTGTATTCATATATTCTGTAAATGTCTGAGGTCGTCGATGCTCAATTATATTTCGCGGCATGAATAGTCCTGCAAAACCACAATGTACAGTGGTGCGTGCTGGGATTTCCCCGTGCACTACAATGCGCATAAATCGTTTGCTTGCACTGGTGTCGGGTCACGCGAATTAATTTGCGGCCCGGGGGGAATGCGTGATGGTGGTGATACAAGGAGATTGGTCAGAAGTAGCCAAACCTGATGTCCGTGTCGCGATCGCATTCCAAGATATGCTAATTAGACAGTGTTACTCTTACAATTTATTGCTCCCTTCTTCGAAGTGCCAACCTGGGCCGGGAGAAATCTGCCAGCAGTTTACAAAGTCACGATATGTTGTATCTAGACGAAATTGAAGAAATCGTGGAGGCTAGAGCCTACGATGCTAAACACCTGCGACTTATGGCCTGAAGTCGGTGAGCACCGCTGCTATGGTCAGCAGCTTCTTCATCTTGTGGTATGGAAAATATATCCGAGCGTCAGGAAAGGATTGGCAATAATCGAAGTCATCTTAAATGGATTAAGTAGGGTATAAGAAACACGGTACATAAATATAATAATTGCGGTCTAGCATAAACCTCCCGCAACGTCGATGTGAGCAAGACTAGGAATTTCATCGTCCGTGTAGATTCTGTACTTGGTTTCTGGAACGCTGTTGAAAGCAGCAATAAACCTCTCGTTGGAATTGTTGGCACCATCTACTCGGCGAATCCAGATACATCGGATGAAATCGCCGTATTTCCTGTACCTGCAATACGATTACTAGTCAGTCCAAGCCCCATCGAGTCATAACGCCCAACTCACGCTTCAGCATATACTTCCGGGTCCGACTGCGTCGAGTCACCGACAGTTAAAAATGCCTTGTTCGGATAGATTCCGTGAACGCGATCGACTTAGGAGAGTTTGTAGTCCAACAGGTCGTTGGGGTTGGAGAGAATATCGATGACTTGGGTAACATCTCCAACGGTCACATTCTGTGAAAAGATAGGACCGCGGCTCTTGGGGAAAGATGTCGTCAAAAAATCGCGAACGAATGGGAAGAGTTGGTAAGGAGCGCCCGTGATGTAGATGAATGGAGGATCATTGAGCGACTGTGTAAGAGACGCGTACAGATCAGGCATGCCTAAATCAAGTGTAGTGAGCTTCAGCAGGGTGGGACAGGCAATTGGCAAGTCACCTGGAACAGCCTCCGGAACATCGAAGAGAGTCGTCTTGATAAATTCAACCGTATCCAGAACGTGGCTCACTTTGACGATATCATCGATATCTGGAGCAGGAGTCAGTACAGCACGGGTCAAACGAACTCAAATGGACGCGTACCAGAAATAACCCCAAACCCGTTAATGCCAGATGGGAATATCGTCGTAGTGACCGCATCGCCAGCGTTGAGCAACGCCCCAGTGTAGGTGTTTCTCCCATTGCAGTGACCCAAGGACGCGTTCGTCGCGGACAGTCCGAGCTCCGGCAGACCCGACGTGGCAGACAGGGCCGCCTGCTCGCTGCATTCTGCTACACCCACCGACAGCGACACGCCTGGCACTCCGACGGCGGCAAACAACTTGAGTCTCTCCACGGCCGTCTCTATGCTACCGCCGATTCCGCCTAATGTCCACGTCATGACGGTATTCGTCAAGGCTTTAAGATCGAGTTGCTTGAGATAAACAAAGGCCTGTAAGCTGACGAGGCTGTTGGAAGTATTATCCGGGTCCTGGAAGGCGGGCGCGTCAAATAAAAGGACCTCGTCCAGAGAGTTAAGGGATGAGTGATATGTTACTGGGGTGGCCCAAGCGGTAACCACAACGCAGGCGATGAAGACAGAAGTGAACCGCATGTTGATGTTGAGTGATAGGAAGTAAGAACGAGCATGAGGAGATTTATATGTTGCTGAAGAGACACAAGGCTATCCAGGATAATCAGAAGCATTGCCCTATGTCTAGGCAATACGATAGAGGGATGCGCCTATACCCACACGGAAAAACAGAAGAGTTTCAGTCTGCGTGGCGCTGCTACTACTGCAGTGGGGGGGGGGTTGATGTTTACCACGTGATAGAATATTCTTCTCCAGGGCCAACCCCCTCGGAAAAGTCAAGAAGATGAGACCACTGCCTTAGCTGAGACTCTCAGATCCAGACGTGGTGAAGCTCGAAGCGCTGTGCACGGGAGACATAAGACTACTTGCCCGCCCCCCTATATCTGCTTTTGAAGGGTCAACGTTCGTCCTTTTGTTTTGTTTTCATTTATCTGTTCGACCCCTTTGCAGTGTCTCTGGACACAGATATAGAGGAGGATTTGATCTCTAAGTCAAATGAAACCTTCGTGATCGATATGACTGTTTTCTGCGAGCTAAGTTAGAACTCGGAGAAGCGGAGTTTCGAGATTAATCGTAAGGATACTCCAGATGTATTGCTCAAGGTTGCTCCGACGCACGAAGCGCCATACTGGCTTCAACTAACAGCCAACGTTGATGATGATCGTGAGGGATATTTATATCAGTCATCATAATCCTTGATGATTTCATAAGAGAAATTGGTGAATTAGGATCTAGGTAAACTTACATATCTATGGCGTTGACGCCTCTATGATATCCCATCTAAAAATACAACACTACTCCTCGGAAGTAAAAGGGTAATCCGTATATCCCTCCGTAACCTCCCCAGGAAGATAGAACGTCGATCTATTATACGGCGTCAAAGGGAGATTCTTCTTCAACTTCTTCGGAAGATCGGGCTATTAAACCAACGCATCAGTGTCAATCCAAACAACACAAAAGAAAACCCCAACTCACGTTCGAAATAAAGTACCTCCCAAAAGCAATCAGTTCTCCCTTCTCATCTGCTACCCTCATCGCCTCCTCCCTGGTATAACCCCCAGCAGATATCAACGGTCTCGGAGACCACAGCTCCCTTATAAAATCATTCGACTCGCCCGCACCTGGCTCATCATCCCTCGCCTCAGTTCCATTCACCCTCGGCTCGATAACATGTAGATATGCCAAGTCCGTATGGCGCTGTCCAATCTCCTTCACAAGGTATGAGAACGTCGGGACAGGATCATCCATGCGCATCTCCTGCCAGGTATTCCAGGGGCTTACTCGGAAGGCAGTACGATGGGCGCCCACGGCGTCAACAAGCCGCATCGATCACTTCGAGTGGGAAGCGTGCACGGTTCTCGACGCTTCCCCCATAGGCATCTGTACGTTGGTTGCTTACATCCTGAATAAACTGGTCGATGAGGAACCCATTCACTGCATTGAGCTCGACACCGTCGAAACCAGCTTTGAACACCGCATTGGCCGCCGCTTGGGCGAAGAGCTTTGGGTACTCATGGATTTCGTCGATAGTGAGCGGGCGGGGCGTCTCAGTGGTGTAGGAGAGCTTGATAGCGGAGGGAGCGACGAATTCGAGGGAAGGGTCCTCGTCTTTGAGGTAAGCCGGCTTGGCGCCTCGTCCCTGGCCCCATAGTTGGCAGAAAATGAAGCCGCCTTTGGCGTGGACGGCGTCGGTTATCTGGTTGAGAATGAGATAAGGTTTAGAGGAAGCTACTGCTGCATACCTCTTTCCACGCGTCTATTTGTTCCTGGGACCATATGCCCGGGATGTTCTTGAATACCCCGGCCTTTTGAGCGACGAGCGTTGCTTCCGTGATTAGAAGTGTGCCGGGATCGCTGGCTCTTTGTGAATAGTACTCCTTCATGACTGATGTATACGGGACATGTCCTTTCTCCGTCGACTTGACTCGCGTCAAAGGTGCCAGGACGATGCGGTGGTTTAGAGTAAGATCGCCGATATTGATGGGCTGGAAGAGTTTAGAGTCTGTCATTATCGATAAAGCGAAGAGAATGGTTGTGGTGGTGTTGATACGATAAAGAGAAACAGATGTGATGGCTTTTATGGATTTGAGTTAGCTGAATACAGGCGGCAACTAAAAATGAACGCTTATTGATCTAATCTTGAAATTGCCATCAACCGGGTTCCAATGCGGCCTTACAAGCATGGGCTGATTAAGGGATGATCGGCGACGGTGAAAGTTGGCATCAGGTATGCAGGGGAGGTCAGTCAGCGAAGTCAGCCAGGCTGGCTATCCCCGTTGACTGGTAACGCAGAACTGAGATTCAGGAAGACTGCCCAATCCCGGATACTTTGATGTGCAACCTGGCTCTATCCCAGACTGGGCCTCTTGATCGATTGCGGCATTGATGACTGGTGTTGTACGGTTGCCCAACCTTGGGCCGAAGTCTACGTTGCCACAAATCTTCGAGGCGACAGCTGCCGGCGGCACAATGAGTCGGTGGCTCCGAAGCCAGATGCAAACTACTGCTTCGTCATGGGTTCTGTCGGCATTCCTAGACAAGTCACGGCATCGCGGTGGCTTGGGGGTGACCGTTGAAGTGACGTTTTTGGTACTTTCGCCACCCTGCCCCGAGTGATTGAAGAGCTTCGACTGTCAGCAGTCACGCAACACTGGGTCTGTCGACCTCTAGATTCGATGCTCAAAGTCCCGGTGTCTGTGGGGTCGCCAGGATGAGATGTGAACATAACGTGAACACGCATAGAACGCATCGATACCTGGCCGTATTCTGCCCATCCAATACCAGCCAGCCTCGCAATGCTCCCAGCTGCGGATAGTGATTATCCTTCGTTGTCGAGGGAATAGAACGCCTGCTTCCATCGACGGACGGCCTGTACTTTGAAGGAGAGTATTGAATTTGCGTGCTATCATCCAGTTAAACAACTATATTCTTCAGCGCGACAGATAACACACCTCGATTAGGCTCCCGGCGGACCCTTCCTTGCAACAACCGATTTGTGGGTGCTACGACGCGCACTAGACAACGGGTACACCCCTTGAAGAATTCCCGTGTCTTGGACTTGATAGGAATCCTTCTCAGTGGTCGAGATCTAGTAAGTGTTGGCGGTCAAAATCACGGCAACAATCCCATATCTTCGTACACACGGGGGCTACCACGTCAAATGATACGACCACATCCCATCCCGCAACGGATATGAGCTACCCGCTTTCTCCTCGTTCCACACTTCCCGTCCCGCAGCCCAATTCGTGCGGATCTCATCCAGACGCTCTCCCGGGACCCAACCATCAGGATCACACTGGATCTGGCCTCGGAAATCTTCCTTGCACCCATTGTAGTACATCATCGCTGCACGCTCCTCCCGATCTCGCTCCCGATCCGCCTCAGTGACCTTCACAAGACACCCGACCGGGGAATGCTCAGGCCACATATCACATAAACAACACACCAGCCCACGTAGGAGCTGCGGACCATCGGTGTAACAGCGAAGAGCCACAACAGGAAGAGCAGTGAGTAGGTCTCTCTGAGGGAGACATGCGGCCTGCAAATGCAGAGGAAGCTTCTCCGGTAACACCCTCGACATTATTCGCTGTCACTTCGCCAGCCTCAGCTCGATATTGGCCTATTCCTTGAGGTGTGCAGGCAGGTCCAAGGGAATCTCCGGTAAAGCGAAAGGATCGCCTGGCATAGAGATAAGTTTTCCTTCATAAAGAACAGCCTCAGGTAGACTGATACTCTGAAGGTAAGGCAGGGCCATGGCTCCTTGCCAGTCTATGTATGAGACGACGTTAGTCGCTCCAGCGGGCTTGACGATCACGTTGGACCGCGAGAAATTGGGATGAAAGAGATAAGGAGCTGTCAGCCTATGCTCAGACGGAATGATATAAGGCGCCATCGATATACGTTGCTGTAAGAGTCGACGCAGCTCGGGGAGATCGGAAGACTTCGACCTGCTCAGAAGAGAGCTAGGGGATGGGGAGGAAGATGCTGCACTGGGCGCTTGGGATTCTGCTCACCAACGCGTTAAACGGCAAGTGGCTTTAATAAAAGACACGATACCGGGCCCTGTGATATAAGATCCGTTAGTTCATTGTTAACTTGTAAGCGAGCCAAGCCTCTCACAAAGACCACGGTCTCCTTCTATAGGCTCCTTGAACTAATATTGCTTCTCAATGACAGGTCGGATCCTGTACTTCTCGGCAGCGGGATCCTCGTTATCCTTCTCCTCCAAGTAAAGCGGTCTGCTCTGCAACTTTGGACTGACATCTTCCTTGAAGAACAAACTACCGATCTGTGAAAAAGGCCGCCGATGAAGATGTAGATGGAGGAACAGCAATTCCCAAGACGGCGCTAACGTTTCTCCAGTGCCACTTCATCTATGCGCTCCATGTGGATAGACGTCTGGGACGACACTTCGGATGAAATAGAGTTCGAGCAAGAGAACATGAGAGCATGAGACAGACGTTGCAAGCCGGCGGAAGGGACTTTTCTCACGCTACCTCCGAGCACGACGACGATGAACGCCGCCCTGATGACAGCACAAAAGCGACCAGACCATGCGTGCGGCGTCACTCCCTATAATCGAAATCTGTGCTGTTCTTCCGGTCAAAATTCGCTTGCTCAGGAAATGTAACACATACACCTTATTAGAGCGGGACCGATGCGACGTAAGATTTTTCAGAGGTTCTCAGGATGGCTCCGAAGCGTGAATTTCATATTCCTGTGGGAAAAGGACAAAATTTGTATGGACTCATGGACAGAACTGCAGAGAACGCACCCGTTATTTTAAAAAATTCACTTATACTATCCACCTGTTTCTGTCTTTACATCTTCTGTATTGCTGCAAGGCACCCTTGAATTCGATAACGTTGGGTGTGGCGAATCGGCCAGTGAATGCTTCGCTGATGGTGGTATGAAGAGGTTCGTCGGAAGTAGCCGAACTTGTCAATGCTCTCTGACTCCGACGATGACCAGTCTTCCTCGCATCTGTTCGTTGTTGACACGAAGCGGGAATCGCAGGCACAGCAAAATACGCATACAGAGAAATACCCATGCTATCGATTCTGCGACCACAGCTATGCCAATATTCACTGTCACGCTGCCCACAAAGTTTAAGGTTATCGTCTTGCCTGGTGATCCTGTGGTGATAAGGCGATGGGCTGGACTGGCGGACTGACCTCGACAGCTCGCCGGGCCTGGTGTAACCTTGGAGAATATCATTCTAGCGCACTGATAGAGAATATTAATGTTGTCTGGGTTGGTTATATGCGGTCGAAAAGATCAAGGACTCACAAGCTTACTAGCGTACCTTCAGCAGTGTTGGGCAGGCCACCCGTCATGCTGAAATACCCTACGATGCGCCGACGTCGAGATTCATGCACAGAATCCACCGGTTCACGGCGCTGAAAGATTAATGGTGGTGGTGGCAGAAACAGATGCATCGGTCCGACTTCCGTCTTGCCGCCTGGACTTCCTGCGTCCTGTCCGCTAGAATCTCGTTATGTTTGCCGAATCTACTAAAAACTTAACATCCGGCTCCAGCTAGTGATATGGTGATCACCGCAACCTACCAGGTTTCTATCCCCAACTTTGCGTTGCCGTCGAGCTGTAAAAGTGTCTGATGGCAAGCACAGAATTACAAAGACGGTTTAATTCCAGCATAATAGGGAATGACATTCGGCCAGAACAATTGATCTGAACCAGCATTCTGAAGCCTGTTTACGACGAATACGAGACCGTCGACCAACCAACCACTATGAATGCCCCGACAAGTCTATTTCCTAGTTGGACTCATCCATATCCCCCCGATATACAGATCTGGCAGAGAGAAGGGTGACGACGAGAACAGTTGTCCTCGCGCATACCACTACACACAGCCAATCCTATGAAAAGCCGGAAGAGTAAACTACGTGAATCAATCAGAACCCGACGCTCTCGAAACAGCGAATGCTGTCCTTTTTCAAGACTCTGTCCGGCTTCGGTTGTAGATCAATCTTGTTCTTCAGTTGCTTTCTATCATTTATGCGTCACAGAAACGAGATCAAGCAGCCGTAAGTCGTCCGCTTCTGTTGTCGTTATGTTTGAAGCCAAGCCTGTGGTCGGGAATCCTCTACTATCATGGAGGCCAATGCGTATATAGTTTGAAAATATATTAGTGAGTTTGTTGATCCAGGAAAGCAGGGTCATTAATACAGCTGACGGCGATACATCTTGAACGGCATAGGCGTGTGCTGACATGAAAAGGTGTAAGGACGAAATAGATCACATCAGAAAATGAGGCCGATGATAAAAAAGCTCTTCATCCCTGCCAGAATTGGGTTCGACTTCAAATGTTAAGGCTGTGAGGTATTCACTACAGATCATGTACTACAGGGTCCTGACTCTTCAACGGTCGATCAGAGAGCCTGAAAATGGAAACTCTTCCCCAAGGACGCGTTCGTCGCGGACAGTCCGAGGTCCGGTAGACCTGACGTGGCAGACAGGGTCGCCTGCTCGCTGCATTCTGCTACACCCACCGACAGCGACACGCCTGGCACTCCGACGGCGGCAAACAACTTGAGTCTCTCCACCGCTGTCTCTATGCTACCGCCGATTCCGCCTTATGTCCACGTCCTGCTGGTACTCGTCAAGGCTTTAAGATCGAGTTGTTTGAGATAAACAAAGGGCTGTAAACTGACAAGGTTGTTGGAAGCATTATCCAGGTCCTGAAAGTAATCATCACAATCCTGGATGATTTCGTAAGAGAAACTGGTGAATTATTAGAATTAGGATCTAGGTAAACTTACATATCTATGGCGTTGATGCCTCTATGATACCTCATCTAAAAATACAACACTACTCCTCGGAAGCAAAATGGTAATCCGTATATCCTTCCGTAACCTCCCCAAGAAGATAGAATGTCGATCTATTATATGGCGTCAAAGGGAGATTCTTCTTCAACTTCTTCGGAAGATCGGGCTATCAAAACCAATGCATCAGCACCATTCCAAACAATACAAATGAAAAGCCCAACTCACGTTCGAAATAAAGTACCTCCCAAAAGCAATCAGTTCTCCCTTCTCATCTGCTACCTTCATCGCCTCCTCCCTGGTATAACCCCCAGCAGATATCAACGGTCTCGGAGACCACAGCTCCCTTATAAAACCATTCGACTCGCCCACACCTGGCTCATCCTCTCTCACCTCAAACCCATTCATCCTCGGCTCGATAACATGTAGATACGCCAAGTCCGTATGGCGTTGTCCAATCTCCTTCACAAGGTACGAGAACATTGGAATCGGGTCCTCCATGCGCATCTCCTGCCAGGTACTCCAGGGGCTCACCCGGAAGGCAGTACGATGGGCGCCCACGGCGTCAACAAGCGCATCGATCACTTCGAGTGGGAAACGTGCACGGTTCTCGACGCTTCCCCCATACGCGTCTGTACGCTTGTTGCTTACGTCCTGAATGAACTGGTCGACGAGGTACCCGTTCGCACCGTGGATCTCGACACCGTCGAAGCCAGCTTTGAACACCGCGTTGGCAGCTGCTTGGGCGTAGAGCTTGGGGTACTCATGGATCTCGTCTAGAGTGAGCGGACGGGGGGACTCGGAGGATTTAGCGAGTTTTATAGCAGAGGGCGCGACGAATTCGAGGGAGGCGTCTTCGTCTTTGAGGACGGAAAGCTCGGCGGTACGTCCTATGGCCCATAGTTGGGCGAAGATGAAGCTGCCTTTGGCGTGGACGGCGTCGGTTACCTGCTTGGCAATGAGAAATGTTTTGGAGATGGGAACTACGGCATACTTCTTTCCACGCGTCTAGTTGCTCCTGGGTCCACAAGCCTGGGACATTCTTGTATCCCCCGGCCTTCTGTGCGATAAGCGTAGCTTCCGTGATCAACAGGGTGCCAGGCTCACTGGCTCTCTGCGAATAGTACTCCTTCATGACTGATGTATACGGGACATGACTTTTCTCCGTCGATTTGAATCGCGTCAAAGGTGCCAGGACGATGCGGTGGTTTAGGATGAGATCACCGACATTGATGGGCTGGAAGAGTTTGGGGTCTGTCATTATCGATATAGCGAAGAGAATGGTTGTGGTGGTGTTGATACGATAAAGAGAAATAGATGTGGTGGCTTTTATGGACTAGGTTCCAATACGGCTTTACAAGGATGGGCTGATTAAGAGATGATCGGCGACGGTGAAAGTCGGCATCAGTCAGCGAAGTCAACCAGAACGGGCCATCCCCGTTGACTGGTAACGCAGAACTTAAATTGAGGAAGATTGCTCAATCCCGGTACTTGATATGGTGCAACCTGGCTCTATTCCAGACCAGGCCTCTTGATCGATTGTGGGATTGATGACTGGTGTTGTATGGTCGCATGACCTTGGGCCGAAGTAAACGTTGCCACGAGCTTCGAGGCGACAGCTGCCGGCAGCCACAATGAGTCTGGGGCTGTGAACCCAGATGCGAGCTACTGCCTATGCTCAGACGGAACGGTATAGAGCGCCATCGATATACATTGCTGTAAGAGTCGACGCAGCTCGGAGAGATCGGAAGACTTTGACCTGCTCGAAAGAGAGCTAGGGGATGGGGAGGAAGATGCTGCACTGGGCACTTGAGATTCTGCTCACCGAAGCGCTAAACGGCAAGTGGCTTGAATGAAAGACACCATATCGGGCCCTGTGATAGAGGACTGTTAGTTATCAGCATATAAGCAGGCCAAGCCGCTTATAAGGACTACAGTCTCCCTCTATATGCTCATTGAACTCGCTATCCTTCTCCTCTAAGTAAAACGGCCTGCTCTGCAACTTTGGACTGACATCCTCCTCGAAGTACAAACTACCGATCTGCGAAAAAGCCCGCTGATGAAGATGTAGATCGAGGAACAGCAATTCCCGAGACGGCGCTAACGTTTCTCCAGTGCCACTCCATCTATACGCTCCATGAGAATAAAGTCCGACTCTACGGCGGAACGAGCTTCAGGTGTACGGCTCCATGTCAGAATGCGTGGAGTGGGATGCCTGACAACGGCTCACACGTATTCGATTGTGGCGACATCACTGGCTGTGGACGAATGCACATTGCCCACCAGTACGCAGGGAATACATGCAATGGCCTCACGTCCATTATCAAATTTAAGAAGGAAAATCTTGTCATAAGCTCCTATACAAGATGTTAGAGTTACTACGAAAATGAAAGCTTCAGAATGACCTTGCGGGATCCTCTCAAATTGAACGCAGAGTTGTGCACCGACGGCCGAAAACGCGATATATTGGAGAAGATCTGCTTTGAAGTTTACGCGACGAACACTCCGTTCTAGATGTGAAAATTTAAAATTTAAATTTAAAACAGGTCAAACAAAGGAACGACATACGAAGCGCGCCATTCCATAGCCACTGGCCTTCATGATCGTACCAACCTGGATTTATGCTGATTGTGGATGGACGTCTAGGACGACACTTCGGATGAAATAGAGTTCGAGCATGAGACAGAGGTGCAAGCCGGCGGAAGGGACTTTTCTCACGCCACCTCCGAGCACGACGACAAGGCCGGCCCCGACAAGAGCACAAAAGCGACCAAACTATGAGTACGCCGTCACTCTCTATAATCAAAAGTTTGTCTTGTTCTTCCGGTCAAAATTTGCTTGCTCACAAAAAGGTCACACACACACCTTATTAAAGTGGAACCGACGCGACGTAAGGTTTTTCAGAGGTTCTCGGGATGGCTCCGAAGCGTGAACATGATATTCCTGAGGG
The DNA here is from genome assembly GCA_030407055.1 of Armillaria mellea. Taxonomy (NCBI): domain Eukaryota; kingdom Fungi; phylum Basidiomycota; class Agaricomycetes; order Agaricales; family Physalacriaceae; genus Armillaria; species Armillaria mellea. The sequence goes on from JAUDZF010000017.1 coordinate 552,974, forward strand.
AAAAGGACGAAAACTGTACGAACTCATGGACGGAACTGCAGAGAACGCACCCGTTATAAAAAAACCTGCTTATTCTATTCATCTATTTCTGTCTTTACATCTTCTGTACTGCTGCAAGGCGCCGTTGAATTCGATAACGTTGGGTGTGGCGAATCGGCCAGTGAATGCCTCGATGATGGTAGTATGAAGAGGTTCGTCGGAAGTAGCCAAACTTGTCAATGCTCTCTGACTCCGACGATGACCAGTCTTCAAGTTCCTCGCACGTGTTCGTTGGCGATGCGAAGCGAGAATCGCAAAGGAACAGCAAAATGCCCATGCTATCGACTCTGCGAACACGGCTATGCCAATGCGCTGCCCACAAAGTTCGAGATCGTCGTGTTGCCTGATGAATCTGAGTGGCAGTAATGACCCTGTTAGGCTGGACAGGCGGACTTGCTTCGACAGCTCGGGCTGGTGTAACCTTGGAGAATACTGCTGCTGTCCGAACCGGTTATATGCGGTTAAGAAAGCTCAAAGACCCAAACATTTACCTCCTCTTGCCAGACCTTCAGTACTCAGCCGCAGCGTTGGGCAGGGCTACGCTTCACGCTGAAATACTCTACGATGCGCCGACGTCGTGATTGACGCACAGAATCCACCGGTTTACGACGCTAAAAGATTGATGGTGATGGTGGCTGAACAGATGCATCGGTCCGACTTCCGACGTCTTGCTGTCTGGATCTGTCTTCCCTGACGATGCGTCTTTTCCACTGGAATCTTGTTACGCTTGCGGCTCGCCGAATCAAAGCTAAAAACTTAACATCCGGCTCCAGCTGGTGATATGGCGACCTTGCCGTCTTACTCGTGGTAAGATAATGCTTAAGTTGTTTTCGCTCTCATCAAAATTGCAATGAATCAGTGGTCGTCTGCCCAACTAATAAATACTCTCAGACGTTGACGAATGTTCGAACTATATGTCGAATTCGGTTTGAACCGACCTTCCTGACTGAGTTCGAGCCCAACCCTGCTGCAAACCATGAACAAATTTCATTCTGGGCAAGATGCTCAAACGAGAAGCCGGAATCATGACAGGAAGTTGGTAACGAGAGGTGTGGTGAATGTAGTACGTGTGAAGAACGAGCGAAGGAGGGAGGAATCAGGTCGCCAGAATTAGCTTGAGCTTTCAAACTTTGGATTTTATAACCCTGAAAGAAGACGTTATTCGTAAGAAAGTATATTTATGCGTCTACTACTGCATCAATACCCATCGTCGTTTTGTCCAGAGTTTGAAGACGAACTGAGTTCAATTATCTACCCCCTTGATGATATCCGCCAACTGTAAAACGACATTTAACCTTCACGAAAGTCTGCGCCGCGTTGTGATACACACCTTTTCTCCTATGGCATAGATGGTTGCTTGCAAATGTGTTCCTATCGTTATCGGAATAGCACTGGCATCGCATACCCTCAAGTTGGATGTTCCGTACACTTTGAGGGCTCCATCCACTACGCCTCCAAGATCTCTTGGTGCCATGGCTGCGGTCCCTGATCGCGTTCAAATCAGCTTACGCTCAAGAGGATAGAAGAGATACACTAACCCATGTGATGCTGAGAAGTCTAATATAGAGGTTGTTAGAAACAATAGAAAACTCAGCTAAACACGAGACAATCACTCACACCCAAGCTATTGCGGACGTACCTGTAAGCGAAGTGGTAAGAATAAGGACTACTGAACAGACCAACATCTTTCTTACGGGATTAATTCTTCATCGGTTTGCAATACTGTTGACGGCACAACGAGATTCGCTATGTTATCTGCCAGTGGCGAAACGGTACCAATTTTCAAGGAAAACTTTAGGCCCCGGAGCATGACCTCGACATCTGTGAAGCATTCCTCCATCAATGCAAGCAATGAAAAGGAGACAAAATAGTGACCGAAATTATTGTCCAGATAACGTGGATTTATGACAGGCGGAGACAAGGGCGAAGATGTATTGATATGCTGTTCACGTCGATTATAAGAATTCAGATGTTTCTGAGTAAATACTGAACGTACGACCGAGCCACGCGAAATGTGATGCTATTGACCAGGGCAAAAATCAATATCGGAGCGCGATGACGAAAACACGGTTACCTACCAATCCCGCCGCAAGCACTGTGATGCAATTCCTGTTTTCCACACGCTCGAGGAAGGCACTGTGGAAAAGGAGCATCTCCAACTGAGGAACTCGTCCAGCAGCAAGCCACTCCCGCTGGAAATTATACTGCTTTTGTTGTAGTGCAGTGCGCTCCGGGAAAGACTGGCGTGCTGTATCAAACGTTGTCAAAATATCCCCAGAGTCCTCCTCAGAGAAAGGGAGAAAGGCGAGTGCCGCGTTTGTCGCAGCCAGGAGACCAGTACCTGTTTTGTTGCTTAATCGGACGATTGAATATGAATGTGCAAATAAGAACCGGAGAACGCACTATAGCTCATTCTGTTCCGAAGCAAGTGTGGCGTTGTTTAATAGCGCATCTGATACACACGTTAGATCAGAATATCTAGACACTCAGCGATCATACCAAATGTGAAGATCCCTTCGTTCATTTCGTACTGAACGCCCATTGCAGGATGATCCTAGGGTTATGAGATATGTAAATTGATAACTTCCCGAGAAAAACAGATGCTGACTTGAAGATTTTCTCCCACATTCGGTAGATCAATCAGGGATCGTATTCCAAGTTCTTCGAGAATCGTTGCGTTTCATATTCCGGACAGCTCCAATAGATGAGGAGTCTGGAAAGCGCCCGCGGATAGAATCACTTCTCGGCGGGCAGTGGCGACGAACGTCTGAGAGGTCGAGTTTGACCAGAATTCGACTCCCGTTGCGCGCTGCAAACCAGTCTTGTGTTCTGATTGAAAGATTACCTTCGTTGCCTACCGATCCTGTTTAGAGATTATGGAATATAACTTGCCAGTTCCAACACACCTCGGCATTTGTGAGGACGTGAAAGTTCTTTTGACATACTGATCGAAGGTAATAGGACGATGCGTAGGAGCGCTTCCCCTCTGCCCTGTTGACAGACGCACGGTCGTTCATTAGACCCGTGTTGTTTCCGTTATCCTGGATACCAGAGATATAGTTAGAATGGACAGAACGGGGACATCAACTCACAGGATCTTCATTCGTGGGAATCCCAATGGAGACCATGGCCTCGGCATAGAGAGGCTCTACGTCTGAGAAGATGGTATTATGAGATACCTGGGAAAGGAGGTGAGCACATTGACGAACTATCAAAGACTGAAATACATGAATTGGTCCGTCGAAACCTTCATCATGGCCGTTGGGTTGTTCTCCACCAGGAATTCCGAGGAAGTTGTTCGTCTGGTCTGGGTCGACTGACGTTGATTTTTTGAAATATGGTAGTAACCCGGCCCAGCTCCAATCGTTTTGTCCTGAAGAGAAGAATGACCAAGAGTCATACTCAATTTTCGTTGCTCTGGTCCAAGCGAGGAAGTTCATGGCACTCGAACCACCCAATAGTTTGCCTCTGTGAATGTCGTCGTGTCAAATTTAACCGGATGCAAAGCAAAGACTAACTGAGTCGGGGGGATGACACGACCTCCTGCTCCCTCCTGCGGTACAGTTGTGAATCGCCAGTCGTAGTCTGGATTACCTCCAGCCCCACCAATATTGCCTAGCAAAGGCGTCATAAGCCTATGAAGATGGAACACGAAAACGAGATACCTGGAACATCGACCAACGGGTCGTTTTCGTGGTATACACCAGCTTCTATAACGCCGACTTGAACGTTGCGGTCCTCCGTTAAACTAGTAAAATAGTTCACTGATGCAATAACATCTAATCAGGAGGATGCGATACCGTGACGCCAGAGTTAAACCTGCGGTGCCGGCCCCTTGAAATTACATTAGTTGACATAACCATAGACTGTACTAGACAAAGAACTAACCCACGATGAGATAGTCAAACGTGTGAGCAACAAACTCTTGCGGCCCGATGACTACGTCCTTGGTTGGGCACAATATCCCTTCGACAACGGTCCATAGCAATAAACACGGAAGAAGCGGCAGTAATCCTACACCCAAAAACGACAGTCGGAGCATACGGAGGGAAGGTGGATCCAGAATCTGATAGGATATGGAGCAGCGAGAGGAAGCGGTCTAAACAAGAGCGACACCTGCCGCCATTTCGTTTATTTTACCGAGTTCCCCCTCTACGCATCGCATTTGATGTTCCGGACGTCACAAGCGCCTTAAGCTTGTACCTGAGTAGTGGTCGAGGATACAGTAAAAAGATGAAGTGCGCAGGTACGGATCGCCACACGGAGGCATCACTTAGTTCCCGATCTTCGTGGCCGTGTGAGCTTGCACCATCCTGAGAGGCTGAAATCGAAGGTCAGGCATGCATTATTGATAGCGCACAATCAAGATGTGTGCCGGGTTCGTCGGTGATAGTTTGAGAAATAGATTTCAGGACCAGAGACACAAGGCTAGGCTCTTCTCTCGTGTTGGATAGGCACAGCTCATAGATTCGGAACTCGAACTGAACTGAGTTAACGGCTTATCTTTTATACCGTACCCGTGCTTGTTCGTGATCGCCGTCCTTCTCTTTGTTTGACCGGACATCAATGGGCGCCTCTGACAAGCGGGAGATCATGAACAGCCTATCCATCATTCCACTCTGCCAAGCGGCATATTTCATCAGGTGATGATTAGAACTTTCTATTGTACAATATGATTGGGAGCTATTTGTGAACAGTCAAGCCAAAAAACGCTTACCATTGGACAATGTATAATCAAGATCGTGACGCCACTAGTTCCCAGTGAGTGTTACCACGTCCCTTCATATTCTTTATCCCAAAGTCATAGATCCCGTCACAATTGCTCTCGAATGAAATCTCTCAGTCATTGTAAAGAGACATCAGCCACGATCAGCTATGTAACCTGCGGATAGAAGAAAAGGGATCCGGGTGGATTGGCGCCAAATATCAGCAGGGTTAAAGCCCTAGCTAGTTGACCGCATTGGGCGTGCAATTTGTTCGGCTATTTCCGGCTCGGGCCGATCAGCTCTTACCTGGGGTTCCTACATCTGTCGCTGGCAATGGAGAATAAAAGGCAACTGTAACAGTGAAGGATGGACAATCGTTCGTTATGGATCGCGTTCTAAATATCAATCTTCCTATCAACACTGCTGATGGGCCTCTGACCCTTCTACTAGTGTCTGGTCTCTGTTTCCTATCATGTTTTCTACTACTCGCGATTCTTCCGTCTACCAATTCGCCTATCAAATATCTTCCTTTGCCAGTAAGGAGCTAATATTATCTTATTCGACATGTGTAATCACCTAACAGCCTGGGGCGTCTCTTATTTGGGGTCATGAAAAGGCCGTGTTCGTAGGCCAGCCAGGAAGCGCGTTCAGGGATTGGATAGGCATTTTCGGCCTCACATTTCGCATCAAGGCTGCCTTTGGAGTAAGCGTCCTTGCAACGACATGTATCTTCTTCCTTCTAATTTACGTTTATCCAGGCTCCAGATATTGTATGGCCTGAATGTGTTTCATCACTCTGTTACTCATATTTTCTCAGCTCGTCTTGAGCGACCCGATGGGTATCACCTACTTACTTCAGAAGAAGGTGTTTGATTACCGTGCGTGCCTATTCCTGTAGTCTGTATGATGTCTAACGAGGCTTGCGTCTAGATCATAGTGCAGTAGTTCGACCTAGAGTCGCTCGTCTACTGGGAAAAGGCTTAGGTTGGATAGAAGGAGAAGAAGAACATCGGAGGATGAGGCGTCTTGCACGTCCTGCGCTCACGTACATAGGCATCATGTTCTAGGCCTTTCTTTTCTAAACACATCTATACAGATCGGATAACATCAAGGCCATGTCCTTGGACATCACCGAAGCTGCGACACGAGTAAGTTTGTGTCATATAACTTTTGTTTTCTCAAAACTGGTGGTGCTATAGGTGACCAACGATTTAATTGAATTTGTCCAGAATGCCGGACAAAAAGCTGAAGTCAACATACTCGACTGGACCGGAAAGGCAACGTAAGCGGCCTTGTTTTCTCCTTCCCTAAAGCTGAGCGTGTTTTCCAGGCTCAACATTGTTGGTCGCGTGGTGCGCATCTTCGCGTATGGTTTAGATACCTCACCTGATAGCTCAAAGGCATTCCTGCATGACTTCAAGGCCGGAAACAGTAAGGAAGCTCAAGATATTCTGAATGCCAGGAAAAAAGGAGTATCAGCTGTCGTTAAATACGTCGGATTCTTGGTATGTAACTAAACTCCGTCTTTTGAAGTGACTTACTTTAGGCTATAGACATTGATGCTGCTGCGTCGATTTCAATTTTTAAACTATCTTCCTATCGCAGTGATACAAGGACAGGGATTAGCGAAGCGCACAATTCATGTTGAACTTCTCTTTCTTCGAAAATATGTTTGTTAACGAGTATTATAGGCTGGCATTGCGAAGGATCTCATTCAAAGATCTCAGGCTCTCGGCAACGAGGGAAAGTATCAAGACCAAAAGGACCTGTTGACTCGGCTGCGTGAGTAAGATCCGTTTCATCTGCCCTTGTCTAATATTATTGTAGTCCTTGCTGCCTCCGAAGAAAGAATTCCTGTTTCCGAGTTGTATGAGCACGTAAGTTCTTCGTTTCCCACTTGTGGTGCTGCGTAAATGCTGATATTCCTTCAGATCTCAACCTTTATGTACGTCTTTTGATAAGTTTTCGTCACGTCCATTAGCGCACAATTTAGTATCGCCGGATTTGAGAGCACAACTACGACTGTAGGATTCTCCGTCTGGGAACTAGCCCGACATCCGGAGAAGCAGCGCCGACTGCGCGAGGAGCTTGCTGCCTTCGGTAGAGAACCAACATATGACGATCTTCAGAACAATGCACCATACCTTGAAGCTGTTTTGAAAGAGACGTAAGTTGAATATTGCCACCCAAATTGTCATCCACTCAGCTCGGATTCTTTTGTTAGTCTCCGACTGTACCCTGGGCTCCCATACATTGAGCGCGTGGCTACTAAGGCAGATGTCATCCCTCTTCATCAACCCATTCAGCTCGCCGATGGGGGAGTATCTCGCCAAGCTGTTGTCTCACCAGGGCAGGTTCAGTCTTCGGCCGAATCAGTTTCATACACAAAACTAAGTGCAGATATAGACTGTAATCATTCCGATTATTGCTGTGCATCGACAAGACTCTGTCTGGGGCGATGGTGACACATTCCGTCCCGAGAGATGGCTCGAGTCTCTTCCACCTCAGGAACAGCTTTGTTCAGGGTGGGGGAAAATACTTGCGTTTAGCGATGGTCCGAGGAGTTGCGTCGGGACCCACCTAGGTAAGTTGGTCGCTTTCCTCCCGTCAGTACTATTACCCATCTACGCATAGCAATCTTCAACTACAAGGTGTGTAAAATGGCCCATTTTTGCTCACTTTATTTGATTGCATCTGAACGTCTCTTGTTGCACAGGTTATCATGAGCTCGTTCATGAATAGCTTCCTATTTGAAGATCCGAATGTGACCCTGAGGTTGAAGATCTCTTCGAGTTTACAAGCGTGGGTTCATCGCGGCCAGGACGACCCTGGCCGTAATGAACTACCCGTCATCTTGGTACCAACTAACAACTGATGAGCTTTGAAATGTGTACACAATTGATATATCTTTGAATTTTCTGTTGATCAGTGCTGCGCCCCCGAATAGCCATATAGTAAGGGCTAGCCATCACCATGTGGATATTTGAATGGTCACCTTTGTGGATATGTCGTATTCTGTCACGGACGGAGATCATTGTGTTAACATTGTTATATCCATCAAGAGCATTCAGGTGCTCCTGCGACACCGATTGGCTCTTGCAGACTTGGTGAATGAACCAACCTAGAAGCATCTTCGAACCAAGCTTTGACATTCAACTATTAGGAAATGAAGCCCGACACCATGGCTTGTACCTTGATCAATTCCAACCAAGGTCGTAGGGACTCCTCGGTCCAACGTCAAGACCGTCACGGCATCAGTATAAATATGCTCACTCGAAACTACTATTCCATATCACTCCGATGTCCATACTTAAAGTGCCTATTCTGGTTGTCGGTGCTTACAACATATGGAAGGCACTTACGCCTCCACATCGCCCCACGCTAGCTGAACGCTTTCCTCCGTCTTTGATAGGATACTTTGCGCTATCGTTTTCCACTTTCCTAAAGGTATGGTCATGGTGCATTTGATTCGTGAAGTTCCAGTAATATTTCCCTCTAGATCGCGCATTTGCTTAGCTGTCTCTGCGAGGCCGCCTTAATTCTATCAAGCCAACTCGCATCCACGATCCTCCTTCACATGCCGACAAAGTTCCAATCTGCAACAATGGCTATCACGCCCTCATTTTTAATAGGTTCAGGCCTAGCCATCGTGGGAGCGCAGCTTCGTTTAGCATGCTACCGGACCCTTGGGTGCTTGTTCACCTTCGAGTTGGCTATTCGGAAGGATCATGAACTTATAACCACCGGTCCATATGCTTATGTGCGCCATCCAGCATATGCCGGCCTTCTGATGACAATGGCTGGGGAGGCTGTTATTCAGTGCAGTCGAAGATCCTGGCTGCAAGAGTGCGGATTGATGGAGATGCTCGTGGTGAAAGTTTACTTGGGCATCCTCATATCCCCAATGTTGCTTTTGACATACAGTTCTACAAGGCGGGGGTGGCATGAAGATGCGATATTGAAAGCGAAATTTGGAGATGCCTGGACAGAGTGGGCCAAGGAGACACCATACAGACTGATACCATTTATTTACTGATCCACGTACATCCAAATTTAACAGCGAGTTCGAAAAACTTCTGTGCACTATACGTTGTATAGTATTGCGGTGGTTCCGAGTCCTATGTATATAGGAATTCGGTCCTAATGCTGGCCTGAGCTTACTGTGGGAAAACTTACTTGGGTAATCAATCCATCACGGCGTTTGCCGACCTATTCACCTGAGCTTTCCGTGGGAACTTTTCTATTCAGTCCCGCTTTCTTCCGATTGCTTAGGCCAATATTTTCCTTTCCATATGAACTATGGTTTTATTCCCTTTGATCTGTTCCCTTTCTTTGTGCATAACTGTTGCATCTCCTTCTGTTTCTATTTAGCATTCTTGTGTTTGTCTTCTTCATCTACTCCCACATGTCACCTCAGTAACTTTTTATTGTCTTTACCTTATTTCCATTGATGTACATATTTTATCTCCATGACATGTCACTACTATTTTGTAGTTATTCAGTGAGCTTTCATTCCCCCCATTGGCTTAGGGATTACTAGCAATGAACAATACACAGCACCTCTTCTGACCTTGACTGGGAGTCATTATATCCTCCACCGGTGGAAGATCAGAATCAGAGTCAACGACTGCAGCAGACTTGTACCTATAAAGGGGATCAGTGCATGATATTACACAGTGACCATTAATGGACCATCAGGACATGGGGAGAATGCAAAGAAACCAACCAAATATTGATTTGTCTTGGACTTATAAATTCTTAAATTTGATGAGCAGGTAAAACAGGACAAAAATGGGAGTGAAAAGCCATACTTGCATCCCATTTGGACAATGCTACATCTGCAATTAAAGACAGGGTACCTGGGCAAAATTGGCAAAATTGTTAAACTATGGCTTAGCGTTTTATCTTGAAATTACTTTAACAAATTATGATGACTACGAGTGGGACCAGCATGTGGAGCAGAAGCATACATTGGATGTGGCTTTGTTGACCCCCAGATCCACAGGAGCACTGGAGAGGACAACATGGCAGCAGTGAAAATTGAGAAGCTCCCATAGCAAAAATTCGAGGACACAGTGCACCTGGATATTTGGCATGTATCACATGCAATGTCCGGTGTTGGGATGTGGGTCAACATTGATGCCCTGTGCCTCTGGGATAGGGCTGTGAACACGGATATCATCAGTTGCACCATAATCATGTCATTATTGGTTTTTATTTCTGAGTCTGGAACAAACAAGGGACACCAGAAAGCAAACTAGGGTATCAAATTATAAGTCCTGGAATTACTAGCCCCCTAGCTGGAGAACCCAATGATTACTGATGGATGCCTTCTACAATAAAGCAAAAGCCAGTATGAGTACAACCCATTGTATGTAACCATGTATGCTGTTTATGATATATCTAGCAGAGCTCATTGAACCGCTGGCCAAAAAAAGGCAGACTCAACACCTGGACATGTACTACCTCTGCAACATCAGCCTGGTATGTAGGATATGATATTATGGAGGCATTTCTGACAGTGATTTCTCAGAGCAAAGAATGGCAAAGGAACTTCAATTTTATCCAATAACTGAGCCCTCCAGAGTGGCAGCTGGTGTTCAACAAAAATGGTCAGAGTGATACTGTGTCAGAGACTGTGCTGGTTGTACATGGTGCTGTTTGTTGGCTTGACCTACCTCCATTGAGAGCAAGGGTAAAGTAAGGTCACAACTACTTGTAGGGAACACAGCTGAAGTAGCTCCCTCAGCCCCAAACAAGCCATGTACCTTTGACAAGGCTTAACTATCACGGGATATGGATCACCAATGTTTGGATGTTCAGTTCGAGGCTGTTTCTAAACTATATGCTCTATTCTCCTGTGACATTGGTGAAAGAAACATGGCAGACATCAAGTGTGTGTGCACTCATCAAGGCTTTCAGTCGCTCAATTTGTCAACCTGATATCTTACCAAATGTGATCAAGCTCAGGATTTTGAGGAACTCTTGATCCCTCAGTCCATTGATTCCCACAGATACCTATCAGAAGTGGCAGGAGACAGATACATATACACAGACAATAATAAAATATTCTATTACAAGAGGAAAACATTGGATTCAGGCAAAAGAGAGTGAGTCATGCTATTGGTCATTAGTGGTGTACCACATATGGTAACAATTACTTGCATTAGATTTGTGGATATATCATCTAGCAAGATTCAAGTGGGCCATATCATTGAGCTTCATATAACCTTCATTGCTGTGCCTGTCAAGGATGGGAAGAAAAAGGTGGTATCGACCTTAAGGTCCATGACCCTACTGGATGGAAACTTAACTGAGGTTAGTGTCTAAGTTACACTTATTTGCAAACTTCCCAGCTTATCTCTCCTCTAAGATGGCCATTGCAGCTAAGAGCAACTTCTGACTGCAGGCAAGTATGGCACCGAGAAAGTGGAGTGTTCACAATGGAGAGATGATCAACAAAATGAGCCAGAAGTTTAGCCGAATGAAAATTTGAGATGGGGAAAAAATGGACTCTAGTTCCTGAGGTTAACAAATTCACTAGAATTGAAATGTATTTTGATAGTGCCTGTGATGTTGTCGATTTCTGACCATTGTGGAGTCCATATACTCCTTATTAAAACTGGTGGAGGATAGTACATTTTAAAATTGATTATACCTAGATAGAATCTAAATATCTCTGAAAGCACCTGCAATCTCCTTGGATCACATCGGTCATATAGTCCATCTACTCCGGATAAGATCTGTGGAGGATATTACCCTTAAAACTGACTACTAGATATCTGAACATACCAAATTGTAAGTCTGTTCCAGAAAGGGCCACAGCAAAGCAATGCTTTACAAACTGTGATCTGATCTGATTGGAAATTGACCATGTGAATATCAACATATATCTGAGAGGGATCATCAATCCTGGCCAAGTGAAGATTCAATGACCAGGAGTGAATGGAATGCTGCTGAAATTTATCATCTGTGCTGTCCCAAAATTCCTGGTGGTAGCACAGACTGTCACCAACATATTGAGGACCAAATATTTTATCCCCAATTGGACCAACTGCCTCCAAACAGGTGATCCCATAATCATTAAGAAATTCAAGACACCCTATGGTCCCTAAATTGAGGGATACCTTAAGCTCCAGTATCAGGTTGGGTACAAGACAACACAGCGCTGAGTCGTCACCACAACCATGTCTACTGCTTGGATAGAAGTCAGTTTAGACATAGATATCGAGAAATCCCTACTTGAACAAGCATGCAAGACTTTTGAACAAGCATGCAAGACAACTGACATGGTGGAGTATACAGATATGACCAAGTTTATCTGTCACCTGCTGCCAAAATGGGTGAAGTTTTCATATAACCGGGAAATCAGACAGGTCAGAATGCATGTCAGAGAAACTGCTGAGAAGGTTACACCCAATTCACATAGGGACATTGTCACGTGAATTCACATATGACAAGATTTACTATGCAACAAAAGTCATACAATAATTTAGTTTGGAGAGGTGAGCACGAATACTATGGTGTAGGTTGACTTCAAGTCATAGGGGATCTCGTTAAATAGCTCACTAGGTGGCTACTGTTGTCTTGCAGAGAAATATGGTCTCTGAGTACATGTGTCTGAATTGTGGGTACCAACAATTGTTCATTGGTGCTGTGGTCATGGTCATAATCATCTGTTACTGAAGGCTGGTTTCACAAAATCCTGGTGATCTTGTGAGGCTGAGGAACACTTGTGAGAGCTGTCTCATTTATGTTTGATATTGGTACATGGTGGAAAGGTTTCTTTTCTTATTCTTTCTTCTCCTTTTAAATACTACTGACTAGAATATAAATAACTCTTCTCCTGCTTACTCACCTCTTACAAATCTCCATTCTTTTGCTTATACATCCATTAGAAATACCTCTTCTTTGGCTTACACATTCGCTTGCCACTAGTGGCACATTCCAGGCATATGTGTTGCTTGTCAATCCTAATCTTTGGCATCACTCAACTTAGCAGTGACTAATGCTGTTTTCTCTAAGGTCCGGGAGCCAGCCTGATATCCGTGGGGAATGAAGAAAATGTAACTGTCCTCAGTTACCAACTCTCCCTTCCTCTCTTCCTTAAGGCACCACATGGAATATATAGGATACTGCAAGCTTCAATTCCATGGATAACAATTAAGGTGAAAGAAGGAATGTGTGTATGGATATGGCTGGCTGGAACTACTCCTTAATGAATGAATGTACTGTGGTTACCCTAATGACTGGATAGTATTCACTATGGTCACAGGGGCTCAGTGAGCCTTTCATAGAACATCATGAGTATGTTCAGCATATACCTGTGGAATTCCAGATGTACTGCCTCTTCCACATCAAGGTGTACTAGCACCAACTTCTGCTCTCCCTATGGGTTTGGGAGCAAATGTCAGAGATGATCTGCTGCATATGCCCAGTGCAGAGTTGGGGGTAGACAAAAGAGATGAGAATAGATGACAAAAGTGACCTGGTACATTTTCTGGTTGTATAGCAGATTATCGAACTTGGCCGTAAACACAGTGAATTTGGTGGTGGTGAAGAGTATCTTGGTGATTTCTCTGTTTCTATACCAAAAGGGGCAGTAGATCTGGCTGCCAAGCTGCATGTGCTTCAGATTGGTGATGGTGTGAATGAAGGGTAGCTTGCGAGTCCCATTTCACTCTCAGGCACTGATGATGTGAACTTGTCCAGTGGTAGAATATTGGGGGTGGGGGAAAGGAGCATAGGAGGGCAGGCCTGCCATTGCAGGTGCAGTCACTTGGGGATCATCCCTCATTATGCAGGCATGGAAATAACCAGGTACTTGTGGCAAGATGGCCTGCTTGTAAGTGGTTGTGATGAAATCCTTCGACATTGGCTCAGCTTCATCCCCAGATACTTGGTTAGGGAATACACACCTCCAGCCTCTTGATGGTGGCCTTTGCCCTCGCTTCCCCTCCAGACTCCAATGAGACATAAAATCACTCAAGGAGCTCCTCATCGTTGGTTGTGTTGGCCTTGCTGGCGATGCTATGGATAGCAGACTCAGCTGTCTCAGAAGGTTCTTTGCCTATTCAGACTATTTCAGGTGGCTGAAGGGGAATGAGGAAGATGCTGGTCTGCAGTCTGCATAATACTGAGAATTGGGAATGAAAGAAAATGAAGTGAAGGAGTGGGGGGGGAAATGAAGACATTCTTTTATATTCTGCAGCAGTTGAGGGAAGTTGGCAGCTTCTGACTCATCATGCAGCTTTCATGGTTAGGATGAAGGGACAATTGAATGCTTTATATTAATCGCAGAATGGTGCCCCGCTTCCCTGTGAATTGTCTATTTGTGTGTGATTAGTTGGCTCCTGATCAGATTCCTCTTCATCTTCTGATGTTTCTGATGCATCTGGTCCCTCCACTTCCTGGTGATCCATCTCCTCTTCTTCTAGGTTCTCAGGTGCATAGTCATCCTGGGCTAACTTGTAGAATTCTGGTGATCCTTGGGTGATGTACAGGAGCAACCGGAAGGCAGCAATACTTTTCTCGATCAATGCCCCATCTAGCTCTTGGAGCTTGTATGCTCCACCCTCTGTTTTCTTCACTACCTCATAAGGTCCTAAGTATTGGGGGTCGGTTTTAAAATGGTTGACTGTCATCTCTAGATGGCTGTTCTGGACTAGTACTAATTCTCCTGGCTTGTATTCCTCCTTTTGTAATCTCTGCTTGTACCATTTTAGATATTGGTCTCAGGATTGGATTCTGGCTGCTTTTAGTGCCTCGGCAGCTTGTTCCAAGTCAGATGGGTGTTGAGTGAGTTGTATGCGAAGACTCAACAGCTCAGACATTGACATGCCTGATCGGAATCCTTCTACCATGAAAGTGGCTTCGGCTAGGTCCAAGGGAAGTAAGGGTTCAACCCAATGTAACAGGAAATATGGGGTGTATCCTATCACTCAACTCATAGTTACCCAGTCAGCAAACATGGCAATGTCAATGTACTGGTGCCAATTCTTTATCTTTCCTTGCCTTGTCTTTGGACAGGCTCTGACAATGGCTTCTCAGAGAACAAAGTGACTATGTTCCACTGCACCAGTTCTGTGCTTGTTATAAGCTGATATGTGAGCCTGAGGAATGTTCACCCTCTTCATTAGCCTCTCAAATGCTCCCTTCACTTCTCCTCCATTGTTTGTCACCACATGCCCAATGGCTCCATATCGGCAGTATATCTTTTCCCAAAAGAAGTGTGCTAGCTGGGCAGAGTTATTTTGACTTAGCAGACTTGCTTCCACTACTCTGGTGAGATCATCTCTAGCTGCGACTATGAACCCATAACCTCCTGCAGGGGGTTGCATGAACATAACATTCACATATACTTTTTCAAATATAGTAGCAGGCCTGGATATGGTTGGGGGTACCATTATGCGGATTAGCCTTTGGCATTGACACTCATAACAGGACATGACATGTTGGTGCACATGTGTCCTCAAATATGGCTAGAACACTTGTTTCTGCAGTACTTCATAAACTGACAATTCTCCTTTGTGTCTGAGCTTGTCATGGGCTTCCTCCAGAATTCTGTCTCTGGCTTCCAGATCCAAGATGACCAATGTGGGAACATTGTTACCACAGCAACAGAACATTTGTTGATTGGCAATCAAATAGTATTGGCTGGCTTTCTTCAGGAATCTCTTCTCGGCATGTTTTGTCTCCAGTTATGGGAGTTGCTTGGTTATAAAGAAGTCCTTTATTTTGATCAAGAGCTGGTCCTGTGTTGATAACCGATCCATGTGTATGGTGGGGACCTGTCTTTCCACTTGTCGGACCACATATGCATTGAATTGCTTCAATGGCTCCTTGTGAGAAAATTGAGAGAGCAGAGCTATGTCATCCAGCCATGTGTCATCATATTCATCAGGAGGTTCTTCTTCATCAGTGGCCCTATCTCTGCAGGACAATGCATCTGGGTCTTTGAATCTAACTCTAGAAATATGAATCAAGGTAAAATTGAATAGCAGAATCCCTTGGATCCATCGGTTCATTGCAGCATTAGGCTGCAAATCTGGAGCTTCAAGCATTCCCTTGATATACTTGGCATCCACCTTCACATTGAAATTATTAATTCCAATGATAAAGCATTGCCAAGATCGTAGGGCCCTGAACAACCCATATAGCTCCAGTTTTGGTTGAGAATATCTGGATTCTTGATCATTCAAAGGAATCGATCCATATTGTGCTGGTCACCTTTTCCCATTTTCATCAACTTGTGACAGGATGAAACCTACGGCCTTAAGACTGGTGTCTACTGACAGGAAGGTGGGCAGTTCTGATTTATAGTCAATTGATCAAAGGGCAGGTGCTGTGGTTACTTTGCATTTCAAGGTCTTGAAGGCTTGGTGTTGGTTGTCTCCCCATTCAAATTCAGAGTCCTTCCTTGTCAAGTCCACTAAGGGTCATGCAATTTTGGAATAATCCTTTATCCAAATGTGAACAGTTCCACACAGTCCCAGGAATCCTCGTACCTGAGTCACCAATTGTAGTGGGGGCCATTTTAATATCTTTTCGACCCTGCTGTCCTCTGGATGTCTGCCCTCAGCTGAACACTGCTGTCCTAATATGGTCACCTTGGGCTGACATATCTGGGTCTTCTTGGGAGAAAAGGTGCCACCAGCACACTTTATCTAATGCATCACATGATGCACATCATTGGCATGTTCCCAGATGAAGCTTCAAATCCCAGAGTTGCCTTCCAGTGTGGCAGGTTCTCCATTGGCCATCAAATTCTGGGTCTAGGGTCCTTTGATCAGCAAGTCATCTATGAAAATGTTGGCTACATGAGGAATTTCTTCCTGAAGAATGAAGGTCATGCAGTTCTGGAATTCAGAAGGAGAATTTGTATATCCCATGGGTAGTACAGTGATCTGCATTAGTCCTTAAAGGTGTGTAGAAGGCTATCAGGTCTCTGGATTTTGGGTCCACTTTATGGGCATCAAATCTCCAGAACATGTCAAACATTGTGTAACATTGACATTCTCCATATGGTTCAATGAATTCATCTGGTTCTGGTATTAACCCTGCATCCCGAATAGAGATCTTGTTCAGGGGTTGCAGATCATGAATCAAACATAAGGCTCCACTCTTTTTCAGAATACAAAACCACTGGCTGCGGTAGAAAGATTGAATGGCTTTGTACACTCCAGCTTCGATTTTACTTTTCAGAAAATGAATGACCTTTTTGTGTATCCCTGGAGGTATAGGTATGTTCCTGTATTCCCATGGCTTGTGTAATACAACCGGCATGATGTAGTCTGAAAAATATTCCTGGCTAAAAGTTCCACGATCCTTTTCTTCATATGGCAAGGTTTGCTCATTTAATTTAAGCACATGCTTGAATAGCTTCTCTTCTTCTGGCCACAGGAGTTCATCCTGATTCACATTTAATTCATGCATCTTTTCTTCGGTTAATTGCATGGTAGGGATGAACTTGGGTGGTAGTATCAGCAAGGGGACCAATGATGAAAGGGGGTCTCTTGGTATGGTTCTCCTTACCTGAGCTTCCTCTGGGAAGGTGGTGGATACCAGCTTTACTTTCTGGTCCACTCTTTTGTACATGGTGAATGCATGCACCTGAGCTTGGTGGATATCAGATTGGATCTCCTCAATTTCTTCACCAGGGATGATCATAATGTCACCATCCTCAAAGGGGTAATTGGCTAAGGTATAGACCCAGTTCTTGTCATTGTCTGGCAGTTTCTGATCTGTCCGTTGCCTAGGGGGATCCTCTGCTTCCTCTTGTATCTCTATTGAGGTCTGCTTTATTCTCATCCAATGTCTCAAAGTCATGGTTGGAGGCTTCATTTGGTTGGATTAAGCAGGCTTAGATTCATCTTTCAAACAGAGATGCCCAGAGAAAAATGACTTCATAGCAGAGTAAGTAGGTAAAGGTGGGTCCAAGGTTGGTACATAAAAGGGGAAGAAGGTATGTGTCAATTCGGGTTCTTGAAATAAAAGGGGAATGGAGTGGGGTTTGTATGTATCAAAAAGTTTATCAAGGATTCCATTATATAGGTATTGAGTGGGGGGTTTTACTAAGTCAGCAAGGGTATTAGAAGAAACCCGCCAAGGTTGGTCAGCAGAGGTGAAGTTAATTGATGAATGTGCATAAATAAAATCATAGAGAGGGGAAATTAGAAACTCATCATTTGTATTCAAGCAAAGAGATGTCAAAGAAGTTTGAAAGTCTGAAGAATAATGAATCAGAAAGGGGTTTGTGGAGAATGAAGTAATGGCAAGTACCAGACTAGTCCACCTCGTTATAATATTCAAGGTCATGCTTATCACCACAGAATGCACAGTGTCTCCCCTCTGAGTCATAGTAGAGGAGGGACTCCACATAGCCTTGTTCAAAAAGGACATGGACTTGGTCTGGAAGAATGGGCTCAGCACCCCATGCATAGAAAATGCAGTTGGCCAGCTCAGTGCGACCTTCAAATTTGAATAGGGATATGGCATGAAATAAGAGCTCATCTTCATTGAAGGTAAGAAGCAGGTTGTGAGGAGGGATAGCAGTACACATGGTGCTAGCCTCACTGTCAACATGCATGCATCGGTGATGGAAGCCTTGTAAGTAGATCAGAAAGCTTGGTTCCAAGTACCGAAAGCAATTGTTATGCCAGTAGAGAAAATGCTGGGCATCATCCTCTGGACTAAGGTGATCAACAGCCTGGCACCATTGCTGACAGAGGAACTGCTTGCAGATGAGACTAATAAGTCAATGAAGGAAGATCTGGATAATGCATAGATGGTCAAGTACAGGGCGTCAAGGGTTGAGGTAAACTTCTGGAATGTCGGTGATGTATGTATCAAAAAAGGTAAGGGGAGGTTTGTTGTCAAGGGCCCAGTATGTCTCGAGTTTATTTGGAGAGCACACCACTTCAGCTATATGCTCCTTTCCCAGTAGAATCTCATTCAGCTTCAAAAAGGCAAGGACTCAGGGAATTGGTGGAATCTTGTATTCTTGGTCATTGCTGCCAATCTGGAAGTCCGAGTCAGTTCTGGTGATCTCTAAATCTGCATCACAGAAGCTTATGATGCAGGTAGAAGGGGGTGGGTCTGTAATATCCCTCATGACAAGGTGCTTGCCCCATTTTCCGGCATCCATGAGCTTGTGCCGATCGACATGGGCACGAAAAATGGTCACATGAATCTTTTCGAGTTCAGCTCGACTAATCTATGGCTGGGTCTCCTTCCACTGATCAAGCTGCACATTGAGCTCTGAGATTAAGTTGTAGACCTTGAGGGCGACAGTCACAATCTTGTATTCATCAACACTTCATAAAGGTTTGTATGAAGGGTGGAAGAGATTGAAGAGTTTATCCCCTACCCGTTGGAGTGGGGAATTGTCAATGGGACCTTGAAAGGTGTTGAGTAACTGATATGTGTACTGGTGGTTATCCAGGGTGAAGGGGTGAGGGGATATCAGTTCCTTATCCATGGGTCAAAACTTGAGATCGGGTTTCCACTCATTTACATGCTCACAGGTGTGAGTTGTGAATGCTGTGTTTTCACCAAGCTCATCAGCTGTAGAAGTTCAGTGAATGAAGTATTGGGGCTCATTCAGGCAGTCTGCAAGTGCAGCCTGGGTCTCCTTTCCAAGTCTCACCAGTTCGTGGATGAAATACTTGGACTTCAAATTTTCCTGTGTATGCTCATCAAGACTACTAGTTGAATACATGTCAGTATTGGAGTCACAGACACTACACAGCCCAGGCATGGAGCTGTCTGTGCTGGACATGGAAGGTGTTGTCATAGTGGATTTGGAAGAGCTCATAGTCTCAGGTGTCTCTATGACTAGTTGTGGGACCTCATATCGTCATTGTGGGGGTAAGGGTCTGGGAGTTGACAGTTCCAAGGAGAGAGGTGATTTCAGAATGGAAGCTCTGTCCACCCTCAGCCTGAGCTCCATAGGGTCTGGACTGGGCGAAGAACTGGTGCAACTATCCCAGTCCTTCTCGATGTCACTTATTTGGTCAGAGTCGAGGCCTGCATCCTGATCTTTGATTTGTGTGAGGTGCTGTGGGTCCAACATAATATAGTGGACTTCAGCAGGCTTATTCTTTCTGATGTTAAGGCTGCACAATGTGTCAAGGGTCAGGGTGGAATCATCCTCTCCTTGAATCCCTGTGAGGTTCTCAATGGTGTGGGGAGGAATCGGTGTAGGGGGATGAAACAACAAAGAAGAAGTAGGTGCAGTTGGTACTGGAGAAAGGACTGGCAGAGGGAGGGTCTCATCTTCAGAGAATATTAGGAGTAAGTCAGCTATGAAAAATACGATGAGTATTGACATACCTGAGAGATCTTCCAACTTCTTTCTGCTCTCAGAGTCCTTCCCGCCTTGGTTCAATCCCAGTCTTCATTTCTTGAGCAAGGGAGATCGGTCTTGCTGTTGCTGGAGGATGCCTGGGGAAACTCTCACTGGTGACTCCAAGCTATCAGAGCTCTCTTCCTCAGAGGATACCTTGGTATCTCCCTCTGATTTGTTGGTTATGAGGGCGAATATGCCAGCCCTGAGCTCGGGGATGTTCACAAGTGGGCGGGATGTCAGTTGTGCATATAAGTCTACGCTGCGAGGGAATAAAATTTGGTGCACCATATTGAGGTACACTGGGTTGTGAAGAATGAGGGCAGTCCCTCAGTTGTTGGCAATGCATGCAAGGGTTCGAACAATATAATCGAGACATACAGAGGTTGCGGTGGGTAGGCCATATACCAGCCTAGTCAACTTGGTCTTGTTCACTTTCATTTGTAAAGTGTAGTTCTATGGTACTTTGAAGACTCCATGTGCTTCATTCAGTTTGATAGCAATTATTTGCTGGACAGGCAATACAAATTTTTGTGGCAGGGATGGATGAGAAACCAGGCTACATCTCAGGTTCAGACGTCTGTTGTGGCTGGTGGAGGGGTCACTAGGATCCATGGCTGCATGAGTGTCGAGGTTGCTGAGGGACAAGTCGTCAAGGATTTCTCCCTCTTTGAGCAGGGATCATGGGGGGGGAACATAAACAGTCATGTCCCTGGATCCAGGGTGTGGTGGGCACAAATATTGATGTCATATGGTGAGCTGAGTGTTATCTGCATCATCGAGGTCCATCTTGTCTTCATCAGCCTCCTCAGGATCACTTCGCATCACACTACCCTGATCCTCATCATCCTCCCCATCTTCATTTGACTGCGACTCATATTGTTACAGCTCTTCAGGCTTGAGATAGCCTGTTTTCCTCCTTAGTAGCTCATTCCAAAAGTCATTTGAACCTGGCTTACATTCATGCTCTCCAGGGAAGAAGAAAATGACTGTGTGCCCTTCACACAATGTCGGAAAGTTGCAAAATGCCTTATAAGGGAGAATTACTAATAATGATCTTATAAGGCACTGATATGGTCCAAAAAAGCAACCCTGGTCAAATAATTGGCAAATCAGAGCCGATGGACCAAATTAGGTTCGGCAAGCTGATAAGGCAGATTATGAGGCTTGGACTTAGCAATTTCCAGTGAATCAAGTTGGAAATATGTCAGAAATTACCGCTTGAGAGCACAATGCCGCTTTGTAATTGTTGCACTGGCTGCCTGTTGTCTCTACCAGTAGCCAGAATAGCTTGTCTTTGCATAATTTTACTCTCAGCACTTGAAAAGTGATATCAGAAGTTACTAGGTATAATATGGCATTCATTTTGCAGTGATGATTCACAGGAATATTTTATCATGAATTGTTAACAGTTCTCTAAGCTGAGACCATAGAGTCTAATTGATTGAGGCCCACAGGGTATAGAATACAACTGAAGTATCTGAGGGTCATATCTTAGCACAAATAGTGAAAAATGGGAGATCTGACAGTGCAGTGAGGGTGGAGGCATAAAGGGTTGGACCTATTCATTATGTATTAATCCAATAGTCATACATAATTATGGGCTATATAGTCAAGCTGTAATAATTGTTTAACTTACTTATAATATTATACCATGGAAGTCACTGGTTTGATTCCCCTGTAATGTAGATTTTCAAAATAATCCTTATTCTGATTATGTAATAAACCCAAGTAAATAGTGTAATTGATATGACCTCCGGTGTGTAAAATAAATAACATATATTTTTTGACTGTTAATTTGAAAGTGCCAAATAAGCCAACTGGCTTTCTAATATGGTATCTTATAAACAAAAGCTTGTTACTAGTTTGGTCGGATCTCGCTTATTGCCTTTTCTTACCTTATTTGACAATATAATCTATTTCGGTGATTTCTGACAAAGGCTACCAGGGGTGCCATCTGGTCCTTGGATCTCAGAGAGGACAGCATTGTATGTATAAATTCACTGTACAAGCTGTCCACAAACCTCTTCTGATTTGAGTCGCAACATGTAGTGTGATGATGATGAACCTAAAGACTCCTGCGGGCAGAAAACACAAGACCTATAATGGCTAGTGCTATCAAGCAGTAAATCTGAAGGCAGATTCTAGTGAGTCTAGTCTTGCACCTCCATGTGGTGACTATAATTTCCTGTAGGTGTAGCGAATTTTTGCTATGGGTGTTATGAGTCTCTAATGGTTTAGAGAGGCTCAAGGTATGTATGCGAATTTTTTAGAAGGGAAGGAAGGTGCAAACATGGGTGTATGCTGAGTGGGGGTGACCTGTAAACAGTGTGAACTTTCTTTTGGGTGTCGGAAACCTAGCTACAGTTCCAGTATTGTAATGATAATACTAATGAACTTCATTAGTAACTTTCTTTTACCTTTACTACTCTTTTGACATAACGTTTCAAGGTGAGAATGACAAGAAGGATAACTTTCTTATGCTTAAGATTCCTTCCTGCTTTACAGAACGAAGTAGGGGCAAGACTTAGTTGTCTGATCTCTTAGAACACAGAGACGTGACTTTAAATCTTGTCGATTGGGTGAATATGGGGGAATCGGTGGGGTATCTGCCAGTATATTGTTTTCTAGCTACTTTTTGTCCTCTTTTTATACAAAGTGCATGAACTTTTATTGGTAAGCGAAGTTTCTAAGGCTATAAGACTGCAGTAAGTATTGCTGAGCATGTCTAAGGTATTTGTAACACTAAAGCACTTATAAGTACTTTACTTATAGTGCCGCAAAAGTTCGCAGGTATGGCTAGTGGAATTGGTAAGGTTTTCTTATATATCCTTGGCTGCATCTCACTAAGGCCTTGCTGATACTACTTGTTTAAGTATGTGACCATATGGTCCCCATACTTTAGTTAGCAATCTGTAGTTATACACAGCTTATGTGCTATGAAATCCCATGATTTGGCTGATACTGCATGCACTTAGAGTCTAGGCTAGCTGGGTGCTTATTCCATTTAAGGATGAGCGGGATCAAAAAGGGGCACATGGGAATCTGGCACATCAGTTCCGCAGTGTAACTTTACATGCTTTGCAAAGTTTGGGATGAAACAAGTTGGATCTTGCTTGCAACATTAGGTTTACTGAAAGTCTGTGGCGGGGACATAATCGATAAATTGAAGGTAGTACCCACAATTTCGGAGCACACAGAGCCTGGAGGCTCATCAACAACAAGACAATCGTGTGGAAGGATGGAGGTCTGGTGACCTCTGGGTGGGCTAACAAATGGTGGAGATAGTTGAGCTGCACAGAGGCAACAGTGGGAGCAAGGGGATAGTAGACTGCCAAGTTTTGGAGGGGCTTTGGCTGGGGCTTGTCATTGAGGGGTGCAAGAGGCACATCTCCACCACCATTGATGCATGTGAGCGAGCAGTGATACACTGTCTACATGTTCACATCTAGATTTTGCGATTTTATATCAATACTATGGCATATCTACTTGATACTAGTGGGACTATAAGGACTATAGTGGAGGCTTCAAGCTGATAGTCAATGCAACTGGCTACTAGTGATGCTAGGACTTAGACACGACACTGCTAGTGGGTCAAGTCTACCAGCCAGCTGATACTAGTAACTCAAAGCTAGTGGACCTACAAAATGTATGGTCACTAGTGGGCGAGTACTGCCACTAGCATACCAAACCAGAGGCAGAGGACACAAAAGCGAGATGACTCCATCACCAGAATGCCGACTAGAGCTAAAATGCCTAAGTCAGGATCGCTAGTCACATGATGATTGTGAAGTGGGACTTAGAATTGGATAGCGACAGTTGGCGTTGCACATAGATCTGGACTAGTGGATGACAGATCTCATATGGTCAGCACTAGTATAGCCAGGCTGTGCTCCTGATCATGATTGACGACTGCTACAGGCATGGCCGACCAGTGCATTGATTATCCTTGACACTAGTAGAGCATTGCTGGGTCAAGGGCATTGGAAACAGATCTCCAATGGAGTTCCTAAACCCGCTAGTCAGCAATGAAGTCTTCTAGACCGACTATTGCATGATTATGCACCAATACCTGTGACTAGCCAAGAAATCCTTATCAATAGTACCCCTCTAGTATAGCTATTTTCGGTTATCATACCTTTTTCCGTTTGTATATAAGTAGTAGAATAGGTGCCTCACATGGCAGGCAAGCCTACTCCAAGCTTGTGACATACTAGTCAGTATCTAGTGCCCCCAATTAAAGGATTTTGTGCTTAACCTCAATAAAGCGATGACTAGTTGTGGAGTTACCCCAGTATTGAGTGAATAAAACCCCCTTTGAGTCTACTATTGTGTCCTGTTGAAGGCCAAGAGTGTTTCAAAGTTAGTTTAAGAGAGTTCTCAGAGTATAAAGTATTATTCTTAGGCCAAGAGTGCCACTAGTTTGCCTAGAGTGCGACTAGTCAAGTGTTTATTTCTTGTAGGAAGCAGTATAGTTATTCTTAGGCCTAGAGTGCCACTAGTTTGCTAAGAATATGACTAGTCAAGTGTTTATCACTTGTGAGGAGCAGTACAGGGCCAAGAGAGCCACTAGTTTTGGAGCAATCCCAGTTCCAACAAGCGCAGTAGCTCAAATGAAGTCACCTTTACTCAATCGTGTCTTACCCATCCTGCTAGTGTGAGTAGTACTTTCGTATCACTCACTAGTAACGAATAAAGTGTCTTTAAACAACTTTTCTTGATTATTGAAGTCTGTAGAGTGCTTCTATCATACTCAAAACACCTGAATTCAATACATTGGTGATTAGTGTAGAGCTAGTGATAGGTTTAGTATTGTTGGTGTTTATTGCCAGCCACTTATCCATTTGCCACTTGCTGTTACCAAGCACATCAGCAGATTTGATGACAAATCCCTGCATATATGGTGTGGCTGTGTTGAGGCTGTGTCATGTTTATTTGGTCTTGTGATTTTGAGAGGCTATTGGCTTGTGCTTTGGGTTGGTTGGACATCCCTTTGTCTTCCCTCTCTCTTAAATACTCATCTCACTCTCATGCAAATGAGATTCCACTTACATGTAGCCGAATCTCGGTGCTCAATGCATCATGCACCTCATGAGGTGAGTATACTCATATTCTGATTTCTAAACTTTTATCAGGTGCATTGATCCCAAGGAGGGACCACAATGGCAGCTGTTTTCATGGGTAGACTATGCGTCATCCTTCTGCATGGTTGTACACCTCAATTTGGAGGTTGGCATGTGGATGGTCCACTGGTACCAGCAATCCGATGGTAGGATTTGTGTCAAAGGGATTTAGCTGAGCCCTCAGGTGATAGAGCATACTCAGCAGGTTTTGTTTCTCTCATGCCTTTGCCAGTTGTTCACCTGGGTTTTCTGCAGTATTCTGCTCTGTAATAATGCTTTCCAATCTATGTGTGACTTGTCCTAGGTCTGAGCTCAGAGTTTGACAATTGTGAAGCCATTCTTTCACTCTCGCAGCACTCTCTTTCCCTTTATCCATGGCTGACTGAGTCCACACGATGTCTTTGTCCTCTGACTTATTTTCTGGTTCTCTCGATACTAGCCTTGGCTTCTCAGAAATCTGAAAATTGCTGTCTTTGTTGGTGTCCAATGTTGTGCCCTCTGTACTTTGAATTTTGACTTGTTGTTCCAGAATGCTGTCCTTGATTTCAGGTTCAGTGATTTGGCTCATGAATACCTGATATTGAGAGGCACCTGATAGCACAATAACCTTGCCCTCTTGGAGCCTCCATGAGCCTTCAAATTCTAGCTCATCTTTCTCCATGTAATATGTGGGAACAGGACCATCAGTTTGGGTGTTCCATGGCTTGGAGATGACTAGTAATTCAGTCACTCTCCCTTTGTTGTATGGGTCTTCATAGACAAGATACGTGCCATCGATTTACTCCTTCATCGAGACCATATTTCCTCTTATCCATGGTCGACCAAGCAACATTTGGAAGCCCACTTTCTGGCTCCCTACAAATAATGCAGCACTCATTGTCACAGTCCCTTGGAATAGCATGACCTTGCTGAATTTCCTGGTGAGTACCCCTTGGTTCCTGTTGGCATCAGAGCATAGAGCTTCCTCTAATGGCAATACATGATACTCTTTATTGAGTTCTTTGGCCACAGGTCAGCTGATAATATTGACTTCTGATTCTGAGTCAACAATTGCATTTACCCAGAACTTTTTCTCTCCCAGTCCTAGATTTACTTTGATCACAACTAGTGAGGCTCATTCTTTGGGTTTCTGCAGGCTAGGTTTGGATGTCATATTATGAATTTGAGGGATACACAAGGATGCTGGTGTGTTATTTGTGCCGTCTTCATTTGGATCCACAAATCTGACTGTCTGGCTTTGTAGCTCTTTGATCATTTGCTTGCGAAGCTCCACACTGCCAGCCATCAACTCACCAATCGGGACAGTGATATGGGTGTCAAGTGCAGTTTTGATTAAATTCCCAGGTGCATATTTCTTGGTTATCAGTGTTGAACATGTTGGCTTGCTTTTTCTGGTCTCATCCACATATGCCATCCTGGAAGTTTCAGCACCTTGTCCCACAATAGCTAGGCTAGTCAGGTTTGTCATTTCGATATCCTGATCTAGATTTGGTGTGTGCATATGGGGCTGTCAGGCTTCAACTGGCATCATTACCAGTGGAGGTGTAGGCTCTCATCTTGGTTTGCGAGGTTTCTCATGCTTGGTGGCCCCTTTATTTTTGTTAGGATTCATCCAAGTACCATAAGGATTATTTGGTGATGCACATGTGATTCCACTAGGTATCCCTTTCACTTTCTCAGGAATATCCATGGAAGCTGCTTTCACTGTGGCTTGGGGATCTTTAACTTGGCCAGGAATCCTGGATGCATGTCTCTCGATGACATATGACTGCTGGGGCAACTGGTAGGAGTACTCATCTCCTTTTTCCTCCTCTGGCTCACTGCTGTAATAGTCAAAATATTCTGCAGTGTACTCCTCGTATTCTGGCTTGTAGGTTCCCATCATGTTTATCCAGACATGATTAGTCTTTGATGCACTCTTGTGAATGGCATCCATCAAGGTTTCAGTGCTGAACCGACATATTGAAGCCCCATCTGGATAGATAAGTCTTCCACGGTCATCTCTCCTGATCTGTCCCATGTTTAATAGCCCATTGATCGGTGGACAATCTTGCACCATATGGTCCTTGCTTCCACATCCATAGCAGGTTCAATCCTCCTCCCATATTTCATCCTGGATCTCAAAACTGTGGGGGTGGAGTAGAATTCATTCTCTGCATGGGAGGGAATATTGCCCCCATTCAGCGGATCGGTGGGGCAACAATATCAGCAATGGATGAGTCTTTCTTGATAGCTCAATAATAGACCTGTGCATACTCCATGTTGCTAACCTTCATCTTGGATAATCAGCCTATCAATTCTTCCACTTCATCAGCTGTGTCATCCTTTGGTTGTTCAATCTCCTTGGCAATTTCCTTTGCTCAAATCTTGCCTTTCTTCTCTAGCTTCTCCGATGCTTTATGTTTTCCCTTTCTCCACTTTTTGCGAGTATCTTCATCATCAGAGCTCTCCTCAGACTTGTCTTCTGACTTGTCGCTGGTGTCAGATCTTGAGGTTCGTCTCCCTTTCTTGCTTCTCTTCTTTCTCTTCTCTTGCTTCTTATAGCTGGGTGTCTTGCCTCACCATTTCTTCCTTCTGTAATCTGAATCATTGTCTGAGTCTGAGTCATCACTCTTGTCTTCTTCACTGCTGGATTCATCCTCAGACAAGGTCATTTTCAATAGCTCTCTCAGCTTTGCCTGATACCCTTTCATCTTTCAGCTTGCCAAGTCTGCATCGAAACAATCTCATGTGAACATTGCATAAATGATCTTGGCTACATCTTCCTGAGCAATGACATTGTGAGGATTGCACCTTGGGTGCATGGTCAAATATCTGGCTTCAACAATCTCCCAGAGGTTCTCATTGAGTCCACACCAGAATTTGGTATGTAGTTCAGTTGCTGTGATTTTTCCTTTGTGGAGTAACCAGTTGGCCACAGTTATAAAATTGATCTTGTACTCCTTGAATCTTTCAAGGGTGTAGATCCCATGGCTCCTTCATTTGTCAATTAATTTCTCCAGGTCACTAGCAAGGTACTGAGACTCGTTTAGCTCTGCGTCATAATAGGTTAACATGTCAGACTCAAGGTGAGCCCAGTCCCTATACACAAAGCTGTCCAAGGATTCAATGAATCAGGTTACTTTTGTCAAACAGTAATCCACAATCCTCAGACATTTCTCATCATCAGGTACATTGTAAACTGCGCACATCTGCTTGTACAACTGTATGAATTTCTTCACAGAGTCGTACTTTCTGTTGAATTTAGCAGGGGCCGATCATGCACCTAGTAAGGGCATCATATCAGGAGTGTGAGCTGCATTGGATTGAAATGGTAGAACCGGTATTGGATTAACTCTTGGTTGAGTTACAGGAATCAATGGAGGGGTGGTCATGTGAGGACCTGATTGAGGAAGGAATGTTGATCTGTGAGTCAGTGCTGTGGTTGCTTGAGGTTCAGCTTCAGTTCTGGGTGGGATTATAGGATCACTCATGATTGGAAAAATAGTGTCAAAGCCATCCATGGTCCAGTGATAAGCCTAGACTTCCATGGTAATGGCAATACCAAACTCAGTCAGAGTATGGAATATAAATGTGTGATCATGGCAATACTAGGATGATCATGTGTGCGAGTGGGCTCAGGGCACCTCCATGCAGTAAATCAAGGCTTTAAGAGTGCAAAGATACACTTTAACTAAGCAGTCAAGAAGATAATATGTCGTGAGAGTTAAGGTAATGAAAGAATGACTGTGAGTCATGGGATTCTCATAGAACAAGAGAGAATGGCACCTGATATGACGTGAATATCAAGAAACCATGTTCTGAAACAAAAACGGAGACTGGGACTCAAGAAAACATGCTTGAGATGTTAATACGAGTGTGGAAACGAAAGGGAAATGCCTAAACGATATGGCAATAGATCAAGGGACTGGCAATGCATGGAATAAATGTGCTGGTCGATCGAATAAATGTGAACGATGTGCTGAAACTGGTCAAAACTGATCCTAAAACTGGGCTGGCAATACAGGAAACTGGGGGCAAATGAAACTGGGCTGAAACGATCCTATCTGATGTCAAAAACTTATCCTATAATCCACACTGGGATTTCCTATACTGATCCTATACTGAAACGATTGCTGAACTGGTCCTATACTGATACTGATCCTAAGTCTGCTCTGAGACTACCCAAGTGGGGGACAATGACGATGGTGAAGGTGAAAACTGATAAAAACAATCCTATCTTGTGAAGTTAAAACTGGTGCTGCCTATAACGAAAACTGGGGGGCGAGATATGGTGCATCGATCACGTATTGGCACTATATTGATGTGTACCAATAGTGTTAAGAGTAAAGAGGAACAGAAAATGTCTTCTTCACAGTTAATAAACTGTGGAATAACTCAAGCAATACTGCAAGTTGACATGCAATTGACTATAAGTGATGCAAGACAAATATTGCTGTGAAACGATGAATAAATGTGAAGTGATCCTATAGAAATGAAGGATGGATTTGTAGAGAGTTGCTGGTTGACTAGTTGATTTTGTTAGACCTGGACTTTATGTGATCAAAGACTTTAGCCTAAACCTCAGCTGTCTCGTGTTCGGACAATCACCGGGGAATGGCTGAGGTGTCTGAGACTCAGCAAAGAGGGACTAGGCTTGCTAGTTGAGTTCTTGTGTGAGAGTAAAGGATGGTATGAATAAACTTTAGCTCAAAGCTGAGGATACTACAACAAGAGCTACACTACTTATATATGAAAACTGAGTGGCTAAGAATAGGACTTGGTCCATGTGGATCATGTGTTAAAGAAGCGAAGTCCATCCGTTATGCAAGTGTTGGTAGTGAGTCATAGTACAAGGGCTGAGAACGTCCAGCTAGGTTGTGGTAATATGGATAGGGGTTTTGAGATAAGATGAGATTAGCAAGAATCATTGGATAAGATAAGATAAGTGGAAAAATCATAACATTACCCCCTTGTTAAGGCAGGCATCCCAACTGCTGTTATGGTTCTCCCAGCAGTCACGATTTTGACTGTGCTGACTTGTATTTGCTCTTTGTAGTTCTTTATTGCTTCTTGTGCGTTGCCCATTTCTGAGTCTCGTACCCACGAATTGTGTTCTTGAGTCCACCCTTTCTATTTGACAAAGTAATTAATGACTTCTTTTGGCTTTTGACCCCTCTTTCCCCTGACCTTTCACGGTCACAAGTCCAGTACCTCCTCGATTTCATACTGTTCTTCATTGCCAATGAGGTCTGGTGGCAGTGGTGGTGGTTCTTGCTGGTTTGGGAATGCAGGTGGTATGAATGGGGTGAGTAGCTTTTCATTGAAGCATGGGTGGATCTTCCAGTGAGGGGGAAGCTTTAGTTTGTAGGCTGATGCCCCTGTTTTTTCCAGTATCATGAAGGGGCCTACTCATTTATCATCAAGCTTTTTCTTTGGTCAGGGGAGGTGTAGGTTTCCAGCATCAAGCCAAACTTTATCCCTGACCTTGTAGTCAACCGCGGTCTGCCTTCGTTTGTCATACTGTGTTTTCATTGTGCCAGCCACCTTTTCGAGAGCCTTTTGGGTCTGTCTATGGACCTTGGCCATGGTCTCAGCGAATGTCTTGGCAGTGGGATTGAGAAATGGGGAAGGACAGGTCAAGTCTGGGACTAGTCTGGGATTATGGCTGTATAGAATCATGAAGGGACTCTTTCCTGTGGCTGAGTGTACTCAGTTGTTGTGGGCGAACTTGGACCATGGGCAACCAGTTGCTCCAGTCTGTCTGGCAGTATTTGATGAAGAGGCGGAGGTATCCTTTGAGTTCCTGGTTGACTCGTTCAGTTTGTCCATCAGTCTGGGGGTGGAACATGGTAGATGCGTTCAGGGTGATGTCGAGTAGTCAATATAGGTCCTTCATGAATTGGGAAACAAACTGGGGTCCTCAGTCAGATATCACAACCTGGGGCATACCATGCTTGGCATAGACATAGTCTCTGAGGGCCTTGGCCCAACCTTTGGCTGACAGTTCAATATTGCAGGCTATTGGGATGATTGCTTTTGAGAATTGGTCTATGACAACAAGAAGAGTGTCATGGCCATTCAACTCTGGGAGGCTGGTGACCATGTCAACAGAAATGTGGGTCCATGGTCCAATAGGAATCGTATTCAGATGGAGGGGAGCAGCTTTTGCCTGGTTACTGGACTTTACCTGTTGGCAGGCCTCATATCCTTTTACGTAGGTTTCCACATCTCCTTTCAACTTCAGCCACCAGTATTCTCGCTGGATGAGTTCCCTGGTCTTTTCTATTCCTGGATGTCCAGCTGTGATATGGTTGTGGCTCTGTGCAATTATTTCCCCCTGTAGGGTGTGGTCTTTTGGAATGTAGACCCAGGCATCATAGAGGAGAAGTCCATTCTCTCTCATAATTCCTCATTCGTGGGCAAGGGAATTAGCAATCCCCTAGTCCCAGAGTTCTTCTTGTTTGAGGGTGTCCTTGACTCAGTTGTGGGTCTCGGTAGTCATGGGCATGATCAGGGCATGGAAATAGTGTGGTTGGAGGATGAGAACATTGTGGTTGTCCTCCTTTCCTTGGTTATGGTCATCACGTCAGGACAGGAGATCGGCCTTTCTGTTGGTGGTTCCAGGCTGGTGGTGGAGAGTAAAGTGGTATTTGGCCAGCTCAGTGACCCATCTCGCTTGTCGTCGATTGAGCTTCTGGGGTTTCCAGAAGTATTGGAGATTTTGGTGGTCTGTCCAGATTTCTACCTCCTCTGTCGCTCCCATCAAGTAGTGTCTCCATTCCGACAGGGCAAGCATAATAGTGAGCAGTTCTTTGTTGTAGATCTCATAGTTTCTTTTGGTGGCAGTTAGGGATTTGGACATAAATGCTACCGGTTGCCATTTTCTGTTTCACCTTTGGCTTAGAACAGCGCCAATAGCACCATCACTTGAATTGGCTTCTACCTTGAACTGTCCAGACTCAGTGGGGATGGCAAGGACTATGTCTTTCACCATTTGTTTCTTTAGTTGTTGGAAGGCCTGGTTTTGGGCTGCTCCCCGGGTCCATTCTGCATTTCCAGTAAGTTGAGTGAGAGGGTGGACTATCCTAGAGTAGTCACAGATGAACTTCCAATAGAAGTTTGTGAAGCTGAGGAATGATTGCAGTTCCTTTTTCTTTGTTGGGGTGGGCCACTCTGTTATCCCAGCAACCTTGATGGGGTCCATTCAGATGGCGTCTTCACTGATAATGATGCCCAGATACTCAGTCTCCGGGGCCTCAAACTCGCATTTTTTGGCCTTTAGGAATAGCTTGTTTTCTTGGAGACATTGGAGGATCTGCTGTATGATCTGATGGTGTTCGTTCAGGTCCTTAGTGAAGATGAGAGTGTCATCAAGGTAAATGGTCACCTTCCCTTTGGTGATTAGATCCTTGAATATGTCATTCATCATCCACTGAAAGGTAGCAGGGGAGTTTGTGAGGCTGAAGAACATCATGGTGGGTTCAAAGAGTCCTCGGTTGGTGTGGAATGCTGCCTTCTCCTTGTCCCCTTCCCTAATCCTGACATTGTTGTATCCCCATTGTACGTCTAACTTTGTGAAGTACTTGGCCCCCCAGAGTTTGTTGATGAGCTCAGAAATGAGCGGGAGTGGGTAGCAATTCTTGATGGTCATCTCATTGAGTTTTTGGTAGTCTTGGACTGCTTGGACCAAGCCATCTTTCTTCTTGACAAAGAAAAACAGGGATGTGAAGGGGGATTTGGAGGGATGAATCTGTCCGGACTCCAGGTTTTCATCAAGGAACTGGTCAAGCTGTTCCTGTTTGTTTCGGTTGAGCAGATATACCTTGCAGTCTAATGCAGACTTGGCATTTGGGATTAGTTCTATGGCATGATCCCATGGTTTTTGCTCAGGGAGTTCATCAAAGTTCTCTTTTGAGAACAGGTCTCGGTATGAGTGGTAGTGCTCAGGGACCATTTCCTCAAAGGTCTTCTTTGGCTTGTCCACATTGGCCTGAGCCGCTAGGTTGTTGGTGTGGTGTACTGCCCAGATGACAATTTCCTCCTGCATGTTTACAGTGAGGATTGTGTCTCCTTCTTCCAGTTCTTTGTCCCACCAGTCTTCCGGGTCTGCATCAGGGAGAGGGAAGGGGTTTTTGGTGCACTGGCAACTGGCCAAAGATAATCAAGCCCGTTTTCCAATTGATGACTGGATTGTGGCATTTAAGCCAGTCATGGCCAAGGTAAAGGTCCTTTGAGCTGAGGTCAGTGACTGCTAGGTCAATTCACTTGTGATGTTCTCTGATGGAAAGTCAGAGTTCTACAAACTCGGTGATGTCCCCCACCTGGTTATGGGTTCCATCAGTGTTGTAGATGGGAATGGGGGTGAGAGTCTTCCTGGTGTTTAACCCATGTTTCTGGATGAAGGAACAGTTTATGGTGCTCCCAGTGCATCTGCTGTCGATTAACCCAGACACAGAGAGAGTGCGTTGATTTGTGCAGGGAGTTAGGATGATGTCGATGATGAGTTCCCTTCCATTGCTCTTTGTCCTCCAGATGTATCGGAGGGGCTCCTGCAGTTTGAGCATCATCTCCCTTGCCTCTTCCCCACCTCGTCTAAGCCTGTTGACTAGGCTCATGACAATCTTGCAATGCCTGTCTTCATGGATCCAACTGCTGAGGGTGGCTCTAGCCTCCTCTGGTGTTCACACTTCGCAGATGGCTCAGATGGTCCAGTCGACTTTGAAGGGTTTGTACTAGGCCCAGGAATGTGGCAGAGCACTAGTGTTAGGTCTGGTGGGTACCCAATTGTTGTTGCTTTGGATGTCCCATTCTCTCTGGTCAGCCTTCTGCACAGCTAGCCATTGCTGGTACACAATTTCGTCTTCTTCATTGGGTACTTCCTCTATGGTAATGGCAAGCCCCCTTTCTATCATCTGGGTGCCAACAACTTCCTTCCCTGCAGCTTTCTTGTTGTCCAATGTTGTTCATGTGGATTGGTCAGGATTGGTCGGAGGAGTGATGGGAGGATACTCACATTGATCCAGTATCTCATGGCCATCCCATCGAGGGACAGGGGGCACACCCATGTCCGTCTCGTTCTTGTTGAACAAACCATGGCTGCCCCTGTGCTCTGAGGCCTGGCCATCAGTGAGGCTGTGCTCATCTCCTCTGCTTCTCCCAGTTTGGGGGACCAGTTGTTGTGACGTTGTGTTCTTCGATGCGACTTCTTGAGGTTGCTTTCTGGAGTCTTTCCCCTTATGGGTTATAGCACTCCATTTAGCCAGTTCTGCAGGGGTGCCCCTCCCAAGAGGTTTACATGCAGACAATTCCTGTATTAGGGGTTCTGGTGAGTCGTTGTGGGGGCTCTCTGCCAGGGCTGTTGAAAGCCCTGCTCCCTGTTCAGCGTTGGAGGATTCATCCTCATTGGCACTTGAGTCTGAGTTGCTCAATTTCACTAGGGTGGCGTAGCGGTTCAATTCTGTTAGCACTGGTTGCTGGTTGTGCTGGGGACGTTAAGAGCAGTGATATTTAATGTGGTAGGTAGAACAGGCAGTGTAACTAAAGAAACTGCATAAGACCATCCAGCGGAAGATAAGAGTGCACCAGTGAAGTCCTTGGTTGTCAAAGGGGAATTGAGCCCTTGACGACCTACTCTTTTACCTCCTTGACTTTTGAATCTGTTTTTTCCTCCTGCTCAACTACTATGGAGCGAATGTCCTTGTATTCCTTCCTCTTGGGGCAATCCTTCGACATGTGGCCCTTTTCCTTACATCAATAGCACCTCCCCTCCTTTCACAGTCAGTCAATCTCCATTGGTTGTCCTTGCCCGCCATACATGGTTGTCTTGACTGGGACCCATTTCCCAGTGATTGAGTCTCAGCTTGGGGTCGACCCGGTTCCTGTAGGTTTGGCTGGTGCAGAATTTGTGGTTTCACTTGGTTTGCCAGAATTGGGTCCATGTCCCCTGGGCTTCATACTTTGTTGGTTATCAGGGTGCATGTCGGGTGGCATGAGCATCTTCTGAAGGACATATTGTTTCTGCTGTTCCTTGTACATTTTGCAGATGCCGGCCTTCCACTGGGGGTATGTGTCAGGAACATTGGTCCTGATATTGGTGACCATGTTGATATAGCTGGAAGAGACCCCTCTTCTTAGCGCTTGAACCATTGCTCCTTGTTCCTCTTCTTCTCCCCTTCGGCCCATGAGTTTAGCCAGCCTCTCCAGTTCTTGGAAATATGTGTTGGCTGATCCATTCCCCATGTGCAGGTCGTTCATCTCTTGCTCATGCATCTCTTCTACCACTGGGCTCTGGAATTGGCCAGCAACTATATCCACAAATTCCTCCCAGCTTGGGTAGCAGAATTGGGGCAGTTGTCTGTCATAGTCCGAAGGCTGCCAAAACTCCTGGCATCGGTAGACCCACCAGTCCTTGGCTGGTCCTTGGAATAAGGTGGTGGCTCAGGCGACCTTCTGCGATGGGAAAGGGAAGTATCCCCGGAACTGTTCGAAATATATGATGCAGTCTCTGAGGAATTGTTCGATGTCATCGTGGTTGCCTTTAAACACTTCTGGGGTCTGCCAGTGCAGTTTGAGGTTTAAATAGGGGGTGTCATCTGGTGCCTCACCTGATAGGGTGTGGGTATGGGGCTGCTGGATAGGGGAAGTTTGGGGGTCATGGAATGGAATGTCTGTTGTCCCTGTCATTTAGCCTTCGAAGGTGATTAGGGACCGGGGGTCTACCCCATTTGGGTTCCTTTCCTTTTTCGAACCCATGGAACTTTGCAAACCAGGAACAGTCCACCTCTGCTTCTGCAAATTCCTTGGCCAGCTCAGTCTGTCAGGCTCAGAGTTCAGCAACTTTTAAGGTTTGGACTTCATTTTCTTTGACTGCCTGCTGCTTGTGCTGCTCTGGGGTTAACTGTGCCCCTGATCCAGACCCCCCTCCTCCTTGATCATGATCTCCTCTGGCGAATAGTCAGCTCATGCTGGTTGGCAGCATGCCATGTAGCCAGTATTGGCTTGTTGGCATGTCAGCGTGCAGTGGGGGGAATGGAGGTTCATTGGGGAGTGGTTTCAGGGTATTCAGTCAGGTCATAAGAAGAAGAGGATATATTGGGGACACTATATGCTGTGCCTCCACCGAAGGTGTCCATATTGTATGTAAAACTATCAAAATTAATTAAATTCTTCTCCTCGCTCCTGAGCCCTGAAGTCCTCGTGGTCAGCGGTGAGGTTGAGTAGGGTGAGCTCCAGGTTGCTCTGTTCTTTGGCAGTCCTGGTGCATAGCCCATAAACCCTGGGGTCCATGCTTGCAGGGTATAGATGTTGGTCGTGGTTCGCTTCAAGTCGGGCTTCAATGTTGGCCACCATGCCTCCCAACTCAATGGGGTCTCCACTTGCAATTGCCAACCAGTTGTCCATGGTGGACCAAAGGGGGAGAGGGCCTGTGGTTCAGGCTTTGACGTCTGTTTGGCAAACCATCCAGGCGGTGGCCCTGGTGGAGCTGAATATTTCCCTATCCCTGTGTGAGAGGCTGGGCCACTCATAGTCCAGACCCCTGGGGTTAAAGGGGTCATCGAGGGGGCCGTGGTTGAGGATTCTGGCCACAATGTCATCAGGGTCAGTGGGTGGTCCCCTTCTCCTGGCCAGAGTAGGGTCAGGGAGTATTTTGCCAATTTAGGAAATGGAGAAGTTCTGGGGATCGGCAAAGACAAAGGGGAGAGGGTCGTCCTCTGTCCAGGGAGACGTGACCCGAATTGACTTGGAGATGTCAGGAATCCTGACGTTTTCTGGCTCGACTCGCTCAGACTCGTTGGAGACTGTGGTGTCCAAGTTGCTGGACTCATCAGGGTAGGGAACTCCTCCCTGAAGCATCCAGTTGGGTCCTTCGATTCAGATTTTCCATCGCTGGTTAGGGGTGGGGGGTCTGGTGAGCCTGAGTAAGTCAAGGTAGATGGGGGGCTGGTCGAATTGAAGCATGTGGAGAATGTCCTGCCCGATTTCCTCAGTGTTGGGTTGTAAACTGGGGACATGGTCAGGGGAAGGGGGTGTCAGAGTCCTGGATACTCCCCTTAGCCTGCTTGGTCCCAGGGTTGCATTGCGAGGGGGAAAACTCTCTGGAGGGGAGCTCGTCATTGGTGGTGATGATTGGAATATTTCTTCAGCAGAGGGGGAGCAGGGCCTGAACAGATTGTTCTTCTTCCACAGGTGGGCCATGACTATGGGGGGTATGGCGGTGTCTGGTTTCGTGCTGGACAGTGAGGGTGCTGTGCAGCCAGAGCCTGATTTCTTTGGAGTAATAGATGAGGATGGCGATGAGGGCAAGGGTTCCTATGACCCCTGCGAGGAAGGTGATGGTGACGGTGGCTACGAGGAAGAGGACAGGATAGTTCATGGGTTTTGTTTCTTTGCAGCTGGCGGTGAGGAAACAAGAAGGGAAGCTTCAAGCTAACTGTTAGACCCAGACTTCATGTGATCAAAGACTTTAGCCTAAACCTCGGCTGTCTCATGTTTGGACAATCACCAGGGAATGGCTGAGGTGTCTGAGACTCAGCAAAGAGGGACTAGGCTTGCTAGTTGAGTTCTTGTGTGAGAGTAAAGAATGGTATGAATAAACTTTAGCTCAAAGCTGAGGATACTACAGCAAGAGCTACACTACTTATATATGAAAACTGAGTGGCTAAGAATAGGACTTGGTCCATGTGGATCATGTGTTAAAGAAGCGAAGTCCATCCGTTATGTGAGTGTTGGTAGCAAGTTATAGTACAAGGGCTGAGAACGTCCAGCTAGGTTGTGGTAATATGGATAGGGGTTTTGAGATAAGATGAGATTAGCAAGAATCATTGGATAAGATAAGATAAGTGGAAAAATCGTAACAGATTTATTGCTGGTGTGTGCAGTGAATACAATGTACAATGGATTGACATGTACGAGAGTCAATACAAGTGTAGACTGGTGAACAATAGTGTACCCACTGGGGTTGAAAATTGTAATCTATGTTTTTATACTAAAGTCCTATATATATTAATAGAATTCCAAGTGACCTTTTACTAAGGCTGTAAGGCCTTAGCTGAGTAAAATCTCAAATAAACATGACCTATATCCATCAGCTGGAGCATACAGCATCGTTCAAATTGCCATGCTTGGTTAGAAAACGTTCTATAGTGGAGTCTGGCTTCCAGGCCATTTTCTGCTGTTTCGACTGCATGT
Source organism: Armillaria mellea (assembly GCA_030407055.1). NCBI lineage: Eukaryota > Fungi > Basidiomycota > Agaricomycetes > Agaricales > Physalacriaceae > Armillaria > Armillaria mellea. The sequence goes on from JAUDZF010000017.1 coordinate 591,358, forward strand.
ACTGCAGATTGTAAAGATGTGCTAGTGTCGCTGAGGTTGCCAAATGTATTTCTAATGACATGCCTGCTTGGCAAAGTAACAGCTTGAGTCACTGTAGCTCTGGGGTATCTGTGATAGGTTGATATCTTTGATGGATGAGTGTGGTGATAAGTGACATCAATAGGGTCTAGCAATCAATGATGCATAGCAAGGCACTTTGATGTGGATGCGGCATTACCATATATGATCAAGGGCCCATCAAAATCAGTGTTAACGTGTCCGTAATGCCATGATAAGTCGGATTTCAAGATGGGATGGATGCATATCTGTGTGAGGAGTTATTGTTACAATTTTCCCATTCATCTTATCTTATCAAGGCGCCTATCGTTACCTAATCATATCTTAAGCACCCATCCACGAATACCACGACCTAACCGGACGTTCTCCACCCTTGTACTGCGGCTCGTTGCCGTTGCACACTTACCGCACGAACCCTGCTTCCCTAACACATGACCTACACAAACAACGGTCTATTATTAGTCACTCAGTTTTCGTATATAAGTAGCGTAGCTCTCGCTGTAGTATCCTCAGCTTTGAGCTAAAGTTAATCTATACCACACTTCACTCTCACAAACAGAACTCGACTAGCCAGCCTAGTCCCTCTTTGCCAAGTCCTAGACCCCGCGACTAATCCCTGGTGACTGCCCGAACACGAGACAGCCGAGGATTAGCCCAAAGTCTTTGATCATGTGAAGTCTGGGTCTAACAGTTAGCTCGAAGCTTCCCTTCCTGTTTCCTCACCACCAGCCGCGAAGAAACAGACATCGATGAACCCCCTCGAACTTGCAATCACTCTCCTAGTAATGTTCCTTGCCGGGTGCATAGGAACTCTCGCTACCATTGCAGTAATCATCCATAACGCAGAAGAAGTCAGGCGCTGGATACGAAGTGCCCTCACTGATCCAACACAACAATGTTCCCCAGAGGCCCGCACCAGAAATCAATGGCGCACCTCTGGTCGAAGAACAATCCCTTCCAGCCCCGATTCCCATCCGCAGACAACCCCAATCCATCTTTGTCCACGAACCCCCTCGAAACGCCACACCAGGGCCGAGTAGGGCGAGAGGATTCCCAAGGACTCCCACTCCCCCCTCTCGAGTCCCCAGCCCCTGGCCCAGCACAGAAGAAATTGGGCGGGACATTCTCCACACGCTATGATTCGACCAGCCCCCCACCTACCTCGACTCGATCCGTCTCACCCGACCTCCCACCCCAAACCAAAGATGGGAAATCCGAGTCGAAGGAAGAAACTGGACCGTGGAAGGAGGAGTCCCCTACCCGGACGACTCCAGCGACGAGGAGACTCTTGTCGATAAGCCACAGTCAGTCTTCCCCAGAAGCATCAGGGTTTCTCACCCCTCCCTCCCAGTTCGAGCCGTCCCCTCCTGGGACAACGATGACGAACTCCCCTTCGCCGAGACCCCAGAACCCCCCAACGTCTCCCTCTGGACCCCCAACGACCCACTCCCCGAGGCCTTCGGAGAAGGACCTCAGGGACCACCAAATCCCGCCTACCCGGCCCACATCTGGTGGGGAACTCTCCCCTCAGAAGAAGATGGCCTGGTGGCAGAAAGGATCTTCAGCCACGATGCCCCTGATGACCCCTTCAACCCAAACGGCGACGACTATGAGTGGCCAGCACTCTCGCCCCGCGACCATGAAATATTCAGCCCCGCCAGGACCGCCGCCTGGCTGGTCCGGAGGGTTGACGTTAAGACCCGCACCACCAACCCTCCCCTTCCCCAGTCCACTATGGACAACTGGCTTGCCATTGCGAGCGGAGACCCCATCGAGTCCAGAGGGATGGTGGACAACATCCAAGCCCGTCTGGAATCCAACCGGGACAGACATCTATATCCCGCCAACTCCGGACCCCGAGTATATGGGTTACACCCCAGGACTGCCGAAGAATAGAGCAACCTGGAGCTCATCCTCCTTGACCTCGCAGCCGACCACGAGGAGTACAGGGCTCAGGGGCGAGGGGAAGAGTTTAATTAATTTCAATAGCTTTACTTACAATACGGACACTTTCGGCGGGAGTGCCGCATATAACGCTCCCAATATATCCCTTTCCACCTATGACCAGACCAAATACCCGAAACCATACCCAGATGAACCCCCTTTCCCACCACCACGCGCCACAATGCCGACAAGCCGATACAGACTCCACGGAATGCCACCCCTAGGCACAAGCCGACTATTCGCCGGGGGAGACCATGACACGGGAGGAGGTCAGCCTGGACCATCAAACCCAGGAACAACCCTTACCCCCGAACAAGCGACCAAAGAAAATGAGGCCCAAGCACGCAAAGTCACCGAACTCCAGGCCCAACAAATCGAACTGGCACGACAGCTTGCGGAGGCAGAAGCAAACCATGCCGAGTTCGCCAAAAACTACGGGTTCAGCAGAAAGAGAAAAGAACCAGAACGAGGAAGACCTCTTCCCCCGAACCCCATGCGACGACTAAATGACCGCGACGATCGCCACTCCATCCCGAGACCCCTGAATTTCCCCTACCCAGCTGCACCATACCCACACCCGATCGGAGAAGCCGAAGAAGGCGCCCCATACCTCAGTCTAAAGCTGCACTGGAAAACCCCCAAACCGTTCAAAGGCCACCATGACAACATCAAAAGGTTTCTCAGGGACTGCGTCATCTACTTCGAACAATTCCGAAGTTTCTTTCCATTCCCCTCCCAGAAAGTCGCCTGGGCCACCGTGTTGTTCCAGGACAAAGCCAAGGACTGGTGGGTCTACCGCCGCCAAGAATTCTGGCAGCCCTCCGACTATGACGGACAGCCCCCGCGATTCTGATACCCAAGCTGGGAAGAATTCGCAGACATGGTCGCAATCCAGTTCAGAAGCCCAGCCGTAGAAGAACAACATGAACAAGAAATGAAGGACCTTCGAATGGGAAATGGGGATGCAAACACCTACTTCCAGGAGCTAGAACGATTGGTCAAACTTGCCAGATGGAGAGCCAAAGAAGATGACCACGGAACCATGGTACGAGTGGTCTGGAGGGGAGTACCCTACAACTATATAAAGATGATAGGCGACATGGGAGAAAACGTCCCAGACACGTACCCGAAGTGGAAGGCCCGCATCTGCAAGATGTACGAAGAAAGGCAGAAGCAGTATATCATCCAGAGACTGCTCACCGGCGACATACGACCTGACAACCAACAAGGTGCAAAACCCGGACCGTCACACCCAAGCCCCAGCAAACCCGCTGGGGCCACGAGTCAGACACCAGCAAAGTCGACAGGAGGAGGGGGAGGCCAGAACAGAGACGCATCCACCGGGAAATGGGTCCCAGTGAAGTCAATGACGTACGCCGGACAGGGACAGCCGATGGAGATCGACAGGCTCAGAAAGGAGGGCCGGTGCTACCGCTGCAAAGAAAAGGGGCATATGTCAAGGGACTGCCTGAAGAGGAAGGACTTCAAGGACATTCACTCAATCGCAGTCGAGCAGGAGAAGGAAACGGAGTCGAAGGTTGAGGAGGTAAAAGAATAGGTTGCCAAGGGCTCGATTCCCCTTCGGCGACCAAGGACTATACTGGTGCGCTCTCGTCTTACGCTGGCCGGACTTATAAAAAATCTTTAGTTACAAAAAAATGTGCTTCATCTATCGCCCCGAATACATCTGCTTTTAATGTCCCCAGCATGACCAGCAAATCAGTACCCACAGAATCGAACCACTACACCGCTCTAGCAGAATTGAGCGACTCGGACTCAAGCGCTGATGAGGCCGAGAACCTTGACGCTGAACAGGGAGCAGGACTTACAACAGTCCCGGCAGCGAGCCCCCACGAATCGCCAGAACCCCTAATATGGGAATTGCCTACATGTGAACCCCCCGGGGGGAACGCCTCTGCAGGACTGGCTAACCAGAGTGCGATTACCCGAAAGGGGAAAGGCTCTGGAAAGCGACCTCGAGAAGTCACAAGGAACGAGGCCTCAGCAGGCATGCCGCAACAAGTGGACCCACGAGTCGAGGAGCACAGGGGAGACGAGCACAGTCTCACCGACGGCCAGGCATCGGAGCGCAGGGACAGCCACAGTTTATTCGACAAGAACGAGACGGACACAGGTGCATCCCCCATCTCTCCATGGGACGGCCACGAAATACCGGATCGATATGAGTACACTTGATGGGAATTCCCCCCCATCACTCCTCCTGCCGGCCCCGACTGAAGACCCAAGACCAGGATCAGACGACAAGAAAGCCGCAAGGGTGAAAGTCGTTAGTGCCCAGACAATAAAAAGGGGGCATGCCGTAACAGTGAAGGAAGTACCAGACGAAGAGGACGAGATGGCCTATTGGAACTGGTTGGCGAAGCAGAGGAGGGAGCAAGAGGAACGAGAGACCCAGAACAACGACGATTGGGTACCCACCAGACCCGATATGAGCGCCACACCGCACTCTCAGGGCCTGGTACAAGCCTTTCGAAGTTGACTGGACCCTCCGGGCCATCTGTGAAGCACGCACCCAGGAAGAGGCACGAGCTGTGCTTAACAGCTGGATCCACAAAGACTGACACCACGAAATTGTGGCGAGCTTAATCAATAAGCTTAGAAGGGGAGGACAAGAGGCGAGGGAAATCATGTTCAAACTCCGGGAACCAATCCGCTACATCCGAAGAACAGGAAACGGAGACAAAGAACTTACCGTCAACCTCATCCTAAACACCTGTACCAACCGACAAGCGCTATCAGCCACCGGACTCGTTGACAGCGGATGCACCGGAAGTACCATCAATCGTTCCTACGTCCAAAAACACGCCCTAGACACCAGAAAGACAGCCGCCCCGATTCCCATCTATAATGCAGACGGGACCCGAAACCAAGGGGGCGACATCACCGAATTCGTAGAACTCCGCATCTCTATCGGCGGACACCACGAACGAATGGACTTAGCAGTCACCGACCTCGGCTCAAAGGATCTATACCTCGGCCATGACTGGCTCAAACGCCATAACCCGGTAATCAATTGGAAAACCAGCTCGATCATTTTTGGACGCTGCCAATGCACCAAAAACCCCTTTCCACTTCCCGACGCAGATCCAGAAGACAGGTGGGACAAAGAACTGGAAGAAGGAGAAACCATTCTCGCAGTAAACATGCAAGAAGAAATGGTCATCCGGGCGGTACATCACGCCAACGACCTGGCAGCTCAGGCCAACACGGAAAAGCCGAAAAAGACCTTCGAAGAAATGGTACCAGAGCAATACCGCTCGTACCGTGACTTATTCTCGAAAGAGAATTTCGACGAACTCCCCAAACGAAAGCCTTGGGACCATGCTATAGAGCTCATCCCCAATGCAAAATCCACCCTTGACTGCAAGGTCTACCCCTTGAACCGACACGAACAGGAACAACTGGACCAGTTCCTAGACGAAAACCTGGAATCGGGACGCATTCGCCCCTCCAAATCCCCATTTGCCTCACCATTCTTCTTCGTAAAGAAAAAGGATGGTTCACTACGGCCAGTCCAAGACTACCGAAAACTCAATGAGATGACGATTAAAAACCGTTATCCCTTACCCCTTATCTCTGAGTTGATTGACAAACTCCGAGGCGCCAGATACTTCACCAAACTAGACGTCCGATGGGGATACAACAACATCAGAATCAGAGAAGGAGACGAGGAGAAGGCAGCGTTCAGAACGAATCGAGGACTCTTTGAACCCACCGTAATGTTCTTCAGCCTCACGAACTCACCCGCTACATTCCAGTGGATGATGAACGACATCTTCAAGGACCTAATTGCTGAAGGGAAGGTCACCATATACCTTGACAACATCCTTATCTTCACCAAACACCTAGACGAGCACCGACGAATCGTACGACGCGTACTACAATGCCTCAGGGAAAACAAGTTATTCCTGAAGGCTGAAAAGTGTGAATTTGAAGTACTCAAAACCGAATACCTAGGCGTGATCATCAGCCAGGACTCCATACGAATGGATCCTGTAAAGGTTGCTGGAATAACAGAATGGCCGACGCCGACCAAGAAAAAGGAATTACAATCATTCCTAGGCTTCACAAACCTCTACCGAAAGTTCATTCGTGACTATTCCAAAATCGTACGACCTCTCACCCAGCTCACTGGGAATGCTGAATGGATTTGGGGAACCGCACAGAACCAGGCCTTCCAGCAGCTGAAGAAACAGATGGCAGAGGACGTAGTCCTTACCATCCCCACCAAAACAGACCAGTTCAAGGTAGAAGCGGACTCGAGTGACGGAGCAATAGGCGCAGTCCTGAGTCAAAAGAGAGACGGGAAGTGGCGACCGGTAGCATTCATGTCCAAATCTCTAACGGTCACCGAGAGGAACTACGAGATTTATGACAAAGAACTACTCGCCATCATGCTCGCCTTATCAGAATGGAGACACTACCTTATGGGAGCAACGGAGGAAGTAGAAATCTGGATGGATCATCAGAACCTCCAGTATTTCCGAAAACCACAAAAGCTGAACCGACGACAGGCCCGCTGGGTAACCGAATTAGCGGAATACCACTTCATACTCCATCATCAACCAGGCATCGCCAACAAGAAAGCCGATCTACTCTCCCGACGGGATGACCATGACCAAGGAAAAGGGGACAATCACAATGTCCTCGTACTACAACCGCATCACTTCCGAGCATTAATAATGCCAATGACCACCTGAAACCCACACTAAAGTCAAGGACGCCACCAGAAAGGAAGAACTCTGGGACCAGGGAATCGCAAACTCCCTAGCACACGAACGAGGCGTCACGAGAGAAGATGGGTTGCTCCTATACGACGGACGAGTCTACGTCCCTAGGGACCATGCCCTTCGGGGAGAGATCATCGCCCAAAGTCATGACCACATCACAGCCGGACATCCTGGGATAGAAAAGACCAAAGAACTCGTCCAAAGGGAGTACTGGTGGCCGAAGCTAAAAAGGGGTGTAGAAGCATACGTGAAAGGATGCGAAGCATGCCAACGCGCCAAATCCAGCAATCAAGCGAAGGCTGCACCGTTACACCCGAACGCAGTACCTATCGGACCATGGACACACATATCGGTAGACATGGTCACCGGTCTCCCAGAATCGAAGGGCCATGATGCTCTACTAGTGGTCGTAGACCGTTTCTCTAAGGCAATCATCCCAATAGCCTGCAATGTTGAACTCTCGGCAGAAGGATGGGCCAGGGCCCTCCGAGATCACGTATACGCGAAACATGGCATGCCTCAGGTCGTAATATCGGATCGAGGACTGCAATTTGTCTCCCAATTCATGAAGGACCTATACAAACTGCTCGACATCACCCCAAACGCGTCCACAGCCTTCCACCCGCAGACCGATGGACAGACACAGAGAGTTAACCAGGAACTTGAAGGATATCTCCGCATTTTCATAGAATACCGACAAACGGACTGGAGCGACTGGCTACCGATGGCAGAATTCGCCCATAACAACCGAATACACTCTGCCACTGGCAAAAGCCCTTTCATGGTATTATACGGACGAGATCCCAGACTGGTCCCCGACTCAACCCGTCCTTCCCCTTTCATCAATCCAGCGGCCGAAACCTTCACCGAAACCATGGCCGAAGTCCGTAGACAAACCCAAAAAGCTCTAGAAAGAGCAGCAGAAGCAATGAAGACCCAGTACGACAAGAAAAAGAGGGCCGCCATCAACTACCGAATTGGAGACAAAGTTTGGCTGGATGCCGGAAATCTACATTTACCGCATCCAAAGAAAAAACTTGACGACAAATGAGTAGGCCCATTCGAAATCCTAGAAAAAATGGGAGCCTCAGCGTACAAACTAAAACTCCCCCCGCACTGGAAAATCCATCCACGCTTCAACGAAAAGCTACTCACCCCATTTATACCACCATCATTCCCAAACCAACAACAACCACCACCACCGCCGCCAGACCTAGTTGACGATGAAGAACAATACGAAATCGAAGAAGTCCTAGACTCCCGACCGCGAAAAATCCGGGGAAAGAAGGGACAAAAACCACAAACCGTCATCGACTATTTCGTCAAATGGAAGGGATGGACCAGGGAACACAACTCCTGGGTACGAGACTCGGAAATGGAAAACGCACAGGAGGCCATACAGGATTACGAAGAATGTGTCAGCAGAGTCAAAATCGCAACCTCGGGAAGAGTCTTAACAGCAGTCGGGACGCCTGCCTTAACGAGGGGGTAATGTTATGATTTTCCCATTCATCTTATCTTATCAAGGCGCCTATCGTTACCTAATCATATCTTAAGCACCCATCCACGAATACCACGACCTAACCGGACGTTCTCCACCCTTGTACTGCGGCTCGTTGCCGTTGCACACTTACCGCACGAACCCTGCTTCCCTAACACATGACCTACACAAACAACGGTCTATTATTAGTCACTCAGTTTTCGTATATAAGTAGCGTAGCTCTCGCTGTAGTATCCTCAGCTTTGAGCTAAAGTTAATCTATACCACACTTCACTCTCACAAACAGAACTCGACTAGCCAGCCTAGTCCCTCTTTGCCGAGTCCTAGACCCCGCGACTAATCCCTGGTGACTGCCCGAACACGAGACAGCCGAGGATTAGCCCAAAGTCTTTGATCATGTGAAGTCCGGGTCTAACAGTTATTGCCATGATACAAAAGTGGTATCACTGTGTAGGCAATCATTGGTTTGCTGAAAGTCTGCTAGGTGGACTAGGTGTAGGAATTAAGTGTAAATCTGTAAAATTCTGAGTGTACAGAGCCTGGAGGCTCATCACCAGTCATCAGACAGGAAAGTACTGACTGGTTCTCTGGAATCAGAGGAATCCATGCTAGCTATTTTGATAGACCTATGCTTCCATGGGTCCCTCAATCTCTGGCTAGGGTTTGTGGCTGCAGGTACAGTGTGTGGCTGGGTGGTGCTAGTTGTAGCATCTTCTGGCCCAGGCATTGTCATAGTCATCATGTGGTGCTGAAGTGTAGGAATGCAGTGAGTGTTGAATATCAGTGTGTGGACTGCTGAAGTAACTTGAAAGTCAAGATACTGAATAACCCCCCCCTCACAGTGGGCTCCAATTATGTCACGTGAATTCACATATGACAAGATTTACCATGCAACAAAAGTCATACAATAATTTAGTTTGGGGAGGTGAGCATAAATGCTATGGTGTAGGTTGATTTCAAGTCATAGGGGATCTCATTAAATAGCTCACTAGGTGGCTACTGTTGTCATGCAGAGAAACATGGTCTCTGAGTACATGTGTCTGAATCGTGGGTACCAATGATTGTTCGTTGGTGCTGTGGTCATGGTCATAATCATCTGTTACTGAAGGCTGGTTTCACAAAATCCTGGTGATCTTGTGAGGCTGAGGAACACTTGTGAGAGCTGTCTCATTTATGTTTGATATTGGTACATGGTGGAAAGGTTTCTTTTCTTATTCTTTCTTCTCCTTTTAAATACTACTGACTAGAATATAAATAACTCTTCTCCTGCTTACTCACCTCTTACAAATCTCCATTCTTTTGCTTATACATCCATTAGAAATACCTCTTCTTTGGCTTACACATTCGCTTGCCACTAGTGGCACATTCCAGGCATATGTGTTGCTTGTCAATCCTAATCTTTGGCATCGCTCAACTCAGCAGTGACTAATGCTGTTTTCTCTCAGGTCCAGGAACCAGCCTGACAATGGAACACTCACTGAAACCATCAGAGACGTATCTATTTAAGCATAGAAAATATGCAAAACTCCTGTTAAAATGGGAAGGTACAGCGATGTTCAAAATGGGTGTTGATGTAGGTGGTATTGTCCCCAGGAAACAGAGTACTTCAAGACCATAGAATAAGGTGCCACTGCAGTTGAGCAATGCCCAGAGTTCAGGCAGTGACTCTGAGGGGAACCAGTCTTGGCAAAATGCCTCAAAGGTGTCAGGTGAAGACATGAGTGGAATGAATTTGAAATACAGGCGACATGAATTCTAATTGACCCATGCAGTTATCACCAGCCTAGATTCAGTCACTGTGGTCTTTTGCTGATCACACAGGCAATGTAATTGTGGATTGGATGTGTGTGAAAGTCGATTTGGTGGCCAGAGCATATTTAGTATGGAGTGTAAAAAGAAATTGGCTATCCTCACGAATATAAATTCCTGGGGTAAATAGAGCAAGCAACCAATCATGACTGTATCACACAATAGCAACAATAGTCACTTGCTCTATTTACCCCAGGAATTTATATTCATGAGGATAGCCGATTTCTTGGATAAGATAGCTATTGCAGCGAAGAGCAATTTTCGACTACAAACAAGTATGGCACTAAGGAAGTGGAGTGTTCATGATGAAGAGATGATCAATGAAACCAGGCAGAAGTTCAGTAGAATGAAAATCAGAGACAGTGAAAAAATGGACTCTAGTTCATTGCCAAATCCAAAAATAGTTGATACTGCCTGTGATCTCTCTTAACAATGTCCATCATGTAGTCCATAAATTTCTCATATGACCTGTAAAGGATATTAGAATTTAAATTAGTTATTAGAGGTTTGAACATACCAAGCAGGATGACCATCCCAGCAATGGTGACGACAGGCTAAAGCTTTACAAACTGTAATGCCCTCCAATTGGAACATTCCAATAACCATATCAACATATACCAGAGATGGGTCACCAATCCTGGCCAATCAAAGATTTAACAACCACAAATGAATGGAAAGCCACTGAAAGTTATCATCCATTCTGTCCTAAAATTCCTTGTGGTAGCACAGACTGTCCCCAACATATTGAGCACCAAAGATTTTGTTATCCCCAATTGGACCAACTTCCTCCAAACAAGTGATACCATACTCATTTAGATATTCAAGACACCTGATCGTGCCTAAGTTAAGGGATACCTTGAGTTCCATGACCAAGGTTGGGTACAAGACCATGCAGCATTGAGTAGTTATGATGGCCATATCTACAGCTAGGAAATAAATCAGAATAGGCATCAATGTAGACAAAGACCTTACTTGAGAAAGCAAGACAACAGACATGGCAGAGTATACAAATACAACCAGATGTATCTGTCTTCTGCTGCCAAAATGTGTGAAATTTTCATATAATTGGGCAATCGCTGATGAGCCTCCAGGCTCTGTACGCTCAGAATTTCGCGGATTTACACTTAATCCCTACACCTAGTCCCCCTAGTGGACTTTCAGCAAACCAATGATTGCCTACACAGTGATACCACTTTTGTAACACAGCAATAACTCCTCGCACGGACATGTATCCATCCCATCTCGAAATCCGACTTATCACGGCATTACAAACACGTTAACACCGATTTTGATGGTCCCTCGATCACATATGGTAATGCCGCATCCGCATCAAAGCGCCTTGCTACGCATCATTGATCGATAGACCCTATTGACGTCACCTATCACCGCACTCATCCATCAAAGATATTGACCCATCACGGGTACACCAGAGCTACGATGACTCAAGCTGTTACTTCGCCAAGCGGGCACGTCATTATAAATACATTTGGCGACCTCAGCGACACTAGCACAGTCTTTACAATCCGCAGTACACACAGTCGAAACAGCAGGAAACGGCCCGGAAGCCGGACTCCACTGTAGAACATTTTCTAACCAAGCACGGCAATTCGAACAAAGCTGTATACTTCAGCTTACGGATATAGGTCACGTTTATTCAGGATTTTACTCAGCTAAGGCCTTACAGCCTTAGTAAAAAGTCGCTTGGATTTCTATTAATATATGTAGGACTTTAGTATAAAAACGTAGATTACAGTAGTGTTCAGTACTTTTTCGACCCCAGTGGGTACACAATCGTTCACCAGACTACGCTTGTATTGACT